>JAWWNI010000465.1:0-600172 GCA_034642065.1 Darevskia nairensis | reverse complement strand
AGGTATACCATTGCTTTATCCACTGATTCACTGCTATATAGCCTGAGGTGCAGGCAGAAAACTCTTTTCAGAGAGATTAGTCAAATGGGAGATCTTGCCCAACATTGTTGTTGAAGTTGACACTGAGAATACCGGTACCGTAATCCTGAATAGCTAAAGTGAACAAGTGTCCTTGGGATTGAGGGCCAGGTTGAGCTCCTGAATCTCCAATTGCCTTTTAAGTGTAAGCAGTGGTGTTGACTGGGGACTCCGAACAATAGTTTATAGTTGCTTTTAAGTTGTTGTTGTTGTTGTTGTTGTTGTTTAGTCGTGTCCGCCTCTTCGTGACCCCATGGACCAGAGCACGCCAAGCACTCCTATCTTCTGCTTTTAAGTAGAAGTAGGTAAATGCCAATGGCTTCAGTTTGATCATTCCAGATTGTAAATAAATGTTGTTTGAATCTGAAGTTGTTGAGTATCTTTAATCCCCTTTCCACATGCAGCCACCAGTTTGGAAATTGCATGCTACACAGCACATGAGCATGTGCAAATAATGCAACTTTTGGGTGTGGTCCATTTGCATAGGTCTTTTCCAACTGATTTGCATCCTTCCTCCTAGGTAAAAAAAAGGTAAATGTAAAGGACCCCTGGACAGTTAAGTCCAGTCAAAGGCAACTATGGGGTGCGGCACTCATCTCACTTTTCAGGCCGGCATTTGTTCGACGTTTGTCGACAGACAGCTTTCCAGGTCATGTGGCCAGCATGAGTAAACCGTTTCTGACACAAGGAGACACCGTGATAGAAACCAGAGCGCACAGAAACACTGTTTACCTTCCCACCACAGCAGTACTTATTTATCTACTTGCACTGGTATGCTTTCAACACCAAACTAAATGGTCCTCGGTCCTTCCAACACTAGTTCTATGATTCTATGATTCTTCTCTTGCCTGAATACCTAAATGTGTGGAATTGAGAAGGCATGCATATCTACTTAGATTTGTGGGCTGGTTTAGTCGTACTGAACAAACCATGATTTGTATGTTAAATCCACACAGAATTGACTTGCGCCTCCATGGACAGCTGTGAGTCCAAAATGACTCCCAGGCTGCACACCTGCTCCTTTAGGGGTACAGTTGTCCCATTCAGGACCAGGGAGTCCCCCCCACCCGCCCCCTGTCCCCCAAAACAGTACTTCTGTCTTGTCAGGATTCAAGCTCAATCTGTTAGCCGCCATCCATCCTCGAACCACCTCCAGGCACTCAACACAGGACCTTCACCACCTTCACTGGTTCCGATTTAATAGAGAGGTAGAGCTGGGTATCATCTGCATACTGATGAACACCCAGCCCAAACCCCCTGATGATCTCTCCCAGCTTCATATAGATGTTAAAAAGCATGGGAGAGGACGGAACCCTGAGGCACCCCACAAGTGAGGGCCCAAGGGGTCTGAACACTTATCCCCCACCACCACTTTCTGGACACCGCCTAGGAGGAAGGAGTGGAACCACTGTATAACAATGCTCCCAGCTCCTCTAGAAGTCCAGAAGGATGTTATGGTCGATGGTGTCAAAGGCTGCTGAGAGAACTAGGAAACAGCTTTCACCTTTGTCCCTAGCTTGTCGGAGATCATCGACCAGCTCGATCAAGGCAGTTTCAGTCCATGATGAGGCCTGAATCCTGACTGGAAAGGATCCAAATGGTCCGCATCCTCCAGGCATGCTTGGAGTTGTTCAGCAACCACCTGCTCAATCACCTTGCCCAAGAATGGAAGATTTGAGACTGGGCGATAGTTGGCCATATTGTCCGGGTCTAAAAATGTTTTTTTTAAGAAATGGTTTAATGGCCGCCTCTTTTAGTGGGTCTGGGAATGCTCCCTCACAGAGGGAAGCATTCTCCACCCTGCAGAGCCCATCACCCAGCTCTTCCAGGCTTTCTTTTATAAGCCAGGATGGGCAAGGATCAAGGAGACAGGTGGTTGGTTCCACTCATCCAAGCAGCCTGTCCACATCCTCTGAGGTAACAGATTGCAATTGATTCATGCAACTCGACTAGACAGGACTCTAGCACTCTCCCACCCCAGCCCTGCTGCTCCCTCGGTGGACTCTACCTCCTTCCAAATCTGAGCGACTTTATCTCCAAAAAACTTAGCAAAATCATTGCAGGAGATCTTGGGGTCTTTACAAGGCTCCGATGGCAAAGGTGGTTCTGTTAAATTGCAAAGCACCTGAAAGAGTCTCCTGCTGCTATTTTCTGAAGATGCAATAGAGGTGGTGAAGAAGGTCCTCTTTGCCATCGCCGCTTGGTAGGCTCGATGTTGAGCTCTAACCCGTGTCTGGTCCGATTCAGAATGAAGAAGAAGAAGAGTTTGGATTTGATATCCCGTTTTATCACTACCTGAAGGAGTCTCAAAGCGGCTAACATTCTCCTTTCCCTTCCTCCCCCACAACAAACACTCTGTGAGGTGAGTGGGGCTGAGAGACTTCAAAGAAGTGTGACTAGCCCAAGGTCACCCAGCAGCTGCATGTGGAGGAGCGGAGACGCGAACCCGGTTCCCCAGATTATGAGTCTACCGCTCTTAACCACTACACCACACTGGCTCTACACCACACTGGCCACTGGTGCTCTAGCCGTCTCAGCGATTGTTTCCTTGCCCTCAACTCCGGGGAAACCCACGGGGCTGTCCGGGCTTCATGCAATTGGAGAGGGCACTTTGGGGCCAGACAGTCGATAGCCCTGGTTAACTCTGCATTGCAGTGGGCCACCAGGGAATCAGCTGAAAAGCCATCAACATGGGATAAACCATCCCCTACCACTCTAGAAACCATTTGGATCCGTTTAGTGGTGGGGGTGGACCATCCGAATTGGTCCCACCTCCCTGCAGAGGGGAAGGGTCGCGGAGAAGTACAGTTGCACCAGGTTCTATCTAATACTGTTCTGAAAATGAATGTTGGTCCAAATAACTTGGTACTGTCTACTCATGGACAAGCTATTGAAAAGTGGCTAGAAAGTTTGACATTTTGAGTGTAGAAGCACCTAGGGGAGTTGGTGCTGAACACACTAGGGTTTGAGATGCATACTTTACTCTTATAAATATAGACCAGCTGTGTGAGTGTGGGCATACTTTTTCTTTCTCTTTTTTTCTTTTCTTTGTGTGTGTGTGTGAGTGTGAGTGAGTGTGAGCCAGTCCTTAAAATCGTAGTTGCAGGCAGCCGTTTTCAAATGACTTGTCAGTTCTTAATTATCTTCATAACGTAAGCACTTTGTAAAATATCCACATAATTCCAGTCACTTATTAGACTTGTCAGTTATTAACTAGTTGTAAAAAGGAGATCTAATACATGTACCATTATTCCTTAAGTCATCAGCTAAGGTGAAATGTGTGCAAATTGCCTGTTTGAAGTGTTGTGAATTCTAGAAAGCTTCATGTGATTTGCAGTGTATATGTACAGAATTCAGATTGAAAGAAAAACATTTAGAATCTTTAGTTAATTCCACAGACGCTGATCTAATACTTTAAACCATAAGATAGAGTGGGTTATTCTTATATTTTTTTGGTAAATTATGCTTATACTGTGCTATAGTAAATAGGATTTACTCAATTAATCAAATTTACAGATTAGCTCCTTATTGATCACAACTATTTTATGCTGAAGATCAATGGTAATGTATTTTAAATCTTTAATTGTTAATCCTTTTTAAAAATGTAACACTGATTGGTATAATCCTTGCTAATTCTTTTGGTGCTGTGAAGTACTTTCTGAGCTCACTAAATGCATTTAGGCAAGTGAAATTTCATGTTTTAAAAATCCAAGCAGTACTCAGTTGTCTTTATCTGTTAAATATATTTATTTGCTATTGCTATGAATGAAATGGCTGGAAGATGAAAGGCTCCTTAGTTTAATTGTTCATTACTATGTACAGAGTTTTATAATTTCCCACACAGATTTTTCTCTCCAGAATATCTTACTGCCAGGAATGTAGTAGCATTTTGGAGAGTCTCCAATGATTGGTTCAATCCAAATGGTGAATGGCAGTCATGTATGTTAAGTTGCCATTGCTGTATCCTGATGCTGGTTTGAACGGCGAGAAGCTGCTGTCAGGTGCCATTCTGAGTTCCTTGGGTCCTGGAGCTGAAGCCTGGATACACGGTGCGAGGCAGCGGTGCAGCAGGTGGCGGTGCTGCGGTGCTGTGTGTGGCGGTCAGCTCAGCAGGATCCCACCTTCGTCGCCAGTGAAATATACTCTGAGTCGAGTGTGGATTTCATGCTCTTTATTCAGCTCATAGTAGTAAGGAAAGGAATGCCAGTTTCCCCAGAATGTCTGCTTTATATACATTATTTACACAATGGGCCCCACGTGATTGGCTAATTCCCGGATACTCCTGTAAGCCAATCAGGTTGCGGATTCACTTCCAGCTGGAGCTGGATTGGGTGGCTCCTGCAGACCAATCGAACTGCTGCATTCTGGATCCTATTGTTCTAGGACCAACCAGACTGCTGCATTCTGAATCCTATTGTTCTAGGACCGATCAGACTGCTGCCTTTTCGATCCTATTCAACTCAGTACATAACAGTTTGTTTGAGGATAAAGTCACAATACTCAATTTTAGTATTGTACTGGCAAGCAGGAGCCCCCCCTTCCCCCAATTCTCAGAGTGGTGGGGGTTGTTTTTAACTTCCTTGAGGGCTTCTCAGAAGCATCTCACCAGTCACTGTTAGAAATAGGTTGCTGGAATACATGAAATTCTGGCCCAGTCAAATAGAGCTTTACTTAAATACGGTACTTAATCTTCTAACTCCAGAGGCTTGCTGTCTCTTGAGGCACTGCAGCCTATCCTGGTCATTAACAGACCCATTTGGAAACAATACATGTAAAAAATGGTTTGTTGATTTGTTTGCCACCCATCTGACTGGTTATACCAGTCTCTCTAGGTCAGTGTTTCTCAACCCTGTGCCTCCAGATGTTTTTGGCCTACAACTCCCATCATCCCTCGCTAGCAAGACCAGTGGTCAGGGATGATGGGAGTTGTAGGCCAAAAACATCTGGAGGCACAGGGTTGAGAAACACATTAAAACAACAAATTAAAACACAGTAAGACATCAATCATTAAAAACTTCCCTATACAGGGCTGCCTTCAGAAGTCTTCTAAAATAATAAAAATACTTTAAAAAAAAAAAAAAGAAGAAGTCTTCTAAAAGTCAGGTGGTTGACATCTGATGGGAGGGCGTTTCACAGGGCGGGTGTGACTACCCAAAAGGCCCTAACTGAAGAATCATTTAAACCAGGGGTCGGCAACCTAAGGCCCATGGGCCACAAGCGGCCCACAGGGGTCGTTTAACCGGCCCATGAGCTTCCACGGCACCAGAAATGGCGTCTGCACAGATGCCGAAAATCGCAGGCGGGCGCGCGATCCGGCCCACGGAGGGATCTCCGCTGGAGTGAACCAGCCCAGGGCAAAGTAAACCTTACTGACCCCTGATTTAAACACTCTGCTCAGGATAGGTGGTTCTCTTAAGAGAAAATGAGAGAATGCTCTTTTTAGTATATAGACATTACTTGGTTCAAGACAGATGACAAATACTGCACAATATAAAAAAGGCAAGAATACTTTGTCAAGAACACTCTGAAAGAAGATAGGGAGGCTTTAGGGAGGCTTTTAATGTTTTATAGATTATTGTATTTTAATGCTCTGTTGAAAGCCGCCCAGAGTGGCTGGGGAAACCCAGCCAGATGGGCGGGGTATAAATAATAAATTATTATTATTATTATTATTATTATTATTATTATTATTATTATAAAGTAACAAATCTAGCTTTTCCATTCATGTTTCTTCCCTTGCTCCTGCTTCCATCATTATTTTGTCCAATACTCTCTAACTGTACACATGTATATAGTACAATACATTGGTTAAATAGGAACATAATCTGTCACCAAATATGTACCCACCTTAGTTCCCACCTTAGTTATCACAACTGTCCTTAGTTGCACCTACTATTGAAACACAGGTCTTCTGCTTTTAATGCAGATTCATTTGGATGTTGAAATAATGAACTATTCATGCTTCAAATTCAAATTGATTGTAGATAAATTGTGGAAAACAGAAACTCTGGTTTTAGCAATCCTCCTGTTGCTTGAGCATAGTTTGAATCATATGGTGTCTGGTGTGAATGGAATAAGGAAAGATCTATTATTTCTGCTGTCTCTCATTTTCATCTGCTATAAGCTCATACTATTCCCTCACATCCCCCAGCCCTTAAGACTAACTTTTTAGGGGATGCAGAGGTTGTAAGAGAAGGAGAGGGAGGATACCATAAGTACCATTTTGGTGAAAAGAACTGAGCTCACAGTTGTTACAGGTTCAACCAAATTATATTAACAAGAGTATACAACTAAGTTTTATATTAAGGTTATGCTTTCATTACATAATAGAATAAAACTGAGAAAACTTGCCCTGTTAAAATATTTCCTTTATAAATTTATATTTTGAGTACAGTTATATCTAACGTAATACTTTGAAGAGCTTCATAAACAATAAAAATGTCTAATCAGCACATATGACCAATCTGATGCCTGTGATATGTGACCATTTTTATAAGGCAGTTCGATAACACTTAACTTTGTAGGTTATGATGACCCCCTTTTTAGTCACTTTGAATGTAGTGTTGTTCTCTAATTGGCTTACCTTGGCAATCTGATAGTAATTGATATTCTGCTGTGGAAAATTAAGTGCAAACTTAGCTACCACTCAGGAGGGGAAAGATACCCATTCCTGTATATAAGTGTTTGAATAGGAAAACACACTTTTTCAACTCTGATCTCAGTATTTTCTAATATTTAACACAACTTCTGGCCAAATTGTTTTGTTTTTTCTCTTAAATTAATTTGTTTTAGGATTAAGGAAATTTCCAGATTTCTGTCTCATCTGATATATCAGAATAACAGCTCAACAAAATACTAGTATATCTATTCCTGCTCCAAGATATATGCAACCTTCTTGATGAGTGTAAATCTGCATGACTACATGACACATTGCTACCATGACAAAACAATGACCAGATGCCAGCAGACATCTATGACCTAATGCAGGGGTGGGGGACCCCTTTTCAGCCCAGGGATTGCATTTCCTTCCAGTGGCCACATGCTGGGTTTGGCAGGGGCAGAAGCAGAAGTGGGCAATGCAGTGAATCTTAACTTTGTACAGAAGGCTACATTTCAGCCACATATAGTTCACACGCACACACACAAACTCAGACACATTTCCATCCCAGGCACGCAAGGGGCAATATTATAGTTCCAGAACATGTTCTAGTCAGACAAAAGCAACCAAGGAAGGCATGGTGAAGTGCCTGTGAGAGATGTGGCCGTGGGAGAGGGTACATGATCTAAGGAGGAGTTATGGTGTAAGGACACTCCCATGGGTCAGATAAAAAGGGGGAGGGGTGGCTTTATCAATTGCCTTTCTGTTTCTTTGCCACATAGTGTTTCTAACATATATCCAATGTGATTGATACTTACTGATCTTGTTATTTTATATTATTATTATTTTATTTATTTTATTAAATATGTTACTTGCGTTATCTTGCCCAAGGCAATCCAAAGTGATGTACAACCAAACAATTATATTGGTTGATATACTGCATTTTTATTAATTATTTCTATTGTATTACTTGCAGTTCATTGCTTTGGGGGCCTTAAAGCAACATATAAATACAACGTAACAGCAATAATTTTAAAATCCACACATAGCAAAGAGCCAAATTAAGTACCGGTAAAACAATTCTTAGTTAAGAACTGTGAATATCTTACATCTTTTGAAAATTGTATAGGGAATGAAACATGTCCTAGGGAAGTTAGAGTACGGTAGATTTCATTACACTGTTATGATACATTTCCGCCCCCGCCACTTAATGGATGGTCCGCCCCTGCCACTTAATGGATCCAATTGGCTTCCAGAGAGTGGTAGGGGATGTTTTATCCCATGTTGATGGCCTTTCAGCCGATTCCCTGGTGGCCCGCTGGAATGTGGAGCTAACCAGGGCTATTGACTGTCTGGCTCCGAAGCGCCCTCTCCGATTGCATGGAGCCCGGACAGCCCCGTGGTTCTCCCCGGAGCTGAGGGCGATGAAACAGTCGTTGAGACGGCTAGAGCGCCGGTGGCGGAAAACTCATTCCGAATCAGACCGGACACGGGCTAGAGCTCAACTTCGAGCCTACCAAGTGGCAATGGCGACGGCGAAGAGGACCTTCTTCGCCGCTTCTATTGCATCTGCAGAAAACAGCAGCAGGAGACTCTTCCAGGTGGTTCGAAATTTATCAGAACCACCGTCATCACCGGGGTCTGGTAGGGACCCCGAGATCTCCTGCAATGCTTTTGCAAAGTTTTTTGCAGATAAAGTCGCTCAGATTCGGGAAGAGGTAGACTCCACCGTGGGAGCAGGGCTGGGGCGGGAGAGTGCTAGAGTCCTGTCTAGTCCAGTTGTGTGGGATCAATTCCAATCTGTTGCCTCCGAGGATGTGGACAGGTTGCTTGGACGAGTGAAACCAACCACCTGTCTCCTTGATCCTTGCCCATCCTGGCTTATAAAAGCTAGCCGGGAAGGGCTGGGCGATGGGCTTTGCGGGGTGGTGAATGCTTCTCTTTGTGAGGGAGCCTTCCCAGACCCGCTAAAAGAGGCGGTTATTAAACCGCTTCTTAAAATACCATCTTTGGATGCGGCCAATATGGCCAACTATCGCCCAGTCTCAAATCTTCCATTCTTGGGCAAGGTGATTGAGCGGGTGGTTGCTGAACAACTCCAGGCACGCCTGGAGGATGCGGACCATTTGGATCCCTTCCAATCGGGATTTAGGCCTCATCATGGGACTGAAACTGCCTTGGTCGCACTGGTCGATGATCTCCGGCGGGCTAGGGACAAAGGTGAGAGCTGTTTCCTGGTTCTGCTGGATCTCTCAGCGGCTTTTGACACCATCGACCATAACATCCTTCTGGACCGTCTAGAGGGGTTGGGAGCTGGGGGCACTGTTATACAGTGGTTCCGCTCCTTCCTCCTGGGCCGTGTTCAGAAAGTGGTGGTGGGGGATGAGTGTTCAGACCCCTGGGCTCTCACTTGTGGGGTACCTCAGGGTTCCGTCCTCTCCCCCATGCTTTTTAACATCTATATGCAGCCGCTGGGAGAGATCATCAGGGGGTTTGGGCTGGGTGTTCATCAGTATGCGGATGATACCCAGCTCTACCTCTCTTTCAAATCAGAACCAGTGAAGGCAGTGAAGGTCCTATGTGAGTGCCTGGAGGCGGTTGGAGGATGGATGGCGGCTAACAGATTGAGGTTGAATCCTGACAAGACAGAAGTACTGTTTTGGGGGGACAGGGTGCGAGCGGGTGTGGGAGACTCCCTGGTCCTGAATGGGGTAACTGTGCCCCTGAAGGACCAGGTGCGCAGCCTGGGAGTCATTTTGGACTCACAGCTGTCCATGGAGGCGCAGGTTAATTCTGTGTCCAGGGCGGCTGTCTACCAGCTCCATCTGGTACGCAGGCTGAGACCCTACCTGCCCGCAGACTGTCTCGTCAGAGTGGTGCATGCTCTGGTTATCTCCCGCTTGGACTACTGCAATGCGCTCTACGTGGGGCTACCTTTGAAGGTGACCCGGAAACTGCAATTAATCCAGAATGCGGCAGCTAGACTGGTGACTGGGAGTGGCCGCTGGGACCACATAACACCGGTCCTGAGAGATCTACATTGGCTCCCAGTATGTTTCCGAGCACAATTCAAAGTGTTGGTGCTGACCTTTAAAGCCCTAAACGGCCTCGGTCCTGTATACCTGAAGGAGCGTCTCCACCCCCACCATTCAGCCCGGACACTGAGGTCCAGCGCCGAGGGCCTTCTGGCGGTTCCCTCACTCCGAGAAGCGAAGCTACAGGGAACCAGGCAGAGGGCCTTTTCGGTGGTGGCGCCCGCCCTGTGGAACGCCCTCCCATCAGAGGTCAAAGCAATAAACAACCACATGACCTTTAGAAAACACCTGAAGGCAGCCCTGTTCAGGGAAGCTTTTAATCTGTGATGTTTTAATGTTTTGTTTTTTAATATTGCTGGAAGCCGCCCAGGGTGGCTGGGGAGACCCGGCCAGATGGGCGGGGTACAAATAATAAATTATTATTATTATTATTCCATCCAAAGTAGTTAGTTGGTTACAGAATCTATTTAGCTGCCCATAACGTAAGTTCTGGGTGACTCATAAAACAATTTAAAAACTTTAAAGTGCATGCTTTCTATTTTTCTATTGTTTTCATAATTTTGTGTGATATTGTCTCATTAATGGTCAGTTTTCAAGATGAAACTGTTTAGTGTTTCTAAATGTGTGTGTATTTTCCTGCCAAATATATGTAAAAATGAACCTTTTTAAGACCTTGTACTTTAATGAACCATCTTATTGTCGACATTCAAAATCCAATAGTGTGCCTTTTGGTGACGTCGTTTAGAATTTTAATGCATTTTAGTTCTCATTCGGCACGGCCTATGTGCTCCTCTCGGGAGGGCCTTTAGAAATAGGATTAACTTCTAGAGGAATGCATTAGCTATGCCACAGAAGTAGGCAAAGCTCTAACTAGCCTGATAGATTGCTCCATGCTTCAAATCCTCCTTGGTTCCCCCTCCCTTTTTATTGACAGCTTCTCATTGAGCTTCTAGAAGCATTAGTGTATTTAGGAGTTAGATGTTTTGTATGATCCTAGGCTGATCTCATATTCTCTTTCTGAAATTAATTCGACACTACTTTACATGTTAATCCGCAAAGGATTGATTTTGAGAAGGTCAGAGTAGAGCAGTTTGAGAAAATGGAAGAAAAGCTCTACTTAAAACAGCTCATTTCAGTTCCCAGAATTACGTATAGCTGCCTTTTCATTGTGGCACTTAGCCAGCTGTAGGAGAATTGGTCCTCTTGCAGGATATATCAAACAGCATTGTTTGATGTGAGCTGCAGAAAGTTGAACTAATTAAGTTTAGCTTCATTAACCAATTGCAGTTTGCAAATTGCACAACTATACTTGAAAGCCTGCAAGATAATAGACTTCTTTTGACCATAAACCATAGTAATTGAATGGTACTTTAATGACAACATGAATAAGAGTTCTTTTAAAAATTAAAACAACTTACCCTAGGTTTTTCTCTTGTGTGCCTTGACTTTCCTTTCGTGTATTTTTAGTTACATAGTTGCTAAAGTTGCAAAAGCAGAAAGTAGACATATAAGAAGTTCACAGTATGCTGAGATTGGTTGATTAGAAATAAACAGTGTCTTTAGTATGTACCGGTAACTAAACTGTCAAACAGAGTGCCACAGCAGTGCCACAAAAAGTCTGTGCTGATAAGAAACTAATAAACCTGAAACAATATACTATAAATATGGAAGTAATTAAACATGAGCATTGTGTTGGTTGTTAGTCGGATACATGTTATATGCAGCGGCAGCTCAGTCACACAGATTTCATGTGAATAGATGAATAGACTATGCGGCCTAGGACCCTTGTACCTATGGGACCGCCTCTCCTGGTATGCCTGCGGAGGACCTTAAGGTCTAAAAATAACAACACTTTGGAAGTCCCGAGCCCCAAGAAGGTTAGATTGGCCTCAACCAGGGCCAGGGCCTTTTCAGCTCTGGCCCCAGCCTGGTGGAACGCCCTACCGCAGGAGATCAGGGCCCTGCGGGATTTGACATCTTTCCGCAGGGCCTGTAAGACAGAGCTGTTCTGCCTGGCCTTTGGGCTAGACTCAGTCTAACCCCCCCTCTCATTTTTTTTTTTTTTTTTTTTTTTTTTGATGGAACCCCTTATATGGAATTTGTATATAAATTTTCCCTCGGCTCTTTTTGCTGGCCCATGTAGGACCAGCATGGATAGTTGGCCCCGGTGAATATTTGGCGTTTTCCCCCTTATGGCTTTGATCTATAGGCTACCACTAAAACGACGCTGCATTTTAAGCTGCATTTTAAACTGTATTCTAACATATTTTAATCAACTGTTTTTGTTTTGTTTTGTTTTTTGTTTCTAATGTTTTTACTGTATTTATATTCAATGTTAGCCGCCTTAAACCCGGTCTTGGCCGGGGAGGGTGGGGTATAAATAAGAAATTATTATTATTATTATTATTATCATTATCATTATTATCATCATCATCATCATCCACCACTGTTGCCACTAGCACTCATCTAGCCCCAAGGTAGATCTGAAGCTGGAACAGGATAATATTACCTAAATATTGTGTCTATTAAAAGTGTGGCTCTTAACAACTGTAATTTCCTGACATTCAGTGAATATGGAAAGTCCGTAACATGTCATGTTAAACTGAAAGGTTTTTTTTAAAAAAAAATGAATAAATTTTAAGAAGGCTATGGTTACAACTCCCTCATGAGGCAAACTTGAAAATGAAAAATCCTATGCAAGGTGGTAGAGAAATATCCTCATTAATTAAAAAAAACACCACCATTTAGAAGAACAAGAATTCACATGCAACTTACCATAAGTCTATTAAGTGAAATAAGAATAGATGTTAGAGTTGCCAGCTTTTTCATAGCTGGGCTCCTGTGTCTTTAATGGAGTTTCCAACTTTTACTGACCCCCACTGCTTCTATGTCAGTAACAACTGTTTTATTGAACAACATTAGCAGGGGTCATGTTTGTTTTCATGCGCTGGAATCTCCCTGACTTATTTGCCCTTCCAGCAGAGGTCAAGGAAATAAGCAGCTATCCTATTTTTAAAAGACATCTGAAGGCAGCCCTGTTTAGGGAAGTTTTTAATATTTAATGCTGTATTGTTTTTAACACTTGATTGGGAGCCACCCAGAGTGGCTGGGGAAACTCAGCCAGATGGGCGGGGTACAAATAAATTATTATTATTATTATTATTATTATTATTATTATTATTATTATTCTGCATGTTTTATAGATGGTACAGATGCAGGAGGAGGTCCAGCTGGGGCTTTAAAGTTCTATCAGCAAACCTAGCCTTTCAAAGTTGCAGTAGAAAAAGAGGAAATTCAGCAGATAAAGTACACACACACACACACACACAGAGAGAGAGAGAGAGAGAGAGAGAGAGAGAGAGAGAGAGAGAGACTCACATTTGCCTTCTATATCTCCCTCCTTTTTTTCTGAAGGTTCTCCTGTGCCTTCAAAAGCTGACCATCAGAGTCCAGCCAGTGTACACCTCAGATATAGTTCTCCCTTTCCCCCATGTTTCTCAAACTAGTTTTACTCATCATTTTTTTCCCAGTGGTCCCTGGAATTATTCACATTTTCACAGCTGTTGCAAAATGGGTCAGCATTTTCATTGAGCTAGCCACCATGATCTTTTCTCTAATAGCTTACTTGACTTTTCTTGTTAAGGACACTGGAATCCTCTTGGCCTTCTCAGTACCTTTCCTAATCTGCAGTATACATTCCAGAAGAGCTTTTATTATGGTGGCTTTGAATAGCCCTCAAGCATTCTAGGGAAATTTGACCCTCTTGACCCTTTCCCTTTCAATTCCCTTTTTACCAATTTTTGAGAAATTTCTGCTTTTGAAGTCAAATGTGACAGTGTTGGACTATCTTGGCAATTGCCCACCTACATATATGTTGAATTTTGAAGCAATTTGGTCATTGTTTGCATCTTGCACTAAGTCCCACATGCCACTTAAGATTAAGTCTAGGGCCACATCTTCTCTGCTTGGTCCTATGACACAACTCTTTTAGGGTATGTAGGAAACTTACTAAGAAGTCTTTGATAAGAGACACAGGAGCCATGGTGTGAGACTTCTGAAACTCCAAGTGTACAATCAGTAATGCAGAACCTGTGGCCCTCCAGATGTTGCTGGACTCCCATCACCCCTATCCAGCATAACTAATGGAAAGAATGACAGTTGTAGTCCAGCAACATCTGGAGGAAAACACATTCCCCTCTGCTCGAATGTCTCATAATCATTGATGCAATCACTGATACTAAATCTCTCTTCACGTCTCCATACTTTGTTATAGAAACCTCTTAGAAACCTAATAATAGGGCTCTTTAGGAAACAATGAAACTAAAAGTAAGACATCATGGATATGACTTTTGTACATGAAAAAAGCATTTGACAGATTATAATTACCTTTCATATTATGTTGCTCCAAAGCTTCCACATTTAGGAATACATTTGTAAAATGATTGGACTTATTATGTGTAAACTCCTATGCAAATATTTAAATAAATGAAGTATTTCTGAATCCGTGTCCTAACTTTCTTTTTACTCGCTTCAGAACAATGAATATAAATTGGTAGCACAATATGTATTCTCTTATGCAGGCAAATACAAAATTGGTTGGTTGTGTAGCTAAGGAAGGAATGTGGTGTGGAGGTGGTAGAGCTGCGGTAGAACTTATTTATTTAGCGTATTTGTGATGGAGCACCTCAACAGCATCAGCGTGTTCGCTCCTTCTTCCAACAAGTTATGTATCCCAATTGCAATTGTTAAGGAGTTTTTTTTTTTTTTTTTAGTCCCTCTGCCTTATCCCCACGCCCCCAACATGAGTGATGTAATAACCAATGAAGGAAACAGTAACCTGGATTGATTAAAGTGTCAGCAAGTGAATATGCAAAAGACTCTGGACTCTTTTGGATATACCGTATATACTCGAGTATAAGCCGACCCGAATATAAGCCGAGGCACCCAATTTTACCACAAAAAACCTAGGAAAGCTTCATAGGAGCCACTGCCTGCCTCACTCGAGTATAAGCCGAGGGCGGCTTTTTCAGCACAAAAAATGTGCTGAAAAACTAGGCTTATACTCGAGTATATAGGGTACTTACACAGTCTGCATAGTCTGAACTTTGTACATCTGCTTCTCGTAAAATTCCCCATTGGATTTTACAATGTAAGTATAAATATTGGAAGCGGAAGCATCCATAGTTCTTAAGCCATTTGTTACTACCCTTAATCTTTCATGTCTCTAGCATCCTTTCCTTTTGGGCTTGAGAATGGTAGGGCTGCAGGTCTGGACTTCATGAAATAGACTCTGTTCAACTTCTTTGCCTCTAGCTTTCTGATCCTGCAGCATCTTGCAGATTACTGCTACAGGCAGCCTACAATAATACTTTCTGCCATGGTTGGTCTAGGTTGGTCCATAAAAATGAACTTCAAAGCATGCTAAAATAGCATTCATGGAATATCCATCAAAAGGCACATGAGGTACTCGGCATCAAGACGAAGGTGATCCTAGAAGCACAACAGGATGCAGGTCCAGAAGTGAAGCTTCTGGTTAATGATACAAGTTCTGTGAAACATCAGGAATTTCTGCCTTTCAGAATTATTAAAGCATTCTTTAGCATTCTGTTTTCCTCAGACTTTGCAGCACTTATTTAAAAAATACATCATGAGTGATGACCTAATGTACATCTTATGTACTGGCCAGCCACTTCTCAGATAGAAATAGATTTATTATTTTATATTTATTAATTGCATTATCCAAAGTTATCCAACCTTTCCCCCACAAGAAGTTCAAGGTGGTACACATTTTTATTCTTGAAGTAGCGCATGTCGAATGAACTGTTCCAAGTACAGTACAAAATTATGAAATGACCCGCTACGCAGCTATGATGTCTGGTATATTTCATGGAATAATTGGCTATATGGTGTACTTTTTTCTAGCCTTGAGCAGTATTTTTTTAACATTCGACATCATAGCAAAGTTATGAAGTTTCTCTCATAACAGTTCCCAATTCTTTATGGCTAAATATATTTAGCCTTCTGTAAACCTAGCTCAGTTATGAAACACATCATCCTGTAGCTTGGTGCAACTGTTTTTGCCATGAAAAGAAGTGAATTTGGAGCACTGGAACTCCTCTTTCCAAAGTTTTCTCCCAGATTATGTTTGCATCCTCCTAAAATTAAAGATATAGTAAAGGTAAAGGGACCCCTGACAGTTAGGTTCAGTCGCGGACGACTCTGGGGTTGCTGCGCTCATCTCGCTTTACTGGCTGAGGGAGCCGGCGTACAGCTTCCGGGTCATGTGGCCAGCATGACTAAACCGCTTCTGGCAACCAGAGCAGCGCACAGAAATGCCGTTTACCTTCCCGCCGGAGCGGTACCTATTTATCTACTTGCACTTTGATGTGCTTTTGAACTGCTAGGTTGGCAGGAGCTGGGACTGAACAACGGGAGCTCACCCCGTCGCGGCGATTCGAACCTCTGACCTTTTGATCGGCAAGCCCTAGGCTCCGTGGTTTAACCCACAACGCCACCCGCATCCCTCATTGCATTAAAGAGGGGTAATTTTTTTATTGAGTGCCTATATCAGTCTAAATGCTCAGATAAGGAATTATACTGCCAACAAAGGGGGAAGAGTTGTGATGTGAGTGAACCACTACTTTTATCTTGCCAGCAGACTGCTTATCTTATTTAAAATAGCCTGACACTGTGTGTGTCTGCTTTTAAATGTGAAGTCAGTAAACATACAAGGGAAACATTTCTATTTATTTATCTAAACATTTATACCCCCCTTCTCTTTATAAAATAAACTCAAAGCAGCTCAGCAAAAATGTTCATAAACCAACAGTAAAAACACCCCAATTACTAATGTCCCTTTTGTTCAATAAATCCAATAATGAGATAAAACAAGCTTTATGAAGATAGGAAGACAAAACTTTAACCCACACTAAAAGATCAGCAAAATAAAGCTTAAAAAGAGAAGGCACCAGTTGAAACTTGCTGGGGAGGGAGTTCCACATCCTGGGTACCACAATAGAAAGGGGTAACAAGGCTATATAAAGATAACAAGTTATGATTGTGTGCAGTTGCATGAAATCTTACTAATTGAGATTTGTAAGTATTCTTATGTCAGTTTTTATGTTCAGCACCTTCTGTTCAGAGAGTGGTTGATGGAGAGGGGCAGTGCCATACATCTGGCCTCCTGTTAGCTGTGTTGCTGTGCTCCCAGGAGGCAGTGGGGAATTTCAAAACATGTTTGTACATAATGCTATTTTACTGACATAAGTTCTATTTTACTGACATAGTGGGTAATATGACTTCACTGTTTTATTCTGCAGTGTTTATCGACAGTTGGGACTTAAAATATTGCTCAAGTATGGCTGTGTCTAGCCCCATACAAAATATGTGTGAGTTGGGCGTCGGCATCACCCCAAAGGTTGATTGTGCATTAGCAATTCGACGCTCAACCAATCTTAAGAAATATGTTAGTAATTTGGTATGGTGAGTAGTGTAATTACATTGTTGGGATTTGTTTTGAGATACAGCGGGATTCTAGGACCAGGTTCCCTAAGCCCATACAGTATCTGCTTTCAGAGGTAAAACATATTTCATGATCTCTGTTCATACAAAGAAATATATAGGAACTCCATGCAAGTAAAAAAGCTAACATGGCAGCTTCTGGTGCAACATTTTCCTTCTTTGTACTAGTATTCTGTTTCCTGAGAGCTTATTTTTTTTAATGCAGAGAAATAATCTACTACCTCATAAATTTGCCACTTCATTCCCAACTCATTCTGCTGTATACATAGCCTGGACCACTTCCTTAAGACTAATTGAGGGCAAGAAGCAAAGTGGTACAAAAATAAGAACTAGTAAAAGAATACTAAGTCTGTTTTATAGCTATCTGCTAGCTGAAATCTTGGGAACATTGCCTCTCCCCCCCCCCCCCCCGGATGGTTGTGTTATATATGCACATATATGTGGGTTTATATGTGGCTTGCTCACAATGAATTTATATGATACTGCTCAGAATCACAGGTGTCAGTAAAATATTTTAGTCATTTTTATTTGAAAAAGAAACCCGTATGTAAATGCTTCTCCCTTATGAAACGTATTTCCCCCTGTAATTTTTCTTCATGTGCAATTGATATTACAAAAAGAATAATGTTTTAGGTTTAATAATAAAGCCAAATATTTGGTACGAGAATAACTTGGTGCTGCTTCCTGTTATTTGGCTCTATTTGTACAGTCCCCAGCTGCATTATCTAACCCCAGTGAAGAAAATTATGTCAATGTAAAAGTATACTCTGTTTTTTTACAGAGAGGTCACGAATAGTCTTTCTTCCCTTGGTAGTCACCAGTGTTCTTATTACACTTCATTTATATAGTTGAAGGACTCAGGAGAACCAGCTGGGTTCCCTGTCTGTACTCATCAAGTGTTAATTTCTGAAAGAGGTACTGCTGTCATGAACAAGTGCCGAAGGTACTCTGGTGGTCCTGCCAAACAACAAGAGCTCTTAATTAGCACCAATGTTCAATCAGACTGCTTAACCTGCCACAGAGCGGAGGAGGTCATGTTCCTTCCTGCAGCATTGCCAACAGAAAATACCCAAGAACAGACCCTGAATGTTTCTTTTACTGTAAGAATAGTTACTAAAGGCAACTGATCCATGAGAGTAATGTGGCGCTCCTTTTGAGGGCTATGTATGTACTTTGAAAAACAAATTTTCTCTACTGTAAATCTTTAAGAAATTTTCCTAAGCATATTTTTATCAGTCCAGGGTAAATATAGTAGTTTGACTTTCGGCTGCTTCTGAAGACACATACAGTTTAACCATTGGGTACATGCAATGCACTAGGCCCGTTACGCTTGGCAAAATTGTAGAAGAAAAATGTCATCCATTTTTAAAAGTATAATTTGTGTGCTTCATAAGCTGTTTATGTATTTAAATAACTGTTCTTATAGAAGATAATGAAGGGGAACCTAACATCACTAGGAAGATAACTTTCTGTGTGTTCAGTTGAGGTGTGAAACACCAGGGGTTACTTAGTTTGAGGGTGCAAATACCCTTGGCAATAAAATAAAATATTGCTCTTCATATGTCTAACAAATTTAATTCTAGAGGTATTTCAAGCTCAGCTGTCAAAATGGAAAGGAAGTAGTTTAAGAAGAGACTTCACCAACAGTCGCTTAGCAGAATATTTTTCATGACTCTGAGAGGGAATCTTTAGATGACATTCATTCAATATGTTGTGTTACAAACGCTCAGGCTCTTTAGATTTGTTTACAGTTGAATACATTTGCTGTACCCTTATTGCAAGATTCTCTGAGCTTAATTTGGAAAACAAATTGTTTCTATTTTTAACTTTTTTGTAGATACTTTGAAATCTGAAAAGTGAAAAATCCTGTTTTGGAGACTAATAAAGAGCTGCATAGCTGCTAAGACAGTTCTGTTGACACAACCTCTGTGCATTATAAAAAAGGGTACCTTACCCTTTTCAGAGTGAAAATACATTGGAATGCTTTCTTGTCTTATTGTGCAAGTGGGAAGATGGCATGCTAATCCTTTTGTACATACATACTTATCATGGCAGCCACATTGTTCTGGTGGTTTTGCACAAGCCAGAAAGAATTTAATGCATGTGTTAAAGAAGGATTTTAGTAAAGATTGTTTGCTGTCTGTCTTACAAAAGTGAATGTAGGGTAATTGCAGAGTTCCTCTCATTGTCTTCACTTATTTTCAGTTGCTATTTTAAATAATAGTTTAGTTTCATGTAAAGTCATTCTAAGGAGAAAGCGAGGATAGCATTTCTGAGCCTTTTCAAAAGTAGCAGTATCATAGTTACTGGTGGTGGGGTTCCCCCAAGTTGAAGTATGCTTCTCTCCTATAGTGAACATATTATGTTACTTTGAGTTTGTAATCTTTCTGCTGTGAAGAAGTACATGTGAAAATGACACAGTTTTCATTCTAAATTGCATTAGGCTCTGTTGTTATAACTTCAAGTATTGTGGTAGAAGTGTGGATACACTTTAGGTTTATCAGCTCACACAGTATAGAGTGTTCCTTGCGTCATCCATCAGGCAACATTGTACTGTAATGTGTATGATGAGCAGTAACTTGCGCTGTCATGGTTACACCGATTGGAAGATCTGTGGGGAGGTGTGCTTTGTAGCAAGAGATACAGAAAAACAGCATTGGAGGTTTCAAGACTTTCAAACCTTGTCAATAGAGTTACATAGAGACAGGGCAATTAACCATGTGTAAATGTTGCAAAAATATAAGAGCTGTAATTTGGCAGGATCACTAGCAGGGCCGGCGCTACCATTGAGGCAAACTAGGCGGTTGCCTAGGGCGCCAAAATGGAGGTGGCGCTGGCCAGTCTGCCCCCCCGCCGCCACCCGCCGCCGCTGCCCCAAACAGAGGCGAAAATTGCGGCGGAGCGCCCGGCGTGCGCAGCGCCTGGCGCGCAGGGGGCGGGGCACGTGACGTCATTGCGCATGACGTACGGTGCCCCGCCCCCGGCACGCTGGGCGCCCCGCAATTTTCGCCTAGGGCGCAAAAAGCCCTAGCACCGGCCCTGATCACTAGTTAGTGTGTTTTTATTTAGTGAGCTACCAGTATAGCAGGTTTGTGCTAATAGAAACTTAATCCCAGTTTTTATGAGAAATGGGCAGCCTTTTCCTTTTCCTAGATTGGCTAGCTCCATCTGCCCCCCACTTCCCTCTACAACATGTGCAGAAACCGCCTTCTTGACTGTTGGTCTTGTCCGCTCATTCTGCCAGAGCCTATATTTTCATGCAGGGAAAGTTCACACCAAGAATTATCTCAGTTAAATCCATATAATTCAATGATTTAGCCAAAATTGTTGTCCTCTATTTGGTACAGTATTAGATTTAAACATCTCTGCCCAGGACATAAGCTTTCCCTGGAGTTTTATTGACTGGCTGAGTATTGATGAAAGTTTCAGTTGTCTTAACTTTATGGTTTAACACTATGTTTTTGACACTGTATGTACCATATCATCAGGGCATTTTTAAAAGTATAGATTCCACAGTGTAGAGTTTTTATTCTCTTTTGCTACCATTTCCTTCAAGCAACATGTGTAATCCTTCCAAAATTAACTTAAAACACCAAGAATAAAAAGCATCTAGTAATTATTTCAGAAAGGCATTTTTAAAAAGAGAATGGTCTTGCAGATAAGCAAAGTCGGATGCCCGTGTTCTAAGCCATTCTGTTTAATGAAATTCTAAAAATAAGTTGAAAAATTACAAGCGATATATTGGTAACATGATACAAAGTTTTTTACTTAGATCATTAGCTTGAATCCAGCTGAGATTTGTAGTAAGTAATGAGAAATTGTTAGCAGGTGAAGATCTCTTGGTGGGCTGTGTGGAAAGAATTGACCATCTGATCTTATTCCTAGTAGACAGATGTTTTCATCATAGAAGGAGCCACTAGGGCACCTTTTGTTGCTGGTCTGAACAAGGAAATTAACAGTTAAGTGAGAATAAAGTGATTGAACTCAGTTTTATTGGTGATAATTCCACTTGTCAAATACTGAGCAATCTATTGAAATACTGACCCAAGATGGGAAGTCTTTTCCCAGGTCCAAAGCACCAGTCCCAATGGCTCCCAGGGTGGAAGGCCCACAGCTGGGTGAAGCATACCAAATGTGCCCCACGCAGGGTGATGGCTGCCATCCCTCCCCAACGGCATATGATGCTGCAAATCAGGGCTCCCAGTGAATTGGGAGGAACCAGGACTTTCTGGGAAGCACAAGTGGTAAGAGTGACCACTGTGACCACTGTGGCAACAGAATGCTGGACTAGATGGACCTTTGGTCTGATCCAGCAATGCTCTTCTTACGTAGTTTTGCTTATAAGGAATCTTGGTTTAGCATTATGTTTGAACCAATAATCCTGGTTTTAAACAAACTCGGCTGAGGTTTAGAACAAACCCTAGTTTATGAAGCTGTCTTGCTAAATTTACCAGAAGTAATTTTAACCCAGGGTGTCTAGTCTGAACCTAAAACTAAGCTGAGATTTCTTACAGATGAAACTAAACTCTGCCATCAGAGCCATGTAGGGGGGGAAATGATTCCTGAATTGCAGGGGGTTGGACTAGATGACCCTTGGGGTCTCTTCCAACTCTACAATTCTCTGATTCTATGAGTCCCATGCTTTGGTTGAGCTTATTTGAAGCTTGTTCAAATAATAACGAACCATGATTTAGCATTATATTTCAAACACAACTACTGTTTGACAGCTTCCGTTGGTCAACTAGTTCACAAAGCTGTTATCAGATTTATTTTCTTTGTTTGTCTCTATTAAATCTTAAATTGAAACCATTTATTCATTTCTATGTACTTTCCATTATGATTTAAGTGAAGAAGATTTGTGACTGAGAAGATAGTATATTAAAGAGGGGATTGAGAATTATTTTTAAAGAATTTAAAGTGAATATGATCTGAAGTCCTCACCATCTCTGACAGCTCTGTTGGAAACTCAATTTTTTGCTGTAATTTTGTGGTCTTGATGATATTAACAGAAATGATTTGCTGAATAAAGAGGTCCTTCTAAACTTGGAGTTTTGGAATTTTACCAGTGAGTCTGAACCAACATTTCAAATTTTACTGGCATTTTGTTGGCATAATAGAGCCTGTTTTCTTATTTGAATATATTCTCTGGCACTTTTGAGTTGCCTAACTCAAACTTGTTGTATTCATTTGCTTCATGCAACAATACATTTCCCTTTGTTAAAATGCCTTCTTAGATGTTAAGTTGTTAGAAGACTTTTGCCCACTTATGAATTATAAAAAAAAAACACAAGTCATTTCACACACACCTCTGCCTCCAAAAATAACTCTGGGTTATATTCATTGTAGCGCTAAGTAAAGCATTCCATCAACACAAGAATTTACACTTGCACAACAGAGCTTCTCCCTCTCTTCCCACTGCATACTCCTTAAAACTATTCTAAAGGTAAAGGTAAAGGGACCCCTGACCGTTGGGTCCAGTCACGAACAACTCTGGGGTTGCGGCACTCATCTCGCTTTACTGGCCAGCGTTTGTCCACAGACAGCTTCCGGGTCATGTGGCCAGCATGACTAAGCTGCTTCTGGCGAACCAGAGCAGCGCACGGAAATGCCGTTTACCTTCCCGCCGGAGCGGTACCTATTTATCTACTTGCACTTTGACGTGCTTTCGAACTGCTAGGTGGGCAGGAGCTGGGACCGAGCAACAGGAGCTCACCCTGTCGTGGGGATTCGAACCGCCAACCATCTGATTGGCAAGCCGCCAACCATCTGATCAGTGGTTTAGACTACAGCGCTACCTGCGTCCCACAAAAAAAACTATTCTAGGGGTTGCCCTAATGCTCTGGAGCAGATTTGGGAGAGTGTGGGGTACACATAAGCAGCGGAATCTTCCATTGTGCAAGTGTAAATTATTGTGCTGATTTAACAAATTAGTTGTAGGATTGACCACACAAAAAATAGGATTTTGCATTTCAGATAAAGCCAGTAAACTCCCAACTGGGTTTAAAATCTGTTTTATGTGGACTTATGAATAATAACTCTTTTTGTTTTATGTCTATCTTTGAATTACCTATTCAATTACTGGGGTGCCATATCATGTGGACTTGGAAATAGATTTGTGTGCCAGTGGTTGTGAAAAGATTATTGGGATTCCAAAGCCTGTTGGTGAATATACTCAGAAGTTGCAGTAACTTTTGAGAGTATTTGTTGTCTTTTTCTTTTACATATATGTTTGTTAAGAACTACAGAAATGTTATTAACATAAGTGGGGGGGGAGTACTTTTTATTAAAACAGGTGGAAGGGGAGTTCTGTGCTAGCAGAGTGACACTAGCATCACTCTGCAGGCAGAGGCCACAAGGAGACTGGCAGGGCTGGGCAGAGGGACCCTCAATTGGCTTGGATTGATCTTTTAAAGTATGATCCTGTACATGATTACTCAGAAATAAGTTTAATTGTTTCCAGCAGTACTTACTTCCTAATATGTATATATTCTTTAGGATTGCAGTATTAGAGTAACAGTTATGCCAGGTCTATTTATATAACAGGAATGACTTCTCTTTTTTAACTTGAATAAAAGATACAATAAAAATAGAATGTATTTGGTACAATTGCTTCCAATTCTGAGGCATATATTGTAAATGGAATCACAGAGTCTTGTACACAAGTAATGTGAAGACAATAATTAACAAACAGCTCAAAAGAAAGATGGTAAAAGTTACTTTTGACCCTCAGGTTTTTCAACATCTGGAATGTAATGTTGCTTTTTGTAATACTTCTGTAATACCATAAAACAGCAGGGTGCATTAATGAGAGTTTCAGTCTGAAAACCACAACATCAATGAAATTTATAGATGTCAGATCATTAACATTAGTCAAACATAGTTTCTGTGGTTTTAGTTCCAATTTTAAGTAGGTATAATAAAAGTCATTTACTGACTATGAGCACTGAGCGTCTTTGGACTTGATGAAATTTCAGTTAACTATGCTGAATTAAACTAATACCATTTTCAATCTATGCTATAAGCATTTTTTTGTGAAAAATGTTTAATTGGCTGATGTAGGAGCATTAAAAAAGTTCTGCCTGGTTTTACTATTTTACCTGGCCTATAGAAGTTTAAATTAAACTTTAATGCTTCGACATTTTTATGTGAAATGGCAACTGGAGATTAAGCTGAAATTCATTTTGGAAATCAAAGATTTCAGTCTCCTATTTGGTCTGGTGCTGCTGCTTCTGTTTTATTAAAATATACTATCCTTCAATATAAATTTGCAGGTTGTTTTTCATAAAGTCTATGATACCATTATGCTTTTCAAACAATTTTTTGTGCACAGATCTTCAAAAAATGCAACAGTTTCTGAAAGCAAAAACTTTGAAAATATAAGTTAAATACCAGGATCATACCCTCCAACATTTATCAGATGAAAATAGGAACATTCTATTCTCCCGCTTTTGATCTCACCACACAAATATACATCATATAAACATATACATCTAGTACAGTGTTTTTCAACCACTGTTCCGCGGCACACTAGTGTGCCGCGAGATGTTGCCTGGTGTGCCGTGGGAAAAATTGAAAAATTTGAAAGATTTTTAAAAAAAAATTTTCGCCCACTAGGCAGGCACCGGACTGTGTCCTGGGTATGGGGGTGGTGGGGTTTTTGACCCCACCCTTGGCCAGCAGGGGCGCCGATTTACTTTATATATTACTTTATATATAGTCAATATAGCCACAGAGTTAAATTTTTTAACATTTTCTAATGGTGGTGTGCCTCGTGATTTTTTTCATGAAACAAGTGTGCCTTTGCCCAAAAAAGGTTGAAAAACACTGATCTAGTAGCACCTTAGAGACCAACTAAGTTTGTTCTTGGTATGAGCTTTCGTGTGCATGCACACGAGAAGAAGTGTGCATGCACACGAAAGCTCATACCAAGAACAAACTTAGTTGGTCTCTAAGGTGCTACTGGAAGGAATTTTTTTATTTTGTTTTGACTATGACAGACCAACACGGCTATCTACCTGTAACATATACATCTGTCACCTTGAGCCAATTACAACCTTTCCGCTGAACCTACCTAACAGGATTGTTGTAAAGAAAAAATGTGCGAGGGAAGGGATTGTGTATAACACCTTCCACAGATAAATGAAATGGAAACAAATTTTAGCTGTAAGCTGCCTTGAATCTCTGTCAGGGGAAAAGGCAGGATAACAACAACAATGAGAATGTTAAGGAACTACTGAACTCAGTGGAACTTAGTTCTGAATAAAAATGCTTAGGATTGCAATGTAAGGTTGCACAGTTTTTACCCAACTACCTGGGAGTAAGTTTCATTGAATACAGTGGGACTTACTTCTGAGTAGATAGTGTAGTGCTTAATTTACAATAAAGGAATAAACATTCCATGTGTTTCCTAAAAAATGGCTGGCTTCTGAAGCATTGCTATTAAAGAATTGCATTGCTATTAAAGGATTGGCTACATTTTCCTTCAAAATTATAGAGAGAGCTTTGTATGTCAGTATAAACATACACAGAAAGAGAGAAAGGCTCCTGTTTCTGAGAAGGGGTGTCTGATCTCTCCACCACTCTTAATCAAGACAAGGAAGGGAGGAAAAAGGAAAACCGGGACATACCGCGGTCTGTCAGAAACCGGGATGGCTTTTGTAATTCCAGGACTGTCCCTGGAAAATCAGAACACTTGGAGAGTATGCAGGATGCCAAATTATTTTCCAGCATCCTGACAGATAGGCTTCTACCTTCTTCCAACCTTGGTGAACAAACTGGTTTTGTGTGATCAAGGCATATTACTGATCCCACTCAGCATATGTTTAATTCAGTTTATTATGGCAAACAGATTCCAACCCCTTGTTCTTGCTTCACTAGACACTGCACAAAGTACACTAAACCTATCTTTATGCTCTCCTCCACAAATTAAACTTTCAGCCCAAATTTGTGAAGGCGCTTCATACCCTTTGCAAAGGCCATATAGCTACGTATATGTGTGTTAATGCCAGGCCTCACTTAGCTTTCCGATCCAATGTGCTACCCTAGATTTGTTTGTGAACAATATTGTCCCGATAGTAGCCAAGCCTGAATGATCTCTCGCAGGGCCCTTCAGGAAATATCTACATATGAAACATTGTGGAGCTCACAATAAACAATTCAAAATCTCAACTTCTATGCTTCAATATTCCCTCAGGCTCCCAACTATGACTACAACACCTTACAAGGTTTTAAATATGTTTGAAGTTTTTTAAGTACTTAAGGGTGCAAGTGAATTTAACCCCCTTCTGGCAGAAGTCAAAGAATGCTTCTTTGATGGTCCAAAACAAATTTATCATGGCTGGAGGGTAGCAGCTGTCAAGATGATGCTACTCCCCAAATTGACTCTCTTATTCCAAGTGCTCCCAATAAAAATTCCTTGAAAAATACTGTTGCAATGGCAGAAATGCTGGGATTCTGTTCTACACCAAGGCAAGAGACCTAGATTAGGCCTGGCAACCATTTGTTAAAAATCAAAACAAGAGGGTCTAGGATTACCTCAAGTTAAATGGTACTAAGAGGCAGTTAATATTAGAATCCTTCTCACTATGCTACAGGACCCTAAGGATTGTTCATGATTAAGGATGGAGTATAATCAGGAAGTTCACAATAAAATACCAGTATGTGCTATTACGTTTTCATCCCATAATAATAATAAAGTTGGAACGCATTGTGAATTCTTTTGCATTTTAGCCACAAAAATTGGAGTGTTTGGGCTACAAAATTAGGGGCTGCCACCACCGCCAGGACTTTCAGGACAGGACGTTTGTTTTTCAAAAATGGAATGAAGAAGGACATTTACAAAAACCAGCAACGTTTTACAGCTGCTCAGATTGTTACTACCGGTAAACTGGAAATAGTTAGCATAAGCTGGCACCAAGACCATTTCAGCATGAAAAAATTGATTCACAAGCAAGTAAGCAGGCCCTTCACTACTTTTGAAAAAAATATAATAAATACATCTGTATCATCCAAAGGAGTACTTTCAATCATCTACAAATCTTGCTGTCTCAAATCTTTGAAAAGCCTATAGGAATCAAGCTAGGGGAAGGAATTGGAATGGGCTGACAGTTGTAATTTGTGGGCCAAAAACCTCCATTATCAGTATTAGTGAAAACTAGAGAAACAGCATCTAATATCTTATGTAAATGTTATCTGACACCACCCCAGAGGTGCTGTGGTAGCAGCTTCCAAGTTTCAAGAAGATTGTGTGTGTGTGTGTGTGTGTGTGTGTGTATTATTTATATTTATATATATTTATTTATACCCACCCTACAGTCTAAAGTCCTGGGATTAGAAGCTTCTACCACATGTGATCGTTATGCAAAGGTATAAACATCTTTTGTAAGACGGTATTTAAGGAGATTGGCACAATTACCCACCCAACATTCAGTTATTTGTGTTTCACAATTAGCTCTGTTAATGATTTTTGACAAGGAGAACTGAGACTTGCTACCCAAAGAGCTTGTTACATTTATACTAGTGACATCAAGGCAACTGGTTCGCACACAACTGGAAGAGCTTGGAAATTTTGTTGGTAGACTGTTGACACCAATAAATCTGGTCCATAGCTCTTATGGAGAAACTTACCAAACAAGTACAGGACACGAGGATCATAATTTTATTGAGATTTGGTATGCATTTATTGCTTATGTAAATAAGGATGACCATGGTTTACAACAGCCAACACACATGGCAATCTTTGGCAAAATGTTATTGGTTAACTCTTGCATTTTTTTTCCAGGAGTTGGGAACAAGGACCAGGGATGTTACTTCTATTTGTGTGATCACACACACACACACACACACACACACACACATTTACAATAAAAATAATTAAAAAACAGAAAATAACAGTTAAAGAAAATAAGCAGATGAATTATATGCTGATATAAAATAAGTCACTACCTACTGTAACATGTCTTTTTAGAATATCTGGACCTGGTTGGTCTGGGGTTTTTCCTGTAAGGCTCTTAGGTATTTATAATAAATACTGTTGTTGTTTATTGAATCATCAGCACATATGTAGTTTATAGTTTGAACAATAATAAGTGATTATGCATTATCATATGAAAATATTGCAGTATCAGGTGGTTAAATCAAAGCTTATGTACCAAAGATTATCCCCCATATCTTCTTTGCTTTTTACTTCTTCCTGAATAAGAGTCCTGTCAGACTCAACAGCTTGCAGTCGAAGGTTAGCTCAAGAAAGTTACATATTTCTTTTTCTTCTTTCTGTACCCACATAGATGTAGGACTACACTAAGGTAGTTTAGCATGTAGACTGTTTACAATCACTTCTTTCTGTTACAAAATCCTAAAACTTGTATTTTCTGAAATGGTGGGGGGTTATAAAAATCACAAGCACTTTATTATGGTCTTGGAACTGTGTGGTAATGCCCCTAGAGTTATCTCAGATAGCATAAATAAATCTGTCTGTCTCCAGTAGTCTCAGTCTAGGTATTAGCAACTTCTCTATGTTGTATCCCTTCTTACAGAATTTCACTCCTTACAGAAACTTTGCCTTCAGTAGCACAGGAGCTCAGTCTTGTCTTAGTGTGCTCTAGTAACTCTGGCCAAACCACTTAGCAACTGCATGCGTAGGTTTCCTTAATCACATCATTGTTCTACAGAACTGTGTTTGGTGTCATAACTAACTTTTTTCCCTCTCCTGATTTGTCTCCCTCAGATTTGTAACGTATGACTTGCCTGTTATGTAGAGCCTAGACAGTTGCTTCAGCTATATTTATAATCTGTCCATAGCACCATTTCCAGATTTAAGTTACATTTCCTTTTATGTAACATGAATGTGGTATTGAACCTGAAGCAGTTTTTGACTCTTACCTGCAGAGTTTCTAGAAGACAATATTAAACTTAAATGGTTACAAAGAACCTCTCTCAGATTCTTTCTGCCAGCTCCCAGCACAAGTAAAATACGGTTTTAATGGCAATAGTTGATGGTAGACGGTCTCAATAAGCAATTCATGGTGGCCAAGAGAAACAATTATCAGGCTGTACTTTTAATATATAATGGAAGTGGGACTGGCAAAGAGATACTCTGGCCATTGCTTAGAAAAAGGACTATTGCTGATATTTGCATTAAAGGGAGGAGAACATCGCATTACCACTCCTGTGGTTAAATACTTTTTTGCCTTTTAATTTACCGGTACTCTTTTTGCAGTTAGGTGAACAACTGATTCATTGTGGAAAGATGTTCAGAAATATTTTGGATCATGTTTTGTGTTCTTTATGCATCCTCTATCTAACCTATTTATAAAACATTCTTGAAACCCCAGCAGGAGTGAATTAGGAAACGCCCTCAGGAACCATTGGCACTAACCAATGTTGGTTCCCAGTAAGCAGCAGAAGGTGTATTTGTGCTTACAATTCTTCTTTTCCTGACTGTCATTAGCTCAATCCCAGAGTTTTTAAGTCCTTGAATCTTCCAAAATTCAGAAAAAGTAATTCTGCAATATGTTATAAGCAGAAGCAAACCTAGGGGTTAGCAAAACCAACCGCTGCCAGAGGTGCCAGCTCTGGGGAGGTGCAAAATTCACCTCTCAGACTATGGAGTATATGATGTGTGTGGTGTTATGCCACCACTGTTGCAGCGAGATCAAACACGGGGGAATCTTCCCATCTTTCTTGCACTGCAGCACAAAGGCGTTTGAATTTTGTTGCCCTTTCTCCTCGCCTCATCCTCATTCCAGACACTTGAGTACTCATAAAATGTAGTAATTTCTAATGTAGATATTGCAGTAAAGTTTTTTTTTGGGGGGGGGCACTGATATAGATCTTGCTGGGCGTGCCAATACAGTCTTTGGTTGTAAGCATCTCTGCATTATTTTAAATGGAAATTCTCCACTTTAAAAGGGTCTATCAAAGCTTTAATAGTTTAAGCCCTGACCAATATGTCATAGCATGCTTTTTTCTGCTAACCTGCAAAGAAAAAAGAAAACCATAGCACTATTTAGTGCTACTTATTACCAAGGCAACTTAAACAATATTCTCATAGCAAGATTTATGCAAGTCAGCATTGGCTCATTTGGTGGTGTTTGAATATGCTTTAGTTTCTACTTATCCCCTGTAGGAAAACTGTATTCTTTTAAGTGAAACAATTTTAAAAGCAGAGCACAAGCCTAAAATAAGCTAGTGTTCTCTAGAGTTCTCAGAAGGTGTAGATTTATTTACTGTAGTTAAATCATAATTAGTTCTCAAGGGATAGTGTCTCTCTTAAACTGCTTTATTGCCACCATACTGGTTTTCTAAATAATCAGAAACTGCTGCTGTTGCTGTATTAAAGAGTATAGTCATGAATTTGCTATAAGTAGTAACAAATGTTAGAAATTGCTGGTTGTCACATAAGGAAGATAGTGAAACACTTTAGTGAGAAGCACCTCAAAAAGAAATGTAGGAAGTGCAGCTACTTGATTAAAATATATCCTGCTATTATAGATTTGATATTTTCATTGCAACATTTTTCTATATGTTTTGCCTTTCCCATTGTTTTAACATTTTTGACCTGTAGCTGAAATGATAATGTAACAAAAATTATAAATCTAATGTTTATAAGAAAGCCGCACATTGTTCTAACAGGACTTTTCCTTTTTATAATTTGCAGGTTGATGTACAAGGTGCCACAGGAAATAGGTCTGATTGCAATTGCGGTTCAACAAACTAAAGGGAAAGGTATGTTGGTGTAATTCTGATGTCAGCAATACAAGTTCATGATTGGTAAATAACCATCAGCATTAAAGATTAGTCCTCTCCTCACAGAGGGGTGGAGTTGTGAGCGGGAGCCGTTTCCCGCGTCAGCAGGGGGGCGTATTCGGCCCCCTGCGTCGGCTTACCTCCGCTGCTGTGCCAAGCCCTTCAGCTAGCCAATAGGGCTGGCTGGTGGGCAGGGTTTAGCTGCATTTAAGCAGCCACGGCAGCGCTCTGACCCCATTCGGCTTCCTGAGTTGTTAGTAAGCACTTTTCTGACTATATATTTCCATCCAATTGGGGTTTTCATAGATGCTTTTCAGGGAAGCCAAATGCAATCTCACCACACCCCAGTTCTGTGACAGAGAACTACTACCAGCTGTATGCAAAAAGTGACAGCTTGTGGCACTTTTCCATGTCTAAAACAAGCATCGGATTACCTCCAAAACGTGTAGAAGAACAAATCTATCTGATTACTGTCTATTCTTCTGTTTGTTTGGGGGGAATGATTTTGATCAGTGTGTGAAACAAAAAATTGAGTTGTCATATGCCACTAGAGCAAACATCAAACCAATACTGTAAAGTGAGCTTGAGTAGCAAGCTGGTGGCTTTAATTTTAATTCAATTTACCCTCCTTGGCTGTGTTTTTCCAAACTGGCTTTCCCAAACTGTGCCATGGTATTTACGACCCTTTGTCTTCAGTTGGTACTCTTCATGAAGTGATCATGACTTAAATAATGACCTTTATACTCAAATAGTTTGTATATGCAAGTTGTGGTTGGGCAAAGCTCCTGCACTACTTACCGTACTTCAGTGTTCCTTATTGTCTGCCTTTGGGGGTGGGGGAATGTTAGTTATTCCCGGTAAATCTCTTTTTTCAGTCCCATTGATTCATTTTTTCCCCCTATTCTTTTTCTATTCTTTTTTTGGCATGAGAAATATATACCATAAAGTTGTTCTTTTCAATGTATCATTTAAAAAAAACAAAAAACTAGGTGGTATCTATTATGAAAAATTATAAAACCTATCCTTTGATAATTATGTATTTAAGCATGGATATAATCCATTGACTGGATTGTTCCTGTTTTTAATCTTCATTTCTCTTCTCTTTTGGCCAGAGTAGACATATTGTATCAGATTGGCAGTAGACATACATACATTTCTTATTGCTACAACTTATGGTGTAAGCAAATCACATGTATATGATTTTTTACTTGTGAATTAAAAACAGAAAGAAACAATGTAAAAACTTTAAACCATCAATATATTGGAACACCTTCAAAAGATTTCATTAGATTTTCTCAGTGAACTGATGAAGCATTCTTTTCATATAACAAAACAAAACTTTCACATAAACGCTTGTTCCCTTTTTTTAAGGCCGTGGTGGGAATGCTTGGCTGAGTCCTGTGGGAGCTGCTTTATCAACTCTACATATCACCATTCCTTTATCTTCTGAACTGGGACGAAGAATTCCTTTTATTCAGCATTTAGTTTCTTTAGCAGTTGTGGAGTCTGTTAGATCCATACCTGGATACCAGGTATTGCATTTGCATGTTTCATATTCCATTATTTTTACACTTTTTAGACCTAAAATGACTTGAGTATATAATTGACGTCCCCACTTAGCATCATTCAACTATCAGAATTTTCCCCCAGGTAAATTTGATTTTGCCCCCAGGTAAATTTGATTTTGCCCCCAGGTAATTTTTTTCTCTTCATGTGTACGATTGCTGTTTCCACAATGAACACCCCAAAAAGTAAGTTAAGACTAGCAACCCATTCTGTTTTACTGTATTGTACCTGAGTTTTTATAATGAATATTGATTTGCCTCTTGGTCTTACTCCTGGACTTCGTTTTATTTTTGTTATAAAACTGATGAGAGGAACTGAGAAAAGAAAAAAATAATAAGATTTATAATTGCCTCTTAGGTTTTAGTTGGATCTGTTTCACTAGCCACTTCATTCCTTCTTTCTTTTTCCACTTCTTGTTTAACATTGAAAATGTTTGCCCCAAGCTCGGAAGCAAGAGGCTAACCATATCCTCTCAGGGGGGAATCAAGTGTCCTGTCATCAATGCTCAAATTACAAACCAATCTTCTTTAGCACGTCATCAGTTTCCTTTGAATGTAACCAATTCATAATATTGGCTAACTGTAAAACATTGGTATTTTACAGGACTAGTCAATGAAAACATATGTTTCCTATATTACACAAAATCAGTGACTTGAGCACATTTACACATGAATTTCATTAGAGTGGTACCCAGTAGTCTTTCATATAGTTTAATGGTTGTCTTCTATTAACACTTCCCAACTTCAGGACTTCATAAGTTGACTGTAAAAATGCTTCACAATGGAATGTAAAATAAAATATAGTGGTTTAGAGCATTAACTGTTTAATGTAGGAGTCCCCAAAAAGAAAATGAATACTTTACAGGGATAATTCAATCTCGTAAATATATTAGTTGTCTGACACAGTACAACTGAATAGCAAACCATCCCTTTAGAAGTCTGTTGTACTTTTTTGTTGTTTTCTCTGATATCTTTAGTAACTTTTCATAAATAAATCTCTAGATTAGTGCACTTGGATCTTTGTTCAAATAGTTCAACAACTATTTTTCCAGGTGTGCAGGGGAGAGCAGAGGACGTTGGTCCCACTGACTTTGCACAATACTGATACCATCCAGTGTCTAATACAGCACATTACAGGTTCTTTCAGATTACCTGTTTATCGAACATTCTCCTGAAGAAAGGATCTCCAATCAGACCTTATACTTGATCTCAAGCCAAATACACTGAAATGTCAAGTCTTTGCTTTGTCATCAGTTCTATCCAGGACAGACTCCTGTGCTCCCATCCAGTATTTAAGAGGTTCCTTCAGGAAGCATCTCTTTGAAGCCCTATGGTCATCCACAGGTTTCACTCCTGGAATGGACATGGTCTTCCATGTTCTCCCACAGCCCCTCTGCTTCCTCAGTCTCTCTGCTTCCTGTTCCTTAAGGAAGATTTCTTCATTGCTATCACCCCAACAAGTAGGGTGACTGAACTCAACATACCTTCCATCAGAAACTAGCCCTACATGTTCCAAAACTTTTTACTCCACTAAATAGACCTGTACATGCTAGATGTTAAGACGGGGATGTTAAGATAAATGGGCACCCTGTACTACCACACTAGGTAGAAAGGTCTCTACTTCATCTCTGGTGAGATGGATAAAAGCTGTTGGTTATAAGGCCCATCATTTAGCAACTCTGTTTCACATAACAGCTCATTCCACTCGGGCAGCTTCCGCTTCTGTTGCTCTGTAAACCAATGCACCCATATCTGAAATATGCCAAACAGCCACATGCCACTCAACAAACATACTGACATGACAGCACAGTTTAGATGGTATGGAACTTTGGGGGTAGGGTTTAATGCACATTGTCCCTCAGTGCTGAAGCAGTCATTTACCCACCACAGGAAAGTACCCTATATACTCGAGTATAAGCCTAGTTTTTCAGCACATTTTTTGTGCTGAAAAAGCCGCCCTCGGCTTATACTCGAGTGAGGCAGGCAGTGGCTCCTATGAAGCTTTCCCAGGTTTTTTGTGGTAAAATTGGGTGCCTCGGCTTATATTCGGGTTGGCTTATACTCGATTATATACGGGTAATAGTTTTTATGTATCCCGTTTGGATACCTCCTGCATCCAGCAGGAGAATGGGACATTGGTTTCTTCCACAACATATCTTCTTGTTGGACATGCAAAGGCATCCAAGTCAGGTGGCTGCCCACAGCACCACTCAATGCATCCAGATCACATTCAGGATCAGGGCTCTTCTCTCTTTTTGTCTTTTCCATGTGTCTGTTTATTTTTAAGTGTTTCTGCTAGTCTGAAAATGAGATGTTAGGGAGAAAAAGCTCCAGGGTCACATGTTTCCCATCAAACAGGAGTTATTATAACTCACCAGGGGCCAAGAACAAACCTTGAAGGTAAGTAACTAGTGTTTTGATCTGTGTCCAAATTCATTGTGCATTTTTGCCTCTTTGTGGCTATCTTTTAGAAAAGAGAGAGATGCAGATGCTGCAAAGTTTTCATTTGTGTATTCAGTGTCAGTATTAAATATTTGGAGAACAGGAAGCACTAGACAAAGGATTAACACCATGCTGCTGTAGAGCTCTGGGATGCAGTAATATAGAGCTATGAATATACATGTTGGTTTCCCTAGGATATTGAGCTTCGAGTGAAATGGCCAAACGATATTTACTATAGTGACCTTATGAAGCTGGGTGGCGTTTTAGTGAATTCCACACTAACAGGAGATACATTCCACATTCTTATTGGTAAGAACATAAATGGTTTAAAATATGTATGTTTGTTTGTTTGTTTGTTTGTTTGTTTGTTTGTTTGTTTTTAGGCATTTTTTTCTGCTATTGATAATGCAAATACATAGCAAAATAAATGTGACCATGATTCACCTGGCCCTTAATGGATTGTTATCTGACTCCCTGCTTTCAGCTTGCAGGAGAAATTATTGATTTGTTCAGTCATGGGAGGAGAGGCATAATCAAGAATCCTTGATTATTAAATAAATGGTGTCCATGTTGTGTGCTTTTAAGGATAGGTAAATAGGAATAACAGAATCAGGTCTAGATTTAGAGCAGTCAGCAGACCTACTCTCAGTATCTCCTGCTTCAAAGTTAGGAAGCTTCAGGATACAGTGGCAGCAATACTTATTCATAAACAGTATGAAGAATGCATCTCAGTGCAATCTCATTTGGAATAGGGATAATGTTTGAGATGATCCAGGTTGAGATCCATGACTTTCACAGTGTTCACCCTGCAGTGGATAGTTGCTTAACATTTTGTTAAGCCCATATCCATTAACAGCATTCACAATGTTCTCCACTCACACCAGAAAACATCTTGGATGAAACTAATGTGGAAAATATACTATTGAGAATATTATAGTTTCACTTCAGTGCTTATAGGAGCACTCCTAAAGTCCTATGTCAATCTGTGGGTTTTGTTAACAGAGAATGTTCTTAAATTTTATAATATGGATTTGATTCCTGGCTCCACCCTTCTTAAATGTCAAGGTAACTAATCTTCTGCAGATCAATTTATGAATACTACCAAATAATTATTTCCATATTTAATAGGTATATTACTTATACATTATTAAGGTAATGGTTTCAAAAATAGGGAGTTTAAATGTGAGTATACTTGACAAGTCTGGCTCTGCCATCACATGCATGGAATGGAATGGAAAACCTACATTGCTCAGAAAGGGAGGAAAATAAACAGGTAGTACAAGATTGGTGTGTACATTTCGCAGAGCTATGTTTAGGAGGCCTGATCAAGAAAGTCCTGAGAGCTGCATTTAAACACCCTGGCTTTCTGCCAATAATATTATCCCCTGCTAGAGAGCTGGGTGAGAAATGAGGCTTCAAAGGGAGTCTGGCAAGAGAGCCCTTGAAAGCTGAAAGTTGACTTAAATGTGGAATCCTCTAGGCTTTTCTCAAAGAAGCCAGTTGCTGCCCCGGAGCTGGGGGAAATGTAAGTTTTTAAAATGGTAGAATATAGCATATCATAGCCGCATCTTTCATTTTACGATTAATGCTCTCTTGCCCATTAATTTCAACCTAAGGAGCACATCTACACATGCACACCAAACAGTGCATGCAGCTCGACTTCCTCCATCAAAATTTAGCAGGGCAGCCCTTGTAGGTGGGGCAGTTTCCATAGCCACAAGAACTCACTGTGGTGGGATGGGACATCTGCTGTCTACAGACAGTATTGTTCTGTCACATAAAAGCTGACAAAATATATCATTTGGCAATTTCACTGCACAGAACTGATCTTTGTTTTAAATGAAGATTGTTCCAAACTTACATGTCTGGATGTGGATTGTCCTGGACTGAACTAGCTTTTATTGGAGGAAAAAACCATCAAGCACTGTCATGAGGCTGAGCCAGGTTGTCTTATATTTAGCACATGAGATGGATTTGAGTTTATATGAGCTTCTGTCATCTTTCATCATTATTTAAAGCAAATCTGTTCAGGAAATCTGTAGATGGGATTTTTACAGCTATCTGGAGGAATGGATTTGTCTTATGATACAAAGAGACTTTTTCAGAAAAACAAAACTTTTCCTACACTGCCTTTCTAATTTAATTTTCTTCCCCAGGCTGTGGATTTAACGTGAATAACAGCAACCCCACTATATGCATCAATGATCTCATTATGGAGCACAATAAGACAAAGAATACAGAATTAAAGCCCTTAAGTGCAGATTACCTGATTGCAAGAAGTGTGACAGTGCTGGAAAGTCTGATCAACACCTTTCAAGAGAAAGGACCTAATGGAGTTCTTCCCATGTACTATAAGTACTGGGTGCACAGGTAAATAATTTAAAATATATATTCTTAATCTTTTTTTTTAAAAAAAATACTTGTTCTTTAACAACATAAAGAATCAACAAAATAGAATAAAAGTTCCTTCTTAATATTCTTAATCTTTAGTGATAAATTGAACTAACCCCACCAAGAGGCATTTGTCTCAAACCAATAGTGACTGTTCAGATATGTATGTATGTATTTAACATGATTCACTTTTTCAGCATGTGTTAGAAGTATTTGTTTATGCATAGGCAGATTTGTCATTCAACACCCATGCATTAAAATATATCAGAATGTTTACATTGGAGTTGTTCCTTAAAGCTACATTTACCTAGCATTTTGAGTTAATGTGCTAGACACAGATCATGAAGTGTGAGCATTGCAGAATATCTGAGAAGAAACAAATTAATTTTACTATAGTTAAGCAAGTCTACCTATTAACGGGTGGATGCAGGAAATTCCCACTGACATTGTTCATTATGATGGTAGACTATGTCAGTAAACCCTATTGTGTGTAAGCTATGTCGAATCCATGTGCCTTTCTGAAGAATCATCTCTCGTACAGTGCCATTTATTTGAATTTCATTAATCCATTTATTTCCGTTTGTCTATTCAAAGTTGGTTAAAACCCTATATTTAGATGGGGAAATCATTCATTTCTTAATTTTATTCAAGGATTTCTGCATCGATTTTTCAAAGCCCAAAATTTTCCCGAAGCTTCTTCCAATCAGTATAAAAACATTTTAAACTTAATACCAATATCTACAATACCAAAGCCTTTTACATATTTATGTAACATTTATAACTAGACTGAGGTGAGTTTATGAAACTTGATGGCTTTTAAAAGTGGGTAATTCCTTGTTTTTTATTTGCAGTGGTAAACAAGTACGGCTTGGAAGTGATGAAGGGCCTTTAGCGTGGATCGTTGGAATAGATGATTCCGGATACCTTCAAGTTCATGAGGAAGGCAAAGATGTAGTAACCGTGCACCCAGATGGCAATACTTTTGATATGCTGAGAAACCTGATAATTCCAAAACAGCAGTAGGTTTTGGGTGTGGTGAAACAGCTTCTCTCTCAGACCATTTTCTAGAGTTTGGCTGGAGACTGTCAAACTAGAAGTATCTAATCTGAAGAATTGAAACACTGTATACCAAGGAAAACATTGAATTTTGGGTCATTTAATTTTCCTGGGCTCTTGGCCCAGTGACCTGGGATTTAGTGGCTTTTCATGTTTGTTTGTTTGTTTTCCTTCCAGTCTCCATGCAGATGTGAAGGAAACCTTATGGTCAGCATGAAAAGCTCTAGCTTCTAATTTTTGGCATGGATCACTTAAGTAGAATTAGCTCCATAAATCTGTGTTATCCTGTTACTACAGATTCTTCACGCTTGCACTTACAGTATACCTTTACATCCAGTGTTCATATTACTTTGTATCTAAAGGAAGGAATGCATTTTGCAGTAGAATATTTCCTATATTAAAATGATAGGGTATAATAAGTTTGGTTTACCAATGCCCCACAGTTTAGTATGGTTTTTGTTTTTAAGTTGTGGATGAATAGCTATATACAAAACAGTTATATTAATTCATTTTGAACATCTGTTTTAGAGTATGCCATAAAATTATTAAAAGAATTTTACCCCTCCTGCTGTTTCATACCCACAAAACAATGATCAAAAGGATTTTTAGCTTTTTAGTAAGGTCTCTCCATATGCTGTGTTATATTGGAGTCCAAGTCTTTCAGAAGCTTAATGTTTCCACAACTGACCGCTAGTTGTTATTTTTTCTAACAATAGATTTCTGGCAGTTGCCCTGATTCCTATAAGACTATACAGAATCTGAATTGCTTGGAAGTATGTTTCAAGTTCACAGTGCTATTTTGCATTTTCCTCGGATTATGAATCCGACAAGTGTTCCTGCTTTAATGGCTATAGCAGAACCTATTTTCCTGTATTATCTATTGTGCCTTATGCATTAAATATATCATAGTGTATGATACATAATTATATGCCATCTCACCTACTAAGTGTGGTCCTCTGATCACTCTGATCATTTTTATGATCAGATGCCAAATACTGATGAATAGATGATTCGTTCAGCTTCTTGCACTGTTCTCAGAAGCTCCTAGGTGTATGACTTGTGTTTCTGGACTAGGCTGCCTAGGCTTATGGAACTCATACTCTCAACCCAGCACTCCCAGGCTATAGTTCGAAACCAATTTCTGCATGTTGGGGAACTGTTGGTAACATGACCTCCTAATGAGAACTGCCATGGGTTCTAAAGGACTCCCTCATGTTACGTTAAGAAAGTGCCCTGAAATGCATGCCTGACATATAGCCAGAAGCAGGTTTGTAGGTTAAAGTTCACTTTATAAAGAATCAGGAAATAAGTAGATTGGCTCAAATATAAATCCAAGAAGCCTTAAAGAAAGCAAAGAAGTTGGCTTGTAATGATGGATTAGCATAATCCCTGCATATTGGAGTCTTGAATAGTTTGACTATAAATTACTGGAGATTAAGTTTTCATTTCATTTAAAATGAGGATTTTGACTTCTGTTGCATAATGTTTTCCCCCACACTGTGACATCTATGACTGTTTCTTACTTGATGGCATTGTTATCTAACAAATGAAAAAGTGAAACAATTTAGCTAATTTTAGTGGCCATATACTTCTTTAAGCAGAAATAATGGTTATTTGTTCAAACAACTAATGGTGAGAAGTAATGACGTGCAAACCTCTCTGGAACTAGGAATTCAAAGCTCCTATTATTATTGATTTAATAACTCAAGTGATCCTTAAGCTTGAGTTAGTATAATAAAATAAATGGAAACTCCAGCAATGTATTTGGTATTTAATTTTTATTTTTTATTTTGCCTGTGGAATCCTTCTGTCCTGTTGTCTTACCTCAGATGCTTTTAAATGTATGACTCATACTATTTACCTGTTAGCTGCCAAATTAATAGAGCAGGGCTGTGGCACTTCATTGTTCCGTCTGAACCTTCATCCCAAGTCACACAGCAATCCACTCCCCAGTTTCTACCTGACATCTTGCAAACATGTTTCTACTGTGAAAAGCTTATGACTTCATTTTTATGCATCTATGATGCCAGATTATTCCTGTGCTTTCTCACTTTCCTCTTCTCATGATCTTGTTAATAAATAATATATGCATATGGAAATACATTTCCACCTCTTCACATTTATTAAATATAGAAGGACATGTCTTCCTAAGACAGGATTGACATGGCTTCTCCAAAGGTGAAGCCTTGCCTCACCTTTTAGAAGTCTTAGAGATTGTCACAGCCCCTCAACAAAGGCTGTCAAGCAGGCATGTCTTCTAACAGAGCCATAGGAATAGGCAGAAAAATATAAAATAAATGCACCATTTTAATAATGTAGGGTAGTTTGATTATACATGACAGCCAAGATTGCTCACAATTATTCAGGAGGGTAAATTCAAAAAAGAGGTGTTGAATTTGGAAACAGGATCAGTGAAATTTAATTGTTGAAAGGTTCTCTAAAGCTTGTTCTTTATTTAATTCTGCCCCTTTCATTTATTAATTTCTGCCCTGGTTTTTAGTATGTGTTTGAGGAAATGTAGGGTACAACACCACTATTGACGTTATTTGGGACAGTGAAAGATCAGACAGATGAGGGGAGGGATAACTTCATGCTATCATGCCATCTGGCAGTCAATCAGATCTCATTGCTTTGCTACTGAATTACTATACCAGTGAACAGGAAAGAAAAATAGCTACCATATAGAATTTGGTATCTAGCTGGCATTCATTATCAAGGTTGGGCTGGATGAAAGGGACAGGCCTAATCTCTTCCTATGGTGTCCTGAGAATTATTGGTGCGGCAGCAATATATACTCATTGGCTGGGGGAAATGGGTTCATCATCCACTTTCCTTTTCATAGCAGCCTGTCCAGCAATCAACTCACGCCGGAGATTTACATCAGGTGCTGGGCACTCAGGACAGGGCAGGGTTCTTGTTGATGTGAGAGGTAGTCTTTGAGATGCTCTTGGAGACCTCCTCACTTGTTGCCATGCATTTCTGGATGGCAATGGCAAAGAGTGTTTTTTACTAGCTTTAGATGGTGTGCCTGCTGCTCCTTTTCTTAGTGAAACTTGTTCTGGCCTTTGTCATTCATGCCTTAATTATACAAGGTGACCTTCCATAACAATGTGAAAGATGGACAGTTCTCTGCTGTATTGACTTCTGTTTGCCTGAATGACTGAGCATGTGGTTGGTCTGGATCTTCCCCTTCTTCCGCTCCTCCCTGTTTCATGTATGCACAGAACACATTTCTTTGATTTATTAAACTTGATTTTGTATTGTTTGACTATATTTGTTTTTGTTTATTTTTGGAAAAATCAGTAAAAATACCTGTTAATCAAAAAAATGCCGGTATATCTAGATTAGATAACAATAATGCAATCTACAGAGAGCTACCTTTGAAAATAGTTGGGCCAAGTGCCATCTGCTAGTTTTAGTTGGGCTTTATAGCTTAGAACTACCCCACTCATACTGGTCACCAATTTGTTTCCAAGGCAAATTTAGAGCCTTGGTTTCAGCCTTTAAAGTACTAAAGAAGCTTGTCTCCTCCCATATGAGCCTGCCTGTAGCTTAAGATCAACAACAGACACCCTGCTCTGTGCCCCATTATAATTAGATGATGGGTGGGCATCAGAGACAAGGCCTTTTCTGTGCTGGTACTTAGACCTGGAATACCTCCTATGGGAGATCTGCCAAGCTTCATCATTGCTTGCATTTTACAGAGCTGTTTGCTTCTACTGGTATTTGGTACAAGACGAATTACTTGGCCTATGATTTTTTTTTAATCTTGCTATATATACTGTTATTTCTTAATATACATTATTGAATTATTTTGTAGTTTTTATATATATGGTATGTTTTTTGTACGCTGCTTTGAATTTATTGTGTAGAAAATTGGGGTAGAAATTTGAAGACATACAATTTTCTTACCTGGATAATAAAGAATGTAAACCTTTGTTAAAGTAAAAACAACCTATGGTTTGTTTTATTTCAAACCATATTACAGGGGTTTTTTGCATTGGAAAAATTCTTTCATTTAATTTCCTTTCTGTAAATGAAAAGTAATGAAGTGTGGACATGTTGAAGCACAAGTGGATTAGGTGGGAATATCACTTTTACTTCTGCTTTTGAATGGCCTGCCCTGTACATACAAGACAACATACTGTCTTGAATGAAGTGGGGGGGGGGTGTCAGCATCAATTGTAAACTGTCATATACCTGACTTTATTTTTGTTTGCTTCAGAACAGCTGAATAAGGCCTTTCTGACTCACAGCTGTCGCGGTCAGGAATGCCTGCGGGACTTTCTATAGGACACATAAGTAAAGGTGTGCATGGGTAGTACAGCTGGTAATCACATTGTTTTCCACATCCAATTTGGCAACTACTCACAATTTCTGTATGAAATCCATTTTATAACAGTCCTTGTGACTTCATAACATAGCAAAATGTGTCTGGGCAGAGTCTGGAGGAGCCAGCCAGGCATCCTGGAATCCAGAAGTAGCCCTCTGAAAATGTGTAATACTATTAAAACGTCCAGGTTAGTAAAACACCTTTTCCACTGTGTAGCTGATGTCGTCTTTCAGACTGTTCTTTAGATGAAGTGCTTTCAAAAATATTTCATTATGGTGCCCATATTTTTTTGCAATACGCGCTTTTCTTCCGGACCAAAGTTTTAAAACTCCTCATTACATATTAAGAAAATATCTGTACAGATTATTTATTGACAGTAAGGCTTCTTAAGGAACTCTGGTGCGCTAGTATTTGAAAAGAATGAGGTGAATTGCATCCAGACAGAACTGATGACCTTTCCAGAATTACACAATTTCCACCAGGTTAGGTACTCAGAACTAAGAATAAACTGGCATTAGTCATTTATAAGTCTCCATAACACCTTGAAATACCGTACATGTCCTAACAAGTCATTATGCCTCGGTTATCTTTTTAAAAGCATGATGTGTTTATGCTATGGATCATGCTTTCCTTCTGCAGGAATATTTTTTTTATTAAAAAAAAACTGATTACAGGGTTATAAAGTGCAAGTTAATAGTTTTGTTTCAGCATAGTTCTGATTTTTGAAGCTAGTTGGTGGGAATATTTATACATTGTATAGCTGCCAATAGAAGTGCTGTTAAACAATATATTGTGTGGAAAGCAGGACATAGCACATCTTTGTAGTCTCTGCCTTTCTGTTCTCCGCATGTGTAGATTAATATTTGGAACTTCTAGAGCAAGCTGGCAACATTCTGGCTCGAAAGACTATCTGCACAGCCATAGCACACACCTAAGAACTTCACCTTCTTGATCAATTCATTTGTGACTGCTGCAGTAGCGATTACAGGAACGGTAGAAAGGTAGGCACTTCTTTCCTCCTACCTTAGAACTTTGTTCCTCTTCTTTTGTTGCCTTGCCAGATACTTCTTCACCTACCCACAAGCAAACTTGGGACTGTCAAATGTTTGCACTGTTGCAGAGCTGCGCTGCACAGTCTTGTAAAACTAAAGTCTGCCATTCTAGCATTTTCAAGGAAAAAGTAAACTTGATCTTTTTTTTGGAAGTCCTTTTGGTGTTAAATCCATCTGCAGCAATAGCATTTGGACCAACCTGAATGTTGCAAAATGGTAAGCAAGCCTTCATGATGGATGTTAAACAAACGGAAATGGAGAAGAGGGGAAAGACTTGCTTGAAGTTGTGAAGTCTGCAATCTTAACATAGACTGTGGAAGGGGTTAGCAAACTTAATTAGATAAGGCTGTACTAGATACTATGCATGTTAAGTTGCGTCTAGGACTGCTGGGACAAAGAAACGTACAGTGGTTGAACCCCATTTCTGAAAATATAAAGTCCAGTTGTTACCCAGACCTTTCTCCGTCATTAGATTCAACAGATACTTTGGTAAGGTGGAAAGCAGACATACTGAGAAGCTAGGCAATTTTTATATTAACTATAAAGCCGGAGATTATTTTTAAGTGGTGCACTCAGTTAAACAAAGAAGTCAATGCAAAGCAAATTGAGTACTATTAGTAGTTGGAGAGAAAGCCCTGTAACAAAGCCCCTTCTTCAAGTGACAGAAGCTAATCTTCCTCCAGTTTTAGGATTCTATTCCTGAATAGGGTTTTCTAGTAACACACATAAAAAGCAATGGAAGTAGTGCTGGTGTTCTGTCTAAGAATGGAAACTGATTTGGGTTTTCTGTTTGGAAAAAACAGGGATGAACCATTGTGTGCTTAGCTGCAATTTGAAGTCTACTTTGTTTAACATCCAGCCTGACGAGAATTCTGAAGAACCTAAAAGCTTGCTCACTATTTTGACTAGTCCTAAAGGTATTGCCCAACTCATTTTTTTTCTCTCATGGACCAACTTGGCTTCATTTTTTATACTTAATACAACTTCATTCCATCATAGCTTGAGTTTAGGATGGTAATAAGGGGGGGCATTTAATTAAGTATCAACGGAATTACATTCAAAAGTTATGAATAAGACCTAACAATCTGTCCTGTTTCTAGAACTGCTGTGCAGTGAGGAAAACAAATGATGTATTTCATTTCATTGAATTACCTAAATTGGTCAATGTGTAATATTAAAAATACAATAAACATTAAACGTATTTTATAAATACACATTATTTGTACTTCTAAAACCAAGCAAATAATAGAAGTCCATTATTCCTTTGTCTACAGTATTTTATTTAACATAGTCTTACGTAATAAATAAGCAAAAGCTTTACAATTTAAGGGAGTAGATATATAATCCTAAGCAATAGTAGGATGTGTATGCATTTCTTTTTCCACATACTTTTGTCAAATAATTTATTTTTGCATCATAAAAAAGCAAAATCTAATGTTCCAGTAGAGGAACAAACAGAAGAGTTTTCTCTCAAGAAACTAGCTCAAAAAACTGTATCGTGATTTTGGACAAGTAATATTATAGGAATTTTATTAATTCATTCAATGCTGTCCTTTACTTACGAATGTGAAGTTCAAATCCTAAACCTATTTACTAGTGAACAAGCCCCACTGAACATAGCTAGACTCACTTCTGAGTAAACATGCATAGGATTGTGCATCTTAAAATTATTCACTGGTTTGCTGCTGCAAAGTTGAGCTTTTTAACTAAAGCAGATTGATGCAGGGGAGATCTACACAATTGTACTCAGCAGAGCAGTTTTACTAGGTGTGTGTGGCATATCTACTCATAAGATACAAAACTGAGTGATTACATTTCCCAACTCCGTTTTTTACTATTTCTTACAAAGTGTCTAGAACCCCGCAAAGTACAGTGATAGGCAGTGTATTTTTTCTGGGGGTACGCAGGGGTACGCATACCGCTAAACATTTTGTGAATCTTTGTACTTTTGTCCATTTACTGTATTTATTTTTCCTGATTTGAACTATAAAATGGTGATTTTCTTGAGTCAAAATGAGAGTACCCCTAAACATTTTTTTTTAAAGCATTGGTGATAGGTAATTATAGTTGATTAATTATAGTTCATAATCAAGAGTAATGGCAAAGTGAAAAAGGAGGTGTCCCACTCTCTGCACTTCCATTGCATGTAAATGATACATCCAGTTTAAATTTAATTCTTATGTAGATTTCAAGCACTATTCAGGATTCTTAAAGTTTTATCCATGGTGAGAGGGAAGGGCTACATGTGCCAGCCTCACCCCTCATGACTGGGAAGGTCTGCAGAGGGACTGTAAGTACATTGAGCTGAAAAGGGTTCCAATTCTCAGGAAGCCTGATTGAAGGGAGCTCATAAGTAAAAATGTGCTTGCAAGTCCTCTTCAGGCCTTCCCAGGAAGATCAGAAGGGAAGGGCCAGGTCAGGCATGTGCATCCTCGAGTCCCCTCTGTGGATAGGACTTCAAAATGCCTAAGGCTTTGGTAATTTATACATCGTGATAGCGGCAGGTTGTTAATTATCTGAATTATTTGAAACTGCTTATCTTCAGCAGCATTACCTAAATGACACTGGGCAATTGAACAGTTTAAAAAGTGTACTTTTTGGAAATATTTTCTTTCTTACAAAGTGAAAGAGGCTTAGCATATAATACAGTCACTCTGAAGAAAATAAAGTAAGTATGCTACACTGCAGTTGTGTATCAGATTTCTTTTTATGAGTCAGCTAATTGCCTGTATCTCATTGGGGAATACATTTTTCATGTAGCAAAATAAACAAATGTTATTTGGCATAAATGTATTCTTTCAGGATTACATCTGCATGAACACTTTGAAAGACACTAAACAAACTTGCATCTGGCAATAGAATTGTGTAATGACATCACGATAAGATCATTCACAAAAGCTCCTTTCTATGAAGACAAGCTAAGAGTGCTGCTGCTGTTTTCAGCAATATCAATTACATCAGTAAAGGTATCAACATTCAGAGAATTTACCTTGGGCGTCTGGGAGGATATTTTTGTTTGGCTGTTAGGGGGGAAAGTTTGCTTCCATCATGTTAAGTACATTAGTCCAGTTTAACTATAAAATCAAGTCTCTGGCAAGTTTTGTTGCCCAGATAACTTATGCAGGTTCTTAACACTTAAGGTATCGGCAAAGGATGTGATTTTGATGAAATAACACACAAACGATGAAATTCCAGTATTACAAACGGGAGCCTTATTTGCAGTTTGTACTAGGTGTGTGTTTTACTTGCAAGTGATGTGTGGATTAGGGCTTGTGGTTTAACCCTCATTTCTAAAAATATTTTTATCTTAATGGTCCCCCCTCCCAAAAAAAATAAAAAATCCGGGCAATCTTACTTCCCAAAATATTCATCCTGACTTGGAGCACTGAATTAAACCACAAGCTCCAAACCACTTAAACTCAAACTGAATACTATACAGTCAAACAGTACCTTTAAATCTGAATTCAACCAAGGTTAGGACAATTTCACATGTGCAGTTTGGATCTTATATTCATGTACACAGTGATTCCTTATCCTTACGTCTAGAACAGCGTTTCTCAACCACTGTTCCGCGGCACACTACTGTGCCGCGAGATGTTGCCTGGTGTGCCGTGGGAAAAATTCCCCCAATTGAAAGCCGGGCCAATCGCGCGCCAGCAGGGAGGGAGGGAGGGCGAAAGACAGACACGCGCATTTGCGTTCTCTCTTTCCCCCTCAGCATACACAAAAGGAATAGGCAGGCGGCGCGCGCAACGCCAGCCAATCGGAGCCGGGGCACTCGCGACGTCGCCGGGCCCTGATTGGCGGAGGGGTGAGGAAAGAGAACGGGACTCAGAACAGAAGCCGAGCGCAGAAGAACATAATGAGGAGGGGAGGGGAGGGAGAGAGAAGGGAGCCTGCGAGTTCCATCCGCCCCCAACGCTCGTCAGTGTCCCTCGGAGAGCATCCTTGGGAAGTGAATGAGCGCGGCCGCCTCGGGCAGTGGGATTACTCGGAGTTAAAGAACCAAGCTCTCCGGTGCGAACCTGTTGCGCTCTTGGCTTCTGTCTGGACGCGACCAGGGCTGCGCTGAGAGAGAGAGAGGCAAGTCCAACCCCCGTGGCGGCGGGCGAGATGAATCTTGTTTGTCCGCCTTATAGAAATATTTATATGCCGCTGCTGCCGCGGAGAAATTTACAAGCTATAGCTTAGGCTGGGGGGCCCCTCAAATAATTTAAAGGGGGAAAACTGGATGTACATTTCCAAAATATAAGATAAAAAACAAATAAAATAAAACCTACATACAGCAAAACCTACATACCATAGCGACGTTGCCGCCGCCATTTTGTGGGTGGTGTGCCGCGAGATTTTTTTCATAAAACAAGTGTGCCGTTGCCCAGAAAAGGTTGAGAAACACTGGTCTAGAAGACACCACACCATCAAACAGCAGCTTTTTGTAGTCAAGGTATTAAAATATGTGCTACAACAATCAGCACTGTGCAAAGGATGTGTCAGGCACCTCTCAGTGCAGTGTGGTGAATATTACAAAGATGAGGCTAGACCCCAAACTGTAAATGTGAAGTTCTCTTTATCTTAAAAACCAGTCAAAATATGCAATTTTGAACCTTCCGATTCAGAAAATAACCTAAGCATTTATCCAAATGTAACTATGACCAAAGAATGGTAGCCAGTTCACCTGGAAGCACACTTTTTTTTCGGCCTGAAAGATCAAGCACGAGAGAGAATGAACAAGGCCATTCATTCAAACAAACAAACATGTGCAAGAAAGAGGGATGACCCAGTACCCCATAAAGCACTAGAGATGGAACATATTAGTCATGGTGAACAATGGACTGAAGGCAAGGTGCCGAGCACCTATGGGAGAAGCCTACTTTTACACTTTGAGAACTATTGCCTTCAACTCAAGGCACAGGTCAAGTCTGAATTCTAATGTACACTGCTTTGGCACTACTTAAAATGTGCATGCTCACAATGGTTAACTTTAAATAGGGCAATACTGAGCACAACCGGTCACTTTTAAAAAGCTTATTTCCTTACAGTAACAAATAGCCTTATAAAATTAGACAAGGAAATGGATTGTATTGCTGCGTCTAAATGCAGAAAAATAGTTTAAGAAAATGTCTTCATTACCTTTCAACTTAGTTGAGATTTGAAAAGGTGCAATCAAAGTTTTCCATATTGCACAAGTTAAATTATATATTATTTCTTGTAGAAATATTCTTAAATTGGTTCTGTCTATACTCAAAACAAAAACAAAACTGTTATTTGCTTCCTGGGGGCACAGAAGTTCTTCCATGCTTCTAATGAAAACTTCACTTGTCTGAGGGACATTTTAGAAGTTTTTGATGTAGCTCAGAGTTCAGCAAAGCTAAGAAAAGCTAGTCAAATTAAAATATACGTCTGACTCCAGTGTTAATGTTCTTTAATGCCAACCATTTTTATACATAAGCTTTTTACATATTAGGGTGCCTTCTGTTCTGTTATTAAGATGATAAATGGTTTATTAGTTATGTTGAAATGACAACCACATTCTAGTAACTCCTAGTGTGCAAAACAACCTTCATGTGTATACACACCCACTACATGTACACAAGAGCTTCCCCATTTAACTGGATAGCACGAACAACTTGGCATGTGTATTTGTTTGTGCTATTGCTTATGATTTTATTAAAGCACCCACAGAGAACTGGAACACGGGAGAGCTATATATTTATGGTATTAAATCTTTGCAGGTTACTTGGGTTGCCTCACCTTCCAGATTAAACATTACAAAGCCAAAGATGAATATACTACGTGATTACGAAAAATGCAAAATAAAATTTAAGTGCCTGAGAATTCTCATCTAATCATTAGTGCAGTTGGCGAATGTATTTTATCATATCTTAACCATAAAAGTTGCTAAAACTGGCTGGGCTAAAAACATAAACCCACCAAACAGAAAATATTTGAAGTCTCGTTGACAGAGCAAAATGAAGAGAATGTAACTTCACTCCTCTTTGGCTGGCAACAAATGCAGTTTTGGATATATTCTAAATGGAAAGTGTATTTGAAACAGTGAAAACCATTGTCTTTTGTTTTCAGATAGATGCTTTGATATTTCCGCCCCTACAGTGTAACCATCACTAGCTCTTTGGTAGTTATCTCAAGGCTTATTGGGCAAGTAGATTTTCATTGTCTAAAGATGCATAGTAGCCATGCAGCCTGGCAATTCTATACTGCCTTGAGTAATATATATCCAAGCCACATGAATAAAAAAAAATATTTAATTCCAGGGACTGAAATCCTAAATGCATGTCCCCAAGGTAATGCATTTGAAGGCAGTTAAACAGAGACTGTCACAAATAACTGGTAATTACTGTCTCCTACCAGACTGTCCGTTTGTTAGGTGATCTATAACTTTCAAATAATTGAGGGATTTTATTTTTTAAGAAAACAAAGTCACTCTATGTATCAGCACATAAACTCTTATAATTTAACTTATATACTGTAAAAATAACAAAAATATGATCTGTTACATGGCTTCTTACTAGCAGAGTCAACTGCAGAGATTAATCTGGAACAACAAAGCACTGAAGCTAAAAAATTTTCTTGACCTTAAAGGTACTGTTACACATGGCTTGCCAAAAATGCATGCAAGTTTGTCCCACTGATTTTAAACCATGCTCGCTAAGTGCAACCATGTATCCTCATGCTTTAGGGGAACTATTCCAGTTTATTTATTTTATAAACCACAGCTTTCTATTACTGTCACCTTCCATTGGCTATTATTACAGACGTTCCAATATAATGGGGAAGGGCAGGCTCCTTGTGAGCCTCAGGGGAGGAGGCTGATGAAGGACTTTGGTTTTTGTAAAACATATTTACTTCCTCAGAACTGTGTCCATAATTCTCTGCTACATGTCCTGTGGCAGTACACGAAGAAGTTTGAAATGTGCCATGTTTGGCTAAAACCCGGTGGTAGTTGAGAAGTACAAATGGAACTTGCCCTGCATGCCTAACATCCACGGTGTGATCGTTTTCAGAGTCATGATCAAACTTTCCTGTCATTCTGTCATCAGGTTCCAGCTCACCTAGATTTGCAGCATGATGGGCAATGTGCTCAAATTTTGGTTCTTTCATACAAATTCTTCTTGTTTGTTCATATACTGTTGGAACTGGGAGAAGGTGATTTAATTGTCCAATAGATTTAGTTTGGAAACATTCAGATTTTGACAAAAAGGAGTTCGAAAAGGGCTTTTCACTTAAGTTGTTTTTTTCTTGCACACCTCTATTGAAAACTAGCTTATTTTCTTCTTTAATGAGATGGTGATGTGCTGGATATATTCGGCTTTCCATTTTGTTGCTGTGCTTTATAATGGTGGAATCATAGCTCTCTTCTTTGTATCTGCTATTTGCTGCTAGGGTGGCACAGCTTGCAAAGCTGTCAGATGTACTGTCTTGGCTGTATCTTCTGTTTGGTAATGGCACTTTGAAAGAAAGAAAAATAAAGTTCTTTAATGAAAGCAGTTCAAGCAATGAGGTGTAGTTTGAACATACAGTAAAGTCTATTTAGATTGGGTACATTCGTTTAATGCTGTTTTTGAGCTTGCATTAAAGCCTTTGTGCAAATTAGCAAGTAGCTGCATTCCAAATAGAATCAGGAGGGGGGAAGGAACAACTTATCAATTCCTTCTCCATGCAAACTTGCAAGATGGGAGTTTAAGCAGATTCTTGGAAACTCTAAATAATTAAATTATAGCTAATTACCTTCTGAGGCAACTGGAGCATCATTGGAACTATTTAAAAACGTAATTTTTGTAAAGAAGTTTGAGTTTTATTTTTTCACTTTGGATACATACCTTCATATAAACAGGCAACATAATCAGATGTAATACATGGAAATGCTTTCCATTTGATTTATTAGGCTTGTTTGTGCTATTTGTGGAACACTCCAAAATACACTCCCTAAAGGAAGGTTGCTATTGTGATAAGTATCGTACCCACAAAAACTCTTTCTTTTCGGATCTGATTCTCTGACAAAACAACAATATTGTGAGGACAATGTGGTCTGATTGTCTGCTCTGATGTAGCCCCATGAACTCTAGTGTGAGGTCTACAATATACAGGATTGTCAGTAAGCTTGTAGTAGCAGGGCTACACAATCAAAAAAGATGTGTTGTGTGAATACACCCTAAGAAAATCTAGGAGACCTAAGAAAACTGAATTTATGCTTCTTGTTAAATTCTTTGCAACAGAATTTGGGTTGTTTTAGTTATCAATCAGATTTGCATCTTAACTATTATTCTTGCATTACGTTCAGAAAGAAATATGAACAATTCAGGAGCAAAATTACAGTATAAATGTAAGTTGCAACTATTTCCAGCTCTTTCCTTAACAACTCATCAGCCTCTTTTTGTTAAAGGTTTAAAATAGCTTTACCCACTACCCACTTTTAATATTTGAAAAATATTTAACATGTATGAATTTTTCTTGGGTATAATAGAGCTTCAGATTTGTTCACTTAATACACACCTTCATAACTCTGTAAGAAATTATGGCGTACACTGCTTGCTGACTGATCAGAAGGACTTTTCGATGGTGACTGACTGCCTCCCGGAACAAGAGAATTGGCATAGTGCCACTGGCACTCTCCACTTGTCTGCAAAGTACTTAAGAAAAATCTAGCTACTTCGCAAGGTGTTCCTTGAGATTGCCCAAATTTAGAAGGCAGCATTTGTTTTTTGCTACTGAATACATGGGGGTCTACAGGGAAGTGTCCATAATGGTAAGAGAAAGGTAAGCTGTACGATGGGGTGTATAAAAGTTCGCTGTTTTCTGAATGGAAGGCTTGTTCTTGGATGGTGGCAGAATTTGCTGTGGAGTTGGATCTCCAGCTTCCAACCTGGCCACATTCCAGTTTGTCTGTCTGGAAGGAGCTGTATTGCTGAAAAAGCAAATAAAAAGAAAGAAAAGTGTTTAATAGCTGACTCTGAAATCTGTCAGTATAACAGACTAACAGGGTGCACTGCAGCCAAGTACCACCTTGAACTGCAGTCACACCAGTTCATATAAACGTAAGAGAAGTTGGCAGCACTTAATTTCTAAAGAGAGGAACTGGAGCGCAAGCCTTTCTGGCATTTTTCTGGAAGCTCTGGCTCCTTAATCCTGTGTGTGATGGACAAGCTATAGCTTCAGTGGTGAGGGAGGGAGGCAGGCATTCTGCACATGTTTGGAAACACTTTAAAATGATTTCACATATTCCATTTAGCTGGCAAGATTTCTGAGGGCCACACAGAGGTCTGGGGGAGCTGATGCCGTGCACTGAGGTGGGAACATCTGCTTCCCATTGGCTTGTTCTTGATCTGACACACTTACCTTGCTTTGGATTGAAAGCTCAAGGTCATCCCTACCTCCATATTTCAAGTCAGGCTGTCCAGTTTTTTATTTGCTTTTTTCCAAGTGCCTACAAGTTTATCCACTCAAACATTTGCCTGCCCCTCTTAATAAAAAAAAAAAAAGATTTTCTTTTCTTTTCACTTTTTCATTTTACACTTAGAAAATTGCTCAGAAATAGGTGAGAGCTAGCTTTGAATTGAGGGTCAGCTAACCAGCAATGTGAACAGCCTAGCTCCAAGGGAAGTTTCCTAATGACTGTCACAAAGGCTTTGCACAGCACTGCTTGGAATGCTCTTGTGTCAGTCATTTTAAACATTCCATAAAAGCAAGACTTTGCACATTGCTGGTATGGTGGTCCTCAAGGCAAAAATAGTCTGGCTTCTGCTCCAAATCAAGACAGGTTCCCCAAATCCAATCAGGGAAGGAAGATGGCACGTCTCTCCAAAATGCAGTATCCAAATGATACACTCCCAAGCCAGGGAGGAAACTACACCAGTCCTGAAGCTGGCAGTCTTTGGATGGATGGACAGCTCAACCTTCTTTTATTCTTCATCCCTGCACTCTACCTTAGTCTTGTTCTTGTATCTATTGTTAACACTCACCCTGAGCACCTTTCTGGACCTGGCCATGTATTGTCTCCTTTCTGCCCGTTTTTGTACGATCTTGGTGGCTTCCCAAGCAAACTGTTGCATTTGTCAGAAGGGTGAATGCTGCTGGTACAACAAGCTGTTGCACCAGTGTAGTTCCCTGAATAATTCCAGTGACTATTCACAGCTACTGTTGCAGATAGGTTGCCACACTTTTAGCATGAAATGTTGATAGAGAAAAAACTACTACCTGTTGTGGATACGGCGTTGTTCTGAGTTTTGTCTTCATTTTATTACTTCTAGGTTTTGTTGCTTTTCTTGTTTCTTGTGAGGTAGACGCTGAGTTTCTGCATGAAAACTGTGATTTAGAAATTGTGACCTGGTCCAATGATAATGGGAGTTCCTTATATTCTATATCTCTGAAAAAACAACAACAGTATTGCAACAGAGGAATGGTCCATTTGCATCTTTCTCCTCACTATGTGCCCCCAAGTGTTTAAATTGGGGCGGGGGGAGAACCTCAGGCCTGAGGTGCCAATGTGATCCTTTGGGCCTCTCTAGCTGGCCCTTTGGACTCTGCAAGCCATGCATCACCCTCCCAACACTCCTTGAGTGCTCTTGTCTGGCTGTACTGTTTCCTTGAACTATGATAATATCTCTCAGATGCCTAGATGGAGACTGTGTGTGTGTGTGTGTGTGTGTGTGTGTGTGTGTGTGTACACAGCAGGCTGCATTCCAGGCGCACACAAGGTAAAAACCACACGCATGGCTCTACCTACCTACCTACTCCAGCCTTGGCCCCTGCTGGCACATATCCCCTGTAAAGTTAACCCTGAGTGTTATGTTTCCCTCACACTGAAAAAAAGTTCTCCAACCCTGGCATTAAGAAAGCTTCAAAAAATAATACCAGACATGCCACAGTCACTGGACTATTAAAACTGAATCCTTTATGCACAAAGAAATGATAGGAAGGGGTTGGTAGCCGTGAAGCTAGGTTAGGAGTTCAATTCAGGACACTTGAACTCCAGACACTGCCAGAGAGGAGTAACTGGACCACCTCTCATATACCCACTCATACTTTCACAGCTTTCATTCAACTGCCTCTATAATACTGTGTATGTAAGCAGTTATTTGATACACTCTCTCAACCTGTTGTTTGTTCATAGTTGTGCAGCTGGAACCCGTTAATAGTTAATAATATATTTGAAAAATGGCTGCCCTTCTCCATCCTAAAGTAATAGTCTGCCTGCATGTCGTAAGAATGGTTATCTCCTTAGGTTGTTTTTTGTTTAATTAATTTTCTGGAGTTTTTTTGTCATCAGCTGATCTGCACCTGCATTTTCTCTAAAAGAGCTGCATTTATCCCAATGCCATTTTAGTTCATTAATATGTTACAGTGTAGAGGTAGAGCAGGACCAGCCCTACCATTAGGCAGAGCAAGGTGGACATCTCAGGTGGCAGATGCTGCAGTGAAGGGGGGCAGTAGAAGCATCACCCCCTGATCCCCATCCCAGCTGTCCTTCTTTGATGCAGAATAGAATTATGTGTGTGCAATGCAGCCTGCATTGTGCGTCCTAAGGTAGACTGCTCCCTTGGTGTGCAGCGAAAGATGCTGTACAATTGCCAGTGTTGAAATAAGATTTAACTTCTAGTTCAGTCAACCTCTGTACATGGAAAGGGATGTGCCCTCTTCTACCTTGTGTCAGGCAGCAAAACATCCATGGCCCTGGAAGACGGACTTCAAGAAAGGTTTTTAATAATGTCATTTTATGTTACTTGAAACGTAGACATTCTTTTAGTATTAGATTGGTTGTCTAGAACAGTCTTCAGCAGTGGGATTGAAACCCACAAGTGAGTTGGCCATACCAAAATATTTTTCCCTTGGTCTGCATCTAGGAAATGATGTCTACCTTACTAAAACCTGATACAGTATTATAAAGCACAACAAAAATATGTATATCAGTGATCAACATTTTAAAGTAACAAAGTGGAAATCAGGATGGAAGAAACAGATAAAGTTATCAACATGAGACATTGAATAAAATGAATGTGGTATACAATGGTAGGAAATATGGACTTACGTTAGGACATAATTAACACTCACTATGCAGTGAGGTCGTGATGAGCGGCTGTTGTGTACAATGGTGGCATAGCTCTGGACCCAAACCCAGCCACTGTTCTTTGACAGCAACCGATAGTACTTGGTTGTGACTTGTCCTTTCACCAACACTATAAAACATAACATGAAAGGAATTTAATTATACTCATACTCTGCCTTTCCTCCATGAAACTTGAGGTGGCATATTTAAGGCTCCCAGGTGACCTTCTGTTCAGACATTGACCCAGACCTGCTTGGCTTAAGAAAGTTTGTTACATCATTGATTTTCAGGCCATACCATTCTGCTTTGGTTTATTTGTTTTTTAAAAAGAGCATTTTAGCCCTATACTTGAACTTTCAAGCAAGAGCTGTATTTCGGTTATTGCGACTGAATGTTCTCTTAATACAGGTCTTCTCTAATACAAAATCCAATAAAACACAATCCTAGATCCGTCTACTCAGAAGTCCCACTAAACGTGCATAGGATTGCAGGCTAATAACTCATTTGAGCCTTCGTTTGTGCTTTCTTGAGCTCCTGGACTCTGCCTAATTAAAAGTTTATCCAATTCTCTTATAGCTGTAATACAAAATCTCAAAACAAAACATGTTCTGCCTTCTGCCTTCTTGTATATCCTATTCTTAACATCCCATATTGACTGTAGATTTAAGAATGAAGTGATATGGAGAAAGAACATTTTGAACTGTATACTTTCTCAGTGGCTGCTTTCTGACAATCATATCTTGGCTTAATAAGCTGAGGTATGAATGAGCCTCATACACCTGTTATGTCGCGACTCTGCTCCTCTCTTTGTGCAAGACAGGAAATCTGCACTTAACTATAGCTTCCTGTTACAACTGAAGCAGGAAACTATGGTTAATGGCTTCAAACAAGCCAGGCTATTTAACTTTAAAGCATGACTATATTTTAGCAGCTTATTGAAAAATAGTGGTTGCTCAAGATCCTGCAACCACTTCCATGAGCAGAGAAATGGGGTACCACAGTTTTGGGAATGAGCAGAAGTCCTGCTCAATACATGGAACTAACTAGTTGTACAGTTGTCTAGCTTTAACCTAGAGATCTTTCCTCACAGACCACTCCCCAAGCTTCCTGATACATGTATTTTTTCAGAAAATTAAAACATCTCTGTTAAGTCAATATGCATGCCCTGAAGAGAGTTTGGTTTTTCTTACTATTGATTAGTTCAGCTAAGATAGCCGGTGCCTGAAGGTTCTTTACATTTATTACTCAGAGCCAAAGAACACACCCTATTTCCAACCCCCGGAAGTGTTTACTTCCAGGTTTCGCCGCATGCACAGAAGCGTTCTGCATGGTCTGTGCATGCGCAGAAGCGTTCTGCGCAGTTCACGTATGCGCAGAAGTGCGATGTTGCGGTTTCGCGCATGTGCGAAAGCGCCGCTCAGGTTACCGACTTTTCGGGGTGCAAACGGCACCCCAGAACGGATTGGGTTCATAACCCGAGGTACCACTGTAAATGTTATTGCCTTCCACAGCAGCCATTTGCTCCCAAAGGTGCTGTAAACAGTTGGGAGAACACAATATTTGGTGGGAAATCAATGCAAAGCTCCACAACGCTGCTTTAACTTCAAAATAAAAATTGTCAGGCTTGTCTAAAAAGTGTTAATTATTTGTTGTTGCTATTTGTTAAATTTATCCAGGCAGCCTTTGAACACATGAATTCTGCCACTACTGCACTGTCAGAATACCAAAGAAATTCATTATGATTGAAAAGGAGTTGCCTAATCTGTAATACAGTGGGACGCAGGTGGCGGTGTGGGCTTGCTGATCAGAAGGTCGGCGGTTTGAATCCCTGCGACGGGGTGAGCTCCCGTTGCTTGGTCCCTTCTCCTGCCAACCTAGCAGTTCGAAAGCACGTCAAAGTGCAAGTAGATAAATAGGTACAGCTGTGGCAGGAAGGTAAACGGCGTTTCTGTGTGCTGCTCTGGTTCGTGGCTTAGTCATGCTGGCCACATGACCTGGAAGCTATACGCCGGCTCCCTCTGCAAATAAAGCGAGATGAGCGCCGCAACCCCAGAGTCAGTCACGACTGGACCTAATGGTCAGGGGTCCCTTTACCTTTACCTTAATCTGTAATACACATGAAATCCAGAGAATTGTGCACAAATATCATTCCTACCCTAGTCATCCTGATAGCTTGGCATGTTGCTAATGAAGTTCTTTAGGAAATCTACTAGTACTGGAACAGCTGTAACAAACTGTCAATCACTTCATCTTCTTCCAGCACTAGCTCACATTTTCTTAACTTGAAGAATATGGATATGAATTATCTCTGATTCATCAATTTACTTCGCTTTCAAAATTTGTTCCAGCAGCTTCACATATTAAAAAGTTATGCCAATGAATTAATATGAAACCCAGGTGTAGACAATACATTACCATTTCACATGTGAGTTTTTTACTAGGAAAGCTGTACCCAATCATAGTTTCCTAACACTTCTACTGTGAATAACTCACATCAACATCATTACAAAATTATTTTACTTGTTTTCCATTACTTACAGAGATGGTGAGCATATCGTAAATGAAATACATCACATCCATGCACATGGTGGTAGAGAGTTTTCTCTATCAGGTCCTGTGGCTCATATCCAGTTAATTCAGTCACTCTAAAAGAAAGAAATATAGCTAATAAGCAGCATCCTTAAATATTTTACAGCAATAAACAAATGCTCTCCTTTTCCAGAAATCAAGTATCCTGAAACCTTCAGAATTACAGTAAGCCCCACAACTTATGCACTTTTAAGTTGTGCGCATTCAGTTTTACATGCTTGGCAAAAAGCATTTTTAAAAAATTCAAAGAGGCAGAAAGGGGGTAGGCATATGAGAAAAAAAGACTGGCAATCCCACCTGCCATTGAACCCAATGTGTTTTGACTATACACAATTTTGGCTTAAGGAGCAATCCCTGGAATGTAACCCCCACATAAGTTGCAGGCTTACAGTATACTTTTGTTTTTAACTTTATTAGCTTCATAGAGTACAAAATCTCATCAATATATTTAAAATACCTATATGCATTTCAGTATAAAGGATTATGCTGAAATATATCAAGCACTACATAGCACCAATCGATTATAGGGGAATGCTATAATAACAGTTCTCACTTTTAAGCAGAAACATCTTCAGTGGCTGTTCCATTTGGTAAGATAATGGGTAGATATGGTGTTGACTGGTTAATGGGACTGAGGATGAACATTTGCTCACATTCAGAGTTGCCAAAGGATACAACTAACAGTACTGCAGGATAAGATATATGGCACAGATGAAATGAATTGTGGGGCCTACGGGGACTCTGGTACAATATTACAGACTAAAAGGGTACATAAGAGCTAGCTTCCTAATAGAGCAGCTGCTGGATACTATTAAGTCTCATTCCTGGTCCAAATGTGGCAGTTGTTATTTCTTTGCGATAGCAACAATGCATTAAATTTATGCCTTGGTCTAGATCAGGCATGGCCAAGCTTGGCCCTCCAGCTGTTTTGGGACTACAACTCCCATCATCCCTGGCTAACAGGGCCAGTGGTCAGGGATGATGAGAATTGTAGTCCCAAAACAGCTGGAGGGCCAAGTTTGGCCATACCTGGTCTAGATGCTTTATTGCTATCTCTTTGCCTGAGTAGGGAGGGTGGGGGATACATTCTAAGTGTGCTCAATAGTATGTATCAACAATGTGGTAGTCAGTTTTTCAAATGAATTTATTACTGTCTTGTAGGCTTCCTTCTGTGCTTAGAGAGCTACTCAAGAAAAGAGTAAGCAAAGATAATTTTCTTTACTGCCAGCAAACCCACAAGTGACATTTACTTTTTGCCAAGATTAATGAATATAACAGGAGTGATTAATCTGTAGGGCCTATAATCAGTTTATAAATTTAAGAGAGCATAAAAGAAATTAGATACTTGTTTTAGGAGAAGGAATAACAGATAGCAGTGTCCCTTAAGAGGGATGAAATGAACATTTAAGTTAGATATTACAGAATAACAGGACAATTAATACTGCAACACAAATAACTTGGGTACAGAAAAAAATACTAAGGCCCTACCACTAAGGATAAAAGGATAAAATATGCCTTCTGCAGCACCTGTATGATGATGTGAAAGTGTGATCATTTCACTGTCTGGACACAAGATTTGCACAGTTACAGCCTTCACTGCAATATAACTCATGTGATAAGGTATTACGGTATTATTACAGGTCCACTCAGCAGGAATCTCATGATGTAGCCATAAGGCAAAGCCATCTTGTTTTAATTGGTCTTTAAAGATAATCCAGATTTATCTAGGTGTCCACATGGCCACATCTTGTTTGTCACCCAAGTCTTTGATCATCAATAGATATTATCAGAGAAGGTGCTATTATTACAACAACGATACTAAAGGGTTAGGCAAGGCTTCCCCCTAACTGGTGCCTTGCAGATGTTTTGGACTTCATCTGACCAATGGCTGTGCTGTCTGATTACGGATAACAGCAAGAAAATGCTAATAAACTTTGTGACATTGATTTTTATCCTTTCCTTGGTGGGGGGAGAGCAATAGGGTATTCTACTCAAAAGCCTAAAATGTAACTCTTTACAAAGGCATTATACAGAACTAATTTCCTGTTTGTAATGAACACAGAAGAGGAAATGAGTTAATACAGCAAATGAAACCAAGCTTGGAATGAAATCACTGCTGAGAGTATTCATTTTCCTCTACCACTAAGGTCATGAGTTTGCTATTTTGTCTTGAAATTAACAGATTTTTCATTTATCTCTCAGGTTCAATATATGGAAAGTTTTGAAAGTAGGATATAGAAATTTAGTAGCGTGCTTTTAGCCTCCTTTTGAAACACCATTGCATAGCAACTATGAGATATTTTCAAATATACCCATATCAAATATCAACAGATGTCATGAACAATATTTCTGTTCAAGAAATATTTACATAGGCAACTTCACAACCTACTGTTTCTGTCCAATATCCCTTTCCCTATTATTAAAACAAAACATCTCAGTAAAGACAAAGACAAACATGCCCAAGAAACAGCAACACAGCTGCTGACAAAACAGCAAATGATATTATTGTGAATTTATAGTCAGTTGTTGCTTAGACTGTTTTGACCATATTTATAAGTAAATGGTCCATAAACAAACAAACAATTAGTGTGAATTAGTTTCATTTCTTTTTGACATGCAGTGGTTTAGGGCTGGGTGAGGTATGTTGTACACAGCAGGAACAGCAAAAGAAGACTCTCCTGTTCTATTATTTCTGTGGGAATTCACTTCAGCATTTTAGCAGCAAAGGCCTATTTTGTATTAGTTAGGATCCAAGTCAATATGGACATTACATCTTACAAATGGCTATTTTCATAGAATCATAGAACTGTAGAATTGGAAGGGACCCCAAAGGACATCTAGTCCAACCCCCAGCATTCCAATATTATGGTATGTGAGCTATACAAACTGTGACCTTAGGAACAGAAGATGGAGCAAATATGGTTTTGTGATAAAAGTACAAACTAAGAACTTCAGAGTCCTGGTGTATGTATGAAGTTTTGCCAACAGCTTTCTATTTGAACTGTGCCTCATTTGTCAACTTTGTCATGGAGCAACTTAGTACTTCCTCTATTCTCCGCTTTGCATAATTAAAAGAATGTCCAGTCTTCAAAAGACAACCTCAGTCTTCCAGTAATTTTGGTTAACTCAATTTCAACCATTACTGCTAGATGCTACCAAATAAAAGTATTTACTCCCTGAGCAGTGGCTTGTCCTACAGTGATTCTTAAGAGTCTCACTTTATCCTATGTTCATGTTACAGGCGTAACAGGTATAACATACAACAAAGCTTCGTTTTCAAATTCTGTAACAATTCAAAGATACCGGTAATATTGTTGCTACAGTTTTGTGTGGATTCTATTGTTCTCTTGCTGTTTTTTCAGCTTTATATTTTTCAGCTATCTTTTGCAAGTTGCCACAAGCATATGGAAAAATGGAACAGCCATTTTTTAAAAATAAATTTTTACTTACCTTGAATCTAGAAATATCAGTTTTAGATCTAGGCTTGCTCTGAACATAAACATGTTACTATGGAGTTTGATCTCAGTGATTGCACTCGGAGGTAATGATTGACCTACAGCAACCAGCCCCACAATTTGGTAACAGGTATCATACAAAGACATATCCAACATGTACTGACGTATCTTCAAATAGCCACTGCAGTGGATCACCTGGTATGATATGGGAGAAAAAAGATACAGTTATGAAGGGGAAAGGAATGACTAAGATGGCCTCTTGACAATACTGTTTACCTAAAATCTCCAGGATATATTCTTTCTCTCTCTCTCTCTCTCTCTCTCTCTCTCTCTCTCTGTGTGTGTGTGTGTGTGTTTTCCCCCCATGGGTAGTCTTTTTACAGGTGAATTGGTAGTTTTAAAGCAGAGGTCAACATATACCATGTATTGCATGCCAACACTATATGACAATTAAGCTGACATTAAATTGCAAAGATCTTTACATTCTCTAGATACATTCAGAGTATCAAATTATTTTTGTGGCCCTCCGAATATTTATTATACATTATCTTATTATAACATAATGGTCAATGTGAAATATCCAGAAAAAAATTGATTTCCTTTGCATAGACTTAATTAAACATGCATACACACAAATTTAAATTATACATTTGATCAATGTATGTTGAAATGCACACAGAACACTGTTGGTGTTTGTACTGAAGTCTTGCCATAAATAGTTATCGGCTTGGAAGGAGGAAGGCAGAGATGAGTGATGACAGATAGACCAACAGAAACGGAAAGACAGCAGGATTGTGTCCCATCCCCTGGGGTTGCCAACATGGAGTCACGTCTCAGTAAAAAATCTGCTCAAAAATGAGCATGAAAGTCTCTTTGCTCTTTCAGCTCAGCTCCTGTTTGCACTGGTTTGGCCTCTCCTACACTGACCAGTCTATTAAACATGCCCACATTTCACTTGAATGGACACGCGCCCTCTCTTCTATTCTGAACAAAGAGAGGTGCAAAGAACTTCTCCCTATGAGCAGTATGGCAGTTGCTGGGGTAGATGCCTTTTTCCACAGTGATGCGGCAGGGGGGGGGCATGCACACACCATTTGGTAGTTCTGAGTCTTTCTGCTCTTTTAAATGTGGCAGCCATTTTGAGTTATGCCACCCACCCTAGAGCAGCCATTTTATGCCACCCACACCATGTTAGCCATTTTGTGGTTGGCGCTCATGGCATAATTCAGCACAAAAAGATGTGAGTGTGGAAGCACTGCACATGCAACTGGAGACATGCCTTTTTCAGAGTTTGTGATTGTTCAAACAGAGCCTATAGCCATACCATCAGTATATGCATAGGCTCATTCACTTGGCATGCTGAACCTACATAGGGGTGGAAGCAATTCCATTTGCTTCTCCACATGCATTCATGATCCATTATAATGTGTAGCCTATGCATATTTACCCAAAAGTAAGTTCAGTGAGCTTAGTGGTCTCAATAACATGTACTGTATATTCCTGCGTATAAGACTACTTTTTAACCCAGGAAAATCTTCTCAAAAGTCGGGGGTCGTCTTATACGCCGGGTCGTATTTCTTATACGGCGAGTATATCCCAAACTCTATATTTTAACTGGAAAAGTTGGAGGTCGTCTTATACGCCCAGTCGTCTTATACTCCGGAATATACGGTACATGCAGAGGCTTTCCACCTTCGCCTCCTCACATTCACGCTAGGACAGAAGAGGAGGAAGAACTGGTGTGCAATTCCCACCTTCAATCCATCTGATCCTCAGAGTTTTCAGTTATCCTTGCAAATAAGCCATTTGCTATTTGCTGTGGCAGAAGCTGCTTTCATAGAAGCTGCTGATGCAGCAAACAAATGACAGCCAAAACCGTTGCAGACTGGATTTGGGGCTGGCTTCTCCCGGGACATAGCATGAGGTGGCAAAGGAAAACAAGCAACACTATGCTTGTTTATTTGGGAATAAGCCCCGCTGAATTCAGCAAAGCCTTCCTTTTGAGTAAACATGCACAGTATCAGGCTATAAGCTTTATTGCAAAGCATTTGCATGTCTGCACAAGAGGCTGTGGACCTGGAAGAAGGGAACTGGGGGAGGGGGAGAGAAACGTGCATGGTGGATGTACGGGGGAAACACAGATTGTCCAACAGTCTGCTAATTTGTCAAAGGAGAAGGGACAGAATATATTGGAGTTTACCCGCCTAAATGTTTTTGTTTAATTTCCATATTACCCCACAGTGAAGCACTGTGGGTGGTTGACAGTAAGAAAGATTTACAGAACAAAACACCATAGCAAGCTGTATGATACCAGGCCAGACCATTTGCCTATTTTGCCCAGTAATGTCTACTATGACAGACAGAAGTTATCATGGGTCTCTGGCAGAGGTCTTCCTCATCACTTGCTACCTAATCTTTTAACTGGAAATGCTATGGAGAGAACCTGTGACCTTCTGTACACAAAGCACTGAGCTATGATCCCTCCCCAGTGAGAAAAACAAAGCAAGAATTAAAAGACAAAATATCCAGTTTTAAATCTAACTCAGCTAAAAGGCTCTTTGCAATAAAGGAAGGTTTTCACTGGCCCCCTCAAAGGTAGTAAGAATAGTACAATACAAGCCTCCCTGGACGCAGAGTTCCATCACTGGGGAGCCTATGGCAATAAATGCTATTAATTAGAGCTGTACTTAATCTTCACCTGTGAAGTTTCAAGGCAAAAAAGAGTGGAGTGTTGTACATGCACTCATTGCTTATCTTTTTTGCATACTGTTCTTAGGTGCTTCTTTTTCTGATCTGCCACTTTAGTGCCTTTTTAAAAAATGGAATCCCAGACAATTACAGCATAAGGATGTCAGAGAGACAGTCAACTTTGGCTTCATGGTGTTATCATGAAGCTATATCAGAATGATGTCTTCCTGACTGCATTTTGAATAGTCAAACATTTTTGCCATGTTTCACAAATCCACACATACCACCAAAAAAGAGTGAAGGCAAGTTTCATGATGGGGGAAATTTTTACAGACTCCCTTCCATTTTGGCTCAGCCCTAGCATCAATGTCACAGATAGCAGCTATATTTCTGTAAAATATGTGTTTGCTTTAAGGCAAGCTTCTATAATTAAAACCTGTTGCCCTGCGAAGATGGCAAAAATCTAAGCACTTTACCTTGTAACCACTACATGTTAGTCCTGCATTCCGTTTGGCCAAAACACACTTCATTCGCAGAAAAAAAGATCTCTCTATTTCATACTCTGAAAACAAAATACAAATGTTTCAAGACTCTTTACAATATTCCTTTGCCATTTTAACACAGTTTTTAATATTAAACCTGTAGTGTGTTTTTTTAGTTATGCTTACAAACATGAAGCATGAATATGAAAGTGATAATAGAATGCTTGCTAAGCCGTTATTTGTCACAGGCCTCATGATTTTAAGCATCCCCCAAAACCTTAAAATCATGAATTTATTTATTTAAAACATTTTTAGGCCAGTTTCTGTACAATGTCTCTGAAATGCCATCATTCTCTCAGAGGTATCCATTTTTACATTTCAGAATAAACATTTTACATACTTTTAAATAGCCAATGACTTCCCTTCTTCTCCTTCCATGGTTCATTTTACATATCTTCCATTCCTGCATATTTTACTATAACCAATTAAATCAGTTCTCCATTTTTACATTGTTCAAACATTAATCACACTGATGAATTTATCTTAATGCTGCCAGCATTTTCAGCTGCGTGCAATTATTTTCCATATATTCAATAAATATTTTCCACTCTTATTTAAATATGTGTTCTTCTTGTTCTCTTATTCTATGTGTTAAGCCTGAAGTTCTGCATATTTTAGCATCTTACGTTGCCAATCTTCTTTACCTGGGACCTCACTCACTTTCCATTTTGGGGCTAACAATACTTGAGCCACTGTTGTTGCATACATAAAAAAACTTTTCTGACATCTGGGAATTTCTGTATGAATTATTCCCAATAAGAAGGACTCCAGTCTTTTCGGGAAGGTTATTTTAAACATTTTTTTTCAACTCATTATAAATCATTTCCCAGTACTCGTTTACTTTTTTACATGTTCACCACACATGAAAAAAGGTTCTTTCCATTTCCTTACATTTCCAGCACATATCTGATTCTACTTTATACATCTTAGCCAACCTATTCGGACTTAAAGACCATCTATAGATCATTTTCAAATAGTTCTCCTTGAATGAATAACATGCAGTAAATTTCAGATCATTTTTCCAAAGTTTCTCCCAGAGGTTTAAATGTATATTGTGTCCTATATCTATTGCCCAGTGTGTCATTGAAGCTTTAACTAGCTCATCATTCGTTTCCCATTCTAATAAAAAGTTATACATTTTGGACAAAGGTTTATCCTTATTTTGTAATAATTCTCTTTCAAATTGTGAGCTTTGGTCCAAAAGTATCCACACTTTGAGAATGAGTTTACTGTTAGAATAGAATAGGTCAAAATCAGCAAGTTTAAATTAATTGGAAGGCAGTGTAGCCATTTTAAAACTCCAATATGACCGGCCCCACTGTTACATTATGCAGTAACCGTAGTTTCTGAACAGTCCTCAAAAGGTATCCCACATGATACAGTACGTTACAATACTCTAAACGGATATATGGAGAACTGTGGTCAGGCTATCTCCGTTGTTGATAAAGATAGCAGTTGGTGTGCAACCATTAGCAAGTGAAAGGTGCTTCATGCCACAGAAGTCACTTGAGTCTCTGAGGCTAACACCTCCATATTGGGAACCTGATAGTGAAGTACACTATCACGTGACAACAAACAGACTTATACCGCTTCACCTGAATATAACGAACAAGAGAAACTGAGCTTCATGCTATCAAAATATTGAGAACACCTCAGTCAGTAGATTTATAAAGATGCTGTCCAACACGTGGAATAAAACCTGAAGAACACCATAGCATAACTCCCAATAAGCAGCCTTATAGTTGATCATCAAGGGAGTAGGAGCCCACAACATTATACACCAATTTCCACCAGCCAACCAGTTCATCAAGATATCATAGTGGGTGGTACTGGACACCTCTGAGAGGTACAGGAAAATCAACAGGATTGCAATTTCTTACTCTCTCCTGACAAAGGAGGCATCACAGTGATCAAAGTTTCTGTGCCAAACCCTAACCAAAAATGGATGTAGATAATCAGTGTCATTCAAGTGTGTCTGGAGTTGCGTGAACACCTTGTCCCCAAAAGGTACCGTACATTGGTAACTGGCAGGAAGCTGGCACAATTGTCTGGGTCCAGCATAGATTTTTTTAATGAGTTGACAGAAAACTGCCTCATTTAGTGTACCAAAGACAACCATCTCACACAGAGATGTTCATTTCATTATCTGCGGATTATTTCTGAATATTTAGGTGTTTGAAACTTATGGTCAGAATGTCAAATTGGAGCACAGGGCTTCAAAGTATATTCCATTGTTAAAAAATGATTTTTAATAATATAATTTTATTTGCAATTAAGATGCTTTATTTAAATGCAGAATTATACTTCCCTTAGTAACTTCCCAAACCCCCTTGATGAGGACTTCCACATTCCAGCAAATTGAGAAAGTGTGATCTTGTGCATGTCTACTCAGAAGTAACTTCACCAAGTTCAGTAGAACTTACTCCCAGTTAAGCAATCACAGCCTAAATTTATTTCCTATGGATAAAGAATTTGACATTTTTGTGCTGCATCCACCAAATTAAGGCGTTTACATGGAAAATAATAGTTCTTCACAACAAACGGCTTACAAATATGAACAATACACATGTAAACTCACTAAAAATTGACTATGACATCTGTACTAAGATCCAACCATATCCTTACTGGTTCTGCTAGAAATTAGAGCAATATACTAATTCTCACCTTCCATGTTCTTTTCTGGACATGTTGGAGGCACACAGATACTTAGCCCTTGTGCAAATATTTGGGCACCCTCCATCTATGCACAACCTGCTACCTCCTGCAGACTGCATTCATTTTTTCTTTCCTCAAGGACCTGTGCCACACAGAGCACATCCTTGCTAGCTAGACAATTGCAATAAGCTGCCTGGTGAGAGATCATAGAATTGTAGAGATAATGCAGCTCCATACAGCTAGCAGGTTGATGTCCCCTGCAGACTAACTACGAGAGAGACAAATGACCCATCTATCTATCCTTGAATAGCTTGAGGATTTTGTTTGGTCTTCATTTTTAAGCAAACTGACTAGATTTGCACTTACCAGACTAATACGTGGATCAGAATGCAGTTATCCTTCTGTTTTCATACTTCTCCCATTTTGCAATACAGGTGTCAGCTCAAAAAATGTACCAAAATGCACACAAAAATGTGTATTTTAGGATAAAATGCGTTCAAAAAGTTTTGTTTTAAAAAATACATTGATTTTTTTGCTTTTAAAAAAATTGCAGATAGTTGCAGAAACAGATTTATGATCATATGTGAACCAACACAGACCAGAAACAAACTAGAAAATCTTTTTCTGCAAGGTGTCTCATAGTCTGCTACATTTTTTTTCAAGTCAGCAGCTGCAGCAATCTAACTAAAGACTCTTGATGCTATAGCCTACATTCTGAGAAAGAGCAGCCAATCTAAAACATACTTAGGAAACATGGTCACAGTTGAAACCTTGAGACTTTTAAACCTCTGCAGGATCAGGATCTCAGCATCTTTGTCAATCGTTTAGCAACAAATCCACTTGAGTGATCCTGCCACTGTTTTTTTGTTTTGTTTTTGTTTTTTTGCACTGTATTCTCACCCAGCTGCTACTGCTGGCCCTTAAATAATCATTGTGAAATCACGGAATTTTCATGGAAGAACTGTCAACTCACTGAGTCTTCTAAGAGCATATATCTGCTGCTTCAAGTTAAAGGACAAGTAAGGTGAAAGGTAATGGACCCCTGGACAGTTAAGTCCAGTCAAAGGTGACTATGGGGTGTGGTGCTCATCTCGCTTTTCAGGCCAAGGGAGCCAGTGTTTATCCACAGACAGCCTTCCGGGTCATGTTGCCAGCATGACTAAACCGCTTCTGGCGCAACGGGACACCGTGGCGAGTTCCAGACCTCGCATGGATTCGAACCACTGACCTTCCGATCAGTCAAGCCCAAGAGGCTCAGTGGTTTAGAGCACAGCACCACCCACGTCCCTAAAGGACAAGTGAGGGGTAGTGGGGGTTATGACAAAAGGAGTATGTATGGGAAGGAAACCCATTCTTTTCCTTGTCTGGCTCCAATACTAGAAGTGCAGCACAGAGAAAACCTCTTAAAGGAACGCAGGGAGATAAGAATGAGGAAGGGAGGTTTTCCTTAACACCCTGCACGCTCCTTTTCATGGAAAACCTCCCTACTCGCTTTATAACTAAACCAGTAAGTTCATGTGCAACAACACAAACACGCATACACCTACCTGGCACTCAGATTAGTAGCTTTGCGAATTTAAACAAAAAGCAAAACAAGAAACCCACTCCTGAGTTTCAAGCAACATTCCTCTTTGCCTCCTGGGGTTTAGGTCTTCCTTAGGAGATCCCACTCCAAGAAGGAGAGCCACATTCCAAACATCTCAAAGTTTGCTAAACAAATATTACATCTAACTTAAATGGTCAGTTTACTGCTCCCCACCTCAACACCTATTTTTTTTGTAATTCCCCTCAGTGCAAATTGAGCCATCCTGGGAGTGGCTTGCAGATAATAACAGTGTTCGTTCCTCTAGGCTGCTACTACTCAGACCATTTCTAGCCACAAAGGCTTAATTATTGGTGGCTGGAAAAACATCTGTTCTGTTTGAATTATTAAGCACTTTTAAAAGAAAATTTGCAGATAAAACTCTAGCCAGTATTTCCCAGATACACGGCCTGCTACTGGACAATGTGTGATACTTAATGAATTAAAACCAAAGAGACAATTCATCTCCATGTGTAGCCACCATCAGAGGGGCTATGAATGATGTGTTTTCTCCTTTCCCTCTTGGAGACCATGTACTGGCCATTACTCAGAACGAAAGGCCAGCATGGTTCTAGTTTATCCAAACCTTCTGCACTATTCCAATGTAATGGCTGGTGCATATATGACAAAGAGGAGGAAGGAAAGAAGAGACATTTACCAGGCCTTATATGAAACTCTCCACATGTGACAAAAGAAATCATGCTCCACGTCATTTGTGTACCTTTGTCTAACCCATACATCAAATAGATTGCAGATACTTTGAAGATCAGACAATCCAGATATTAAGAAAGAACATAAAACAGACTCATCTAAAGCCACATATTTATTTACATCCAGTTTGAACTGAAATGCCAATTATCAAATACACATTAAAAATAAAATACTCATTTGATCTCATCAATGGAATTTCAAATAAGTGAATTGTTCTTGTTTTAATCAAGTATGTATCTTAAATTATCCCTTTTTCCTGGAAATTCAAAGACAACATGTCAAACTTCAAAAAAGATTTACAAATAAATATGTCCTATGGACATTTAAATGGTTTGCTCTGTTATACGTCATGGTATTAAAAAAGGAGGCAGTGGCTATTTTATGTAATGAATTTGTGCTTGTTCACTCAGATTGCACATGACTACCGTATTTTTCGCTCCATAATGCGCACCGGACCATAACGCGCACCTAGTTTTTTGAGGAGGAAAGCCCCCCTTTTTGAGGATCAGTTCAAAGTTGTGCATCTTCTTTTGCAAAGGAGAAAAGACCCATCTGCAAAAGGAGCAGCTCAAAGTTGCTGTGCTGCTGCTTTTGCAAAGGAGAAAAGACACATTTGCAAAAGAAGCAGCTCAAACTTGTGCTGCTGCTGCAGCTTTTGCAAAGGAGAAAAGACCCATCTGCAAAAGGAGCAGCTCAAACTTGCTGTGCTGCTGCTTTTGCAAAGGAGAAAAGACACATTTGCAAAAGAAGCAGCTCAAACTTGTGCTGCTGCTGCTGCAGCTTTTGCAAAGGAGAAGAGACCCATCTGCAAAAGGAGCAGCTCAAAGCCCTTTCTACAGTTTCCAAACAGATAATCTAATCAGCCAGTCACATGTCGCTGGGGAAACCAACAGCCTCCTCAGCAGGAGGACCTTATCTCTCTTCCCGATCTCTTTCTCTCTGCAGCGATCTTATCTCTCTTCCCGATCTCTTGCTGATCAGCTGTAAAGCGGCACCCTTTCAACACCCCCTTCTCTCTTTGTAAAAGAAAAAGCTCAATCTTCTTTTGGTCCCTGGGCAATTCAGCTCCAGGGACCATGCATTCGCTCCATAACGCGCACAGACTTTCCCCCTTCCTTTTTAGAAGGAAAAAAGTGCGCGTTATGGAGCAAAAAATACGGTATTTACCAAGATACTTTAGCCCCTTCTGTGAAATTATATTTAGCTTTCATGCAACCCTGAATCATCCCTGAGGTGATTGAATGAAATCAAACTTACTTGCTCTCTCCCATTTCTGTGTGTTTTGAAGAAGGATCACATAAAACTTCAGAATGTTTTGTTTGTTGCCAAATGGTCACAAAGCATTTTTCACAATTCTATACCTACTACACCCTTGTTCACAGAGCGAAGTCATTGATTATTTCATAACTGTAGTCTACAACTTAAGGTTTCATCACTGTGAACAAACCTAATATTGCAACTAGATATGCCGAAGAATGAACTTTTAATATTATTTTCACAATTTGGAATGAGATGAAAGATGCTACATCAATATAGCTAAATAGAACACTTGGCCAGGAACCCTTTTTACATTTGTAAATTTCAGTGCATTAAGTGTTAGCATGTTAAGATCAGCACTACATCTCATCATCCTTTTAACTTGTATATGGTCATATCATATGGACGTACCTTGTAAGAGATGAGGATGAAGAGGCTGGTGAGCTGTTAGAACCGCTGTCATTTCATCATGGTCTGATGGATGTATATACTCATAAATGCTATTACCGGTGAGTTCCACCTGTCAAGAATATATTTAATACATTCAGAACTATAGCAGATTTTTTTCCCTTTTAGTATTATTTTTCAGAGGTCTCTGTATGTAATATACATATGATTTACAAATACCCCACTGCATTTCTAACACTCCTATCGTTTTCCTGGACCAAAAGCAGCTATCAACCAATAGCCATGATCTACAAGTTGTTTTGTCTTTATCATGAGCAAAAAAAAAGGTTCAGTTGCAGCATACATGACTTGAAGACTGTGATCTATGTAAATACTAATCACACCAAAAAAAAGTATTCAGTGTTAAGTATGACCCTATTTTGAGCTCTAGATTCAAACAGTTGTTGCTGTAGGAGATAACAATGAAACAATAGAATGTTTAGTTCCCGTGATTTTTCACAATGAAAAAACCCTCTAAGTGGCATAACCCCCTTTTAAAAAATGTGTGATCAGAGCTTGGATGGAGGGAGGGAGGGGAGAAATGAATAGCCCCACTCATTTCTCAAAGGCTAATCAGAGTTTGGTCTTTTCCTAAAGGACTATGCTCACACAGCAGTGTGGCTGTTAGATTGAGCTTGGGAACAGTGTATACACTATCCATTTGCACTCCTGATTCCTCAAACAACTGACATAGCTAGCTTTTCTATAAAGGTGAATTCACACCTTATGCAGATTTTACCATTGCAGTTAGCATTTAGTAGGTTAAAACTGCAAAACAGTCCTTTTTATCATGGTCTGGATGAGCTATTAAGAGTCACAGGATCAACTGTTTCTTCCTCCTCTCCTCTCCCACCAATTAGTAAACTCCATGAGACTAGCATTCTGATTCTTGAGTTCCAACCAGAACTAGGACATTTAGGGTTGGAATGAAAAGCAGCTTTAACAAGTTTGTGAATTAGACTTCACAGTTCTCAGTAGTTAACTAGTTAACAACAGGTCTAAATTTAAATATGTAGTTGAACTCATGTGTTTTCTACAAGCATGTGCCTTGCTTTACTGAATTAAGACATAGATTCATTTAGAGATTGGAACCTCAAGCAATTTAAAGTTTTAAAAGCTGTCCCTCAGTACATTTTATAAGCCAGAGAATCCAGTCTTTCATCTGGATAACAGCTATGTGAATGCTTATTAATTTTTACCAAATGTATACACAATAGCTATGTGAAAAATTCAATCTTGTCCTGTGGGCCTTCATTCCAGTTTTGAGGAAACAAGTGGTATATAAGCAGGGGCAGATCCACCCACATGGAAACAAGTACCGGTAGTCTGTGTCCTTTCCAAGAAGGAAGAATTACCCCGAATCAGACCTAACATAACACAGCTCTCTGCTTCTAGCTTTGTTTGGAAAGAGGCTGTAAATGCAAAGAGGCAGTGCTTAACCCCAAGCCATTCCTCCAAAATATATTTTCCTACTTACTGTTCTCAAAAGGAAAAAAGGGTAAAAAAAAGAAAAGAAGGTAGAGTATTGCAGACAGGAGAGTGAAGGAGGCAACACAGTTGCACAATGAACATTTTTAGGGAGTGAAGGATAGAAACTGGAAAGGTGGTTTGAAAAGGTAGGATAGGCAGCTATAGTAGAAATTAGAGGCAGAAAGAACTTGGGGAAGGGTAGAACAGACAAGGCAGCACATGTATAGAATTACCTCTTTACCTATACAATATTGGCGTCTAGAAAAAGTGAGGGGAATCCTCTCCCCAGAATACCAAAACAGTCAAAAGTTTTTAAAGAGTGTTTCTAGACCTCACATACCTCCTTGCCATGCCTGCATTTAGGGATCTGCTACTACTAACACAACTAGTTGCTTTCTTTTACTCTATTTTTCCTCCAAAGAACTCCCTCATTCTAGTGGTGTCTGCATTCCTCTGAGAGTCTCAGAGAAAAGCGGACGTCACCAAAGCAGAGCACTTTTGAAAAGAAATGAGAAGCTACTAAAAATAATAGCTAGAAAATTAGTTTTTACTGTGTAGGCAACGGGTGAACATGTCAGGGACAAGTCTAGTACAGAGGTATTGTCTAATCACAGAAAAGGAAATTATTTCAAAAGGTCCAACAATGACAAAAATGGTCCTGCAAAAAACCTTAGTGCCCAATTTTTTATTGCCCCTGAGGAAACAGCAAGCAAGTTGCTTCTGCTGCCTTGCCCTTCGCCTCTTAGTGGTGCCTAGGCAATACGATTCCAGACTCTTCCTCAGGTCCCTTGCCCTATCAGTGAGTTCATAAATAGTTACATACCATTCTTAAATCTTTTTTTAAGATAAATAACAATCTGTCTCTAATTAATAAAAGTCAAAGCAAATATGTGGATCTTCGCTCAAGGCTACAAGGAGAAGCCTGCAAAATGAAGCTGGCAAGCTAATACTGACCCACCATGCAATTTAAGGCCCACATGGGAGCATTCTGTAAGAGCCACTCCACACATGAAAATAAACACCCTCTTTACTGTTTACTGAATCAGCAGTACTTCACACAGGTTTCAGAAAATAACATTTCCATGATAGTGGGAACATCCAGTGTTGATAAATGGCACAATCCTCTACATCAGAAGGAAATCGCACTGAGTTTAAATGGTATATGATTGCAACCTAAGGTTGCTAAAGAATAACTTTTCAAACCATTAAACATGGGCTAATTACAACTTTTGGGCACAATTCATATTTCAAAATGCTGGCTCACATCCCAATTCAGCTTGCTAACAGAAATAGACTTGCTCTATTCTAAACACATGTACTTGAAAGTAAATCCCATTGTTTTCAGCCAAACATACATTTAAGAAATTGTTAGTTACCTTTAAAATGAACAAATGTAACAGTGCCCTAAAACCCCAAACACTAACGTTTGAGCAGAACAGTAGTAAACCTGGTTTTATGAGTTCTACCATAAACATATAAAACGCTTTACTGAAAAGGCCACAAGGCTGGCAAAACTCAAGAAAAATTGCCTGAATTCCATGTGAACACTCATAAATCTGCTCCCTTTTTATTTTTTCCTAAAGCACATTTACTATAAAACTCAGGTTTCCTCTATTTTCACAGCAGCTAACACTACAAGTGAAGAGACTGCTGTTGCACTCAGTTCCTGCTTGTGGGCTTCCTATAGGCATCTGGTGGGCCACTGTGAGATGGATGGGCCTTTGGTCAGCTCCAGCAGTTCTTATATTCTTACTGCATACAATTCAAAACACTGCATACAATTCATTTCCACTTTTTTCCAGAGATCTATACCACTGCTCTGGCCAATGGCCATTTGCAACAACAGCCAGCTAGGAATAGGCAGCACTTGCTATAATTGTATGACAAGTGGACTATGCTGTATCCAGCTTCCAGGGGGCTTTAGTAGTACAAGGGAGAGTAGAGTTAGCAAAGCACTTTTGTGGACTGCATTCTTAGTTTCAAAATGTATATAAGTAACAAGCAAAATGCAAAGTTTTTCCTTTACAGTGATAAGCTGTGTGAATTATTTAACTTTTTTAAAAAACAAAAAACTAAAATCAATTCAAAGGAAGAACTTCATGTCACATCACCACATGCCACATCATCATTCAATAGGGGGACAGAACTTGCTCCTACCTGTGATAAACCTAGATGAACAGAAGCAGTTTCTGAGATATACATTATTTTGCCATCAGATGCTACCACAAAAACAAACCCATCCAGAGTCTGCAAAAGAGAAAGAAATATAATAAAATCTTACCACTTACAATTTATAGTCAAGTTGCTTGTGAGAAGTTTTTTTTATTTCCCCTTACAGAAGAACATATATTTTAAAACATATTACCTATATTGGCTTGATGAAGACTAGGTTAGGTTGATTAAATCTGTGTATCACTTCCCACTAAAACATCCCAATATGATTTATAAGCAGGTAAAATAAATAATCAAATTAAGTATACAATAATAAAATGAAAACAGATTAAAAACAGATTTAACTGTATTATATAATTGGTGCTGCCCAATTACTATTATACACACACTATAAAAAGTTAAATCTAACTCATTCTCCCCTTACATATGCTAGTTTTACAGCAGCAGCAAATTTAACATTCTCATGTTGATATTGGGTTATTTTAGTACTTAGCAAAAATCCTGAGTTCTTATGGGGAAAACCAATCCCAATTAATTGGTAGAAATAACTTATCACTATTTACAGTTTTAATGATTCCTGAGTGATGTTTTACATTCTTCTGACTATTTTATTAAGGGTTTCGTGAGCATAGAATAATTTGACAAGTGGCTCCTTTGAAACTTGTAATGAAAATGAAAAGAACATGAATGTTTCATAAAATAAGTTTTATGAAACCATAATTTCAAAAACGATAGAAGGGAAATCCCTTGAAAGTTAAAATTACCTTATATAATTGTTCACAAGTAACTCTGCAATATGCTACTTTGACTGATTCTATAGTTATTGCTTGGGACCTAATATTGCATATTTTAACCAATAAGATAAAATGAAGGCTCAGCAAACATTAAAGTATATTGTTGTATTTTAAAAACACTAATCCTGATCACATGAGTAGATTTAAATCTGCTTCCAAACACCATTTTGAGGATTCTGATATGAGTCACAAAAGGAAAGCCATCTCAATCCCAGAAACATGTATTTGGAAGCAAGCTCTGCTGATTTCAGGGAAGAACCTTAATGCACTAGAAGACCATTTCGTATGCAGCAGGTCCCAGGTTTAATCCCTGGCATTGCCTTTTGAATAATCTGAGGTAGCAAGGCAGGTAAAGCTCAAAAAAAGCCTGCCAATCAGAAAGGAGCAATGATTTGAGAGAGGTGCCACAGCTGAACAGCAGAGCATCAAAGGTCTCAAGTTAAATTGCCAGTTAAAGCATCTCAGGTAGGCAGGCTGAGAAATACCTCTGTCTAAGACCTTAGAAGTTACTGCTTATCAGAGGACCAAGGGTCTCAGTATAAGGCAACATGATCAAATGTTCATTAAAACAAAACCCACCTCTACGCAAGTGTGATTAGACCATAAGAATTCTCCATATAGAGGGAAAGAGGTCTACATTTGAAAAGGAAAATGTATTTCTAAATACTGTACATAGATAAAACAATTGCCTTTTATATTTACTAGTTCATATTTTAAGATGCTGGAACAAAAGGAAAGTACCCTATATACTCGAGTATAAGCCTAGTTTTTCAGCACATTTTTTGTGCTGGAAAAGCTGCCCTCGGCTTATACTCGAGTGAGGCAGGCAGTGGCTCCTATGAAGCTTTCCCAGGTTTTTTGTGGTAAAATTGGGTGCCTCGGCTTATATTCGGGTCGACTTATACTCGAGTATATACGGTAATAAAAGGCTGCAACAGAGGGGCAAGTTCAATGTTATCCCAATAAAAAATATTCCAAATTATTCTCTGACCTACTCTACTTTTACAGCGTGTAATTAGAACCAGATTACTCTTTGGTTTCATTCCCGCCCCCCCTTCTTCTGAACATAAACAAAACTTTGTAGCAGTATTAACATGGGGAAGAAATCACTGCTTTCTTAAATAAAACATTGCTTTAAAACATTCCTCATAAACTAGCAATTTGTTCCCCGATGTTATAGTTAGGCTGCATTGGCACTTCCATTAGGAAACCTTACTTTTAGTGGCTCTTTAAATACATGGCACTCCCCTCCATTCTTTGCTCAAATGTGAAAGCACACATATTTTCAGTAAAGTAGCTACATGTCTTAAAACAACATTTATAATTCATAAATAACTGGACATTTTAAATGGTATACATCATTATTTTGTGTTAAACAAAATTTGAAAATAGTAACTTAAGAAGTTGCAGATATGTTATAAATATTAATTATTGCAAACCATCTCAAGCATAACACACTAAGCTTCTTACTGTGTTCCAAACTATATTTTTGAAAGATTAATTTATATCACATTTTGTTTAAACATAGATTTGATTTTTGTCAACAAAGATGTTCTAAAAGTTTTTTTTCTTAAAGTACCGTATACACTATTTTTCATGAAGTTGACTTTCTATGCAACAACGTTATGACAAATAAAGTATACTTTAAGGATGTGAATCAATTTCTGTTTTCATTAAAGTTACTTTCAAAACAGGTTACATTCCAGCAAAAAGACAGCACTTCAGGTCATTATACACCTCATTCTACATCAGTGCCAAAGCATTTGTTAATGTATTACAATTACAGTATATACTGTACACCCCACTATCCAATGGAAATTAGTGAAAAGATTAAGATATGGAAGCCTTTATCATACAGTGTCTGTTTATTCAAGTTTCAGAAGGCCCTGCAAATGTCAATCTGCTAGTAAAAATGTGGTTGAAGAGTTTAAGAACCAAGGGTGCAACACTAACCCTTACCTGGGAGTAAACCCCATTGAATTAAATGGGAATTACTTCTTAGTAGACATGGTTAGGACTGCAGCATAAAGCATAACTAAAACAAAGCTCTCAACCTTTACCTCATATTTTCAGGGCTTCCTTTACCAACATCCAAAAAAGTTACAATAGTGAGTGTCAGATGAATTATAGTAATTTTGAAAAACAGTTTATTGTTTTATTTTTCCGGTTTCACCTACTCAAGTCTGCATTTCTTTTTATGATACCTGTAAAATCAAGAGGAATTTACTAGCAAGAAAACCTTTTGTGAGGTGAGCACACGCATGTCTATACCCTTTGCAGCACTGGGACTTACACAATAGAGAGAAGCAGAATTCCAAAGTGGATCAACCAGATTTTGAGCAACTGTATTTTCAGGTGCTAACGTCAATGGAAGATCTAATCCAGATGTTCACCTTCCACCACAGGAGCCATGCGTTCTTTTAAAGGTTTTCCCTACTGAGCAATGAGTAAACTGAAATCTCCCATTAAAAATGCATGTTTGTGTATAGATATACAGTAGATATGCAGCTGTTTAAAAAGAGCCTATTGCAGCACATGTAGATTGACTGAAATGTGTGTATATGCAAGCATATATTATAAATTACAAGCCACTAGGGTTTCTTGCCTATTTATGCCACTTGATTTATGGTTGTCCTGCATACTTAAGATCATCGCATTCTTTTATTTTGCATTAACCCATTCATTGCCACTCCCTAATTCTATACTTCCAAATCATAATAAACCCCGGCTGGAGGTCCCAATCTACCCATAAGAAGAGGGAGCTGGCCAGCATGTGCCCATTTTCTCTGAGACAGGTTTGTTCACAAGCCACGGTTACTAGACTCAGTGATCTACTGCAGACACATGGACCGTCTCTTCCCTTTCGCCTTTGAAACAAAAAAAGGCGGCTCTCTCCAGGGGACCGAGCCTTGGGTTTTGGGGCGAGATGCAGAGGGTTTCAACGCAACAAACTTCTCCTGAAACAACACAAGCAGTATTGAAGCAGCAGCACGAATCGCAGAGACTCTACCTGAAGCAAATGCGAGCCCAGCTCCTTCGCGACATTATCCAAGGGGCCTAATCTGCTCGGCTGGCCCCAGGCGTCTCCCAGACCTAGAAAAGGAACCGAGAAGCCTCAGTTAACGCACATGAATACAGTTCATCTGGAGCACTAGCGGGAGGTGCAAGTTGGCCTTTTCCTCTGCAGCAGAGAGAGAGAGAAAGCAGCGTAACATTGGCTGGGTCAGATTAGGGGGAGCTGGGCCTCCCTGCCCTGCCTGTGCAGTTCCCCGAGCGGGTTTCTCTGCGAGTTAGGTGGTCTTTTCCTCAGGAAAAGTAGCTGCATGACATTAGGGTTTAGATTCAGCTGAAGCCCGCCACGTTGCGAAAGGGCCTGGCCGGCCCACATGTTACTCCGGGTTCAGTTGCCATTTTAGAGGTGGGGGGGGGATCCCAAACAAAGTAACATAAGCCTCCCTGAAATCGGCCGAAGGGACCTTGCTAAAGACGCCCTGAAAGGAGTTTTGCACACACTCTCTCTCTTCCCCTCCCCCCCGCCATCTTCCCACAAGCCCTTGCGAAGGGAGGCCGCGGAGGCAAAAAGGCAGCCGAGCTATACAGTATTATTGCCTTGGTGCTTTTAAGTGCAAACGTTTGGCCCCTTCACTCAAACGCCTGCTGCTGTCGCTTCGGCAACTTCATCCATTTGTCCCTTTCACAAATCCTTCCGGGTCAAGACTTCCCCATCTATACAACTTGACTTTGACCGTGCGGCCCCTATTTAATTGGATATCATATCACCCTCTAGATTTCTAAGAAATAGACCCACTGAAACCAATGGAGTTATTTATTTTAATGGGTCTACATGCTGTGCATAACTTGAACGTAGCTTTCCCGCCTTTTCTCCTGCAAGGGAAAATTCCCACAGCCGCGTGAAATCCCCTCGTTTCCTCCATCCCCGGAAGTCCCTTCAGCAGGAAGTCTAGACTGAGGGTAGATGGGATCTCACGCTGTTTATCCCTGGCACGGATCCCCTTCAATGTTACACATTTAATCAATATGAAAATAGATTCTTTATTATGAATGGCATTGGTCGGATCCACCTCCTGACCCACTGAAAGGTTGACCAGCTACCACAAGAGTACAGTAGTGAGATGTTGGGAGGAGTAGTAGAAGAAGAAATCATTGATAATAGGGCTGTCGTAGACAACCTAATCGCTTATTCTTTAAGGGGACCGAAACACCTTAGCGCTCACACTCCTGGTTGTTGAGCGTGGACCACTGCTTCACTTCGGTTGCTTTTAAAATAATAATTATTCTTTAAATAGTGATCGACACCGTGCTCTGTATAACGAATGCCCGAAGCCTCTTTCACCAAAGAGATGTCATAACATAATGCCCTTAACTTCAACACAGCCATTTCAGAACCCCTCCGACAGGGTTCGGCTCAAAACATTAAAAAAAAACCCCAATGAGTACTCCAGACGGTTCCTCGGAGATCCTGTTTTTTCCTGACATTGTCATCGGGAAACTCGTCTCTCCTAACGAAAGAGAGCAGCCCTTGTACAAAAGCCGCCGAGACCAACAACGCCACATGTTGCATCAGAGGAGAATAATTAATTATGTTTGCAGAATCCTCCCAAAGCTTCAGTTCTAAACTAAAAGGCGCCCCAAGTCAGCCTGCAGGGAAGGAAGACACACACCCCGCCAGGCCACCGTTGAAGATGTCGGGGCTTTGGCCTGCCCATTGGACCTTAGAAGCCCTAACCCAGCCCCTCGAACAGCAGCTGCAACGGCACTCTATACTCTATACATGCTTTCCTGACCCAAATCTTCATGCTGAAAGAATGTTCTGAGACTCAACATGCGATTTGGGTGTATACTGGCATAGTATAAACCTTAATTCAAAATATGTACACTACACACACTATACCTTTAAGGCATATTCAAACTACACCCCCACCCCCCCACCCCCATGGCTTCAAGTTTCAAGAAAGGAGATTCCGAATCCGACTCAACGTCAAGAAAAATTTGCTGTTCGACCGTGGAACTGACGGACTCCATCGGAAGCGGGTGGACTTTCCTTCCTTGGAGGTTTTTAAGCAGAGGTTGGATGGCCATCTAGCATGGATGCTTTAGTTGAGATTCCTACATTGCAGGGGGTTGGACTAGATGACCTCCGGGGGTCCCTTCCAACTCTACAAATCTATGAAGAACCCCACAAACTGCATTTTATCCCTCACTTAACTATATTAATGAACTACAGTTCCCATGATTTTTTTGAGGAAAATGTGATATGTGCTTTAAATATCTGGTGTGTACTGCAGCCTACATAGATTGTACATTGTATTTAATCTCTCCCACGCCCTTCGCCCCCTCTCTCCAGTCCCACTCTGTTCTCTGCTAATAACACTTTTGTGACCCGAAAGGAAAGATTTGCATGAAGGCTTGGTTTAAATCCTGCTGCAAAAGACCGCTCCGCCCGGAGTTAAATGAGAAGCGCGTCGCTCTGAAATCGGGTTTTAATAAGACGCAAAAGAGGCGTGAAGGTCTCGTTCTCCCCTGGGCATCTTTTTCCTTTGAATACTTAACTGACTGGCACAATATTTCCGGTGTAACTGGGTTCTTATCACTTTTATACGGTGTAATCAATTAATTAATTAATTGATAGATAGATAGATAGCACCAACTCGTACAGCAGCTCATATATGATAAGGGGTTGGTGCAATCTAGGTGTAAATATGATTTTGGGGCAGTTTCACAAGAGGAGAACATCTTATTTTGTCTGAGCGCTCCCAGATTATGAGTGCTTGGTTCACGCAGGCATAGCCAAACTTGGCCATCCAGCTGTTTTGGGACTACAATTCCCATCATCCCTGACCACTGGTCCTGTTAGCTAGGGATGGTGGGAGTTGTAGTCCCAAAACAGCTAGAGGCCCTTAAGGGGAGAGCATGGTTTTGATGACATCTCTATGCAGCAAAAGCTCCATAGTAGAAGAGATGATAATGATGTATATGACTTTTGAACGCCACAAGAAGACAGAGTCTATCCCCTTAACCCTAGCAAAAGCCCTGTAGAAAGCAATCTTCCCGCTTCCTCACAAGGAGTAAGGAGTTGGCGCTGTGGTTTAAGCCACAGAGCCTAGGAGGGCTTGCCGATCAGAAGGTCGGCGGTTCGAATCCCCGCGACGGCCTCCCTCCTGTCATTCTCCTGCTCTGCCTGCGGGTGGCGCACTAGATATTCATATTCTTGCCTTCCTCTTCCGGAGACTGGAGCCCTGACCCCAGTCAGGGTAAAAAGAGGACAAACGCGATCTGCCCTATTTTGGGGGGGGGGGAGGCGGAAACAAAGCTGCACCTTCTCTCTGGTGGTCCAGACAGAGCCTTCTTTCCAACTCCAAGGCTGTTTAAAATGGGTTTCTAGCTGATGTGACCTTATCTTGTGCAGGAGAGGAAGGAGAAAGGGACTCGGCACTCAGGCTTTCCCGCTGCACCTGCTCCCAGGGTCGCTGCGCTGGAGACATTGCGAGACAAGCTCGGAATCGGAGCGGGAAATGCATGCATGTGTCTGACTGCCATCCAGCGCCATGCAAATTCGTGCAGAAGTGCAACCCCCCCTACGCTCACAGTCCGAAAGAATATGCTGCTCGAGAAGCAACGCCTTTTTGGCAGCAATGGGATTCACTTGAGAGTAGCATTGTGCTGCAAGAATATTTACAGAAATTAATTGGGTTCCGAATTACACAGGGGTTTGTTTGTTTGTTTGTTTGTTAAAGCTAAGACTTGGCTTTAACAGGTTTATGGATTGAGCCATCCCCACATTCAAAGAGCCGTCCGTTCTTTCGAGCAGATGAGCCAGCCATTGTTCGCTGGCTTTTCAAGACCCGCCGCTCGGTACCTGCTTTCTCGCTGGCTGCTCCGTGCCTGCTAATTATACAAGCTGATGCAGAGCCATGAGCTGTTGGTGCCCCGTCCACTTTTTTCTGCTAATAAGGGAACTGCATGCAATGGGAATGCACGGGGCGCGGGGGGTGCAGACAAGACTACGTTGTAAACACCTTATATTTTGTGATGTCACAAAGATATAGAAATTAAGAGCCACACTTCCATCTTTTAAAAGGAAAAGATACAGCTATCATAAAAGTCCTGAACAACATGAATGGGAGCCCTTCCATCGACTCACTATGTGGTTTAGATCGCGCCTCGGCATTGCCAAATGAGAGAAGCACTAGAGAGAAAAATCAGACATCGTTTTCTATTAAACATCTGTTAACTGACAAGCTAGTATTTAAGTGGCTCTGCGGGGTTCACTGTCTCTTTGAGTTTCTTTTTCTTTATTCTCCCCGATCACATTGTGGTACGAATTTATCAGCATGTTCAGAGTTATTTCTACACGCACCTTTTGTCTGAATAACTATCGCCTGGGCTTCAGTAAATGCTGTCTTATAAACCTTTTAACCTCTTTGTAAAGCAAATCGTGTTGTTTTTTCTTTTAAGAATCAAGCAGAACCCAGCTGCATTTTGAGGAAGCCATGAATCCATTGTTGCATTTCCCAAGGAACAGAATGTAGATTTATTTGCTACTGCTCTCTGCTACTACTTATCTCAAAGCCTTTTCCAGAGGGATACAAATTCCATTCCCACGTATACCCGTTACGTCTTTATCCATAGAAATGCTGTCTTAACTGGGTTAGAAAAATATATAGAAATACACACAGAAACATTGCCAAGTCCATCCCTCGGCGTGACATTCAACCAAGGCATCAGCAGTTTAAACTTTGTTGCCATCCTGGCAGCCATAAGCAAATCATAAGAACGGCCAACAGAGTTAGCAAAATGCTAAATCAGTCTTCTATAGAAGAGATTGTGTGTCTTTATTTGTGAGTGTGTGTTCTGATGCTAATATGTCTGCTGACAATTAGGAAATTCAAAGCATGTTTGTTCTTTGAGCCAATGGATCTATGTACCAAAATCCGCCAAACGGGCTCCTTTTCATCCATGGTAGGCCTATCATTTGACATTAGTTGCGGGTCGGGATTCCCGAAGATTTTTAAGTGTTGCAAGATTCTCTCTCCAGTAGCCTACAAAACTGAATTCCTCCAGTCGCATTGTCAACGGTGACGGCAGGGCTTTGAGGCAGAGGTCCAGAGTCCCACTCAGCAAAATCAGTAGGCGGCTGGTATCAAAACGCACGTTACTGGCATCCAGAGAGGGGACCATATAGGACCAAAGTCTAAAGTTGCCCCACTGCTCCCAGCGATAAAGCTCAGGTGTATGTCGCCAGAGAAAGCTCGATCCAAAAAACAATGAAGCCGAAGTGTTTGGGCTAATGCTGATGGAAACTGCGACTTTAGCTACTTAAAGCGCAATCCTGTGAGTGTTTACTTGGAAGCACAGTGAGCTTTGGTCCCAAGTAAGTGTGCGTCGCCAGTGATGTAGCGGTGAATACTGAAGTGTGGGCGCTGTTCATGGCAGCCCCATCTCCATGCCCCTTCATGGACGTAGCCAAGGGAGGGCAGGGGGGCAGCTGCCCCCCATCAAGTAAAACAATAGAAATATTTAACTAACTGACCAATCACTTTGGCTCTGCCCCCTCCCCACAAAAGTCCTCCCCCCAACAAAAGCCATGTGCCCCTCCTAAGGCAAGACAACAAAGCTGAACCTTTGACCAATACAGACGTTATAGTCAGTATCAAACCTCTCCGCCGTACTTTACAAACAGGCTGATGAAAGCGTTTCGGAGGACTCAAAAGCTCCTTCGCTGTTTTGTGACATTTTGGTTGGTCATAATAAATAAAGGGACTTCGACATTTCTTCGAAACAGAAGTGGGCTGCTTAATCCTAGTGTAACCTCTACCCCTTCTTCTTATTCTACTTATCGTACATGGTGAGGGTCTTTTTCCTCCTTTATTTGGCATGCAGAGGATTGGCCTGGCAAATAACTGCCAGAAGACGTGAAAGAAGGAACAGGGACTGGGAGGAGGCTCGTCGTCCCTGCTTGCCTTTCCCTGCTCTGCTGCTGTGGCCTCTATTGAGGAACGACTGCCGCTGCGTGCACCGAGGTGACTTTCTCTTTACATCTCCATCCTAAACGGCTGCCTTAAAAGAAAGAGCCAGTTTTGCTACAACGAAACCGCCTTGACGATTCTGCTAAGCTCAGCTGAATCTCTCCTCTTCCCGATTTTCCAGAGGAACTGATATCTTCGCGGCTTGTGGGAAGAGTATTTGATGAACTGAGTATTTTAAACGTCCGCACCCCAGTCCCCACCACCTTCCTTCTCCTCTTCCCACTCCGAGTCCAGGTATATGAGACACGGGGATGGGGGAGATTCTTCCAACAACAGGAAACCTTTTGAGGTGCCTTTGAACCTTCGGGCGAAGGCGGCATATAAATCCAAAACAAGCGCATCACATGATTAGCAGCAATGAGTTTAGGCTCCACATCGTGCTTCCTAAAGTGAGGGTCTTTAAATGTACGTGGAAGTTCCTTCCAAGTCGTGTACTGCAAAGAACCGCGGAGTTTACTTCCCACCCGAGGAGCTGAGCTTCCATATCACTTTAAAATGTAAACACGACTGGACGCCAGGGTCTCTCATCCCAGGGAAACAAGCACGCCCCCCGAAACAGACCCCCGAACCCAGCACAAGCGCCTGTCTCTTCTGTGTTGTTGTTTTATAACCAGGGATTATTTGCAGAACTCTGAGAATTCTCCAGCGGCTTCCTCACAGATAAATGTGTGTTTAAATTCCTGCTTAAATTTGAGAGCTCCCTGGTAAACAACGTGAAGGCTTCTTTTTAGAACAGCTCTCTTGGAAGCGCTTGCTTTCCAGAAAGCGGAAGGAGCCTCCAAAGATTTGCCTCTGTCCCCAAAATCAGAACCATCAGCGGTACTTTGAAGGATCCCCGAGGATCCTCTGGGGGTCAGTGGGCATAAGGGAATATATAATGAAATCGGCAGACGCGGGAGTAAGGCGACGGGGCCGCGATTTATTTTTATTTTTGCTGGTTGTTGGCAAAGGCGTGCGCGCATCGACCGGCCAGGCGACCCTCAGAGTGTCTGGAAAGCTCCCTCTTCAGACCACAAACCTTCTGCACCCAAAGGGTTGCATGGGAAGGGGAAGTAGGAGACTGAAGAAAAGCTGATTCTTCGGGTTTGTAGGTAATATGACTCGCAACAGTTACGGTTGGTCCCGATTAATTTACCTAAAACTATCGCCCTCTTAAAACTCATAGCTAATGCGCTTGAAAGGATAGGAAGTCCCATTCTGACCCCAGTCCGTGACGACGATGATGAATACCGATATGTATGTTAAGTAGTATCTGATGCACTTTAAGAAATGAACCGGAGCAATCCTATTACCTGCACGGGCTGTAGGATGCGACATTTGCAATGCGATCCTAACGCAACTATAAACTTAGAAGTAAATCCCACCGAGTTCAGCGAGACACGGAGGAATCGCAGCCTTAGTTGATTAATTGATCGAACTTAATCGATTTAGAAGGCGTCCGATGAATCAGGCATTTCAACACCGACCCCCACACCCCCACATTAAGTACTTTTTTAAAAAAACTGCACGTGACTGGCGCCATCTTAGAAGAGGGCCTTGGCTTCTGTGCGAGAGATCTCGCTTTTGCTAAGGCGCTGCTGCTGCTACTGCGGCACGCGAGCGAGTCCGCCATCTACAAACAAAGAGCGCACCTTTTCTGGGGCAGAAAAACTGGCGGCAGCCCAAAGACAATTCTCTCTCTCTCTCTCTCTGCTGGCAAGTCCTGTTTGCTTGCCTGGTGAGAACAAGCAGCAGTAGCGCCCCGTGACTCTCTAGGGGGAAATCGCCTGGTAGAGGAAAGACATCTCCGCTCCCAGGAAAAATAAACGTCTCCCTTCCTTTTAGCAGCAGGCGCCAAACCTGGCTCTGTGCGGCGTTGCTCCGCCCGCCGACTGCAAGCAGCGCCCGCTGGCCGAGGGATGGCGCTCTCCCAAGTCCCAACCCAATCCCGACTCCTTTTCATTTCGCGCTTGAGTCGAGTGGGGCGGGAAGAGAAATTGCTGAAAGGTCAAGGCTGCCATCCCAACCAGGGCTGCCCTCTTGAATAAAATATGGGGGGGGCAGGTAAGCCCTACCCCGCATAATCGATCACATGACTTGGTGCACGTATTTGAATCGCAATGTCCATCATCTGGTGGGTGGGCTCGGCCCCCTCAAATATTTTATTGGAGGGAACCGAAGACCCCTTGGTCTCCCTAGGAGTTGGCTCCTACGATCCTAACCCTGCCCATTTAGGACTAAGGCCCCCTGGATCCAATGGGCCTTACTCTTAGGTAAGTGTGGGGGAGAGGTAGCAATGTCACTTACCTGGGACTGTGTCCCGTTTAACTCAGTCGGGTTTAGTCCTAGCCCCGCTTACCTGGGAGCAAGCCCCGTTGAATTGAATGGGAGTCGCTTCTGAGCGATGTATAGGATTGCGCTGCCTGGAACCCTGGAGATCTATAAAACGTGGCGCAAAGACTGTCTCGGGAAGTCTGGGGTTGCCCTCCCTGGAACACGGACGGCTCCTCCTGGAGGGGGCTTCCTTCCTTCCCCCTCGTCCCAGACGCCCCTCGCCCTCCCTTCGCTCACGGCGGTCCTTCAAGGGATCCAGGGGGGCTGGAGAAACAGGAGAGGAAAGCAGCTGGGTGTCGCGGAGGGAGGGAAGCCGAGGGCGCCTTTCTCCCTTACGTATCATCCAGAGCGAGTTAAATCCGACGGAAAACTGCTGATAGCGCTGACACTTGATCCTAAGCACGGTTTACTGCATATTTCAGTTAGGGTCACCACCGTTTTCTGGGCTGGCTTGCCCCCCTCGCCCCCGCCCACATGCCTTAAGCCAGTCTATTGCCCTCCAGATGTTTGGACCAAAACATCGGGAGGGCACCCGGTTGGTGAAGGCTGGCTGAAGGCGTGCGCAGGAGGGAGGCACAGGCAGAGAAAGGCCCAGGAGCTTTGGCAGAAATATATAATCCCATTTCCCAATAGCATCGGGTGTTTAGGATGGCGGTTTTAGGAAAGGCCAGCGGTCCTTCTGAGTCTTAACCAGCAGTCACACAAACAAGAATTAAGCACGTAAAAGTTCCCTCTCCTTTATTCGAGGTGCAAACACGCCTCTGCCCTTAATGTCAGATAAATAGGAGCCGAGACTACACAGGAGGGAGGAGATGGCACTCTACGAGTGCTGGGGGTGGGGGTACTCTCGTCTTTACTTGGACCTTCGGACCCCGGCTGAAAATAGCTTCCAGCAAACATTTAACTTGAGAATAAGTCCCTTTGGTTTCAGCAGCGCCTTGCATCTGGGTTGGCACGAATCGAATTGTTCTGTCAGCCCCGCATTCCTTCCCCAAACATACTATTGCTCAGGAAAGTCTCCCCACGACCAAAATGCCTGTTTTAAAAAATTGGTGTGCCATTATTGAAAACAACAACCACCCTGTGCTCTGCCACCCAGATCCTAAAAACCTCAGTAGATCCAGGGAGTTCATTGTCACTTACTTGCACAAAAGCATTCTAATACAGCACAATCCATAGCATGTCTACTCAGAAGTAAACCCCATTAAGTTCAGAGGGATTCGCTCCCAGGTTAGGCTGCAATTAACTCCACTTACCTGGGAGTAAGTCCCACGGAACTCACTGAGAATGTATTTCAGAGTAGATTTGGTTAGGATTACACTGTTAGTGTGGCTAGGATTGTGCTGCAGAGTTATAATCTTTAAACATGTTTACCATAAGTAAAGTAAATGTGAATTCACTTGGACCTGGTATATAATGTTAGCTTTTCTGCTTTAATCTGCTCTAGAAGTAGTGACTAAATAGATGGAATATAATTGATCATGCAATATTCATAAGAAAACCAGAAACAGTAATAAGACCATGCGCTGGGGTTTTTCAATTCTAACTGAATAAGGCCAGCCAACGCCAAGGAAAGCTGAAAATCCCCAGGTTTTTCCCGCTGCTACAGAAGGAGACGGCTGCCTTCGGCAAACGCTGATTGATAGTAAACAGGGTTTTTGTCTTCATGGCACGTTAAAAGGTGCATGAAGTTTTTCAGCTGAGAGAGAAAGAGAGGGAGTGTGTGTGAATATACAAAGTCCTCGGATTTTACAGCCTGGTGGCTCTGTGCAAGACGGCTAAATTTTGATTTTAAGCGATCCACAGTTGCGTCACAGGCGTTTTAGTATTCTGAAGCTGGCAGGCGACTAAACGTGAAAGGCAGAAAGCGGGATACCTTTATAAATGAAGTAAGTCCCGTTAAGATCGAGTGGAAAAGCCCTTAAACCCGAACCGGACTCTGGATTCTAAGCACATTGACTTGAAGTGGGAGAGTCTCTTACTTTTTCTTTGTGCGAGAGTCCTCTGGCTTAACCAGGCTGTGGCTCTCCCCACCACTACCATGGCGGCGCCCCAAACCAAGTGCCACCAGGGCAGAAACCATAAGACCCCACCCCACTGATCTGGAGGGCCCAAGCACAGTAGGGTCACATTTTGAAATAGCACGTGACGCATCCTAATAGAGGTGAAGACCACTAAGTCCGCAGGCTACAATTTATCCAGTTCCCCCCCTCTAGCCCGAGTCCTCCACAGTACAGTAGTTGTGTTTAGGGTTGTGAGTCCCACGCGCCTTTTTCTATTTCCCCATATAAGTTAACCAATAGGTCAAATGGCAATGCTGGCGCAGTGCTGGCAGAGCAAGAGCAGGATATTTAAAGCGCGCACGACGTACATTTAAAGCAAGGCAACTGAATCATGGGAACCGTAGTTTCTCCCTCACGGAGCTACATGTCCCAGCACCCTTCATAAACTACAGTTCCCGGGATTCTCGTGGGGTGGGTGTGGTTTCAATGCAGCTATGGCACCTTTGTATTTGATTCTGAGCTGATAACCATACGATTATAAACGGGGGGCTTATCCGGGGAGGAGACCTCTAGGAAAGCGTTGTCATATGTATGCCTTTCTTTCTGGATTAAGGCGACCGAGGTTCTTTTTAAAAAAGTAATTCATTAAGCAGCTAGCCTCACCTTTTGGTTTAATCATTACGAAGCGGGCTGTTTTTAAATGTCCATTTTCATCGCTACGCGGTGTCACATTAACCATTGCGTGTCCCCAACCTGGAGGGACCTGGATTGGGGGGGGGGCTCTTCACTTCCTAGAGTGTTCCTCTTTCCCCCTCTCCTATTGTGGAGGGGAAAGAAAAGTAAACACCCGCGGAGAGAGGGGGGAAGGGAGGGGGAGAGGAAAGGAAAATGAAGGCATCCCGTTCTATATTTTTGTTTTTTTACAGCAATAAACGGTCGGACATGAAAACATGCACACACAAAACCCAAGCACAGCAGCGGATGGTGTTACAGAGCCGAGATCTGACGCAGGTCTCTGCCTCCCGCCTGGACTTTAATTCGTGGATCACGAAGGTCAGCGCAAAAGCTCGGGGGGAAGGGGAGAAAGTCGAGCGCGATATTAGATCCTGGGGAGCAGCTGGGGGTTCTCACTGCAGGGCTCGGGGACTCCGCCGGGTCAGTCGAGAAACCTCGCCAGCATCTGCTGGAAAGGCTCTCGGTCTGATCCCCCGATCTGTAAGAGCTGAAGAGCCAGGATTTATACCGGTCAGCACCCCCGCGTTCAGCCCGCATGGGACCCGCTCGTAAAGGCGGTTTACTTGCAAGTAAGACCCAGGGCGTTCAATGAGGCCGACGGCTTTCATCCGTCTCTTCGGGGTCGCAGGCGGCCTTAGCGCCACCTGTTTCATGCAGGATCGGGCTTCAGCGAAGGCTCGGGCTGCCTAAGCCCAGGGGAGCCGGGGGTTCAAAGGCATTTCCTTCTCCGAGAGGCGCTACGGTTTCCTTGCTCCTCAACTCCCCCCAACCACACTTCTTCCTTCGCCCCCCGCCAGTCAACAGAAATGCCCAGCCAGGCTGCTGCGGGAGCCTCTCCTAAGTACCAGGCAGAAAAACAAGGGAAGTGCAGCAGATCTCTGGGAAAGTGAGGGGGAGGGAGCGGAAGACATTTATTTCGATACAGTATATACGGGCGAATCTAAATTAATATTCCATACAGAGTTGCGTTTGCATTTATTGCACACCATACAAACCATTACGTCTAGAGAAATCCGCAAACTGGGGGAGTAGGTGGTTTTGTTCTTGTTCTTGTTTAATGTATTTATTTGGACCATAGGACACTCTTAAGTGATTGCTGTCGGTAGCAGATTGCAATGGGTTTCAACTTTCCAGTGCAATCCTGTTTTTGGACTGGCAACTCTGAATCTGGGCTGTTTCGGTGGATTTTTCTAGTTATAAAGGCCTAGAAACCCTTAAAACGTAGCCGGAGCCCTTGTTCTTGAAAGATACACGAAAAGGCAGAGAATCTCCTCTCTTTCTCTCTCTCCTCCCGCCCTTTCTTATTTTCCTTTCTGTCTCTTTGCTTAAGAGAACCAAATCCACCCGAAGTGACATTCCCTCCACGCATCCCGGACGATTGGGAGTTGCTAGCAACGACAGAGACAGAGAGAAAGCGAAACCCATTGCAATAAACAGCTTGTGGTTTGCAACATTTTTTTCCTGAGGACAATGAGGAAGAACCGTCAGGGAGGTCCTAAATAACACCGAACTTTCCGCTTTCCTACTGTACTTAACAGATCCCCAACTTTGAAAAGAACTGCTGAATACGAAAGTTAAAAGAACCGCCCCCCCAGAAACCCTGCAATTAATAAACCTGATTACATTGATTTATAGACCAAAGGGGGTTTCGGGGGACCCCCACGTTCTGTTTTGAAGAGGGCTGAGGCTCCAGTCTTAACCCCGTTCACTTGGAACTTAGCCCCATTGAATTCAACAGGGCTTACACAGCAATCGTTATGTCTACTTAGAAGTAAATCCAACTAAATCCGTGGGCGTAAAATGGTTCCCCCCTATCATTTTAATTGCCCTCCAGGGGTCCCGGTCCTTTAGAATAAGTGTCCAGGCGAGTTGCGACCCTCAGAACCGGCTCCCTTCAAAAATCCAAACACTATCCAAATTTCTTCCGCTTTCATTCAAATGTTATTCTCAAGCGATCCTTTCCTGAAAGGGCTGAAGGATGGAACTGGGATGCAGTGAAGTCATCCCAAGTCGGAGCACGCACACACACAAAATCGCTCACATATTTGTGCACCTTCGCTTCTCATACACACTTCTCAACATAGGGAGTTTGGCTAATTGGAGCGCGGAAGGAATTGAACAAAAATGGATCAAAATTATCTCTCCGATATTACTCAATTCCTATGGGGAATCTTTTCAAAGTTTACAATCACCTTTTGTAAGCATGACAGAATTATCGAATCTCCCTGCTGTTAACTTGGTACTTTATTCACACTTTTTAATTTATGAAATAATAGAGAAAGAAGAGCAACCCAATCTTCTCCATGTTTACTGAGAAGTAAGTCCTGCTGAGTCCAGTGGGATTTATTCTAGAAATGCCCAGGAATACAGTTAGCGGCAGCCCTAAATCCACTTCCCTGGGAGTAATATCTATTGAACTCAATGGGACCTACTTCTGACTAGACATGCTAAGTATTGCAGCGTCCTTAGCTTTTGTAAGTTCAGATGTTCTCTGTTTAATGGATCTTTGTTAAAGCTAGACTTTGCCGGTATATCTCCGCAGCAGGAACACGCACTTGCTGGCAAACTTTTTTTCCTGGTGCTTCGGCTGGACAACTTGGTATACGCTTTTAGAGTCTGACTGGCAGTCAATGTTAGGGCTGCAATCCCATGCCCAGTTTCCTGGGAGTAAGCTCTGTTTAATTTAAAGGGATTTCCTACAATCCTCAAAGTACTTACTCCCGAGTAACACCAACGAACTTTATGAAATGCCGAACAAGCCGAATGAGGCTGGAGCTGCAATCGCCTTAACACCTAGAACTCGTCTTAAACGGGGCTGTGGATCAAGCTGCAAAGGGAAATCGGGGCTTTTGAGGTGTCTATTCTTTTCTTACCCTCCACGGTCTCCAGACAGGCCAAACCTGGGCCAAATGCAAACTAGCGCTTGATTTGGTATATTTTCTTTAGGCAAACTGCCTCAAGTTATCAAGGCAGAGGAGCGGGAAGAAAAAGCGTGAACAAACTGCACATCCGGTTGTTACTTCCTCCGCCTGAAAAATGCGCAGCTCAAACGCACCTTTTCAAGTGAGCAGGGATTACGGACAGTGTTCGGGTCCACTAAGAAACTGCCACTGAAATGATTGGGACTAATTGCTTCCTTGTGTAGGATTGTGGCGTTTTCTAGGGGGAATGAGCCTATGAAATAAAATACCGAGGACTGGATAAATGAGGGCATCCTTTTGCTGAAGGAACCGCAGTTTTGCCTGAAAATCTACCCAAATAAATTGAAATGATGTAGCTGGCTATTCTTAAGCAACCTTCCACAATGCCTCTTCTCTGAGTTAATTTTAAGAAGCGAAGGAAAAAATCCCAAAGAGAATTCTTAGCTAGTAGGAGCCCTGGTGACTTGGGAAGAGCAGATTCCCGAAGCTACTTGCCTTCCTTCCGACGGGATGGGGCTCTTTATACGGCGGTGTGCGCCTTACAGCTATAGCAAACGCTTGATGAGATGAAAACAAAACAAACAAAACTCTCGGCTTTCCAGGCAACAGATCTAGAATGAGCGCATTAGAAGAGGTCTTCCACAGGCCTCCTCATTCAGGCCAGAGTTGCCCGCAAGCAGGAGTGAAAAGGTAAATCCAATTGATTTCAATATAAGCTTTTAAAAGGATTAGGATAGAAATAGGACAACAATTTATACTGTAAGCTTCCTGGGGCAGGGAACTATTTGTTACAGTGTAATACGCCATGTACACTGCTAAGATAATAATCAACATTGATAGAATACCAGCCTCAAGCACATCAACTTGGAAGCAAGCCCGCTTGACGAATGTGATCGTCAGTGCAATCCTATACCTGCCTGCTCAGAAGTAAGTCCCTTTGACTTCGATGGCACATACTCCTAATTAAGTGTGCATAGATTCCTATACATACTTTCACGGGAGTAAGTTCCATTTAACTCAATGGCATTTACTTTCGGCAACTTTTATAGAACTGTACTTTTATTAAGTATGCCTTAAGGAGAGAGATATAAAGCAAAAAAACCCCACTGTCTCAAACCACTCTTAACTAGATAGTTTGTTCGAAGGCAGGACATATTTCCAAATCCGAGTGTACTAATAAAACGTCTGCTATCAGAATTAGAGCGGCTCAGATGTAAGGGTAACTTCCTTTCTGACCCAGAGATTGTTAAACCATAAAACGAAAAATGAAAGGATTACAGAAGAAGTCTATTTTCCCATCTCTGGAGGAAGTGATCCTACGAAATGCGGAAGTTAGAAGACTCAAGAGAGTAAGCCAAGCCACAAGGCAATCTCCACCAAATGGCAGGTGCATTTTATTTTAGGGTTTGGGATTGTAGGGGAAGAAAACGCAAGGACAATACATTTAATCTGACGCAACCCTGCCTCCAGAGGGAAAGAGGTGGGTAAATAATCTCTTTGTTTGTAAAGGAGAATGAACATATTTAAAGCAGTGCGCGGGGCTTATCAGAGCAGAGAGGCTGCTTTGAGCAGCTGTCTGTGGCGCTGGATGGAACTAATTATATCTCCTGCCGTCAGCTCAACTCAGCTCGATTCCCGGCTGGCGCTGCCCACCACCCAAGCCGGCTGAGCGCTTGTTTACAGCGGAGGCTAAGACGCAAATCTCCCTGCGACTCCTGTCAATTTCAAGGCTGGCGCTGAGGAGGGGTTTCCGCCGAAAGCGCAGCCCTGGAGGGCTGCGCGGAAAGGGAAACCGGCGAAATCCACACCATTGCGGATAAACTGCGGTGGAGAGTTTACTTACACCACTTTCAAATATAGGCGACCCAGCGAGGGATACCCAGCGGGCTTCCTGGGCCGAATCTCAGCTTTTCAGTTTGTACTGCAAGTCCAGTTATACTGATAGCTAATCTTGCACCTAGGAATTGCCAATGATCTCGCCACAGGGGCCCTCTAATTCCAGTAGGGCGCATTTTAAAGTAGATATCCTAGAATAGCAGACCTTGCGCCTAAGGTATTTAGATTGCAATCAATCGACTTTATTATTTTTTAAGCGTACAACTCGACTTACTACTGAGTCAGACCATGTAGCACAATATTCTAACTCGGGGCACTTTTCCAAGGCTGCAAAAAGCCATACCTGGAGACACTCCGAGTTGAACTGGGACCGTCTGAGTCTAAAAGGGTTTAGGGTGCTGGCTTTGCGAGAGGGAGTTTGAGATCGTCTGCGACTCTCTGAACCCCCAATTAAGCTGATCTGTATTACAGTATAAGAAAGCTTAAATTAAATCATTCTGCCTTAATTTTCAAATAAAGTTCTTCTGGTTGCAATCTTACACACACTTCTGAATAGGTATGCATAGGATTGCACTGCTCAGACATTTCCTCTTGCATGTGTTCACTTAGATCCTCAGCTCAGCACATTTACTTAGGAGTAAGCGCCATTGCTTTATATGACTCGTAAAGTGAAAAAAATTGTGATTACGCCTCAGGTTGGAGGGAAGCAAGTGAGTTTACTTTCCAGCTCCTCCCCACTCGATCGCCCTCGGACTGTCGAGTCCTTTATCTACTCAATTCAGCTTGTTTTGCTAGTTAAAGATACGGAGAGCAGGACTGTTGTCTATTTTTCATCTGGACGATTTTCCGGACGGTATATGGCATTCAGGCAACAAGCGAGCAAATATGTAGCGTTGGTAGGCCTTTGATCTAGGAAAACTTGACACTTTTCCCCCTAGACCGTGAGATACAAAATGTAATCTTCCAAAGTTTTCTTTTTCTTCCCTGAGTCTGGCAAACCATTGACTGTTGGCAAAAAAACCCCAGCAGTCATGGCTAAAACACGGATCTCCCCCTTTTCTGGAACGTTACACACATCTCCCCCTCTTCTAAATATTGCTAGCAAAGTTTAGTTAAAGGGTTTATTTTGCTGTGCTTTTATGGTGAATCGTCTGACAATTGACTGACAAATCCTGTCTTGTCTTCCTCCCACAGAAACCCTATCAGATGCTGTACATGTGACATCGGCAGGATTTGTATTTCTAATGGTGGAAAGTGCTTCACTGTCCCGGCTGCAATGGCCATCTCTCTCCTGCAAGTCTCTTGGCTTCAGCAGGACTACTCCAGCATTAAACGCATTGCAGATTGCTGCAAATACCTTTTATTTCTGCACTCAGGCTTCCGCCTCTGGTATTAAAGAACTCTCAGTACGGTTTAAAAAAAAATAAATCCTTCCAGTAGCACCTTTAGAGACCAACTAAGTTTGTTCTTGGTATGAGCCTTCTTCAGATTTTGTTTTGACTATGGCAGACCAACACGGCTACCTACCTGCAACTCTCAGTACGGTGTTAAACACGTTTCGTTAAGCAAAAGGCCACTGAAGTTATTTTAAAGAAACCCCGTTTGGGGTTCTTGGGCCACAGTCTACAATTTTTGAAACTCCAGAGTAGTCCTACAAAAAGTCACGGAATTCGCTCCCAAAAACAAAGGGCTTCACTGCAACTAATGAGCATAGGAACAAGGGAGAATTGGGGGGTGGGGGGATCCGCGGCTGCCTTGGCGTCCGTAGGGCAGAACAAGGTATTCAGCTGGTGGTGTGAGAGAGCGGCCACCCAAAACGTTGCAAACCGAGCTCTGAGTATCTTTCTGTGTGCAGAGAACTAAACGCCGGCCTCTCCAAGGCAACCCCGAAAGCTCACGACAGCCTCCGCTGACAATCGAGGAGGACCCTAAAAAGCTCCTGGATCGGCCCCAAAGATCCATTTAGCCCGTGGTTCTCTTTCGGGTCCTCCTAAAAGCCAACTGGTGCCTCCAGACCAGGATTTTGGGGCGCACGTCCAAGATCCCCCCTCGACAGAATTAACCCCAGTAGGGTTAGCTGACCCACCTTTGAAGATGAATGCAGTGGCCCCCTAAGGAGGCGGAAACCCACTAAGTCCAGGGTCCTACGTTTCTCAGCTGCATCCCTGACCCCCCCCAACCGCCCACCTCCCTCGACCCTCGCGATCTGAAGGGGCTGAGGCGAATCCCCCTCGCCCCGAAGGACTCACCTTCGGGGAAGACGGCTCTCATCTTGAGGTAGCTGGTGGTGAGGCGGATGATGGACGCCTTGTCGAGCTGCGACGTGATCGCCGACGGCAGAGGCAGCAGCTTGGCCAGCTCGTAGAACTCGCCGTTCTCCTTCTCGCGGCGCGTCTTGGCGGCGTTCTTGGACTTCTCCTTCATGGCAGCGGCAAGTGTGGCGAGGCGGACGCGAGGCGGGCACTGGCATAGTCTCGGGCCCGCGAGGCTGCTGCAGGCGGGCCGCGAGCAGGGACTTCGCCTGGGCCTTCCGACGGCGGCTGCGGCGGCGGGCAGCACCAACCCCCGAGCCCAGACGAGGAGGAGCGTGAGGTGGCGGCGCCGGGTTGCCTCTTCTCTCTCTCCCTTTTAAAGCGGGCTGGCGAGATGGCCGTCCGTCTCCGAGAACGTCGGCGTTTCTATCTCTCTGCGCTCCGTCGCCTCAGCGCAGCCTTCGAATGAAGGTCAGAGGGAAGCAGGCGGACACCCGGGCTGGGAACCTCGGCTCGGTGGCGTCTCCCCTGAATCGAGACTCGCTCGCTCGCTCGCCCGGAAGGCAGGCGGGGAGGAATCGCTCGCTCCGTTCCCCCCGCCTCTCTCCCCGCCCCCCTTAACACGTGTGTACTTGCTGTGTTTATTTTAGACCCCCCTGCGGGCCAAACTGGCCTGCCTTGTGCGTCACACGTGCCCCAGCCCCCTCCGCGCCCCTCGGCCGGGAAGGAGAGCGGCTCGGCTGGCTCCCGAAGGAAGGGCTCCGCGGGGATCCGTTTCCCTCAGAGAGAGCCCGGAGTTGTCACAGGGCGTGTGGGGACGTCGCTCTCTCCCGCCTGACCCGCCCCCTCAAGGCAGCAGCGAGCGGCTCTCGGCGGTGGGCGACGCAGACCTGCCGCTTGGGCACTTGGCGCGCCAACAAGCCTGAGGGGATCTTTTTTTTTTCTTTCCCGCCAGAAAGAGAGAGAGAGAAAAGTCCACCTCCCCTGGCTGAGGTGGCTCTCTTCCCTGCTCGGAGTCCAAGCCTCTCTTCACGGCCACCGGAGCGAGAGGAGAACGCTTCCCGTCGCTTGGCCGGGCTAGTGGAGGGCGGCTGCGCTGCGGAGCTGTCGCGGGGCGCCGCTTTTCCTCCGGGCGGCAGCCAGGCTAGAGAAAGAAGCTCTGAAGTGGGCTCGTCAGTTCCTGGCGAGGCGAAGGCTGAGAGCCGCCGGAGGGGAGGGGGAAAGCGCGCCCAGTGACGTCTGCGTCGTCTGCTCAGGGCAGCGGCAGCGCGGTCCAAACCAGCCAAATACAGGCCTAATTAACAGTCGAATTGGAGGACCGAGGAGAGCGCGCGCGCCGGGTGCGTGCGAGTGGAAGGAGGTGACTAACTGGGCGCGGGGAAGTGGGGCAGGCAGGGTCTCTCTTCGAATGGTGCGTTCCTATTTCCACTCTTATATCCTGAAGCAAAGCGCTCTCACTCACTCACTCACTCACTCAAAATAAATAAATAAGCCTTTCTCGTTTCGCAGCCTGCCTGCTCCATCCACAAGCGCCTCAAACCATCAACCTTCTGACAGCCTCCCAGCCCTCCCTCCTGCTTTCAAATATGCGTTTACTTTGCAAGTAGATCCCCTCGATTCCGAGGGCTGGTCTTTCCAAGAAGGCCCCGCTTCGGGCTGGCTTGTCTCGAGCGTCTTTTGCTGCGATAGGGCGCTCTCTGCGAGGGACCCTCAGGCCCGCAAGCCTCGACGCCCGCCCCCGCGACCCTGGTGCAAATGGCGCTGGTTTCGAGGGAGCTGCTCGGTTCCAAGTGCAGACGTCCTGCCGAGGCCAGGAATGCGCTTGTCTTTCAGCTCTCTGTCCACAAAGGAAGGATCTCGAAGGCAGTCGGTGGAAGGTCTTTCCAAGCAAACGCCTTGCCTTATTTAAGATCCTACAGCTTTCGACAGAATCTAGGAATTTTGAAATAAAAAAATTTCCGGCCTCTGATCCCCGCCGGATTCAGAATCCACCTGAAGCAGCGGTCCCCAAAGCAATGAACTCCCCGCAATTTGCTTACTTATGAATAAACGTGCTTAGGATCTGATCGCGCTGGAAGTTAAGGTTCCTTTGGTCGGTTAAAGGTCCTTAAGTTGCACTAGTTTCCACTCAACTGACCAAGCTTGTTACCTATTAAACTGGGAATGAGGCTTCAGCGGTTTCTGAGCAACCATATTAGTTAATGGATCCTGACTGGGTTATTAATAATACATTCCACTAAAACGGTGGGATTTCCCCTCTAGTGAGCAAGAAGAAGGTTTGGGGTGTAAAATCCCCTCTTGACTCCCAGGCATGTTATGAAAGGGCGGATCAACATTACTTAGGCGCCCATCCTTGACTCACTTCTCTGCCCCACTGAACTCTATGAGGCTGGCTTCTGAGTTGACAAGCATACGATTGTGCTGTTAGTTAATCGTGTCCTCCTCTTCCAAGTATTTATGCAACCCCCTCATCTGTCACCAGACTTCAACTCCCCGTCGACCTAGTTGATTGCTCAACCCTATCCCCAATGTTCATAGGGATGCTCGATCCTGCACACACGTCTCTGAGGGTCAGTCCCGTACAACTCTGTGGGACTTTCTTCTGAGTTTAGATTTGCGGGTCCCCAATAGCTCTAAGACGCACTAACGTAGAGGCACAGATCTACTCGAGAGGCGGAATGGGGGAATCCAGTAACTTGGCCTAAACTCAACCTTGGGTCCCAGTATGTTGTTGGACCACAAATCCCATAATCTCTGGCCGTTAGCTAAACTTCCTTGGGTATGATGGGGGCTGTACTCCAAGAACTCAGAAGTATAGGATTTTCTCCAATCCTATACACACTCACTGGAGAGGAAGCTTCATTTAACACTGTGGGATTTCCATCCATTGGATTGCTCTAGCAATACAGGGTCCTATGTGCGCTTACTCAGAAGTCACTCCTCCCCGGGAGTAAGCTCCACTGAACGCAGTGGGAGAGACTTTTGGGTACATACGTGCAACCCAGGAGGAAGCCTGAAAAGGACATAAACTCCTTCGCCTACAAGCCTATCTTGCTGCGGACAAGTGACTTCCTGCAGAAAAGTCGCATGCGCCAGGCAATGTGCCCCGAAGTGTCGCCCATCGAGGCCCCCACGCTCCCAGGCCGACTAAACAAATGAGAGCGACCCACTTTAACTGCGCTGCCGGCGGTGAAATTAATCCCACCTACGGACTGCTCAGCGGCAGGCGGCTGCAGAGGACGGCGCTTGTCCGTCCTCGGCAGCTCTCAGGCACGCCTTGGGATTGTAGGGGACGGTGGAGGGGCCGCCGTCGAGCAACGCGGCTGGCGGCTCTGGGACCAGCGAGATGGGTTGGGTGTGCTGGTGATTAGGGGTTCCAACCTCTCCGATCTGGAGATTGACCTCACAAAAGGATGGATCTGCTAGTGAGGCAAACTGACCAGCATTTACGCAATCAATGGACACGAGCCACTGACAGTCTTAGGACAGATGGTGGGGAGCCTGTGGCCCTCCCAATGTTCTTGGACTCCAACTCCCATCAACCCCAGCCAGCATAGGGAATTGTTGGGGATGGTGGGAACCAAGTAACCTCCTTTGGAACCCAATATTCCATAGCCTTCCTTTTCTCTACCGCTCGATCCTAAAGACTATATTTACTTATAGAATCATGACAGAGTCGGAAGAGACCCCGAGGATCATTTAATCGATCTCCCTGCAATGCAGGAATATGTAGCTGGCCCGCACGAGGATCGAATCCACGACCTGGGCGTTGTCAGCACCACGCTCTAACGCGTGAGCTAACCACCTTGAATACTTGAAAGTAAGCTGCGCGAATTAATGCGTGCAGCTCGATCCTATACGTGCTTGCCTAGAAGCAAGTCCCTTTGAATTCAGTTACAGGTAGGTATCTGAAGAAGTGTGCATGCACACGAAAGCTCATACCAAGAACAAACTTAGTTGGCCTCTAAGGTGCTACTGGAAGGAATTTTTTTATATTCCTTTGAATTCAGTAGGTCTTGCAGCCTGAGCGGGCGCCTTCTTTCCAAGCGAAGATGCTCCGAAGAAGGGAGGTACCTGCGCCCGAATCTGCCTACTTACACATCGTTTTACCTGATCGAGAGACCGACAGACAGAGAGCTTAACAGGGAATAGGTAGCCCCACGGAACTTACATCTGAGCAAGCATGCATCCGTTTAATCTCTATTCAACATGGAGTATCTTCTTAGGCTTTTTTAGACGCGCAGAAACGGTCTAAATAGCAGTGTACGTAGCACAGTGTATATATGCTGTTGAGTAGTCCGATTAAATTCAACGGGACTGTCCTGGCGTAAGTAGGACTGTGGTTTGCGGCTCTGGGTTCCTTCCCATCAGCTCGCTGCTGCTGCTGCTTTGCCCAAGTCCTCTGACAATGCATCTCCTTTGTGAATTCATGCCTCGCACACTGACCTTAGCGAGGAGGATTCCGAGGTGTTTTCTGAAGCCTGCAGAGGAATCGGATGGAAATCTACATCCTGTGAAGCTCCCGCCTCCCTCTCTCTCTCTCACACACACAACACACACACTCTGTCATCCCTAAGCAAGTTTTATTGCAAGTGAACCCCATGACGCTTACTTCCGAGGAAGCGCGGCTCTGCTCGCATCTGAAACGCCTCTCATAGGGAAATCCGATTGTCCTCCCAACCCTCTCAAGCTGCTGCGCCCTTTTGACTTTCAGGGCTCGGAGGGGGCAGTTCCCCAGCAAAGCTGCTCTGTCAACACCCGGCCTCTGCGAAGGGCTCCGTTGCGCCTTTAGGCGAGAATCGCACGAGAAAGGCTTTTAGGGCACCTCTGGAGGCAATTCCTCCGCAGCCTGGGCCATGGTCTCACCTGCGCTTGGAAGGCAGGCCTGTTGAAATGGACCAGACTTCCTGGTACATCTAGTAGGCAGGGATGGGGCTTAAAGACGCTCCCTGGGAAGAGGATGGACACGCTTTTAAAAGCCTTAACACCATCCTTAAGATTTGGAAGTACTGTAGTGCCTGCATGGCAGAAGGTGCTATTGGTTGCCGCGCATTTCTCAGGTCAATAGATTGCAAACACCATATTAACACCAGCAATTTAATCCATTATGGGCCACTTATTTAGTGATTTTGAATATTACGGAACATGAGGCGCATTTAATAACATTTTCAAATAGGTGACTCGCAGTTCAGTCCTAACCTCGTCTACTCAGAAGTAAGCCCTATTGAATCCAGTGGGTTTACTCCCAGGTACTTAGGGGGGAGTTAGTATGGCAGCCTACGAGCTCCGATGAATTTAGCAAGGCTTATTTCCGAGTAGACACGTGTAGGGTTGCGCTGTTAATATACAGTATTTCCTTGCTTATGATGCGAGGAGCTGAGGCAGGCTAACTGCTTTTTCTGGGCTGGTATTATTGACAGTAGTAGGACTTTCTTCCTCACAAAATTACATAAGATCCACGACTACAAGACTAGACACCCCCCCCTCCAACACACATACAATGAGTGACACGTCGCGCTTTTGTGACAGTTAATGGCATGGGACTAAACCGGCTTTATTCTCCATTTAGAGGGTTTAGGATCCCGGGTGGTGCAGACCTCCCAAACAATTGCTTTCAGCAGTTGGGAAGAAAATGAATGTGTGTGTGCTGCTGCGCTTAAACCACTCTCTGAAATCACTTAGTTGGTTGGCCGTTGACAAGTTCCGCAGGAATCAAGGAGACTTGCTTCCACCTTTGCGCTTGTTGTGGAAGTTCCCTGTCCTATTGGCAACCCCCAAAGCCACAGAATACAATCTGGATGGCTAAGGCTTGGGCTTCGCTCTCTGGAGACGGAAGTGCTGTATGTGGAAACAGAGTAGACACAGGCAGGATCACAGATCTGTTCCTGAACTAGCCGGGATGGAGTATTTGGGTTTAAACTGCTTTGTGCCAGTTTTCTGCAAAAAATATGCTCCATGGGTTGGAAACCAAGCTGGCTCCAGATCGTTGGCAAAAGTTCTCAGGCGGTTCCACACATTAGGTTTCTCTCTCTTAAAAGTGTCTGATTTTGCTGCATCCACCACACGACACGAAAAACGTGTTTTCTACGTCTGTAACTTTCAACTTCGCGGTGGTGAGATTCCCTGTTCAGTCGACTTGGAAAACCGACTAACTCGGCTGAACAGGACACGAATAGCGGGACAGGGGTACTTTGCTCTTAGGAAAGAGTTTGACAAACGACGCATTCTACATTAAGTATTCCTTAAATAGGTTTTGCATAATCGGAGCTGGATCTTTTAAACTGTGACTTGCGAGGGCCAGAGAGAGAACTCCTGAACAATCCTGGTCCAGCAAGGCGTCGAAAGCGCTTCTCTCACACCCAGTTTGGAGTCCTGCAAAATAACACCACCACCACATTTCCTGAGGGGGTCACAGATTAACAGACCCTCCCAAAGAGACCCCCTTCTAAGCAAAACTCCAGCCCGAAAGGGGCTGCTTTTGTCCAAGATCGCTGCCTAGGACGATAAACAGAAATAAATTAAATGGCCCGGTAATAAAAGATCAGCTTCTTCTAAAATAAACAGCGACAGTTTGGTATTAACGACGGTTCCTGCTTGACTGGCCTGACCAGCCGAACCAGAGCTCTCCGATTTAGACTCACTTCGTGCCCTCGAAGCAAATGAGAGACTATTGTTTTGTTTTTAAAGGGGGAGGGTGTCCTTAACTGGGTTATGGGTAGACTTGTAAGAGTTACCCGAGGAGCACAGGGTCAGGCTGAAAACAAGGTAAAGGGGGGGGGGGGAAGGCGGAAAATGGAATATACCCAATCCTGAATCCCAGAAGCAGAGTATTTTGGTAGTGATGCGTTACTATTGCAGAAGTTTTCATGGCGCATATGCTTTTCACAATTCTTATCTGACGGATCTTTTTCACATCCCCGTGCAGAAAGAATCGTCTGAAGTCACTTACCTTACATTTGCTTGCATTTTAAAATAAATGCAAAACTGCTGCCGCGCCTTTGGCTTCCCAAGACAGCAGGAATTTGAGCCAGGATCGCTGGAATCCGGGCCAATTGCTTCTTCCTTGAGTCCGCTTCTGATTCGCTTCGCTTGCAGGTTTGGCAACTAAGCGAAGATAAATGGCATTAACGCAACTCTACCCCTTTGTTTATCGCTTTGTAAAATCGAAGGCAGAAACCCCTTTTAATCGGCGAGTTAATACAAATACTATTATTGGTGTCAAACAACGGGGGTTGGGGAGATGAGCGCGCGCCTGTTCATTCTGGGGAGAGGTAAGCGCCTAAATCAGGCAGAAGTAGCGCAGACGGTTTAGGTAGGTTTTGGACTGCCTTCCCAAGAACATGGCAAATGGAGACATTCCGACATCGGTTACTACTACCCCAATCCCGAGAATTCGGGCTGGATTCAGTGAGATGTTCTCTGGGAGAATCGGGGCCGTTAAAGAGATTGTTAGTTGTTCTTTGTTGTAGGCCGCCTGGAGAACGATTTTGCGGAAAGGCGGCTCTGCAGAGAAATAGTGGACACAATCCGATCCTAATAAAGCGCCGGCTCAGCCCGAACCCTGCGCGCGTTTACTCCAAAGTAAGTCTCCCTATTCAACACTTTCATTCCTCTCCAACCGGCCCTTTTCTTCCATTCCGTCAGCCGAAGTTAGCTAACTACTAATTAACTGGGAAAGTAAAAGTCTATTTCCTGTATGTGGGTGGGGGACCCTCTCACCTCACCGCCCCCCCTTGACTTTCCATCCTGCCTGCTGCAAACCCCAGGCGGTGGCGCACCAGCGGCGGTAGCCGTCAAAGCGCCGGCCCGCCAGAAGCGCATCTAGCGGTCCGCGGAAAAGATTCGCGGCGGGCTCCGCGTAAAGGCGCCCAGACCTTGCCGCCATTTTACAGCAGCTGCTTCCCTCGCTTCCTTCCCTAGTCGGATCGCCTCCTTCCCCATCTAGACGAGGACCCTGATCTCTTTAGCAGACGCGGGCGGCTGTCTCCGGCCGTAACAAAGCCGGTCCCTGTGCGCTTTTCTTAGCAGGGTATATTTCACCTTCTCCTTTCCTGATGAAGCTCATTTCGAAAGGCTGGTGCCTCCTGTCCCCATCCTGCTACGCTGGACTTAAAAGCCACCCCTCCCTATTTTTAAAAAAACACATTCTTTTTCCTGGGGAGAGGGAATAAAGGGGAATCGCGTGGAAAGGATAGAAAACATAACTTTACACTCTGAATCTCGCACCAAAGTCAGCTCTCCTTCTGTGTGTTTAGAGCCGGGGCTCGCTTTCCTTTTTGGGTGGGTGGGTAATAAAAAATCAGGGAACAAAACTCTGCCCATTTCTTCGCAATTTGTCAATTCCGGGCGGACTTGGAGATCCTTGCTCCGGCGTCCCAAACGGAGGAGTTTGTTCTTTCCTGCCTTACACAGTCGGACCCTGGAAACGTTTGCTTTCAAGGGATTTCCTTCCAAGTTAGGGAGGCGCATAGTAATAAGTCCTGTTGACATGAATCACTTGGAAGATGCAATAAGAGTCCTATTTGCCTTTAGGATGGAGGTGCATTTGGTGAGGATCCTAACTAAAGAAATAAATCCCTTTAAGTTCAATATGTTTTGACTCTCTAGAAGTACAGTTTTCCTATTGATCTTGGCTCTTTAACATAACTGCTTGGAGCGTGTTTGCTGCAATGGCTAAAGGGCCGGGAGCATAGGAGCCAACTCCTAGGGGTCGAGATCCCTTCGCTTCCTCCCCAATAAAATATCTGAGGGGGCTGCCACCCCCCAAAGTTGTTGGGATACCTATTCAAATGGTGCGCGCGCCCACCGTCTTGTGATCGATTATGCGCGGCTTACCTGGTCCTCTCCCCCAATATTTTATTCAAGTTGGCACCCCTGGCTGGGAATGATTTCAGCGGGTCCAAAGCTGCGATCTCTCACAGGTTTACTTAAAAGTCTAAGCAGCGCTGAACGCAAGAAAACTTGCGTAAATTTGTCCTAACGATGGTGCCCTCAGTTTTACAGTATGCACTGGAATCAACGAGGCTCACTTTCAAGCAGCTTTGAATGATCCTATGTATGTGTTCTGATTTCAGTCCCCTTCATTTTAGTGTCACCTCCTTCCAGGTTAGAGCAACCACAACAACCCTTAAGAGCCTCTTGTCCTCTGCGCCCTTAACTTGGAGGCAGCCCCAATGAGCTTACTTCCGAGTAAACATACAATGGGTTGAAATGGCACCGTCCCTAAGCGATCCTCCTTGGGGACGTCCCATTGAACTCAGGGAGGCTGACTTCTGAGCAAACCGGAGCAGGAGCGGGCATTAAAAGCCCATGGGGGGGGTCCTTTGAAACTCGCCCCTTTATTTGTGGCTATTCCAGGCCAAAGGCAGAGAACCCCGCTGACTTGAATGAAACCATCTCTCAGGAACATTTCGCTTTCTCTAATAAGTAGGCAGAGAAGCGGGACCTTGGGTGGGGGTTGCGATGTCCCCCCACCCCACCCCACCCCAAGGGAGCCTGCTGGGACGGTGACCTGAGATGGCAATTTTGCTTTGGAGCTGCTGCCTATTTATTATCTCCACCCCCGCCGGGAAAACTGACTCCCGCCACAGCGCGACAATATCAAGGGGCGGTGGAAGCGTGAGCCCCAGATGCCTGCCAGCTCTCCTGACCCGGGTAAGCCAAGATCTGACCTTCACATTAACACGTTAATAGAAGGAAAAAGCCGGCCCAATAGTTTTATGCGAAGAAACGCGAAGACTTTCAAAGTCCGGGGAGCCGGAGCTTGTTTACTTTTCCTCGACTCCTGGCTTTTCTTTCGCTTGGGAACCCATGTCTCCATGTAACAGAAACAATGTTTGGGCAAAGCCTGCACAAACAAGGAGAGGCCGGTTTACAAGGCTTAAGGAACCGGCTTTTGTGCTCCCTTTCCATTCTGAAAACGCTCTTTTATACCATCCCTTTTTCTGCGCCCCTCTCCTCGCCCCCCCATCCGCTCCCCAGCTTCTCTCTTTCCCTGGATCTTCCGCCACATCCCGACTTCAGGTCAGGATTCCTTTCCAGCTTTCTGCGACGAGAAAAAAACAAGGATCTCCTTCAAGACACCAAAGCGATTAAGGAAAGCGAAGCTAACCTAGAAGAAACTCGGGCACTGATCGCAAAAGTGCCCTTTGGGGTTGCTGTGCGCCTATAATATACACACACAATCCTCCCACCCCTTCAAATAATTCCGGGAAATGTAGTTTAAGGGGATTAGAGCATTTTGAGGGTGAGTTACAGTTCCCGGGATTCTTGGGTGCGTGCGTGTGGCGATGTGCTTTCAATGTATGGCTGCGTCAATCGACCACTTTTTGAGCCACTTTGATTTTAAAAATACAAGCTTGAAAAATGTGCGCATCTCCCCCCCCCCCCACTGAATTCAATAGGGGAATCAAGACCACGCTCCCATTTTTCCCATCGACTTGGAAGTCAGTGTAGCGGGCGAGGGAGACTGCGTGGGATCAGGCTGCCTTAGGGCTTAGCTGTGGCTGAATTGTGCCCTTTTGTAGTCCGACCAGTTATTCCGAGCCCACAATCCTGGATCGAAGCTGTTTAAAAAACACACACATTTCCCTCAGAATTAGTAGGAGATGGCACGCAGACTTTCTGGAAAGGAAAGGGGCCGCTGAGATCAACTAAACGCCGCTCGGCTTAACTTTCCAATTATTGCGTCAGTACAGCATTTCCATCGCAGGACTTCATGCGTTTCGGGTTGCGATGAGGAAGCAGGAAGGAAGAAAATATTACCGACCCAGATGGACAGCACCAGAGATTTCACTTGAGCTAAACCAGCTGCTAGCGACGAGGCTGAAAGATTTGTTTTCAAACCCGAAGGTTGCAATGCTGTGGACAGCTTCCGGCTTGGACCACCTTATCCTTTACAGATCATGAATGGTTTGGGGTGAAGTTGGGATTCCTTCACTGTGTTGGCATCAGATGTGTTTGTCAACAAATCATTCCGATTCCATTTTATTTTAAGGAAAGCTGACCAGAGCAAGTTATTTGTTGACTGAAGTAGGTTGGAGAAGAAACCATGATGTGCTTATGTTCTGTAACCCTGTAGAAGCAGTTTTGTTCCAGGGAACCCAACAGTCTATCAATGGTGTGCAGATTCCACCACTAACGCTGGGAGATGGTGCCTGCCCTCTGCAGAAGCAGCTCATGAAACCAGGTGGAGGCCACCTTGGTCACAGGTAGGCCACCTGCAACAGGACTCTCAAAATGCCACAGTTGCCTTGAGTGGGCCTTTGGCAGATCCAAGGCCAGGTCAAGGTGCTTCCCAGCCAGTGGCAGTGGAGAAAAAGGTGATGGCGTGGTCCCAGCGTTTTTTGTGCTGCATCACATTTGTGATATCAAGGGACACACATTACAGGATGGTGTGGACATTCCCGGCATGTTCTGCTGCCAGCATATAATGAGGACTAGCACAGGGATGACAGCATGCAACTTCCTCTTTCCTTGCGAGAATTTTTGGACAATAACTGTTCTGTATTTGTTTTTATAAATGAAATTAACTTTTAAAAAGAAAAAGTACCTCTCGGTAAACAAGATCAGCTACACATGGAAGTCATGCACCATGCATTCATTTGCACTACAGTGGTACCTCGGGTTAAGAACTTAATTCGTTCTGGAGGTCCATTCTTAACCTGAAACAGTTCTTAACTTGAGGTACCACTTTAGCTAATGGGGCCTCCCAATTTCTGTTCTCATCCTGAAGCAAAGGTCTTAACCCAAGGTAATATTTCTGGGTTAGCGGAGTCTGTAACCTGAAGCGTCTGTAACCCGAGGTACCACTGTAATTTGATTAAAAGCACACATAAATCATGGAACATAATGATAACAGCAGAAGGCTCCCAACTGACTGCCTACTTCCCTTCAGTCCTAGGATGCCACAATTTATGCTTTCCAGCATTTAGAGAAAATCTTTTTATAAGCAAACTTTAAATGTAGTAGGAAGCAACTTTATTTTTATTTTTTTAAAAAGTCTATTTCTTTGCCTCCAATCAAGCCTCAGAGGCACCAATGCATCTAGGAGAGCAAGAAGTCTATCCACAACTATATGCTAGTTTGTTTAATGTGGCCTCAGTGAGTGAAAGAGAAAAATAGAGGGCTGACTCTTTGCATGAGTCTCTGGGGAAATCCTTCACACATGTAACTAATTTGAAATCCATACTTCATAGGTAGATTACAGCTCAAATCTGGCAAGCTTTGCCCTCCCCGCCAAATCTTCCTTTGGCCAATATCAGGTCGTGACTCCTGGGGCTGAGACAACAGGTGCGACCTCAATAATGCTCAGGAAATTGCCAATCAGTTTCAGGTAAGCAAACCATTCTTCCTTCCTACTGGGGCAACCTATCTCTGAACAGAATCGGGATGGAGTTGGAAGTGTAGCATTAATTGACTACTTCTTTTTATCTCACTTTTATTACACTGGGATAATAAGGAACTCCATAAAACTGTGTAATGCTTGCCCAACCTTGCTTCACCTACGGTGGATATAACAGCCCAGTCATATACAGAGGCAGGCATGTCTGCCTTCACCGATCTCTGTGGGCTTCAGCAGACCTCAATCTGCAGCACTTTCCAGTCAGGTGAAGAGAAATGCCAGAAGAAAACAATGAGAGGGAGCAGTGGCCATTTTGCATGCGACGGAAGTTGGAATCAGAGCCGTCTTTCCCATAGGGCAGTGATGGCTAACCTTGACACTCCAGATGTTTTGGGACTACAACTCCCATCATCCCTGACCACTGGTCCTGTTAGCTAGGGATGATGGGAGTTGTAGTTCCAAAACATCTGGAGTGTCAAGGTTAGCCATCAATGCCATAGGGCTTAGTGGTGCGTCGCGCCAGGGCACCAGCCTCTCAGGGGTGCCCCAGCGAGTGGAGGAGCTGCACGGCTTTGCCGGCAGCCTCACCTTTCCCTGCACGCCTGCCAGCTGTGCCCTGCCAACCATATGGTTGGCGGGGCACAGCTTCCCTCCCAAGCCTCTGCGGGGATTGCACTCCTGCAGTGGCATGGGGGAGAGTTGCACCCCCCTGATGGCTGACAGTGCACAGCTTTGCCCCCCCACTATCCGTGGTAATTTGGGGGTGCTGGGTGGATATTTGCACCCTGGCACCACATCTGCTAAAGACGGCCCTGGTTGGAGTGCCATTTCGGAGCAATGCATTTTGTCTCAAAGACATCTAGCCATGTGACGCTGACACAAAAGCTTACACTATGCAAAAGAATGAAATATCATTACCCCCATGGGGGGCTGGGGGGCAGCTTCCCCCTAAAACAAGTCAATATTTAAAAATATTCGTGTCACAGAACCCAAAGCAATGTCGTTGGTGTTTTTATACATCTACTTTATCCCCAGCACCCTTCCTTCTCATACAGGTTCATGGGTGGTTAAAAAGTTCAACATATCTTGTCTCATGTAAGAAAAAAGCAATATAAGCAGATATAATTCACATATACATTTGACACATCAAAGATCTGCTGCACACGGACAGAAGGCTGATTTTAAACCAAAGCACAGATTTGCAGTCGTGGGGGTATTCCCCTGGTAGTACCCTAAACGTAAAGTTTCATTCCCACACTGCTAACAGTGGCTTGCACCTCCTTTGGGCTTAATTGTGGATGTCAACCTGTTTAGGGTTGTCATTTAAAGATGTAATACAAGGCTTTAGAACTGCTTGCCAAGGGAGGCTTGGCTAGCACTATCTTTGATGACCTTCTGCTGGCCGACAAAGAGACTTTTATTTAAGCAGGCATTTGGCCCATAAACTGACACAGGTAATTTTGTGTGAGAGAGTTTGGTTTTAAACGATTATTTGTTTGATTGTATTGATGATCAGCTTCCTTGTTTCTTTTGTTTTGAATTATATTGTGGTTTTATTTTATTTGCATCGTTGCCAGTAGGTGTAATGAGTGCTATTTGGTGGAAAGAGGGGATACAATGTAAGCAAATGATGATGATGATGATATATGTCTATCAATATTAATGCTGTGTGTTAGTCACAGTATAGTCACTATACTATATACTCTGAGCACAGTGCTTTGCAAGTCCTGACAGCTGACCAGTGGTGTCTGCAAACCTGCTTTGGTCCATTCACACCTGATCTGACATGCTGCCACTCACCTGATATGACATGAGTTGAAGGGCAGATGGGTGTGGCTTGGCCAGAGTGGTCTTCTGAGCAAAATGGGGAGGCTTCATTAGGCCCACAGTCTGGATATTTCCAACCCTGAGTGCGGTGAATCATGTTGGATACTTCTTTACAGCGATCTTAGTGACTTTTTTGAATCTTCCTCTGCCTTAGTTCGCTTTGAGCAATAATGCAATTATATGCACAGGAGTCCTACTAAAATACAGAAGACTCACTACCTGTACAGTGGCAACCATACACAGTGGGTAATTTGATGGGGCCAAGGTCACACAAAGGGCCTTTCAGGGTCACAGCCTGTGGATTTACAGTTGCATAGATTTTTAAGCTATATGCACATTACTAGCTTAAAACACAGCCAGGTCATTCTTTTGCTCAATTTGGGTCAAAGATGGTTTGTGGGGAAATGCATCGAAACAGAGTATTTCAAAAGAAACAACACAGCAGATGCAGGATAGATATGGATGGTGGCTAATGTTGTGTGTACACAACTTTCCAAACCGGCCGTGAGAATGCCCTGGACATCGTGTAAATGGGAGCATGTACACAGCCTTAGTTGCACTCAGCTATATATGCCATTGTATAATTTTTTGCTGTGTTGATAAAATTCAGCCTGCAGGATAATTTTCAAATGGCCAGTATGACTAGTTTGTAAAAGCCACCCTTTACTTGAGAAGCTGTAGGGAGCATAGATGGGAAATATTCTCCTGGCATGCTGCTTTGCCACATGAAGACTGGGTGCTCACTCACTCAAGACATGTAACATTTTTTTAAATATTTGTTGGAGACTATTAAAGCCAGAGGCCAGAAAATGCTAGTTGTTAAATAAAGGGAACCTTTACCATGGACTAATCAGTTTATTTGCATTTCTATATGGAGTGTGATACCCATGTAGTCACGCCAGAACAGTTGTCAGCATTGATGAATTAATTCAAAAGTATGACTTAAAAAAACCCAGCACCAGCTTATGTGCAAATAGCATACATATTCAGTGCTACATTCTCAGGCCAAAATCCATCAATTGATTCTAGTTTTATATTTCAGCACTGAAATCAAAGTCATACTATTTTGCTTGGGCCAAACTTGATTGTTTCGGTTAGGCCTGGCGTGTGATGAATATTCTGAAAGCATTACAAAATGGGACATTAATAATAATTATCATGAGCCAACATTAGCCCTGGCTTGTTCAGGATGCAATGCTACACACACACATTTTAGCGGGAGTAGATAGTTTAAAAGGTGAAAACCTTTTTTGGGAGAAGGGGAGGCAATATATTAATCACAGGGAGGAAATTTCCAGGCTGGAGAAATAGGAAAAACCTACTTTGAAAAAGCACACACTAGAGTATTTTTGTTCCATTTGTCTGAAAACCTTTGAACGCTTTGAAAGTCAATGTAAGTATTCTTCTAAGTGCTGTTCAGTGACTTAAGCAAGCTTTTTAAATTTTTGTTTCTTTTACTCTTACCTTGAATGCACACTGTGACTAATCTAGTGGGAATGAATAATAGATCTTTAAGGAATACAGAAGTTTTAATACAAACTTTTTCTTTCTCAATTTATGGCCGTCATGAGGCTTTATACAATGGTTGTCATAGGAACTCTGGAAGTCATTTAAATAAAGGCAAACTTCATGACTTCTTTATTCATGATTTAGAAATGATGGATTTAAACTGTTGTTGATACATGATCATAGCTTGATTTGCCATGTTTTCAAGAGCATTAATAAAGAATTAAATGCATGTCAGCCTTGGAACACCCTCTTAGAGGTTGCCCTAACATCCTGATTAAATGTTTTCAATGTCTGTATCCAAAGCACGTTGTAAAACACCTTAGAAAATCTGGGGTGTGTCACGTCTGATATTTTTATTTTGTGTCGCCTAGCTAATGCCCCCTGACACTATCCTCTGCTGTATGTTTGTAATTTACTAGAAGTGCATCAGGGAAATTATGTATAGCCTTGGGTCAACGGGGGTGGGTAGATGGGATGGGAGTGAGGTTGCCATCCCTATGCTAGTAGGTAGGGGGCGATATGGAGGAGGGTGATGGTATAGAGGGGAGGGAGAAGGGCTAGTTGCATCAAAGCCCTTGGCCCCTCTGCTTTGCCTGCTGTATTTCAGAATCTGGGGGTGCCAGACAGCTGCCCTGTGGCCTGTTTTTGTTGATAAATGCCAGAGGAACAGATTGGGATATTGCTAATGTACCCTCCACACTGTTGTGCTACAACCTCCCTAACCAAACTTGCAGGGGTAATTTTGGATGCTTTGTTGGACAAGCGTTTCCTGGTGGTGTTGCAGGACTTCAATATCCATGCCTCAAACAGGCCAGCTTAGCGGTTCATGGTCTCTATGGGCAACCATGGGGCTGTTTCAGTATATCAATGGTTCAACACAAGTGGCAGGGCAGCCCCTAGACCTGGTCTTTGCGACAGGGTGGATTGGTAGTACTCCATTGACGTGTCTGTTTGGGACTTGCTGTGAGTCCATTGGTGAGGTTTGGGCTGAATGTAGCTACTCCATTTGGGGGGTGGGGGACTCGCTGAGATGGTCTGCCCTCAGAGACTGATAGACTCTGATGGATTCCTGAATGCTCTGGGGAATTTGCTGGCTGACATGGTTGGTGCTCATATTGAGGCCCTTGTCTCATTGTGGAAAGGTGAAATGCTCAGAGCCATTGACACAATGCCTCCCAAGTGCCTTCACTGTTGCTGTGGAGTACATAAAAAAGGTAAAGGGACCCCTGACCATTAGGTCCAGTCGTGTCTGACTCTGGGGTTGCGGCGCTCATCTTGCTTTATTGGCCAAGAGCCGGCGTACAGCTTCCGGGTCATGTGGCCAGCATGACAAACCAGACGAACCAGAGCAGCACACGGAAACGCCGTTTACCTTCCCGCCAGAGCGGTTCCTATTTATCTACTTGCACTTTGACGTTCTTTCAAACTGCTAGGTTGGCAGGAGCTGGGACCGAGCAACGGGAGCTCACCCCGTTGCAGGGATTCGAACCGCCGACCTTCTGATCAGCAAGCCCAGTGGCCTGTGTGTGATGAAACACAGTGGGGAGGTGGTGTAATTCTCAGTCTGAATGTAGTAGTGGTGGCAGAGAAAGCTTACTTCACCACCACCACCACTGTGTCTGCAAGTAGCTGTCAAGCACAGCTTTTCCAAGCGGACTTCTGTGATAACTTGGTGCGGCACTTTAGGGACAAAACCACTCAGATTCAGAGTTGGCTGCTACAAGTTAGAGCAAGTCCAGTGGGGGGTGTCTGGAGTACTGTTTCTTCCATCTGTACTGGATTTGTCTCAGTTATTAGAGCCTGAAGATTGTGGACAAGTTGCTTGACGAAGTGCAGTTGACCACCTATCCCTTGACCCTTGCTTCTTATCTGACTGGTCTCAGGTCCAGCTGCCAGCATCTCCAGGTATGGCTGGAGGAGACACTTCCCTGAAAGGAACAGCTGCTGCCTATCAGTGTCAACAATTGGGGCTGGATGGACTAATAGTCTGAATCAGTATCAGGTACCAGTACTTTCAGTGTTCCTATGGGACTGAAATGGAAACTTTTCTCTTCTTCTTTTCCAAACAATTTCTTGCATTTTCTTAAAATTGTACAAATATGTGATCCTATTAATAAATCATACAAAAATACAAATGGGACATATTCATTCGTAGTAGCCAGAGTACAAAGAATGTAAATAAAATCTCTCTCTCTCTCTCTCTCTCTCTCACACACACACCCACACACACACACACCCACCCACCCACCCACACCCACCCACCCACCCACCCACACACACCCAGAGAGAGAGAGAATTGTATGCAGTCATTTAATAAATTAAAAAACACATGACTTCCTAAGGGAGCACATTTTAGCTCTTGATCTAGAACAGTCTGACACGTAAACAATGGTTCCATGGTGTTTACTGCATGCTATTATCTGTCTAAATACTGGGATTACTGTTTCCTTTTGTGTGGCAACTGGCTGGTGGTTCTCACTAATAGCCATTATTAGTAGCGGTGACACGTTAATTGAACTTTTCTGCTCCCATGTGTGTGGCACACTTCAAGGTCACACAGTGCACCGGAGTTTCATGTGTATTCAATTACTGTAGCATTATGAAAGAATGTAACCTGTCATACATTAAAAAAATATCACTTGCTACTCTGCATGGGATAGCTGGTAACCTGAACCAATCAGCTTCTCTGACATAGTTTGTCTGTCTCTTGAATGCTATAAAAATTAAGGGAGGAAGGAGGATAAAAAAGCCAAATATTATTCCGCAAAACAGGGATCAACAAGGCTGATCTTCTATAGATATTTCATGTTCTGCTCCATTCCATGTGTAAAAATAGTAATCTCTTGCATCCACCGTAAGGCCTATATATTTAAACCAGAAATAGTCGTGGCTTCCCCCAAAGCATCCTGGGAAATGCAGTTTGTTAAGAGAGCCCTTTCCCCCTCACAGAGCTACAATTCCCAGAGTTCTCTAGGAAGAGGAATTGATGATTAAAGCACTCTGAGAATTTTAGCTCTGCGAAGGGAATAGTGGCCTTGACAGTTTAAAGTGGTATGGTGGCTCTTTCAAATATACAGTGCAGATGGGGCCATAATCATTAGGTAGAAGGGATTCCTGTTGAAATCAGTATGATTTCTAAGCAATGAGTTTATCATGCCAGGAACATGCCAGGCAGTGTTGGACAGCATGGCAAACGTTCTCTAATAGCATCCATAACTTCTATAATCCATTTACTTTCTATAGTTATAGCTCAACCTAAAAATAAGGCACTTTGAATGCAGATGCTGTGGCACTCATTGCTGAAAATCCCCCTACTGTGGAATGGGCTGCACTTGATAGTTCAATAAAAAGTTAGTACTGGGAGATCCAGCAGTTTATTGCTCTTTCCCCTGGGCTGCTTTTTGGGAATGGAGTGTAATATCTGCTTCCTTCCGAGGTAGAAATGGCTGAGCATAGTGTCCTATTCAAAATCAAGCCATCCCTTAATCTCTTATGGAGCGCAGGGGAATATATTTTTCAGACTAGTGTTAGGAATGTCCCCATCTGAAACCCTGGAGAGCTGCTGCCAGTCAGTAGACAATACTGAACTATGTGGTTTAAAGCTGATTCCTTTGTTCCTATATATAACAGTTTAGAATTAGCGACAGTGTGAGAATCAACATTCAATGCAAGTGAAATTCAAGTTTGGAACCATGCCTGTATTATTTAAGAACTCCAACTGAACAAAGAATTTGCTCAGATGAGGTCCAAATATGTATAAATTGTCCATCATCACATACGAGGTTTAAGGCAGGGGCATATATCTGTTTCCCCCAATATCTTCTTTAACATCTTAGTACGGGGATAAAATTGATTCAGTTCATATTTAAAGATGAACCTACCTAATTTGCACTTCCTGTAACAATATGCAATTCTGCAGCTATGTGTATAGAAATGCATAGTGTGCCTAAAAAGTATATATTAGTGAGAATAACATAAAAAAGTATATTATATTGGGGAAATTTCTTTTAAAAATGTGTACAAAAGGCAGAACTACATATATAGTAAATATGTGTATATTAGGAGAAATTTGCGCTAAAATGCTGAATTCCCATGAGGACTTTTTTTTTTTTAAGTAAATTGATGTGGAAATGTGGAGAACTGAACTTGAGATTGGAAAAATGAGAAACTGAGAGAAACCAAAATTTACAGATTCACTCTCACCTAGGCTTTAATAATTTAATAATACAGTCATACCTTGGGTTACGGCCGCTTCAGGTTGCGCAATTTCGGGTTGCGCACTGCGCCGAACCCAGAAGTAACGGAGTGGGTTACTTCTGGGTTTTGGTGCTCGCGCATGTGCAGAAGTGCTAAATCGCACTTTGCGCAGAAGCGCCGAATTGCATCACTCACGTACGCAGACACAGCGGTGCGGGTTGCGAACGTGCCTCCTGCACGGATCACGTTCGCAACCCGAGCGTCCACTGTACACTGTGGACAATTAAACATGCTAAATTGGGTATCAAAGAGTGCATTGAAGCCTAAATAAAACATTTGGAATAGAATGTAACATTTTCATGGTTGCTTCTTAGGAATGTGAATGCCTTTAAAATAAAATAAAAATGTCTATTGCTCCTTTTAATGTCATAAATATATACACAGCATTAGATCATGAATATAATTACATCATATATTGTTTGACAGAATCAGAGTAATTGCCTGCGTCTGAACTCAGTGTTGTCTCTATGTCTGATTTCCATAGTAAGTTCAAAATGTGTATCATGACCTTCTGAGATATATGCTAAATATATATACGATGCAGTTTATTTTTACATTCTGTACACAAAGACATACTGTTTTAATAGTCATTCAAAGCAGTCATTTGAAAGATCCATTATGTCTACGCTGTGAATAAGAATTAAGATTAATAATACAGAAAACAGAGTTAGATTTCAATGGGCTCTTTGACAAGACAGACTAAAGGCATTTTGACATTACAGTGTTTATTTCTCTTAGATGGTTTGTTATCACTAGATAGCGTGAATGATTATGAGGGCAATCCTATGGCAATATTTGCCTGGGTGAGCACTTTAGGATGCAGCAGATCTCTGAATAAATGAACAAGCTTGGTTCAGCTGGGTTCAGCCTGTGTTAAGACCCCAACCCTGGCTTGGCTGAAGATATGCGAGTCAGGGCTCAGCCAGGTGAGCTGCAGCTCGCTAAGCTGAAGTCAGTATAAGTCCCCCAAAAGAGGTATTCTGGGGGCGTGGTTTGGAAGGCCTGGGCAGAGGGGACAATCCTAACACTGTTCAGCTCATTCACATGGCCTGGGGGAAAGGGCAGTGTAAGTTTTAAAGCAGGCACTCCCAAACTCGGCCCTCCAGATGTTTTGGGACTACAATTCCCATAATCCCTGACCACTGGTCCTGTTAACTAGGGATGATGGGAGTTGTAGTCCCAAAACATCTGGAGGGCCGAGTTTGGGGATAGTAGTAATCTTTATTGTCATTGTCCCCTTGCGGGGACAGCAAAATTACTCGGCTGCTCCAGCCACCCAGACAGGACACTCCACACAAATTCAAAACAAATACAAAACACTAATTAAAACAGTAGAATACAATGCAGCATAACAAGTAAGATAGGATGACTTTCAAAGTCCAGGCTTCCCATTCAAGACTGAAATTGCCCTGGGGAAGAAGCTGTTCCTAAGACGGCTTGTTCTTGTCCTCGTCATCCTGTATCTCCATCCTGACGGCAAGAGCTCGAAGAAACAGTGACCAGGCTGTGATGGATCTTTTACTATGTCCAGTGCCATTCTATGGCACCTGGTGGCATAAATCTGCTCTAAGGTGGAGAGCGAGCAGCCAACAATGCTCTCTGCTGCCTTAACAACTCTGCACAACCCCATCCTATTCTGGGTAGTACAGCTTCCGTACCACACACATAAACCATACGTGAGCACGCTCTCAATGGCAGTGATAGAAGGCAAGCAGCAGCTTTTGTGGAAGATGGTTTTTCCTTAGAATTCTCAAAAAGTACAGTCACAAGCCCCCTTATGTTGACACTCCAAGACAGATCCTCCTGTAATTCAATGCCCAGAAATCTGAACGTTGTTACCCTCTCCACTCAGATTCCATCAATCAAATGTGGCTGTTTTAAAGGCTTGTTTCCTTCTGATAGGCTTGGGCCTTGCTCCTGAATGGGGCTTGGATCTGGTGCAACTTTATGCCAGCTTCTTGTGTATAGGATTGCTCTCTAAATGTATGCTTGATAGGAGCCGTACTTGGCAACACATGCTCCTTTGAGCTATACTGCAGCCTGATACTTTAAAGCACATGATAGCTGTTCAAAGGCAGCTCTTCAGACATGTTGCTGTTAGGGTTATAAGTCAGAAGTGAACCACAGACATTGTGGGAGCCACTCCAGCTCTTTAGAAAACTGTGGACCTTGAATGGCTCCAATTAGCTTTATGGATTGTCTTCTTTCTTATCTCTACACTCTCCTGTTGCTATATCACTTTCATTTCCCAACTGCACACCAGTTTATACAATTTTATACAACAGATCAGCCACATCTGCAGTTTGTGACTCCATTCCTTAGTCTGCCCCTGCCTGTTCCCAGTATACTACCATGACCTTGCCCTTTCTTGCTTATGCCACTGTGCCTGTATCTCTTCCTGTTTCTTCCTGTACACCTAGCTGGAATTTGTTGCTGGCTGCATTGATGCCACTGTTTGGAAGAAGGTGGGATATACATTTTTTAAAAAAATAAAAGCTGTATTCATATTCAAATACAACCAAGGTCACTTAGAGAAACAGTTTAACTGGTTCCCTCTTCAGATGGATAGTGAACTGTTGACAAAAGGTGAAATATGTAAAACAAAATCAATGCCCCGCCCCCAGAATAACCCCACATTCCATCAGTGATCTTTTTCACCATTTCCCTTTTTATATTTACTTTTGTTATTGGAGTAAATTGATATCCTGCACATGTAATGCCATTTACACCTTGAGATCCCTTGTCATTATTCAGCATTATTTAGAAGGTGATTATTTTTGAACACTCCTCATCTGTTCTAGTCCAAAGATAACATAAAAACCAACCATTTTATTATTTTAGGGGGTAGCTGACATCAGGATCAATAAATCCTGACAGAAGCCATTTGCATTTTAATGAGTTACTCTCTATAACACTGTAAAGAAAATTTGACAAGTCATGGTCTCTGTGATTGCAGACTTACTTTGCAACTACTGTAGACAAATATTTTAACCTGGGAAGCTGTCAATCACCCATCTCAAAAAAGGCCATGAAGCGCAGAAAGTCATTGTCCCCCCCAGCTATATGTTATTTGAGTATGTAAAAACATATAAAGATTCCATTCATTGGAACAGAACAAGATGCAAAGCTAGACATTAGTTATAGATTTCATGCATATTTTTCATGAAGCTCAACTTACTAGGTTAGTAATATATGGCAAGGAGGTTTGTGATGGAAGGTCCTGTTTTACTGTATTGTCAGTTACATATGAATAAGAGGGACATCCCAGGATTTTTCCATTATCCTGAGATAGCACCCCCCCCCCCCAAATTCAACTGATTTGCTTATAATCTCTAGGGCTGAAACAGAGACTGAAATATCCTGAAAGGAGTGAAAAGCTCCTGTAAAAAAATGTTCTTTCCATCTGAGAAAGATCAATTCTGAGCATGTTTACTCGGAAGCAGGATTGGTGGTGCAGTGGGGCGATGCTGCAGAGTTATGCTATTGACTGTGCTATCACTGGCACTTAGCAGGGATGGAAAGTAATCATGGCAAATGCTCTTGCAGCCCATTTAGTATGGTAGAGCTACAGTGGTATACAATGTTGGACTAGGATGGTGGAAAGATGGGTTCAACCCAGCTAGTCACAGGGTTACCTTACAGGATTGTTTTGAAGATAAAATGCATAGGGGGAGGCCACATACACTGGGAGACTAAAAAGGTAATCAATAAACGCAGAAGTAAAAAAAATTAGAAGCCTTTGAAGTATGGAAGTTTTTTTGGTTGTTTTTTTTAACTATGAAAACCCTTCTATACAAATAGGCTGTATTTGCATGTGGATTTCAGAACCATGAGAATGGTACCACTGGTTTTTGAATCAGGGCCGTAATGTTGAAATAGGCCATACAGTGTTTTGCTTTGTTAATTGTACAGTGATATTCATGACCAAACCTGTAGCATCTCGCATTATTTAGCTGATGCCTATTATTGCAATTTTGGGCTGTTGGAAATTTTTAGGGATCTAGATGTTGACCTGAATAGAATCTGGATCTTGCTAAGAAGCTTTACAGCTTGGTGTCCTAATCTTAAACATCTGCCTGCAATCTATCTCTAAAGCATAAAGTTACATTTCATGCTACAGAGCTTGTTCAACAGCTTGTATGATGACCCCATATTAATTAATTTAATTTCCTGAAAGTCATAAGGCAAAATCTAATTGAAATTCTCATCTAGGAAAAAATATGAAACCAATGTGTTGAAGCTATGCACAATGAGTACACGTGTGTATTCTGTTGCATGTAGAGGTGGTGATTTAAGTAAGGATTTCGGGCTTTTCAGTAAACAGAAGTGCTTTAGAGGAAAATCACATTTTCTGTGTAGGAAAAGAGTAAATTGCAGTCCTTATTTATAATTTTTGGATATAGGGGTTATGTGCCATTCTTAATACAGTGGTACCTCGACTTACAAGCAACTCGACTTACGTATTTTTCGAGTTACGAATGACTTCCGGAAGAAAAAAAATGGCTGCTGCAACCGAATTTTTCGACTTCCGAAAGGAAGTCGCGGCCGCTTTAATAGGATTTTTTCGACTTACGAATTTTTGAATAGGATTTTTTCGACTTACAATTTTTTTTCGCTCAATGCATTCCTATGGGGATTCGACTTACAAATGTTTTCGACTAACGAAAATCGCGTCAGAACGCATTATCTTCATAAGTCGAGGTCCCACTGTACTAGCATTCTGCATGCTGGGCAAACTTATACTGAATTAAGTTTCCACCAACCCTGCTAAATTGTTACAATAACTTTAAAATTACATGGAGTGAGCAAACAGAAAGCATTTGATAAGGTAGAGTTGCTGTGGCTGCTAGATAGCCGCTGTAACTAATTTGAACTGCTAGATTCTATATCAATCAATTTGATTGTTACCAACAATAATAGGTACGATTTGAAAGCCGAGAGATAAGCTGAGAGAATAACAACACAAGTGTATTAGCTTTCTTCTGCTAGAACACAATATTGTTAAAGGTCACCCCAATCTCTGTTGAGTGGTGCATGAGATTTCAGGGCTTTTGGCACTTAACCAGGGTTTGTGTTTCCTTTGGGAATGAGAAACAATTGACGCTATGGTGCAGGCATTCCCAATCTCGGCCCTCCAGATGTTTTGGGACTACAACTCCCATCATCCCTAGCTAACAGGACCAGTGGTCAGGGATGATGGGAATTGTAGTCCCAAAACATCTGGAGGGCAGAGTTTGGGGATGCCTGCTATAGTGTCTTTATGATATATGGCTTATTCACACATATATACAACCTGAGTCTACTTGTGGAGGGGCTCACAGCAACAGCAGCCCAAAACATACCAGCTTATTCCACAGTAGAAGCATCAGCATCCTTTCTCTGCAGCCTCTCTTGTTCTGCAGGGCAGCATCCCAGTTTAACTGTCACAACACTTCACACCCCTTTCCTGAACCAAGCCCTCTTTATCTACAGAGGGAGGGAGAGCTCCATTCATGTGTATTCTGACACCTATTTCCTTTGATGTTTTGAACTTGTAATGGTTAATACGGTACTCCCAGGCGGTCACCTCACAAGGAAATTGGCCTGACTTCATTAACACTTGTTGAATTGGTTAGGATTACAGTGTCTAATACACAACACAGGAAGTGTGCCTACTTAACTAGCTTTCTTAGATTTCAACTCCTAGATAGTCTGACACATAGTTTTAAACACAAGTTTAATTAAACACTTCAAACTTTAATTTGATTCTGGCACTAGTCTGATCCAGAATTTAGGCTGCCTTGCATACGCAGATTCACAACAATAACTTTGGAAGAGCAGGCAAGTGCTGGCTAAAAACAAAGCAATGGAGAGCATTCAGTCTGTGGTCTACTTAACAAATCCACATGAAAGCATGAACATATTCTAGAAAATACTCCATGTGTTTGTGTGTGTGTGTGGAATGGTTCAGTGGCTTCACTCCTCAAATTTCCACTTGGATATCAGTTTCCAGTTGGATATCTGAACCTTCAATTTCCTGTTAGACTTATCTTAGAATTGGTTTAAAAAATAAATATATATTTGCTCAGCCCATATGGCATCAGGTTTGTGCAGATTAGATAAGAGATAGGGATATGATATATTAAATGTCATGATGTTTATTTTGTGATTATTTTAAGAAAGCAATGAGTGTTGTTGTAGCTGAGATTGGATAGATGTGCCAGGCTTATTTGCATATACATGATACTACTGGAAAACAAAATTTCCTTAGGAATGGATGATAATTGTGCTACTTTGCATTTCACAATGTAAATGTGCTGTTGCTGAGTATTAACCCCAGGACACTGACAGTATATTAACACCCTTACATATAAACTGTTCCAAAGTCCCCATATATCTGTAAATAGCAGACCACTGTCATCATAAGTCCTCTTCTCTGTATATTAACCTTAAGGTATAGACGGCCTCTGGCCCTTTTTCACAAAAAATATCCCCCTGCTGCCCAGGCCACTTCCTTACTGCTGGCCATCTTAACTGCAGATCCCAGTTTTTATAAATATACATTTTCTTGATCATTTCAAACCATCCAGAAACCACCACATCCTGTTTGTTTAAACCCAGATTGATATACCTGTAGCTTTCCAAGTTGGAAGGCAACACATGTTGGCTCAGCTTCAGGCAGGAATAACCCAGAGAAAGGTCAGCTTGCCATAGAAAGGTCTTTTATTCTGCTGGGCAGTTTAAAAATACAGCTTTTAGGGAAAGACTACAAAACATGCAAATCAGAATCCACACTCATTCTGAATTTCTCCACTTGCAGCAGGCTCCAGACATGTTGTTGTTGTTGTTGTTCAGTCGTGTCCGACTCTTCGTGACCCCATGGACCAAGGCACGCCAGGCACACCTATCCTCCACTGCCTCTCGCAGTTTGGCCAAACTCATGCTAGTAGCTTCAAGAACACTGTCCAACCATCTCGTCCTCTGTCGTCCCCTTCGAGACATGACAGGAGTCGTCCCCTTCCAGACATGACAGGAGTGTTAATCTGTCTTTCATTCACCAAACTGCAACAAATACTAATAATAATGTGAATGCTTCTTTTCTGATAATATAAGGTGTCTCTTCTCCATCTATAGAAGGGGTGAGGAACTGGATGCAGCCAGTGGGTCGAAGCCTCATTTCCCCCACCCCACATGAACCAAGCTGCCCACCTGTCAATCAGCTGGCATTACAGTGATGTCAAGTGGCCCTGTTTTTCGCCCATGTAAAACCAGCCAATTGTTCGGTTTAAACTCTGAAATTGTTGGTCTTAAACATCTTTTACACTGGTTTCTGACTACAGGTTGATTGCTACTGCCTTTCCAGATACTTAGGGCTCAGGTACGTAAAAGAAGCAGGAGTATTTTAAATACTCCTTTGTGCTTTAACACAGGGACTATCCGAAACCACTCCCCACCTTCCTAATGACACCCGGAAAATTTGGAAGGGCAGTGTAAATCCAATCAATGGATAGGATCCTAACTACATGTCTATAAACAGAAGGGCTCCTGCTATTCACAGATGGGACTGAGATCCAGTGTAGGACCCCTCTGATAGATTGGGGATAGGCAATTTTTCCTGATTTCCTCTCCCATTGCAGTTCCTTGTACTGCCTTTCATGTTGCTCCAGATGGTCCCCCAGCCTATCAGAACAGATTTGGGGGGGGGGGGATGTGTTGCAAAGGAAAGGGAAAGCCATTAGTTCCCTTCTGCTGGTGGGGGCATCCAGTAAGTAGAACTCGACTCTAGGTAAGCTTTTACTAGCAGAAACCTAGTTAGGATTCAAGCCAATACACCATACCTAGTTGGCAGAGGGTCCAAGGGGACAGAGTTAACTGGGTGTAGGCCATAGCATCTGAATCTCTCAAACTAAATTCCAGAACATACTTAAGGAAGGCGGGGGCAGGGGCGGGCCAGACCAAAACATCAAATCAGATATAAAAAGGAAATAAGGGGTGGGTATTTACAAATGTGGTGGGAGTGCCCTGTTACACAATTGTTTTGGCAGAGTTTTTCAAGAAATATCTGCTATAGTATTGCAAATATAACCTACAATCCTTAATGATTATTATTTAATTAGGGGAAGCCCAATTTGAAATTGCGCATCATTGGAGATACCTCACAGAATATTTTTTCAAAGCTGGGTGGGCCAAAGTTTGCGTGTTGGGTGGAGTGGAAAAGTTCATAAGCAACAACAGCAACAGATGTTTGAGGGGAGTCAAACTGAAAAGTGTGTTTGATGGGACATAGAACCCTGTCAGAACTTATGTGAGCCAGCAACAGAGTCTGATTCTTCCATCTGCTTCTCAGAAATCTATGTGGCTGGATGCTATTCCCATGCATTATTGCGTGCTTCAAACCATAGATGTTGAGACAAACGTAAGAGGCTTATAAATTGCTATTAATTTTCACTGTGAATATGCAAAATTATTTCAAACTCTCTTGCTTTTGTTGTAATGCCAGGGTTTGTGGGTAGAAACTCAGTCTGTGTTTTGATTTGGTGAGTGTACTATGTTTGTTTTAATATTTTGTTTGTGTCATTTTCCCCCCAAAATAAAAATCAATAAATACAGTCTTGCAAAATGAAAAAAAGAGAGGAAATAAACACACATAAAATCACACTAGCTAAGTTACTGGGTCCCAGATTAGCTGTTAAAAGCTTAAGAACAAGACACAATTCTTGTATAATCCATTTTTGGCACGTAGCATGAAATCCATTTTCGGCATGTAGTCTCAGCCTAGACAGCAAACAAGCCTTCATATGTCTCGCAGATCATCTGAGTTTTCTTTTTCTTTTTTAACTTTTTAAAGAAGCAATGGAACACTTCAATTTTGATTGGAACACTGGTGCTGGAGGAGGAGTGTTTGTTAACTTTCTCCTGTCCCATTTTCCCCTTGCACCTGAAGCTAAATCTTAAGTGGATCTTTTAACAGTTGCTCTAATGATAAAAGAAAAGAAAAAAAGTTGGGAAGAGCCATCAGAAATTGAAATGGGGCGGAAATCTGCACAGTTCACGTATTCATCAGAGGTCAGGAATGGAAATCACACAAGCAATTATGACTGGCATTCACTATAGGTTTTTTAGTCTGATGAAGTTATGTAAATAATCACATTGTTTTTTACCTTTTGATGTAAATTAATTGTAGAAGATCTGATATGGATGATTTCATTGAAATATGGCACCCCTTTATAAAATATTTGAATGAACACTCAGAAGACTGGCACCCATCAGCTACACACAGAGACTTATGGCAAAACTTGACATACTAATTTTCTGTTCTGTGGGGACCAGGGTGGAACTGGGGGAAACTTAACATTCTGTTCATATTTTGTTGAAAAGCAATCAATAAAAAAGAAATTAATTTGTGTAACTAATTATGTAAGTTTTGGCCATAGCAGACAGTATAGTATAGTATAAAACCTATAAATAGTATAGGTTTTAGCAGAAGCTAAAGTGCAGCAGAATGGAAACAGAGCTGATTGTGATGAAACAGAACAGGATGGAAACCACTGCCTTCTTACAACTCTATTCCTGGGTTGGGTTGCATGGAGTTTCATGGAGTTTCTTAGTAGAAGCAAAGGCAGTGACCTCATGGAATAGGTGGTTCCGAACAAAGTGTTTCAGCTATATATCAAATCAGACAAAGGACTTAGCACTGAATAATGTGGGAAAAGAACATGGAGTCTTCCTAGCAGGGGCTCCATTGTAGGATGAAATGTGTGAACTCCCAGCAGAAAACAGTGACATGTGGACTATATGGAAAACAGATGTGAATAAGAGCATAGCCCAGATTGATGTTGCTTTACTGTTTTTAAGCAGCGTAGCCGGCAATATTTGAACATGACAGCCAAGACAGAGTTTCTGTGTGGCAATGCAAAATTAAACCCATTTTTATATCTGACACATTATACTTCTGTATTTTACCACAATTGTTAAAATTGCAAGCTTTTCTGTGTTTCTGTATAGAATGTAATAGTGAAGAGCTGAGACTGACTTAATAGAAGAATCTTAAATTAGGTATCTAGCATTTGAGCCTAAGGATTTTATTTTTCACATTTTGTGTGTCAGGAGATATTTTTCACTTTCAGCCAATTTCATTTCCTTTTAAAAGACTCTGCAGTGCAAAGTAAGGCTTCTTGACCAGTATTTTAAGGCTTCCCCCAGTCCTATCTTTATAAGGTGTTTAGTGTACAGAATGCTTAAAAACCCAGTTCCTGATCTCACAAGAAGCCCTGTGAGGTAGATTGTTTATTTGCCCATTTCACAGCCAAAGAGCTAAGGCTGAGTGAGAAGCAGTAGTATTTTTAATTCAGGCCTCTGCCATTCTAGCCTAATGGTGTAAGCTAGAGATGAGAAACCTGTAGCTCTCCAGCTGTTGTTGGACTCCAGCTTCCATCAGCCCCAGGCAGGATGACTGATGCTCTGGAATGATGGGAGCTTTAATCCCTGGAGTGATTCTTTGAGCCCCTCTCTCACAATTTGTCTGTATGTGTGAATCTTGTGAATGAAGAACAGACATTTTAAATCAAAATAGGTTCTCCATTCCTATTACAGACTGGGAAACGCCAAAAGCCTGTTTAGTGCCCTGTGTCAAAGTCCCCTAAATAACCTCATGTGCTACACTTTTACCATATTTTATGTATTTATATATTTTAAACTTTATTAACTCTCAAGAAGAAGCAGTAATTATTACAACAAATAATTAAATGCATACACATTATAAATACCTCCAATATACAGCTATTGATATTTTACCACATAGAGAAGCTATTACGTGCATCAAGGTTTATGCTATATTTACTCTTCATATATTTGACTATAGGATTCCACTTAGCTTTTTAAACAAACAAACAAACAAACAAACAAACAAACAAACTCCTGTCTTTGTAAACTAAGTTATATAATGTGTTGTTGCCGAAATGGCTTCTAAGCAGTTTACAGGTATATAAAGCTAGTTACCGGTATGAAAATATGGCCATGCACAATTAAAATCCACAATAAAACAATTTCATGAAAGCATTAAAATAAATATCCATAAATAAATTTTACAACAAACAAGGCCTTTAAAACTGCATAACAATTAAAGCAGTTTAAAAGGGCAGGTAAAACAATAAATACAGACGGTTCAGTCAGGAAATCAGGGGAATGCTTGTCTAAGCAGGTCTTAGATAGCACACACAATATTCAGTATGAAGACATACCTGTTCAGCAGACAAGGCATTTATCCCTTTGATATGTGGGTGTATCATACTATTTTCTCATTATTACTAATAGATGCACACCAACATTCTTGTATACACATGCTTAAAGAGCTTTAGCTTAACAATGTTGTTAGGAAGGCTGGAACATTTTCTCTTTGTTTCCAAACTGCATTTTATTCCATCAGGTGCCCTTTTAAGTGGAGCAGAAGCTCAGAGAACACTCACAGCACATCAGAGCACACATAGGTAGATCTGCAGCCATTTATGCCAAGCAGTATTCTTCTACTCACTGGAAACCTATGCTGGATTAGAGCTTAGCCGCTAAAGGCACTGGTTGTGCATAGCGCAGGGCTTGACAAAGGCTTCTTTGAACAGTCCTATCAGTCCATTGTGCAATGTATTTCACTCACACATTATGAAGTAAGGCTTCAGCAAATGTTCATTTCAGGAAGAAACCCTCCGAGAGGCATGGGAAGATTTTCTAATCTTTTAATGCTGTGAAAATGAAGCCTGAAGCATAAGCCTCCAATAGGAAACACTGGTACTTTCCAGTTATTCCCTTTAAAGTATCTAACTATATTTAGACATAAATAATTTGTGTGTGTGTGTGTGTGTGTGTGTGTGTGTGTGTGCGCGCACACACACACGTGCACATTTTAAGTATAAAGTGGGTGCAATCTAGAGAAAATCAGGCACACCTAAACCCCATTGAAAGCAACCAGGCATAGACACTTAGCTGATTTCAATGGGACTTTAGTGTGAAAAGCAGTTTTGGCATAGATTTGCTATATCTGGCTATTAAATGGACTTCAGACGACTGAGCTGGTCTCTAGCAACAAGAGTGCAATCCATGCTGAAGCTTCTTTCATTTGTGAGGCAACACTGGGGCTTTTTGCAAATGCCTTTTCCACTCATATATTGTATGGAGTAAAGCTGCACATTGCCTTTGTTTGTGACAGCGGTGTAGCATCATTTGGGGGTAAAAGCATTCTTGTTGAGAGGGTAAGATTCCACCCCCCCCCCCATTTCTGGAGATTCAGAGTACCAATTTATGATGACATTTCAGTCATTGAGAGCAAATAGAGGATAACACTTCAATCCCACAGATTCGTTCCTATTCCAACCAGGAGGCATGGTAGGAAGGTGAGGGAAAAGTTACCCTGAACACTTCATGCCAAAACAGTGTATCCCGCAAGTATCCTGGAAAAAACGGAATATCCCGTTTTCTCGTGCAAGAGCACGGCAGCCATTTTGATCTCACACGATTGCATGCCAAGATCTCACCCCGAAGAAAGCATTCCCCTGAGCACAGTGGGGCTGCGATCCTGCGCAGAGCCCCAAAATGGGGTGCGCATGGGCCAAGAAAAGTGTGTCTTCGGGGCTTTATGATCTTGCAAGGGTTGCATGACTCACACAGGAGCATGGATGGAAGATGTGAGTCCCAGTTTTGGGACTCAAGAGGTTGGAGGGAATGAAATGGTATAATCAAGAATAATCCCAAAGTTTCCCCACCATCACCCTTCCACTACGGCGATTCTTTTCAGAAAGAGTTTAACTGAAGTCCAAAGCGATGGCAGTTTTGCTTCATATCAGGATAATTCAGAATGGTAATTTCCACCATGCTGCGCATGCAGTCATTTTGCTGAAACTTTCTGAAACACACTCGTATATTTAATATCAAGCAAGAGAGATCAACAAGAGGCATAGTTTACATTCATAAGGACACTGTTACAGGTACACACAGGCTAGGTTTTCTTAGTAAACACTCTTTCTGGCTTCTGCAGAGATTTTGTTTGCCTTTCAAAACAGCCAAGCCTCAGGATTTATTCATGCAGCAATTAGTATGCTGATCATGGCCAGGATGCTTCAGTCTTTATTGGCTATATGTGCGGCTGAAAGTTTGTGTTTTATTAAACCCGAGACTCCTGCATTTTGCTGTTTAGTGTGTGTTACAAAATGAGGATCAGCTCTGAATGTAACCTAATCCACATGTTGGCCTGTTTGCTTCACTGACTTACAGAAATATCTCAGGTAGCAAGTATTTTTCTTACAACTCCTGTTATAAAGGGACACACAATGTTTGCATTATGCGTTCGTTTTCTATTGGGAATGGGAAACAAACTAAAATTATATAGTGGGTTCTACTTTTACCAGAAATGCCACTATATAATCTTAAATGTTTAAATGCCTTTCCCCCCACCCTTTTTGCAGTACAGCGAAACAGCAGCAAGCAGCTGGATTCCTCTGAGAAAGATGATGGGACAAACTATTAATATGGATAAAGTTTTTCTTAGGAATAAATATGTATGAAATTGTCCTTGGGTTCTTGGTTGGAAAATGCAGCTGCTCAGCCGTGAACACAGACACACAGCGTGTTTATTTCAAAAAAAAATTATATCTCACACTTTCAGGGACAATCAGTGTTTGTGGGATGGCATACAGAAGGAATAGAAATACAATATTACAACAACAACAACAACTACTACTACATCAAAAACCCGGAAAAACAAAAAGAAACCAATCGACATCTAAAACAACAACAACACACAGCACAGTGTGAATGATAAAAGAGAATTACAGAAAACTTGCAACAGTTTAAGAGGGTTAAAAGGCTGGGGAAAATAAAATGAAACACAGAAACATAGGAAGCTGCTTTATATGGAGTCAGACCATTGGTCCATCTAATATAGCATTGTCTACACTGACTGGCAGCAGCTCTCACAGGCTTCAGTCTATTCAAGCCCTACCTGCAGAAACTGGAGATTAAAACCTTGGACTTTCTGCATGCAAGGCTACCACTAAGCTACAGTCTTCCCCCCAAAGATTTGGTATATGGCATTTTCTTCTGTGTTTCTCAACAATTATTTATTTATTTATTTATTTATTTATTTATTTGTTGTTGTTGTTGTTGTTGTTGTTGTTGTTTATCCCCAGCCACTCTGGACTGCTCCCAACAGAATAGTAAAAACACGATAAAACATCAAACATAAAAAACTTCCCTAAACAGGGCTGCCTTCAGATATCTTCTAAACGTCAGATAGTTGTTTATTTCCTTGACATCTGGTGGGAGGGCGTTTCACAAGGCGGGCGCCACCACCGAGAAGGCCATCTGCCTGGTTCCCTGTAACTTCACTTTTGCAGCGAGGGAACCGCCAGAAGGCCCTCGGCGCTGGATCTCAGTGTCCGGGCAGAACGATGGGGGTGGAGACGCTCCTTCAGGTATACTGGGCCGAGGCCATTTAGGGCTTTAAAGGTCAGCACCAACACTTTGAATTATGCTCGGAAACGTACTGGGAGCCAATGTAAGTCTTTCAGGACCGGTGTTATACCGGTATATTGTTGGAGCAGTGCCCTGGGAGGGGGTGTAGGATGGCCATGAAGCTGCCTGATACCATTGGTGCATCTAGCTCAATATTGTCTGCACTGACTGGTAGTGGCTCCCTAGAGTTGTAGATAGGAGCCATCCTAGCTCTATCTGGACATGTCAGCGACCGAACCTGGGATTTTCTGAATGTAAAGCAGATACTGTAAAGCTATGGCCATTCTCCAGCTAAAGGAAGAAATGTGGAATTTCAGTTGCCAGGTAAATTCATCGGATAATCCTTACTCAGGCTGTCAGGCAGAGGATTCCTTTCCTTATGATAAAATTTTACAGAATTCTGATGGGTTTCTGTTGGAACAGATGGAACTTGCTCTGATCAAACAAGGAAGTCCTCAGGTGTCTTGCGGGGATCTAACTCCTCCAGGCCCACCTATATCCACTGCTAGTCATTGTGGCAGGACAAAATAATAATAATAATAATAATAAATTTATTTATTTATACCCCGCCCATCTGGATGGTTTCCCCAGCCACTCTGGGCGGCTTAAAAACAATGTAGTTCAAATCAGTATACTCTGTAACGGCATTTTTGCCATTCTTTCATGAAACCCAACCTGTTTTGGTAGCAACAGCTACTAACATTTTAAGAAGCAGTATTTTAAAACAAGACTCCTCTTTTTTCCTCCCTGATGTGTTTCATCTACTAAAGTAAATTTAGTATGACCAACTTGGTAGGTGCTGCAATGCACACCATCTGTTCAAACATAGTCAGGAGGGGGAAACCTGCATTTAAAATAATAATTAAAAGACCCTGGCATTATTAAACAGTAAGACATGCTTGCCGAAGCAAGCAGGGCCATTGTTAGAGAGTTTCCTTTAAACAAATAAAGGGTTTTGTTGCAGTGCGCCTGAATAGTTGGAATCACATTTATTCTGTTATCCCACTAATGTACCTGTTTTTGTAATGCTGCTATAGAGGCCAAATGGGCAGCAAACTTTTGCATTTTCCTTTCGGTGGCTTTTGTCTAAAAAAACAATTCTCCACCCTTCTTGGTTAGCTTAGACATTTTAAACTGCTGTCTTGATTTATCTCTCATCAACCTTTATATATCCTAATCTTTGGACGGGGGCGTGTTCTGGATTTCAAAGTGAGGACTGTTGAGTCAAAGAAGCAAAGCCACAGAATTCAATTCACTGTTTGCATTAAGTAAGTTTTAAAGAGGCTTCTATATTTTTTATGTTTTCAGCTATGCTCTTCCTGTATTTTCCTTTTTTTATTTTTTGGTAGTTGGGTTGCACTCTTCCCTTGATGAAGTGAAAATTTAGCAAAACTTAGGTCCGGTCTGCACAGAGGGTTCCTGTGAACAATTGGTTGAATGCCTTGGCACTCAGAGACTGGAAAGCAAGCAAAATCTATTTCCGTCAACCAAATCCACTCAAGAGGAATGTGGTGGGTCAGGATTACACTAGTTAGATTCACTTCCAACCTTTACATATTGATTGGCTCTTTTGCACAGAGCAACATACATAGAAGCTGTATGCATGGTCACCATCCTTTCTAGGCCTCTGGACACATTTGGATTTTTGAGTGCATGCCAAACACCATGGACACCACCCTCTCTGGTCACTTCTCTCCCCGCCCCTCAGCCCCAAGGCAAGAGACAGAAAGAGAGAAAGTGCATCTGCACAGACTTCCCCGAGGGATTTGGGTAAAAGTGGGATCCAATAGAATGGACCTGAGCAGTGAAAACCACACAGAGCTGAAAGAAGAAACAGGAAATAGCTGTATATACTTAATCAAGGGAGAAAAATGTAACAGCTCTCATCACCTCATGACAAAAGGGGACAGTGTGGGGAGGGACTCAGAGAACTTGTGGATGAACACAGGAAGACCTCAAGGGTGCCACACACTAGTGATCCCCAATGTAGGCTCATGATGTGCAACCTGCTTCCTTGTTTCTGCAGATTGCACAGAGAAAATCAAGGTGTGCACAGCTTGTGTTATTTATTTTATTATTTGTACTTCAGCGAAAGGTCCCAGGGTGGGTTACAAAAATATCACAATGAAAATAAATATAATGTACACTTGAAACCATAAAATAAAACCACCAATAGCGTAATAACAGCAATACAACAGGAGGAGGGAAGACATCCGTGACTCGGCCGAAGACCTGGATATAAAGGTGTTTTTTTGACCAAGGGTCCAAAAGCAAACAGTACAAGATGGTGCAAGATGCCCCACAAATGGAGGATCACTCCACCACCAGGGGACACCACAGGGAAGGCCCCCTCAAGTGCTGCTGCTTTTGACCCACACTACCCTTTACCTTTACCCTCAAGATGGTTGAGCAGATTGCGGCCAGAGGGAAGAGTTTACGTGAACGTGTGGTGACAACTGCAGTGAAGAGTAGGAGGACCCACTCAGGGTATGTTATCCAACAGCTCTCCAGAATCTGGAGCTAGCCCTGGCAGAAGGTTTGTGTAGAGGCTCAGGTGGATGTGTGGAAGGTGAGGGATAGTCCTTTGTATGGTTAGGTATCCACAGATTTGTTCAGTTGAGAAGGCCTAATGTCTCTGTAATTTACTACTACGGTAGCTGTCTGCAGTGCAGCAATGGGAAGGCCAATCAAAGGGACAGGGTCTTAAATGGTAAGATCTCATTTCAGGAAAGCACTTTAGCACTCTGCTTAACTCTGAGCACTTCTGTAAGTGCCTTGCTGAAAGGGGAAGGAATTAAGGAGGTGGCAAGACGCTCTGCTGAATGAAAGCCTGAAACATTTCATTTTTCAAAACATGATAATCAAAGCTCGAAATATACGAAGCAGTGCCAAATATGATATTATTGTTTGTGCAATTATGCTGAAAAATACGAGTTCATAGGGAAAGTATTTATGAACTCAAAACTCTTTCTTGATTTCAACATCAAAGCTAGTGGGGCCTAAGAAGAATTAAAGCAGGCAGGATTTTTTTACCATGATGAATTTGGCCCAGTCTTGGCTTCAGCAAACTCAAACCACCCACTATATGCTGCAATTCCAATGAAAACTAAGGCAAAATGATTTTGGAATTTGAAGGAAAAATATAAGAAGCAACCAGTAAGACCTAGAAGGAACGACAGCCTCTTCAGCTTGTTAAAATATATTTCCCCCAATGTGACTGAATTGCATTTCCACAGAAAAGTAACAAAGTGATATACAAAAAAGTGACATATAATATAGAAAATAAACAATAAAGTATCATCCACTTCAAGATTCTAAAATTCTAAGCATACCCACAACTGATAGATAAAACACAAGCGAAGCCTACAACTTATGTAGGGGTTAAATTGCAGGGATTGCACCTAAAGCCAAAATCATGTACAGTATAGTCAAAATACATTGGGTTCAATGGCAGGTGGAATTGCTAAAGTATTTTTCCCCAGACGCCTGCCGGCTTTCCGCACCTTTTTATTATTATTATTTTTTGTCACACATGTAAAGCTGAATGCGCACAAGTTAAATGCACGCAAGTTGCATGTTTACTGTATACGTGCTCCATTAGGTGCCCCCTCAAAGCGTGGCAGTGAGAGCGAGGCAGTGAGAGATTTCACTTTCTTGGGTTCCATGATCACTGCAGATGGTGACAGCAGTCACAAAATTAGAAGACGCCTGCTTCTTGGGAGAAAAGCAATGAGAAACCTAGACAGCATCTTAAAAAGCAAAGACATCACCTTGCCAACAAAGGTCCGTATAGTTAAAGCTATGGTTTTGCCAGTAGTAATGTACGGAAGTGAGAGCTGGACCATCAAGAAGGCTGATCACCGAAGAATTGATGCTTTTGAATTATGGTGCTGGAGGAGACTCTTGAGAGTCCCATGGACTGCAAGAAGATCAAACCTATCCATTCTTAAAGAAATCAGCCCTGAGTGCTCACTAGAAGGACAGATCCTGAAGTTGAGGCTCCAGTACTTTGGCCACCTCATGAGAAGAGAAGACTCCTGATGTTGGGAAAGATTGAGGGCACAAGGAGAAGGGGACGACAGAGGATGAGATGGTTGGACAGTGTTCTCGAAGCTACTAACATGAGTTTGGCCAAACTGCGAGAGGCAGTGAAGGATAGGCGTGCCTGGCGTGCTCTGGTCCATGGGGTCACGAAGAGTCGGACACAACTGAACGACTGAACAACAACAACAACAACAAAGCGTGGCGAAACAGGCAAATTTCCAACCTGTTTATTAAAACTCAGGATGTCTCTGAATGTCAGTACTTCACAGGATGAATGCATTCTGGGAAATTTAGGTTTGTGAATGAAAGCACCCTGTCACCCTAATACAGTAAATCCACTTTTAAAAAGTGGTTAGGAAAGTGTGGAATGAACAAATGATCAACGAGAACACCCTTATTAAAGACCAGATATAGCTAACCTCTGCCTAAGATTTGTTCATGAATGCACAATAAATAGGTTCTCTGCAGAAGCCCTCAGTCATACCTTGATGGATGTCCTTGGAGAGGGAATAACATAATGGCATCACCCCAGGAAAAGATTTTCAATGGTGAACTTTCCTCAGAAGTGGCACTTGCTCTTGTTCATCATCACTGTCATCACCACTGCCACCACCTGGCTTTAGTTAAAGACCAGTCAGTGTTAGAAACTGAGATATGAAAGCTAGGAGCTAACTGGCAGGCGCAAAGTCTCTGGGCATATGGGACTTTTTAAAAGGATCCTTTCAAGACCGGCGAGGACAGAGCCGAGCTTCTGGCAAGTGTAAAAGCCCTTCTTGCATTTTTGGATACGAGAAGAAAGAGATATGCTGTCGGTGCAGCTATATCTCTCGAATTCTACAATTTTGTAGTCTTAAGCAGTCCTTTTGTTTCTCGGTGTCTATAATTCTTTGCCTAACCATAGCTTTTGCTTGGCCCAAGCCCAGATTTAGAAGGGTATGAGGGGCAAAACTCAGTTTCTGAAGAGTGTTCAGGACTGCTGTCTGCCAACCTGACTGGAACTGGTAGCAAAGGATCAGTGGAACTCTACCACGGGGGAGCAGTTTCAGTGTCAGCCATTTACAGATTGATGTTAGGCTGATATGAGCCTCCACTCTCACCATCCCTGTTTCTAGTCTGACCCATGAGTTTGATACGCATCCATAAAGGATCCATAAAGGAGCTGTGCCAACGTTTTGGTCTTGTATAATTTTAGGGCCGCGGGGACGAAAAAGCCCCCTTGGATTCTAAAAAATTTGAGGATACAATTTGCTGTTTCCCCCCCACAACTCCCGATGGAATTCATGTGTAGTTTGTTGGATCCTGAAGCCTGGACCACCATTCCTAAATACTTATAGTTTGAGACTTGTTCTAATTTATGGCCTTGGACTTCCCAGCTTCTAAGCTTTGGTTTCCCCCCGAAAGCGAGGATCTTGGTCTTTTGATAGTTTATATTAAGACATTCCATTTCACAGTAGGCTGCAAGCTTTCTTAAAGCTCTTTTGAGCCCAATGGAGTAAGGTCGTTAGATGGTGAAGTCACATCCTTCCCCATTGCCCTTTGTGGAGCTGGGGAGCATGGGCGTAGCCAGGATTTTTGTTAGGGGGAGCAGAACCAATGTGATTGGTCGGTTAGTTAAGTATTTCTATTGTTTTACTTGACATAGGGTGGGAAGGCAGCTGCCCCCCCTAGCTATGCCTGTGCTGGGGAGTCGCCTGTAACCAGTTGCACCATCCAACAGATTTTGGGCATATGCTGGAGATGGGACCAATTGTTCTAAAGTCAGTTGATTCAAGTGGACTTTGGATGAGTCCCACATGTAATAGCTCAAAGATATAGAGGAGGCTATGCGGCTTTTCATAAGAAGAAGAATTTGTAGGGGGTCATTTGAGAAGTAAGAAGAAAGGGAAAACACCTATTCACTTCCTTAGTCTCTAGTTTTTCTCTTGCCTACATTTAGTTTGTCCCCCTACCTGAAAGCCATGAACACAGAACTATGTGTATGTGTAAATAAATACCACAGAGAGAGAATGAATGGATCCACTGTCTTACAAACTTTGTCTGTTGATTCCCATTAACGTTGTTGCTGCACATAGTCTGTTGGGACCAGTGAAAAGATGCTAATAGCCACCAGCCATTTGATAAAGTAGAGCTATCTCTGTCGAAGTGCCAACTCTTCGTTCCTGTAAACAACTGTTATGCTCCAAAGTGCCAGACTTGCAATCCGGTGTGTGCTGAGGCCCATCAATTCTTATGGGGCTTGTAAGCAGTCAGCTGTTTGCAGGATTGCAGCCAATGGAAGTTCAAATATTGAATGTATTGGCTCCAGCAGACTTATTCATGAATGATCAGGGCAGCAGGGTAGCTAGCCTGTGCTATTTTTGATTCTTGTTATCTAAGTTCAGTTTCTGTACCTATAGGCCAATCTGAAAGTTTCACGAGGGAGAAACGAGGATTTAAAACCAGGAGCGATCCCCTGCAGGATATTGAATTGTATCTCACGAACCTTGAAGCTGCGCTTGTTTTATTGATTTATTTTCTCATTTCCAAATGAAATGTACTATCCTGCCTCTTCTCCAAGGAGAAAGAGAAAGAATATAAAGAAGTAGAGAGCTACTAAGAAAAACACAAAAAGCAGCCACAGCTATTGCAGTAACTAGATAGGAGGATTAGATGCTACATTCTCAGACATTTGGCAGTGCAGTGGCTCTCATGGCAAGAAACTTTTAAATTTAAACCAAGAACCTTTTATTCAGAAAGCTAATTTCTTTTGTCTGCCATGCCTAGGAAGTCTTGCAGACCCGAATTTTCACAGGATTCCACTTTGGTCTTAAGAAGATTTCACCTACAAGTGGCTCTTCTTTTCTGCTAGATCCAAACAAGACTCTCCGTTTTCCATGAAGATTAATTTAGATTTTCTATTGCAGAGGCATACATCCCTCCGCCGCATGATCCTTGTCCTTTTGAAAACTAGGTAAAGTCTGTAAAGAGGCAGCTGCGTTCCAACCTCTTTGAACAGTGTCTCTTATATATGAGGAGAATGGCTAATCTGTCCTGCAAACACTAGTGGAGACTTGTAATCAGCGGAGAAGGAGGCTGCGCTGGGAATGAATATATCAAGTTACCGCAGGCTGTGTCCTCCAGAGATGGGTTTTGCTCTATTCTGGTTGTCTTTTAAATTTGGACCATATCTAAATATGGTAATAAGTGGTAACAAGACCACTTTCTTATTACAAGTTGCTTTGTTGACTTGCATTAATTAGACTTTCCCCTTCAACAAAAATACACAATAGTTGGTGAGTTATCATGGTTGTGGTAGTTTCCCCTCTCCTCCTTGCTGAGGGACACATATATGAAATGGCCATTTCCTGCCATTTCTGATAACACAGAGGCCTACTCTGAGCCAGGGGCAGGGAGCAGGGAGTGCAGATTGGTAAACATGCTACAAGAGCATACACACCAATATGCATGGGGTGATAAAGATAACATGAGATATATTTAAAATGTCAGATTTTTTTTTTGAGTGGTCACTGCACAACTCCCTTAATGTCAGTTGCAAATTCTGGGTTTTGTGATGTGACAGAAGCAAAAACTCAATTTATCTATTTGTTGAGGCTTTGAGTAATCTGGGATAAGATAGGGGGAACTGCCACTACCAAGTTAACCCACCAAATACTGTATATGAAATGACTATTTGCTTTCATAACACAGAGGCCTGCTTTGGGGGGGGCATGGTCCCCCAATAAGAAAAAATAATAGCATTCCAATTCTCTGATCCTTTCAACTTAAAAAAATAAATAAAAATGAAGTCATCACACAAATGAAATACATTGCACAAGTGGAACGGCTTCTGCTCACACAATGAAGCTTCCTCTTCCTCTCCTTCCCCCATGCACCCCCAACACAACCTTTCTGAGGGGGAAGGAAGCACCTGGGGGAGCAGAATCATATATTCACCTCAGGTTGTAAGCCTGCAACTTCCCTCACACATGTAGAGAATTTCCATGTTAACAAATCTTTGAACTGGCTAGTGGCCACTAATATTACACACTGAACCCCAAAATACACATACTTGGAAATAAGCTCCATTGAATCCATGGGCCAGGCTTCTTTAAAAATGTGTATACAGTCGTACCTTGGTTTTCGAACAGCCAACTTCTCGAACGTTTTGGCTCCCGAACGATCGAAACCCAGAAATGACTGTTCCGGTTTTCAAACATTCTTTTGGAAGCCAAACGTCCGACGAGGCTCCGCAGTTTCCGATTGGCTGCAGGAGCTTCCTGCAGCCAATCAGAAGCCACACTTTGGTTTTCAAACGCTTTGGAAGTTGAACGGACTTCCGAAACAGATTCCGTTTGATTTCCAGGTACGACTGTACTTGAAATATTGTTGCGCATCACTGTTGTCCCTGTGAGAACTGAGTGTTTGCTGCACATAGGGCAAAACCAGCAAACGTCTGGTTATCTCTCATGGAAACTTGACTGCCACTACCAAGCTCTCCAATAAGCTTCTAAAGAACACAGGTTGAAACCCGGTGAAGTACTGTGGAAAAGAAAGTGGGCAATGAAATGTAGAGGAAGGCCATAGCTCAGTGATAGAGCACATGCTTTGAATGCCTGAGTGTCCAGGTTCAATCACCACCATTTCTTGGTAGAGCTGGAAAGGATTCCTTTCTGAAACCTTGGAGAGTCACTGCCAGTCATTGAAGACAATACTGACCCAGATGGACCAATGGTCTGATCCAGTATATGGCAGCTTAAGAACATAACAAGAAACCTTAGCTTGGAATGATCTTTGCGGATTTTCTTGGGAAACTGAAATGGAGAAAGTTTACAGCAATGGGGGAAAAAGGTTTCAGTTGATTTCCTGTATTTTAAAAATGAGGGTAAACTAAATAAGTAAATGCATGCACACATGATTTGCCAATTAACTGAAGGTGGCTGAGTCTATCAAGGAAGGATTCAGTCAACTGAAAGGCTGGAGAAAAAGAACAGTACATATTGACTTTCTCTCTATTTTGTGAAGGAAGGAAACACATGGCAAAATTAATGAGCAAAAAATGTGTCTCTTCAAAATATTCCTGAGAGGCAAGGATAGTTTGCCAGCATTTTATGTGTAGAAACTCAGGGCACGATCACTAGTAAGTTCACCTGTGCAAGTCTCGTTAAAATGAAAAGATGTTCCTCAAGGGCATGGAGAACTTTTCAGCCAACTGTGGCCTTGGGGAACACATTATTATTATTATTATTATTATTATTATTATTATTATTATTTGAATTTATATACCGCCCTATACTATAGACACTAGGGACTTAAATCCTGCAAAATTTATGTATGTTCACTGAGTTTATACCGACTGACATAAACATAATATAATTCATATTAATTCTGCTCTCCCCCCCCAATTTATTTATTCATCGGATTTGGTCCAAGGGGATCTATTTGCCCGGAGTTTCAGGAAATGTGTTAAACTAAGGTCTCCTGATGACTCACTTCAATCACAAGTCCATCTTTCAATGTAAGGGAGTTGAAGCAAACTTATTTTGAGGGGGGGGGAATGCTGAGTTTTGGTGGCCTTGAAAAACATGTCTGGCACAATACAACTTTCAAATATGAGATGAGGTGAATTAGTGGTCTAAAATACTTGTATGGGTTTAGGGTGGAGTATTCCAAAGGGCTCAGATTCCAGCTGAGTTGAATTAGTACTTTATCCTTTTAAGGAAAGAATCCAATAAAAATTGCTGATGGAAGCCAAGTTCCCATCTGCTCTACCTGGACATTATGGATCTCCTGAGAGCTTCTATAAAATGCTATGGAGTCTCTAATCAAAACAAGCCCCTCCCCAAAGCTGGGCTGCGTTCCAGCTGTTCACCTAACTGTTGCCGTCCATTGTCAGGAAAGTTCCACTATGCATTATGAAGTTAAAACATGCTGCTCAAATGGAAGATTGCACTGCAAGCATAATCTCATAACTCAGCAGTGCTTTGTATTATTTGACTGACATGTCAATTAATTCATGTATATTGAGGGGGCGTGAAATTGGGGATGGTTCAGCATAATTTCTGAACTTGAGCAAAAGTAGAGCTGGCCTGGCCTACGCAAACCATTGCTGAATTGATGTTCCTTGAATTGCATTCAATGGGGCATTGCAACTACCAACTTTCGTCTCTGACTTAGATACATGAGTTGAACACCAGAACAGTGCTCCTGTGCATTCAAATGAAGGTTGAACCTTCCACACGTTTATTCAAGAAATGTGTGCATATGCGAACCATTATGGGCTATTATCTTGTGTAGCACACAGGGAAGAGAGAAACATTAGCACAAAGGGTCTGGTGTGCCAACCAACACTGCTATGTGTCAGTCCAAATTTGCCACCAAGTGTATACTTGTCAGGTATACACAGCAGACAATCCTGGCTCTCTGAAGAGTATACTTGTGTCATATATGCGTGTTTGCCAACAGGAGTTTGTTACGGTTACATTGTATATGTACAATTTTAAATCTTTTGTATGCGCTTAAAGTACAGTGTGTGAATGGCACAAGGTTGTTCATAAAGTAGTACTTTGAGTGATTACTTACTCCATTGAGCCATTCCTGTGCACCCATGAAGCAGTAGTTCATAGGGTAAAGTACAAGTGTTGGTGGGCACATCAAAATGGTTGTGCTAATGCTGTTTCTCTTTCTCCTTGTGCTATGTGAGAGGCTTCCTGGGAAAGGACTATGGTGTGGAGCCTGCGGCAAGAGACTGGAGAAGTTGATGCTATGTCAAAACAACTGTGATTGAATCTATGGAATGGGTGGCACTGTGTTCTCAGGATGAGAATGGCTTGGGAGGCACACCTGCCCTGCTATGAACAGGTAGGTTCCAAAGGATAGGGAGGGAGAGATGTGTCCTTTCTGCTCAGTTGTTGCTTGCATGGTCTCTGGCATCTTTGGAAGGGTGACTGTGCTTCAGTTTCGGGAAATTAGAATTAGGCAGCCTAGCCTTTAAATGCAGACTGAATTGAATTCACCCCCATCCCTAAGTTTATGTCCAATTGCGTATAAACTACACATACAGTTAGAAATTACAAAAACAATGTATTTCCCCCCAAAATTTATGTATGTTTGTATTAATTTGTGTATTTTACCTTGTATCCCGCCCTTCCTCTCACTAGTCTATCAACTTGGAAACTAAAGAAAAGACTAAGTGTGGATGGGCAAAGATTTTTTCCTATCTAGGTTATTCCATTAATGGATGCAATTTAGGCACTTAAATAGAAAGAAGGTTTAATACACGGTAAATGTCTTAGCCCCTAGTGGGTAGACCCTCATTTTGAAGTCAATAGGGCACCACTGAGAGGCAGGGATTTTTCAGCATAGAAAGGAAAGCAAGGAGCTAATTTCCATAGTGCTGTGCTTAGCCATTCTTTGCTACCATACGTGGGTTTTAATATGGATATCTCAGTAAATAAAGCAAGGTCTGCAAGTCCTTTTTATATTGGTTTGCCTTGCTGCAACATCTCAAATGTGAAAGTTCTAGAGAATGATCTGTCAGGTTGCGGCTTACTTTGGCTAGATTTAGCTTTAAGAATGTAAATCCCCCTTTGCCCTTAATGTCACTCAGCCACGCTCTCTGCTCTGGAATTGCTAGAAGTATATGTAATGTAATTAAGCCAAGGATCATTTCATTTAAGGAGAAAATCTCATTTCTTCGAGACATAAAGCTCTAAGCAAATAAAAACCGCCATGATAGCATCACAAACCGTGTCTCCAGTGTGTCAGCAGGCTATGCTGAAATGAATAGTTCTGAAATACAGGTGGAGATATGAGTGTTTAAGAATATCCATATAGATAGTATTTAAGAAACAATAGTGAACATGCATTGCTGATCAGTGGCAGTGCATGCAGTGGGGCTAAAGTTCTCATGCAGAGTAGCATGGCCCTACTGTGAGCCACACTGAACCTCTTGCCTCAGGTGGCAGACTGGGAGGGGTGGCAGAATGAGTCACCGACAACTGACCACCCTGCCATGCCACACAAGTCACTTGAAATGAAATGTCACTGGTGGGCTCGCTTTTTCTTTGGACTGAAGTTCAACTGCTTCTATGTTTCAAAAAAGAGATAAAATAAATGAGCAAAGGGCATTTCCTGCCTGGTCAGGGTTACTCCATGGTCACCAGCACTTGGCTGGGTCTACAGCTAGAACTCCAGACCAGGCAGGCTGAGGGCACCTCCACATTCCCACTATTTAGTGCAAGCCAGAGGTTTGTGACATTAAAGAAGATTATTTTGCTCTGTTACACTCACACAACAAATCCTCTTTTAACTCCCCACCAGATGTTTTGCAGTTTAGAAAGTGATGGGGAAATTCATTGAAATGGTGGGGTAAAACCATTTCGGGTGTTTTCGGGTATAAAAATGGCGTCAAGGGAGATGTTCGGGAAAACCTGGATGTATGGCAACATGATGGAAAAAAAACAGTGGAAACAGCTCAAAAAGCTTAAAATCTCTATTTTGGGGGTGTTTCCTCAAAAAGGCTCAACAATTTGGGTTGTGGTTTGTTCCCCCCAAAAGCTTAAAGCTTTAGGAAGATTTTGGGATCTTCCTAAAAAAAGAGGGTGTCAGGAATTTTACTTTTTGAAATATGGCAACCCTATCCTTGTCATATAACCCTTCTGTAAACAAATCAGAATGAACACTCAATAAAGGCCAGACATAGTCTAACCACCTTGTAATCCATGTACAAGCAAATCAGGATGAATGCTGAATAATGGGAGGCAGCCTGAGACTGGGTTATGTGGGGAGAGACCTAAAATAAGACTCCTCTAACCCTCATCTAACAAATACTTGGTACAGACTGGGCAAAGTCTTGTGAGGCTTCTCTATGGGTCATGAGACTTGGGTGGCTTCTCTGTACCACCAGTGACTTGGTGAGACTGAGTGAGTAGTAGCTGAGGTAGGTGGTAGTGGTAGGCCTTGCCTCTGCCTCACATAATAATAATAATAATAATAATAATAATAATAATAATAATATTTTATTTGTACCCCGCCCATCTGGCTGGGTCTCCCCAGCCACTCTGGGCGGCCTCCAACAGATATTAAAATACATCAAAATCACAAGTTAAAAACTTCCCTAAACAGGGCTGCCATGGAGAAATGGCTTGGCCTGGCACACAGAATTCTGAAATATTTCAAAGTTCATTTTTGAAATGGGTGTTCAGGGACTTCTTCAAAGAAATTAAAATGTGCTCATTACAGGCACACACACCCATTTACGCATGTTCAATTCATGCAGGACCCTGCATACGCACAGCCCCAGAAACCCAGGGCTCCAGAAACCTGGACGTGGGGGGAGAGACCTGATGAGCCTAAGCAAGGGTCTCCTCACAAGCTGGAGGCACAGCGGGGCTTTGCTGAAGCTTCTGGCTAACAGCTGATACACAGGGAAGTGCTTGCTGCTGCTGTACTTTCCCGCATGTCAGCTGTTAGCTGGGAAACCCCGCTGCACCTTTGGCTTGAATGAGCCAGAAGGGCAGCAGGTCTTCTTGACCTGCTCAGCTGACGCACGGGGAAGAAGCTTCCCTGCACATCAGCTGTGCAAGACCCGCTGCATCTCCGACTTGCGTGAGCCGGAGGGAATGCGGGGCTTCCTTGACCAGCTCAGTTGATGCACAGGGCTTTGTTGAGCTGACAGGCAACTCCCCATTTTATGCAATTCTACCGATGTGTGTGGGATTTGGAACGTAACCCCTGTGTAAATGGGGAGTTACCTGTATTTGTAAAAGAATAACAGAAAGAGCTGTAGCTCAGTGGTAGGGCATCTGTTGTGCATGCAGAACGTCCCTGGTTCATCTACAGATAAGGCTGGGAGAGGAAACCCTGCCTGAAGTCCTGGAGAGCCTTTGCCACACAGTGTGGACAAGGCAGCTTCCTATGTTCCTATTATGTATCAGCAGGACAAATTAAACACTTCTAAATCTAATTTCCCCTAAAAAAACCTTCTCTCCAGCAGCACCCGCAGCTGGGAATGTGTATGTGTTGGAAACTACATTAGGAAACATAAATTATTTCAGTAGGTCTACTCTTGAGTATGCCTAGCATTGGACATCACCTTTAGCTGGAGAATTTGTTTGGGAATTGCTCCCCTCCCCACACAAAAAAAATTAATTACAGTTCTTGACAGGTCACAGCTGCAGATGTCTCTGAAACATCCGTGTGGGAAGCCAGTTCTGATGCAACACTTTAAATGGGTATTCCTCTATGGGAATCATTCCCAAAGTCCTCTCATGTAGGAAAATCTGAAGAGGCCTTACAAGTGCACTTAGGTCATTTTTACATGTGAGGTTTAAATTGGCTCTTATTGGGAATGAAAAACCTGCATTGGCTGCCATTTACATTCTGTTTCCCCTCGGAGAACTGTCCTGTGTTAACAGGACACAAAAAGTGTGAGAAAAGTTCAAAATTGCACTTCTTAGGGTCACACAGGAAAATGGCCTCTGACTCCAAGGGCCTGTTCTGCAGCAAGGCTGCAGTGCTACACAGATGCTCTCAGCCTCCTTATCTCCTGTAAACCCAACCACTGCTGTGTCCAGATGCTGCCAATTTCTGCTGCTTATGTCAATGACTTGGGAAAAGAGTTTCAACAGTTCCTGCTCAGTACAGTCTTACACCACCTTAGCACAGTCCTTTTGCAATAGCACCCATTAGGGAATATGGTTTCTGCCCTGGGTTTTGAAGCTCCTGGCTAGAAAACATAGACCTGCCTTTCTTTTCCAGTGGGATTGCTGAAGAAACATAAAGTGGATCTACACACAGAAACAGCCCCCCCAAATAAATAAGTCAGAAATTAGATTATAACAAAATAAAAAAACCTCTATGGAAAAATGCATATAAAAAAAATCCTGCTCACCTGGTCACAGTCTTCCTTGCTATGATATGTACTGCATTTATGTTTAGATGAAAGTAATGATTCATAAATTTGAAGTGTGGCCCTCAGGCTGAAAAGGTTTTCTACAGCTTTCCCCCAGAATATATATGTTTAGGATCAGGGTGATGGTCTTCTAATCCCTTCCTCCCTTTGTCACCTTTTAATCTCTGTAGAAAATACCATCATATTTCCTATATCCTTTAAACTTTAAATCATATTTTAACTTGCATTTTAATTGATTGTTTTGTATGTTTTGTTGTGATTTTATGGGTGTTAACCGCTCTGAGCCCGGTCTTGGCTGGGAAGAGCGGGTATAAATAAATTATTCTTATTCTTATTCTTATTCTTATTCTTATTCTTATTCTTATTCTTATTATCATCATCCAAGCCTGAAACACTTGTCATTGTCCTCTTTGCTCTTTCTAACGGTATTTCTGCATATCTATATCTATCTATCTATCTATCTATCTATCTATCTATCTATCTATCTATCTATCTATCTATCATCTGTCTCCAATGCTACACATTTATGTGCAAATCACATTGGTTTCACAGGATATTACTTTACAGTAAACATGCTTAAGAATGTGTACCATAGCCATGCCCTTCCATTTAGTTCCCCAAATCTCCTGTCTTCCCTCTTCTCTCCAGCTACATTGTTAACAGGGAATCTCTCCTGCTTTGAATTCTGCAACGCCCACGTTTTTCCTCACAGAGTCCACACAAAAACATGATTACAGCAACCATTTTCATGCTTTGATGAAAGGGCTGAGAGTGTGTCACTCCAGTACATGTGGGTGGGTTGGTCTACCTGAAATGGATACAAAAGCAGCTGTTTCCCTGGCTTTCTGAAGTCGATACCTTCCGAGTTGATCTCCCTGCTTTGCATTCACTGCAACCGCCAGATGGTCCCTGGGTCATGTGAACAAATTCCGGGTTAAACCCAGCTCAGGGTCTTATTCCATCAGATAGGATCTTTGTATAACAAGCCTTGCTTGGGGATCCTGGTCGTTCCGCTGGATGCTTTGAGTGCCATAGAGAGCTGTGAAGAGGGAGAATGTGTGATCTGGCTTTGATGCATAAAAAGGAGAGGAAAAGATCTAACGCTAATACGTTTAGTCTGAAGTTGCATCACTGGCAGCCTAACACGAGACTTATTCTCTCAGAATTAAGACTACGATCCTAACTCCACTTACCCTGGAGTAAGTCCTATTGAATTAAATGGGATTTACTTCTGAGTTGACATGGTTAGGACGGCAGCCAAGTCTCACCACTTGCAGCAGGAATATTTACAATTGCAGCCTCTCTTATTAGTTGGATTTCTCATGTTGCAATCAGACCTTTCATTCTTGCTTCGCATGAGTAGCACTTGGCTCCAAATATGGGAGGCTCCTAGGCAAAGTGCCATCTGATAAGCCACCTCCTTGGTGGGTAGACCAGGTGAACTTAGCAGGCAGCAATGAGCAATAATTGCTTCCAGCAGCTGGATTTAGGACCGCCTCTCTCCATATGAACCTACCCAGACCCTGAGATCATATTCTGAGGCCTCCTTTGTGTGCCTCCTCCATGAGAGGTCTGGAGGGTGGCAACATAAGAATGGGTCTTTTCTGCAGTGACTCCCCATTTGTGGAATTGGGTTGTCTTTGTTATTATTTTTACTATGTATTTTGTGTTTTTATATTTTATGTTGTGAATCACCCTAAGCTCTATGGGTATAGGGCGGTATACAAATTTAATATACAAACAAACAAACAAAATTTTAATGTCTCAGAACACTTGAGTTACAAGGAACCAGGCCCAAGTTACAGGGAACCAGGCAGAGGGCCTTCTCGGTAGTGGCACCCGCCCTGTGGAACGCCCTCCCTTCAGATGTCAAAGAGAACAACAATTACCAGACCTTTAGAAGACATCTGAAGGCAGCCCTGTTTAGGGAGGCTTTTAATGGTTTATAGATTATTGTATTTTAATACTCTGTTGAAAGCCGCCCAGAGTGGCTGGGGAAACCCAGCCAGATGGGCGGGGTATAAATAATAAATTATTATTATTATATTATTGAAGCAACGCTATGTCAGGAGCATTGTGGTGGCCGTACCCAGCCATCTAACACTGCTTAGAGCCCCAGACAAGAAAATAATTTAAAGGCAGGGGCTTGGGAAAACATAGGTGATGGACCCTGCTGGAATGTTGGGGCCCTGACAGGTACCTGAGAATGCCAGATGCTGATGCCAAGAGCAACTGTCCATAAATGATTTTATCAGAAATTTGTAATTGTTGGCATCTGGACATCTGTCATCTATCATTCTAGAAATACTGGGGGGGGGGGGGAATTCTAACATTTTAATTAATCCTAGAAGGAAAATTGGAAGAATGAATTCTTTTTTGTATATATCATTTACTCTTTTTCTAAAGCTTGCTTCTGTATGACTAAAAAACATGTATAAACCCAAAGACAAGCGTAGTGGCACACAAAGTCCTGACATTTTCTGCTTCTAATGCTAAAAAATGGAAGCATTACTATTAAGTAGTATTCACCAAAATTCATACAAGGGAAACCAAAATGCTTGTTTACAAAGCTATTGTACTACCAAGCTTACTATATGCTTGTGAAACATGGACCACTTATAAACGCCATCGCCAACTCCTCAAAAGATTCCATCAACGGTGTCTCAGAAAAATTTTACACATCACTTGGGAAGACAGGCGAACTAATATCAGTGTACTGGAAGAAGCAAAGATCACCAGTGTTGAAGTAATGATTCTTCAACATCAGCTTCATTGGACTGGTCATGCTGTGCGGATGCCTGATGATCATCTTCCAAAGCAACTACTCTATTTCGAACTTAAAAATGGAAAGTGTAATGCTGGTGGTCAACAAAAGAGGTTTAAAGACTGTCTCAAGACAAATCTTAAAAAATGTAGTATAAACACTGGCAACTGGGAAACACTGGCCCGCGAGTGCTCCAGTTGGAGAACAGCCTTTTCCAAAGGTGTCATGGACTTTGAAGACACTCAAACTCAGAACGCAAGGGAGAAACGTGCTAAGAGGAAGGCACGCTTGGCAAATCCACACTGTGATCAACTCCTGCTCGGAAACCAATGTCCCCACTGTGGAAGGAAGTGTGGATCCAGAATTGGCCTCCACAGTCACTTACAGACTCACTGTTAAAACCATGTTTATGGAAGACAATCTTACTCGGCTATGAGTGATCGCCAAAGAAGAAGAAGATAATAGTGAAAGACAGTAGTAAACATGGGACCGTAGAGATATCTAAAAATAGGCAATGATTGATTCATATGCTTGTGTAATATACAAAGTTGCATTTCTGCTGTGTTTTACTGAAGTGACTACAAAACTAAGGAAGTTTTTTTTAATAAAAAAAACCAGACCTAAATCTGGGTGTAAATTTTATATGATTCATGAACTAACTTAGGTTAAATGATTCAAAATACGTGACTACATATAAATCACCAGATACTGATATTTTGAGGCACATTCCTCTGCATCCATTAATCTGGTCCAGGCAGCGCTTGAAAATCTTTACATTGCCCCAGAAGGGAGTTTCTATACTGAAAGTGTATGCCTTAGAGAATTTCAGTAAAAGGATGAACCTTCTATATTTTCCAAAAATCCCTCTCTTTTATCATATACCCTCTTCTATTGAAATAGATTTTATCTATGTATCTTTTGTGTGTGTCTAGTTTTCTCTATTATAGTGGAATGGCTATTCTAAATGTCCTTGTTTTTTTTTGCTGAAGTAGAGTTATTGTAGTTGATGAAATCCAGGGCTACAATGGAAACAAACTATGCTCTGGAAAATGTAGTTCCTGCATCTTTAATATTCCCTATTTCCTTTTGTCCTAACCTTCACACTCCCAGGAGCTTAATAGCTCTTAGTCAGCTTGTTGGTTCCAGTATCCCCCTTCTTCCCGATGGCAGACATATGTCTTCCGACTTTCACTGCCGACATACGTAAGGCCCTCTCATTTATAATCTGCTCAGAAAGGTTGCCGAGGCCAGGCCAAACATGAGTTCTCAAATTAAAGTGTGTGTGTGTGTGTGTGTGTGTGTGTGTGTGTGTGTTTAAAAGGTTATACAAAGCTCTTGCGTAAGCTCATCTAGATTTCAAAGATCTGGCTGCATGAAAGTGAGAATATAAAAACACTTTGTGCACGTTGCTGCATATCGTAGACATTTGGAAAAGATCAAGTCAGGACTATCTAAATCATTCAATAAAACCGACAACATAAAATTGGCAATAAATGGTAATGGTCGAGGGCTTGTGCAGAAAGGCTGAAATCCCAGCTATGCTCTGAAAATAAAAGTTTGGTCACATTACTTTCTCTTCTGTGTGACTTTACTAGCCACTGGAGTTAAAGTGTCCTGTTTCACTGGAACACCACAAAAGGAGCTTGGCACCAGTCTCAAAGGAGGAGAGATTTGCCATGCTTTAATTTTGCTTTATGATTTTGGGGGGGGGTCTACTGTATTAATCTCCCAAGTCACTAAGTCCATGGTTAAATAAAATAAGTTTTCTGGTGTAGATATAGCTCCTTTTAAAAAATGGGATTAAGTTATTTAATAAGTTATTTAATGAGTTACTGAAACTCACTAGGTCATGAAAGGATCTTTGAGCCAAATACAGCTTACTAATTCAGTTAAGCATAGTGTAAATAAAACATGAAGACTCATGATACAAAATGATTTTCGTAGTGTTATTAAAGAAGTATCACTTTGATTCCATACATTTTCAACAGAACGGCGTGGAGAGAGGAGTCTCAACAATTATGTGTGTATTGTGGCACAATGAAGCCAAAGTAACAAGGGTTTCAAAACCACATGCTTAAATCTCTCTCTTGAGATCAGTGGGACTTAACAACTGTTGAATTTTGGCAGGTTTGTGCCCAGCATGTAAAAAAAAGAGAGTGAGTGAGTGTGTATTTCTATATAGCAAATAAATACAATAAAGCAGTATTAGCTGCCTGACTGCAACACTAATAGGACAGGTCAAGAAATCTAAAACTTTTTGGTCACTCATAAACACGTTAACTTGGAGGTAAATCCCACTGAGTTCAATGGAGCTTACTTCCTGGTAGAGAGGATCAACAATATTGCAAATGCATTTTATAGAAAGCAGTGGGGGAATTCTGAGTAAACATGCTTGAAATCATTCAAAAGTCTCACTTTCATGCAGTTAGGACTGTGAAATCTTGATGAATTTACACAAATGCCTTGTATAATGACTGCTTACCTGGAACTCTGGGTGATTTGCAGCTTGGCGCAGCCATGGCCCGATCGGGGAGCCATAGTTTTCGTCAGGCCCACCTATTTCCTATATATTTAGGCCATGCTCAGTCTCGCTACTCAGGTCAACATTGGATTCCCCATCTACCCTCCTTGCTTCAGATAAGGCATTGGGTTGGCCCCTTAGCCTATTGGGTGTCAGCGGTTCAGGAGTCTGGGAGTCCACAGGGGGCCCGATGAGCCATAGCACCCTTCCAAATGGTGATCCTGGTAGAATCACCCCAATCTGATATATGCCATAGGGCAACCCTCAATCCTGGGTCAATCCAGCCTTTTGATCAACCCAGCAGGTGGGCTGGCTGATGCCTGATACATACCCAATGCCTTCACCAAAGCCTACTTGCATCTGTTATCAATAAAAGTTGTGGCCTATTTTAACCCAATACTGATGTTCTGTGTTGTGTTCCTTTCCTTGACCTGCCTCCATGCAGGGTTGCACATTCCTTTCACCTGGGTCTGCAACATTTTAACTTTAAGAAGCCATGTTTAGCTTAGAGCTACCATTCCAGGTTATCAGTACTCCACTGGCAAGGAACACCATCTTTATAGAATGAGAGAATTGGAAAGGGCCGTGAACATCATCACATTCTATCACCTGCCACAGGTAAAAGCATCCTTTTTTTTCTTTTAAAGCCAGTTAGTGATAGAATGCACAGCATGGAAACTAATGCAGTGCTAGTGCTACCACAAAGTTATTCATATACCACAATGCTGTGCACTGCTGTGCACTCCAGGTTGAGAGCAGCAATCGGTTTCTTTGCTAGGGCCCAACTCTGTAATGTGGAAACCAGAAACAAAAACTACATTTGAACATGTGCAGAATGGAATTTTCTCCTCCTAATACTGTACTCTGCTTTCTCTTACAGATTGCATAGATCGTCCTAAGTGAGTGCACTCACACCTTGTCATGGAATTTGTTCTTCTCCAACTCTGTCCCCTTCCTCCGTCTTTTTCTTCCCCCAGTGAGGGCCATATGATGGAGATCAGGATTACGGAGAGAGTTGAAGTGCTCACCCCTTAAGTGTGTGCAATTGTTCACAAGTTCTCTAGATATATTGCCTTCCCAAGCAGCCAAAAAGATTGTGCTTTGAATTTTGCAGTGCAGTCCTCCAGCCAAGTAACGCATCCAAAAAATGCACACACCGTATTAAAGTGTCCATAAAATTAATGCAAAAACATACAAAAATGCATTATATTTGGAGAAATTGCTTTGCAAAAATGTTTTCTTCTCTATTATCTTTGTGTGTACGGTATGTGTGTATTGCATAGGTGGAGAATATCTGAAGACAATGATATGTGAAGAACAATGGAAGGGGCTATGTGAGAGCTATGAGGAATGAGGAGGAGAACATGAAGAAGAACATGGCTTAGAAAGACACTTCCAGGGCTTATATCTTCTGGCATGTAGGATTACAGTGCAGTCCTATTCATGTATCTGTAGAAATAAGCACCACTGAGTTCAGTGAGGCTTACTCCTAAGTAAGTGCATATAGGATTGCAGTCTGAATGTTTAATGCAGGGGAGGGAAGCTTGTGGACCTTCTGGTGTTATTGGATTACAGCTCTCATCATACTGGCCCTTCACCATGTTGGCTGGGGCTGATGGGAGTTGGAGTCCAACAGCTTTTGGAGGACACCAGGTCCCCCAATTCTGTTGTGATGTGTGAGGTATTTCTCTGTAAGACAAGTCAGGGCCAGCTGTAAATTCCAGTTATTTCCTTGCTTAAAGGAAGGTAAACAGCTGCCTCACACATTATGGACTTCTCACATGGAAAATATTTCTGCGTAGGAAATAATGGAAAACCCACCTGTAGTTTATAACGTGTGCTCATACGACATGTGGTTTTCCTCACTGTGTGTATAGGCAACAAGAAACCTGTGTGTGTAGTATCATCATACATTACAATCTAATTATGGGTTTCCCACAATTTCCTGCAAAACGTGTGTTGCATCTGGTCCATCTGTAATATTAATATATAAATTGTGCAGATTTTCAATGAAACCTATGAGAGTCAGAACCCTTTCTTTCTTCCAGTTCTAAAGGCAACTTCACAAAGTGCACAGTGGCAAAACAAAAATATGGTGGTATCAACTAAGTTTTGCTCAGCATAGAGTAAATCAAAATTAATGAACATGACTAAGGTAGTCCCATTAATTTCAGTGAGTCTTCTCTGAATAAAACTTAGTTGAATACCCCTCATACACTAGTTAGGAGTGGCCTTCTTGACTCATATTACATGTGCATTTGAAAACAGGAAAGGGCTTCAACTGGCCAGCTATACCAAGTGAGAGTAACTGATGGGTCTCAAATGCACATTGAGTTAGGAACTTCCCCAGCATGTGAAGATAGAATCCAGTGGTTTGAACAGATGAGACCAATAGTGGGTTCAACGGTCAAGGAGGTGGTTTCTGCATGTGCTGTAGAGGGAAATGAGGAGCAGATGGGGCTCATCAACCTGGAAAGGTAGTCCATTTAGGAGAAGGAAAACTCTAATCCTAAACCTTCAGGTGTAAACCCTGAGGAAAAATCCATTATCGTGGCCTGTAGGACATATCTGGTAGAAGAAAAGGCCCGGGATTAAACCCGACACAAATCTGGAGTGGAGTCCCTAAAACGGTTGGATTGTGTTTTGTATGCCTCATTCCGGAAATTCCTTCAGCAACGCTGGTGCCAAATGTATTGCTCTCTGCTTTCCTTTGGACCACATCATTGAGGCTGAGAGCGGGGTCTTGTCATCTCAGCAGCCCAGGACCTCCATACACACTGCCCAGGCTTCCATCCCAGAGAGGTCACTTTGGTGCTACTAATGCAGGAAATACAACACGGGAGGCAGCAGTTACGAGTTACCGGTCTTTGCACCAGGCACTGTGATTCTCCAGCAGTTTGATTTCATCCCCGGATGCTCACTCTATTGTCTCTTGAGACAGACGGATGCCAACAATTGTAAACAGTGAAAATCTAATAAACCAACAAACAAAAACATTGGCGCTAAACTCTGATTTTTTTAATTCTCTTTCTCATAGGATAAGCTATTGGTTTCTGCCTCCCTCTTTTAATTATCAGTGTCCCACTCAGAGTAGCACTGGGCCCAAAATAAATGCATTTTAACAGTTCCTTGTAGACAGCAAAACAGGAACTAGAACACACATAAGTCATTTTATTGCAATCTTAAAACTGTAATCTTGCGGTCCTCCTTGGAATACCTTATTGCTAGGCAAAACCAAACTCACTGCTACTCTCCATTCTTTTTCATTATGTGGAAATGTATCTTTTTTTTTTTAAGTACATGCTTCAGAATTACCTTCTAGTTTTCTTCCATTTGGCACAGATCATAAAGTTGCTTATAGGGAGCCTCATGAGTCTGTGCCAACTCTGAAAAATATAATCAGTTGCAAATGTTTTGGGGTGGATGACTGATGAATGTAGTAACTTTATCACTTCTTCCATTTTTTACCATTAGCAAACTTTAGAAATTCCAAGGAAGGATACGTTCTCTGTCTTAGAATATTTTTTTTGAAAATGATTAAACCAGCTGCTAGTTGTCTGTTCCAAGTGATATATACAGTAGTGGCATTGAACTTTCTTATGAATTGCCACAATCCATGATGCTTGCAAAATGTCTATTGTTCCCCCAACCTGTCTTGCAAATACCTGTCTTTTACTCCATACCCAAATACCAATCTCCTCTGTTCCTTCTCACGGTCTCCCCCCCACCATATTGTGGACAACATGCCTCTGTGACGGCAATGAACATACATTTTTATTATGTCTTTTACATCATCCCATACTGTTTCTAATTATGTATTGCAGTAACTAATGCAGGTCAACTAACATGCAATATTCTCCCTGGAGACTTGTATAGGACAATTTTGTATCATTTTTTCCCTACAGTTTGCGTTATATCCTGCCCACAACATTTAATAAAGCTGTGATTTTCCTTAACAGTTATATCATTTCCCACAATTAGAATGTCATCTATAACTTACATGGCAATGTAGGCAATGTAAGTCACACACAGAAGGGTTGAAGGGGACAATTGGGAATGTGCAGTTTTGGGAGACATGAATTAATTAAACAAACATAGCTGATATATGCCGTGCATTGATGAGGCGAGAAGTTTGGTTTCTGAATTTAGAGCATGAAAAACTAAGAGCCTGCTGGATCAGGCCAAAGGTCCATCCAATCAGGTATTCCATTCTCACAATGACCAACCAGATGCCCATGAGATGCCCTAAAGTCCAATAGCAACAACTCATGATCCCCCCCATGATCAAAGGGAAACTGCTTCTGATAGTGGTGACACAGCCCTCAAGACTAGTTCTTCTGATGACATTATTTGATAATATATATCTAGAACCCACCTTTTGTGATTGTAAGTTGTCTTAAACGTTTTTTTAACATTCCGTTTTAATGTAACTAGCCCTGGGACCTTAGGGTGAAGGGAGGGTAAGGAATAATAATAATAACCTTTCACAAACTTGTCTCATTCCCTGTTGAAGTCATCCAAGTAGGTGGCCATCACTACTACTTGTGGGAGTGAATGCCGTTGTTTAACTGTGTGTGAAGACTAATAGTAGTAGTAGTAGTAATAATAATAATAATAATAATGGTATTTCTCTTGATCGAAGTCCAGCCATTTCGTCTCCTTTCATCCCCCAATATCTTAATTTTTATTGGTTTTACAATTTCGTTTTTCATTTACAAAAAAGAAAAATACAATCCAAAAATATAGAATCCTCTGAATTCCACCCTCCCTTTCGTGGGGTCCATTAATAATAATTTTCACTGCATATCATATTATCTTCCATATATCCAGAGATCTCTATTTTCTCCTCTAGTTCTTTTCACATTGCGAGCGTTATTTCAATGCTGCTAATGTTTTTAACTGTTTACAATGTTCTGTCAAATATATTACAAATTTTCCTCAGTCTTTGTTGAAGTTTTTATCGTCCTGATTCCTGATTTTTCCAGCCATTTTGGCCATCTCAGCATAGTCCATCAATTTTATTGTCGACTCTTCTCTTGTAGGTATTATGTCGGCCTTCCATCTTTGGGCTAGTAGCATCCTGGCTGCTGCTGTCGTGTACATGAATAATCTTTTGTACTCCCTTTTTGTACTCTCTTCCCCCAATATCATGCCTGCCAGGTTAAGCTGTTTTGCCTTCAAGAGTTGACTATCTTTTCATATTGTTTCTATTCTACAAGCATTCAGTTCTGTCATCAGTCAAATATCCCCTGCCCTGACCTGTTATATACGGGCCTGCCTTTTAAAATCAAATTCTTATTTGTTATAATAATAATTCACTTGTTGCTAGCATGACCTTCAATTCACATAATCTGCTTTTTACCAGACGAGTGACACCAACTTGATAGGGGTCTAGAATCTTGATAGGGGTCTAGAATTGCATTCAAAACAATAAGGTATATACAGCTAACTATATTTTTAAAAACCTGATGGATTTGAAAATGTGTGTGTGTCGTGTCTACAGGCCCGGCGCTTCCATTTAGGCGAACTAAGCGGTTGCCTAGAGCGCCAAAATGGAGGGGGCACTGGCCAGCCTGCCCCTCACCCCCCGCCGCCGCCCGGTGCCACCCCAACCAGCGGCGAAAATCGCGGCGGCGCGGGGCACCCGGCGGGCAGGGGGCGGGGCACCGTACGTCATTGCGCATGACATACGGTGCCCCGCCCCCTCGCCTAGGGCGCCAAAAACCCTGGCACCGGTCCTGGGTGTCTACAATCATCTGCAATTTAACTCTTGGGAGATTTACTTTGAAATAAAACTAGGGAAGTTAGTTTGATTTCATCTTCTAGGTTTTCTGTCAGTATGTTTGTTTGTGTGTCCTTTCAGAAAGGGGGAAACTTTGGAAGTCACAGATTGTCCTGAGGGGACATGTTTGTGGTTTGTGATGGCATCTCACCCCAAAATAGCAAAAGTCTGGAAGAGGCCTCAGTAGGGCTCACATCTGAGTACCGGTAAGTAAGCATACAATTGTGCTGTGATTTTGAAATCTTATACATACTTACCTGGGAGTAAAGTCCCATTGCACTCAATCAGTTTACTTCTGAGTAGACACATAGATGACTGCACAGGAAATTCATGGTCAAGTGCAGATAGATACATTATTAGATATTAACTCGAGACATGGGATTATGGCTGTAGTCTTTCATATACTTACAGGAATAAGTTCAACTGGGTTTATTTCTAAAAATCCCTGCACAGGATCAGGCTGTGTGTCTAGTTTGGTTGTCATGTGTAATATATTTCTCAATAGAGCCCTGGGTGTTTTCTTTTTTTTAGTAATCATAAGGAAGAAAGAAGCTATTAAAAGCAGTTTGAGTCATTTATGAGAGAACTAGCTGTTTATGCTGTTTAAAGAAAACTTACATTTCTTTTGATGGCATTGAGGCTGGGCTTTCCTCATCATTCATATTTCAACACCATATACATCTTTCTCGTTTTATGACACTTTAAGCTCATGTTGCCAAGTTAGCTGAGTCTGATTTGGACAGTTACCCAATACAGAAATTTAAGTAGCATGTATTGAAACATCGACTCTCCATTTCAACTGGCTCAGACGGCATATAAATACATTCTGGGCTCAATAAAGAATACAGGGAGGGCTTTTTGCCATCTAAGTAGATTGTGAACTTATATGTTATCTATACATTATTACAATTTACTGTGCATTGGACCAATGGGGACCTACTACTTGCTTGGCTTTGGGCTACTAAGCATAGCTATGTGGGATAAATATTTTCAGCAAGTGCAGTTGGAGCCTAGACACGTGAAATGCAAATATTGCCTGCATTTTCTCAGTACCCGGACAATCACATAGTCCTGTCACAAGCATCCAGCTCATACCAGAGGGCAGGATTATGCAGATAAGTGAGGGCTTGGGCTTGCAAAAGGGCAAGCGTAAGTCATGGATTATGACATCCTTGGCCAAACTGGCACCTTCCAGGTGTCAGGGACAACAACTCCCATCAGCCTCAGCAGCACAGGCTGCAGATGATGGGAGTTGTTCTCCAAAAACATCTGGAGGGCGCCAGGTTGGCAAAGGCTAGATTATGACATTCATTTCTTCAACTGTGTATAAACATACCAAATAAGAGCAGCAATAATAAATCAGCAAGTGGACACCAAGTTATTCTGAACACTGTTCTGGGATCCCCTGGAGTGAAAGTTGGTTTAAAAGTGAAATTCATCCATCTGTCAATCAACTGATAAAAAAAAATAGAGCATCCAAATAAAACATGTGCCTTCAGTGAACAATGTTGTTTTTATCTGCCACTTAAAATGAAAAAGGAAATCTCCCTTTTTTTTCTCACCGACTATGGTGTAGTCCGTACTGGATAGTATGACTTCATATCATTCCAAAAGTTGGATTCTAAGGCATTGCAGGAGTAATGCTTCTCCCACCCTGGTTGTGTTCAAGCTAAATGGGCGGGATTGGGGGGGGAATCTTGTTGAAATGTTAAGCAATTGCCTAATGGGTGGGCTCCCGCTGATAACCAACGCTAATAAAACACTGTTTGACAGTGTGGACATACATGAACATGCCAGGTGTCCCGTTAGACTCAGTAGCACCTCTAATATTACACGGATACCAAAGTACTTATGCAAGACCTGCCACCAGGCCACCATCGGAGGGCTTGACCAGAGACCTCTAAAGCAGAGGAGCCTTCCCAGCTTGACCTGTTGGGCTTTAATGGGCTCTTTTACATGGGGTTCAGAGCCAGGATTGTGGAATAAAAACCTCTTAATCTTACATGAATTACCTAACCCCCTCTTAAAAAACTACTCAGGACATTAGAGAACGAAAAGAAATGTGTCTGTGCCACGTTATAAAAACTCCCTTAATAAGTAGGACCGTGTTGAATGCTTTTTGGATTTATTAAAACAATTTACGAAATAAAATATATTCCTGCCCACATGATTAATGTGACTTGCCAGCTCCTTCCTGCTCAAGTTATTTATATTCAATGCAAGGGAGGAGGGGGGAAGCATTTCTCTCCCCCCCCTTTCCTTTTCCCTCTTCTTGCCAAAGCAGACCTTTTATGAATGCAATGAACAAGCAGAAAAGAGGGGTTGGTTTTTAGTTGGAAGATGCCATGCTATCAAAACAAGCGGATGCATTCAGGCTGCAATGTTTTATTGCTCTCTTTATAGTTTCAGTAATTGTTCAGGTCCTGACTGGGATTTTAAGTCATGTCCAGGCCTTACCTGGACCTATACATCTTGTCTCCACACACTGCCAGCTTGTTTCATAGCGCATCACCGGACAATTATTCACATGGACGCCTTTATTTGGCTAGTTTCAAATATCTCCCAGATGGATATATTTGCAAAACATAATGGAACATTCAAAAGTGTGATCCTTCACCTGCAGTCTGGATGTGGTACAGTCCATTCTACCACTTGAGGAATCTATCCACCCACCCACCCATGCATCTCTTTAACAAATAAAGTCTGAAGAAGTGTGCATGCACACGAAAGCTCGTACCAAGAACAAACTTAGTTGGTCTCTAAGGTGCTACTGGAATGACCTTTTTTATTTTTTTATTTTGTTTTAAATAAAGTTAAGAGTTTGTCAGGCTTCAGGGAATCGGATCCCTCCCCTGATGGCAGCCAAAAAGCAGATAAACAAGAAGAGGTCTTACCAAGTAATTTATTCACTATGCACAGAGAGAGACGAAGCAATGCAGTCTCCCTAAGATAATGGCGCTGCTCCAAGTAAAGTCTAACCCCCCCGTCGTACCTATTCTACATCATCCCTGTGCTGGCCGATCTGAGCTTTCTACCTCTGAGCATTCTGTTCTACTACTCTCAATGCCCGCCTAGTCCTGTGAGGGGTGTGCATACTCAGGAATGCTTTCCAAAGACTGTCAGCTGTCTCTCCCCTGGTGCTTCTTCTTCCTGCTGTTCTTCTCCCAATATTTCTCAGCTTTTCCCCTCTGCATCCTCTGAGCTATGGCCTTCTGCAAACCACTGTTCTAAATCTATACTGTCCTCCTGTTCTAGGGAAGGTTTGGGATAAGGGGGGGGGCGGCCTCCACCATTCCTCCTCAGTCCAGCCCCTGACAGAGTTGCACTAAGCACAAGAGTATGTGTTGAATAGATACTTAAAAATATTGCTCAGGTGAAGATAATCAATAGTGAACTATTTCTATCTAGGTGAGCAAAACAAAGGAAAATATTTGAAGTAACTACTACAAAGGGTATCTACCCAAGGTCTTTCATAGACAACCCAAGAAGAGCATCTTGAGGACTATAGTGGCATGTAGAAGTTGAAACTCCTGGGTCTTATATATAGTAATAGATCACATCTATATTTTCATTTCTCTCTGCTTTCCCAGTATCTCTATTTCAACTGCTTAATGTGGACACCAGTAGCTGTTTTAGTTGCTGATGTTTTGCTGATCGCACCAGCAACTTTGCCCCATCAGCACAAACCCTTTGGACCATATTCATTTCTTCTGGTCAAGAAAGATCTCAGTAGAAAGTTACTTCAAGAGCGGTGATTTCAAATGGACTTCACTAATATATAGGAAATGTGAAATGTCATTATGAGGCTGGTGGGCCATCTGGTAAAAGCTCCTGTATGAGCAGTGCAGATGAACAACACTGAAATACTAAAGAAACATCATCTGAAGCCATTTAGGCCCTCTGGAGACCTATCATTCATACATGGTGGGAAGGTAATAATAAAGTCCAATTATTTGGGCAACAACCAAACAGGTCCCTTAAAATTATCTCATTTACAGTGAATCCAAAGTTAAGGGTTTTTTTTTTAAAATGTCCATCATTCATTCCAGGTAACAAAACAAAATAAACTAATCAATCTCTGAGGAACCAGCCATAAATCAAAAAGCCATGGTGAGAAGTTGGCAATTTTTCATGTATTCCAAAAGTAATATTTTAAAACTGACATGCTGACAGGGTGGTCCAGGCCAAGACAGTTATTGCATTTGTGACGAACAACCAACTTTTTCTTTCCATATTGCAATTTACTCATCATTTCACTTGCAAGAATGTCCATAGTTGTTTCATTTCTGGTTACCACCACTGGTTTTATTTCATAACTTATAGACGGAACAGCCTGGTTTTATTTAGTGAGTAACAGCTGAGTGGTTGTCAGCCTCATTAAAAGTGTACTGTTTCAATCGCTATTACAGGTGGAAGAGAGGCTGCCAACTCACTTATGCTGAGCCATTCCAGCCTTCACAATATCGAAAAGCCATGTCTCTTCTAAAGGGAACATAATTACATAAGAAGAGCCTGCTGGATCAGGCCGGTGGCCCATCTAGTCCAGCATCCTGTTCTCATAATGGCCTATCAGATATATGTGGGAAACCCTTAAGTAGGATTTAAGCACCAGACCACTCTTCCCTCCTGTGGTCTCCAGCAACTGGTACCTGGAGTCATTACTGCCTTCAGCTGCAAAGCCACAGCGTAGCCCCCATGACTAAAAACCATTGATAGCCTTGTCCTCCACAAATTGTCCATGCTCTCAGTTGGCTCAAAAACACTTACATCTTGCACCAGGTCTTGGGCTCCACTCAAGATCAAGTCCACAGTTGCTGCCTCTCTGGTCTGTTCAAATAACAACTGTTCTAGGTCATTTAGGTTATCTAGAAATTGTACCACTTTGTCATGACTGAAACACATTTGTAACCGGTCTATATGTGGGTAGTTGAAGCCACCCATTACTACAATGTTTTCTCTTTTGGATGCTTCCTTAATTTCATTTTTCATCTAGATCTCCCTGAACATTTTGATCAGGGGCCCAATATCACCACCCACGTTGATTCTGCGAGAGGGTCTGCCCTTTCAGGGATTTCTAGCCTGCTGGACTCAGTGCTGTCTGACCCAAGACATTTCCCTCCCTGAGGAAAAGGACAAGATGGTGTATTGTTATTATCCCCCCATACCCTTCCATACACAGCCACTGACTGGGCTAGCAGGTGAACACTAGTGATGGGACTCCCATGTTGGGATGGACCCACAACACTAGCTAATGTGCATGTCACTGCAGTTGGTCTTATGATCTTCTGACATGGCTCTGCTCCAAATTCAACCCTATGAGATTTGTTAAGTCACTGCTAGGAGCAAGGCCTGTTCAGTAGTGGCCCCAGTGTTGTGCGGCTCTCTACCAGAGAGTGGCTGGGGAAACCCAGACAGACAGGCGGAGTATAAACAAAATCTTTATCATCATAATCAACATCAGCCTTACAATCTTTATCCTGCTAAGTTTCTGAACATTTCCCCACTTTTAGTTCATCTTTGCAGATTCTCTATTTTCTTTTCTAGCCCCTACAAGGATTTTGTGTTCTTTCTTGCTGTGTCCCTCCATTTATTGTTATTTGGTTTATTTAGATTGTAAGTTTATACATATTTTTTCTAGTTCATGAACTGCTTTTGAAATTAATATAAAACAGGGCATTCAAATGTTTTGAAACAAACAAGCAACTATGATCCAAGCTTGAAAATAATTGTTGGCATAAGCAACATTTGGTTCAGAAAGCAGGAGAACATTACATGCTGGAGAAAATCGTATTGTGAACCAGGTAATTATGGATTCTATTGGTATGAAGTTCTTATTTAAAAATTAAAAATTAATATTATGCAGTTCAGGAAATATGTTTTCTGATTTAAGCAGACTGGCATTGGAAAGCATATGTCCCGTCCTGGCTAAATCAATGCTGAATATAGAAATTCTGAGTTATAATTATCATTACAATGTGGGATGCTTCTGTCTGGCAATAGATGTTTCTGCTCCCTGACTAAATTGATGCTTTCTACATATATGTCTCCAAAATGATGCCAGCAGGGTTTGACTCTAGCCTTGAAAACTGGAGGTAGCCATTACTGGGTGAAGTCTGCATGGCTATGAAGGTTACACGTTTGTACAAGGACACACAAGACACTTCAGTGCAAGAGAGCAGTATTGGGTGATCTTTTAAATATGGAACATAACATGCAGCTCCGTATCACAGTTACACCCAATAAGATGTTGGTGGTGTTTGTTTTTTACTTTAAATAAATGGAGCTATTTCTGGCTGCCTCTTGCAGCAAATTAAGCAGAACCTTGTAGCCTAAGTCACAGACAAGGTGAGCTGCAGTATTTGGATTTTAGCCCATCTGATGCCATATGGATGCCAACCAAATCGGGTTAAGTCCATATACTTTAGCATAACTGAGTTGTGAAACTGGCTGTAAGTGTTCAAGCACATAAGGAGAGACTAGCTATGTTATTCCTAGGAGATCAGGGCTCCCCTGTTTCCCACCTCTTCCAGCCTTCACTATTGGTGGTCTTCTGAATATTCTGCAGATGTTTCTCCTGTTCTCCTTGTTCTTGCATGGTTTTTTCCTTCTTCAAGTGCTTATTAAGAGCAGCTGTTTCCATGTGTGCACCTCCTGCTTCACTGCCCTCTAGTGAAACATGTTGTGTTGTGTTATAGTTTGAATCCCAGGGGAGGCGGGGGAGACATCACACATCCAACTCACATTTAACATATTTTAAATCTGTTTTATCGCATGAATTAAGAATGTGTGAACAAGTTCAGAAATATGTTCAGGATGCGTGAATCAGATCCAGTTCTGTTCTTGGTTTCCTGATGCCCTGAACAGAATGTACATTCAATCATGGAATAATTTGATTATTTTCTGTACTTTGTCTGAAGTTTTGGTTACCCCTATAATCAACACCAGAAATTTTTAAAATGAGAAACATGCGTGCACAAAACAGACACCCAGAAATATATTTTCAATTGATAGTTATACCAAGCAGAAAAGGAATACACACACCAACACACACATTTTCTTTTCTGCCTTTATAGCTATCTGGAACACAAAGATGTGTTAAACAAGAATATATAACACAATATTAAAATATAAACAATATATTGCCAGTTGCTGGGGCTCCACAGTGGGAGCTCACTCATGTCCTGCTTTGGGCTTCCTATTGGCATTTGCCTGGCCACTGTGATAATAGACTGGTGGACAAGCTGGAACAGGATTATTCTTCTTATGTACATAAAGGTAAAGGGACCCCTGACCATTAGGTCCAGTCGTGACTCACTCTGGGGCTGCGTGCTCATCTCGCTTTATTGGCAGAGGGAGCCGGCGTACAGCTTCCAGGTCATGTGGCCAGGATGAAAAAAGCCGCTTCTGGCAAACCAGAGCAGCGCACGGAAACGCCGTTTTACCTTCCCACTGCAGCGGTACCTATTTATCTACTTGCACTTTGACGTGCTTTCGAACTGCTAGGTTGGCAGGAGCAGGGACCAAGCAAAGGGAGCTCACCCCGTCTCAGGGATTCGAACTGCCAACCTTCTGATCGGCAAGCCCTAGGCTCTGTGGTTTAACCCACAGTGCATAGCAATTTCCAAATGCCTGTTGAAAAAAAAGAGTTTTCGTTGCTTTCCTCAATGTATATACTGAAGGCACTAGGTGGACCTCATTAGGGGGAGAGTTCCATATTTGTAGTATCATAGAAAAACCTCAGGGTGCACCCGTAGATTCAGGGAAGAGACTCTGAAGCAAGCTTTTGCCTGGTCATATAAACAGGGAAAGGGAGAAAGTTTGTAGGGACTCAAAGCCTTCTTAAAAAATTAATTTTAACCAGATCTTCAAACAAAGCGGCACTGAACTTTCAGATGGCCACAATTATGCACAGATTGACTCAGGGCTGTCTGTAGCAGGAGACATGTAAGATTACAAACACACAGCAATATGGTAAAAAGGTAGATGACAAGTGGGGCAAATTGATGAACGTTATAGGAAATAATCCATCATGCCCATTTAATTCCTGATTGCCACCTTGTTTCCTGTTTTGCTGCTTGAATACAGCTGGGACAATTTGCAATGGAATGCTAATGGTCAAATACACATCCAGTTGGGGACATGCTAAAGTTACTGTGTGGGCCTGTGCACACATTATTCTAATCATTTGGCCTGGGTGATTTCTCGCTGTCTTTATATTATGAGAGATGTTGACTATTGTTATCCATGATTGCGGCTTCCTAACTCTAATAACTGTTTAGAGATAGCTTTCCAAAGCATTGCAACCACCTAAATGTAAGCACAGGAGGCAACTTTTGTATAGCAACTAAGGGAATAATCTAAGGAGCACACAGACTGTCAAATGCAGGAGGTCTTGTTTGGCTTGCTAGGATTGGTTTGGTTGAGAGAACCACCACAAACTTCATACTTTTTGAATCTCTTCTATTTCGTGGGCAAATGCCACTGTTTTATTCTTCTTGCAACCTTGTGAAAAGATTCTCCTAGACACAGCTGATCAAGTGTGAAACATTATATTACCATTTATGTGTAAATGGAGGATGTCCAATTTTCATTCTGGCCTTCATTTTTGTCAAAAGCTAGAGTCAGCTTTCACAGTGGGGTAGCTATCAGTTTGCTGTCAAAATGACAGACTTTGACCAAAGGTCAGGCTTGACATGTCTATTGTGCTGGGCGGGTGGGGGAGGTGGATTTAGTAATTTTCACCATGTTAAACCCATATTTGTAAAGGTCAGAAGAAATGAAAATTTTCCCTGGCTCAGGGAAACAGCCGTTTGCATATGATGGATAGGCCTATTCAGGTCTGTGCTACAGTTTTATACATGTTGTAATTGACAGTACCAAAAGTGTGCTGGACATGAAGTTATCCTCACAAGTAAAAAATGTGACGCATACAAGCAATGGCCTCAGTCTTGTAATCAGATATTCGCAGTTGAATATTTTTACAGATGTAGTGCCTTTCCACGACAGATCACAACACAAAGCAGATTCTTGGAGTGGAGATTGTTTCAAAGACTTTGGCTGCCCTGCCATTGGTATAGGGAAGGTATTTCCTACTGCACAGACGCATGTGAGGCCCTCCATTCACCGCAACCCAGTGCCAATATCAGCAAGTTTAGGGTTGAAGATTCAGTTGTGAATTTTAAAGCAGACCCACAGATAGTGAAAGTGGCTGAATTAATGAATTTCCCTATTGTTAACATGTAAACCAAATTCGGGTTATATAGCTATAACTCTGTTATAGGTATAGGAATCCTGCAGACCTTAAAGTGTATTTTGGACATCTGTCAATCACAGAGAGACAGATTAGAAATTTATTCAGCAGTGGCTTTCATTGTAAGGCCAAGCCATGAACGAACACATTCCTTATTCTAATCTAAAAGAAATTACTTTCCAAAGGAATTGTAAGAAAGTACGAGCCAAGCTTAATATTTTCTTCTAATCATATATAAACTTTGATGTTTCTGAATCTAATTTTACTCAGTCTGAAATGATACAGCAGGCTGGTTCAGGATTATCTCATAATTATCATTCTGTCTAATAATTAACATGGGTGTCTGTGTGTCTATCAGTCTGCGAGCAAAATGATTTTGCCTGAAAATAAGGTAGCAGTTTCTATATACTTGGGAGATTCCTTAGGTATACACATATAGGTATCTGGTGTATATGGGGACATAGGCTTAGCAGTGGTAAATAGTATGGGCCAGGTAGAATCAACCTAGGAGGATTCCCTTGAAAGGCCTGGTGGGCTTTTCAAACCTGAATTGCTCCTGAAATAGAGGGGAAATCTAGAAGCCACGAGCAGGAAGTGACTAGAGCCTATTATATTGTATTAGCTTTTGATGCCAGTTTCCTCCTTAGTTGCCACCTAGCAGTCAGGGTGCAGTTCTGCATGCTTGATTTTAGAAACTTACATTTCTACCCTTCAGTTTTCCAAACTAGCTGGTGTTGGATTAACTTCCGCAAGGTTATATAGCCTGTTTTATTCCCTCTGTGTGTTCTGGGTCTCCTTTACCTGTTATTTGTGATGTGATTGCAGCTGGGAATCAACCCAATAAATCCAATAGAGGTACGCAGCTTGTTTCAATATGAGCCCCCTTCTCTGGAATTAACACCCCTTTGTTCACTCACTGCTTAGAGAGAATTCAGACATCGCCATTGTCAAATAACTGAAGTCCAGTGTTTTCTGTTTTCTTTCAGGTTTTGTTTTGTTGCAGTAAAATAAAGTATCCAGCAGAAATAGGTAAAACACTCTCAGCAGTCTATACATTTAATTAAAAAATTCCTATTTGCACATTATGGCTTCTGAGTAATCTCTTAAAGTGCATGGATGTCTACACAGAAGAAAATCCAAAATGCCCATGTAAATAGATATAGGCTTGCAGTCTTAATTGTTCCTTTATTCATTATTAACTAAAGTGTTCTGCCTTTTGTTCCAAATTTCCCCCATGCCAATTTCTTCAGGAGACACATGAGTTACTCGTTTCTTCTCATTTTCATCTTAAATATTGAAATATTGCCATTTTGATAACATGAAAATGTAAAATAAGGTAAGGAAACCAGTGAGGTAGGGAAACCATTAAAACCCCACGGTGGGAACAGAAACCAACATTGGAAGCAATTAAGAGAAACTTTTCATGGGGCATTTAAGAGACTATTTGTTGCCAATCTCAACCACAATCACCAGGAAGCAAGAAAACAGGGAGGACTTGAAAACAGGAAAAAATAATTAAAGGCACATTAATGCTGGAAATGACTTTTGCTGAATGGAACATACTTGTGGGAAAACATTATAGGAGAGTCTTGGCTTTGCAGGATAATATTGGCTGGGCTATAGTAAGTACTGAATAGTACTTTCTTGTTAATTTTGCTTCCAGATAATTAGAGAAAAGCAATGCCTCAGCAGCACTAGAAGGTTTTAGCATACAACCAGCCACCATGCCATTGTTGATCCCAGCCATAAATGATTGGTAGCCTTTCCAAGGCAAGATGTACTGCTAGTATAATACACTATGTTTACAGCTATATAACAGGATGGTTAAAATTTGTTTCGAATGATCAACTACAGACCTTAATGGTATTTTTTCAGTAAAACGAGTGCTATTTTTCTAGACAAAGAGGTGCTGGAACTCCCCCTGAACACCTCCCTTGTTCTCACCTGAGAGGTGCCGGAACTGAGTTCTGGTGAGTTCCTGCTGAAAAAAAAAGCAGTAAAGCTTTTAATTATAAAGCAAACTTTTTGAGTAAGTTTGTCTGAACTAAACTGTACCAAATATATTAGTCTACTGGAAGGATGGGGAACCTGGGGCACTGCAGACTCCAACTTCTGTCAGCCTCAGCTGTTAGGCCGATAGCCAGAGATGATGGGAATTGTCATCCAGTGGCATCTGAAGCGGCAGAGGTTCCCCATCCCTGCTTTATGGTGTATGTGTGGAATTCAATAAGGTATTAAATAAAGTTTGCAATAAGGGATCAGAACCATAACCAGTGCTATTTACAGTGACAGTGACAGTGCCTCTGGACATATTAAGTTCTTATTTCCTCCCCACTTGCTAGTCTTTTCATGGGGCATTTAAGAGACTATTTGTTGCCAATCTCAGCCACAATCACCAGGTCGTGAGGAAACCTCCCAAGCAGAGAGTGGGATTTCTAGGTAGATTTGAGTCCCACCACTTCTCATTTTAGAAATCAAGCGACCATTTCTAAACTTCTTCCCTTTGCCTGTTTAGCAAGACCAGCCATTTTTTAGATCTTTGCATCTCCAGAACACTTTCTGACAGGCAGCAGAATGAATCATAGCCTTTCCAGAGAGGGGAACACCGTGGTTGTAGAATAGGCAAGTTCAAGAGGACAACTTTTTAATATAAGGGGCACTACACCCCACAGGTAATTGAGCTAAGATCACAGTGGCATCTAGTGGGCATTTGAAGAATTGCTCAAACCTAAAAAAAAAATTCAATATGATTTTTAAAATAAGATATCCAGAAATAATCTTATTTGCTCTCTCATTTCCCCGCCAGCAAGAACAAGGAAATCAACAAAAGGATGGAATTCCACATACATAGCTAAACATGTATGTTTATTATTCTCAACCAAATGGAAGCCAGGTCAATGGGAGAATGTACTTTAAAAGCAGTTCATTGTGATTTATACACACTGCATTAAATATAGATGTATATGAGATATAACATTCTTGTTGACTGCGTACATCCATGGAGATCATGTGTTCCACTACAAATGTAGATATTTTCATTTGTTCTTAAAAAAATAACCATAATAAATAAATTAAACAGATCTGAATATTAAGAGGGCACTGTTGACCTTCAATTTTTTGTTTGCCTTGTTCACAGCAGCAGACTTTGTTGATCATCTACAAGGTCAGCAGGAAGCACGATATGGTCCAGTTTTTAAGAAGAAAAGGAGACTTCTTTAAGCACTGATTCCCTAAAAATATTTCAAATAAGTTGCTATGTGCCCTTTGTACCCAGAGAGAAGTTATGAAGAATAAGAGTCCTAACCCAACAGGATGCCGAAGGGATGAATATTAATTTAATATATGCCTGTTACTATTCAATACTAACTTTCTCTGAGAGGAATTAGTAACTGCAATGAGAAAGATTGCATTCTTCAATTCTTCTTTTGATTTGAAAACCCTTCCCATGTGTTGATTCAGGTGAGTGACCAAAACACACCTTTTCTGACAGAGCCAAGAAATATTCCTTGCCACAAGCCCGAGTTTCCTATCTTTGTGGATCCTTGATCCTTGGTATCTGGCAACTAGGATATCACCATGCTGTCAGCTGGCTTTGCAGACAAAACTTACTGACCACAGGATCACTGGAGTGGAAATGAAGTACAGTCTTATATAAAAGTAGGCCACTTCCCCTACTGTGAATTTGTTTTGCAGCATTTACTATCTCACAAGTATGTGATAAAATGCTGATAAAATTTCCCCATTGACCAAAGTATGTATGCTGGAAAAAGGTAACATCAATGGCTATTAGTCACATGGGACCTTCATGCTGAAAAGCAACATGGTACTGAGTACCTGCTATTGAAGAGCAATATTATGCAGTTCCCAGACACAACAACGGGAAGGAAGAGGCTGGACTAGATGGATTTGTTCCAGCAGGGATTTTGCTAAGTTCTTAATAACCCTCCAACCAAATCACCACTTTGAGGAAAGGTATATGGATTCCTCACCCAGTCTATAAAAAACATCATATGGAAATGTCCTTGCCAACCAGGAGGTCTGTGATTTATTTGCATCTTGGTTGCTGATATGCTGTTATTCTGTCCAAGGCTCACTGTTCACTATCAGTACTGGCATCTGGTTTCACTCAAGACAGGACCTTCTCTGTGGTAGCACCAAAACTGTGGAACTCTTTTCCTAGAGAAGTTTGTCTTGCTTCAGCCCTGCTAGTTCTTAGGCTCAAAGACAAGGCTCAAAGACATTTTTTGGGTATCCTTGCTGTTATAATCAGTAAGGAATTCCTGCTTTTAATTTTATTAATTCTGTTGCCTTCTGATGCCTTTACTAATGCTGTGTTTTGATGTACTCCGTTGTGATTATGGGTTTGGTTTCTCTTGAACTGTTGTTTGCTGATGTGGAGATTTGTTTTTTGTTTTTCAAAAGGCAGGATACAAATATTTGATTAATTGTTTGATCGATAAGTTGTAACGATGCATGATAAGACCACAGATGGACTCAAGTTTCTACCCTATAGGGATTCAATTCCACCATTCAATTAGATACACATGAGGGAAGGAATGAGGGAATACCCTGACAGCTATGCTTCCTCTGTCACATCCACTACAGCAAGCTTAACAACTACTACTACTACTACTACTTCATTATTTATTTGTCACCCATCTGACTGGCTTTCCCCTGACCCTCTGGGTGGCTTCTACCAAAATATAAAAACACAATAAAACATCAAACATTAAAAACTTCCCTATACAAGGCTGCCTTCAGGTGTCTTCTCAAAATCATATACCGGTAGATGCTTATCTGTTTGACATATGATGGAAGGGTGTTCCATAGGGCAGGTACCACTACTGAGAAGACCCTCTTTGCCTGTTTCCTGTAACTTCACTTTTTGCAATTAGGGAACTGCCAGAAGCCCTTTGGTGCTGGATCTCAGTGTCTGGGCAAAGGCCATTTAGGGCTTTAAAGGTCGGCACCAGCACTTTGAATTGTGCTCGGAAATGTACTGGGAGCCATTGTAGATCCTTTAGGACCAGGGCAGAGCATAGAGAAAGAGGCGTGTGTGCGTGTGGCAGGCTTACTAACATAACAGGGATGTGCTGGAGGAGGCAGAGGGCAGCAACTCCTCCTCATCGCATAAGAAGAATGCTTGAACAGGGCTGCCGCTCACACAGCTATCCCTGACTTGTGTTGTGTTTGATGATGTGTTCCACTCAGATTTTTTTTTTAAACTTCGCCTTCCTCTTGAGGCCTTTGCTCTGCTCCCCTCTCCCCACAAAGGTAGTTTCTGTTTCAGGCAAACCAAGGCAATGCAAGTACCTTCCTTTCCCTCTCTGTTTAAGTTTATGCTGCAATTCCTTTTTTATTTCTGTGGAAACAGAATAATGTAATGACAGAAGTTTGGGTAGCAGATTGCTTTTGTGGTGTGTATGGGAATAAGCACTACATCTGTAATTGCGGCTGGATTCTTTTCAATCTTACTGTGCTCTGCCTCCCTTCCCTACTTCCACCCTTTCCGTTTCATTTGCTTCCCAAAATTCCACCCCCCCATCTGAATAATTTGGTATGAGCCAAAACAATATGTAGTGTAATAAAAAGAGTACGCGCTGAATGGCATGTTGTACAGATGGGTCTCGTCAGGTTTCAGAGTTATTAATGTAATGGAAGCAGAGTAATGCTGCAAACATGAATTTACCTTTTAGAAACATTGCAATATGAATTTTACGAAGCAAATTTAAGTCAGTTCACAATGTCGAATTTGTATTAGTTATATTTAAAATTAGTGAGGGTGTGACATTTTATTTGTGCCAGCTGAGGGACTCTAGGGTTTTGACAGAAGCCATACTACCCTGGTGGAATGTCAGAAACATAACAGATACTTCAATGTTGCATTCTGCCAGCAGAGCTGCTCCACCCTTGAAGTTCCACCGGTGGAACACCTAAAATGGGGTGGAGCTGTACCCTATAGTCCTCCAGACCACGTTTACCATGCTGTTAGAGAACAGAACGTTCTTAACTTTCATATTTTCCCCATTGCCAACTCCAGTTGAGTAATATCCATGCCAAATTTCATTCAACTTTCCAATTTGTCTAGAAGGTATCTTAAAGTGCCTTCTTCTCCTTAAAATAATAATAATAATAATAATAATAATAATAATAATTTATTTAAAAAGGAAGGAAGGAAGGAAGGTTTTATCCACTTTATATCAATATCTAAATAGAATACCAGTTTATTCCTTAAAAACCCATCCAGACCATCACAGCCCAAGCCACATGAACACATTTTTAATAATATTTGTTTAATAGGCCTTTAGATTAGGTTTGTGAGATAAATTCATAAATTTCTTTTCTTTCAGTTATATTTGGAATAGTTTTCCAGTTTCAGCTGTTGCGCTGGGCAACACAGAACAACACAGCACGACGTGGGAGCAGGATGGATGTTTGGAAAGGCACCCCGAACCTCGTGTGAGGGCTTCCTTTTATTAGGTTTACAGTGTGGGTTAAACATTAATCCAACCGGTGTAGCTCAGGCACCAAATAAGGAAACTCTCCAAAACTTTTTGTGGTAAACAACTCCTTGTATGGTAGTACCTCTGAAGGGTGACACCCCCAAACCCCACCCGAGGGTCCGCCGTTGTGGATGTGACTGCCTGCCATGTCTCTGTCACATGCTCCCCTCATGCACCCCTCCCGTGCCTGTCTCCAACCTCTCCTGGTGTTTTTCCACCTCTTCCCATTGTTCTCCTGCTTTCCTGACATGTGTATGCCATCCGCTATCCCTACATTACAGCGCAGCGTGGTGTGCCAGCGCTGTATCTCTTGGTGTCCTGTTTGACGTGGTATGCCAGCGCCTTATTTATTAATAAACCTTAATAATCCCTAGATAATCCCTACATCAGCTAATGGAGTTTTATTTGCTTTGCTTCTGATGAAATGAGTCATGGGTCACAGTGTCTTCTATCATAGAAGTGTGAGATGAACAGCATGGTATGCATTCAAAACATCAATGCATTTTGCAATGTGTGCAAAACCAATACCATACAAGGAGGTGCGGGGGTGTGTGAAGCATAAATATATATATATTGTGCTTTGAATTCAAGCTTCCAGATTCATATGCTGTTGAATGAAACCTAATTAAATCCGAAAGTGTCACAGAATGTACTGAGGTTTGCAATGGTAATGGAAAGCAAAATAAACATGATGTAGATTTTGGCATCTCCTATTCTTTGTGGTTTTCTCCTTAAAATCATGTCCTACTTTTTCTTCAGTATATGTGACACTCTTATACTAAATAGAATCAATGTGTAGTGCTCTGAACTGGTCAGTTTCAGCAGATGAATGTTGCAGATTGTGCTACTAACAAGCCCCTAGCATGGAAGATACCGGTAATTTTTGATTTTGTGGGAATGGGATGGCTTTCGTACTACGAAGAAGGGTAATGACCAGTTGTGGGGGAAACACAAAAGCATTCTCACGGAGAACCTGATATACAACTTACAGAAAACTTGACCCTTTTATTGTACCTTGAATCCCAGGATTGAGCAGCTGTTGTGATCTTCACAGGATAGGATAGGCATGAGGATGCATAAAACAGAAAGGGTTAGGGATTAGATAATTTTAGGTCCAAAAAGTATTTAACAATCCTTGGTAACTCCTGGGAAACACTGATTGATTCTTTTGCATGTTTCACATTCCCATTAAATGATTTCATACCCTTATTTCCCTTAATCGCATCCGTGGGTCTGAGAAGCTTTATGCTTTATGAAACCTGTTGGCACACTGATAGGTTGTATTTCTCATGTGGCTGCATGCGAAAAGTTGATACAGTTGTTGTAACCCCTTGGAGCCAGCTAGTCTAGAGCCTTCAGCATCTGTACTTGGCTGTGCCAGGGTACCTCCAGAGGGCTAATAGCTGTGGCAATACAAGCTTTAGTCCCGTTTCATAAAAATGGGATATGTATGACATGGGGCTTTCCCTGCTAATTTAATGAGCAGCAGCAAGGTTCTTGGAAGATCCATTTACTGTGTAAAAATCATAATGCCAAACTGTAATACCAGGAGACAACCGGGGTAATGCACAAAGCACTCCTGCTGGGCATTCTCTGTTCTTTTCAATTGAGCTCGTATGGGGCTTCCACACAAGCAGTGTTTAATAGAAGCTGCGCAGGGCCAGTGAACAGTGGACTGCACCCAACATGGGGTTGAAGGCTACACACCTGTCAGCCAATGGCAGGATTAGAGGTCAATTCAGACATGCAACAGAAGGAAACGGAGACAGAGGACACCAGGTCTTGGTGTCAGTGGCTCAGTCTGCTGGGCAGAATATCTTACCTCCTCCCAATACAGTGGTACCTCTAGTTATGTACTTAATTCGTTCCAGAGGTCCGTTCTTAACCTGAAAACGTTCTTAACCTGAAGCACCACTTTAGCTAATGGGGCCTCCCCCTGCCGCTGCCCGATTTCTGTTCTCATCCTGAAGCAAAGTTCTTAACCCGAGGTAATATTTCTGGGTTAGCAGAGTCTGTAACCTGAAGCATATGTAACCTGAAGCGTATGTAACCTAAGGTACCACTGTATCTCTTTATTGCAGACCACACATCCCATCCTTTCATGTAATGCTGAGAGACATGCAGAACTTTTAAAAATTCAGAAGGGAAAAATGAACTCTTATTTTCTGACACTTTGGCAAAGCGAGGCAAAACAATCTTCCTTTTAGCTGACCTTCATATTCCATCTTACATGGGCATCAAGTTCCTCCTTTCAGGAACTGCCAATGCCATGGGCCTCTCCAGTCAGCCAACAGCAACTGGAAGGTGGAATATTTTCAATGGCCGGGGAATTTGTTTTGATTGTTCACAAGACAGGAAACAAACAAAAAGGCCAATCCAGCCAGTTCAGGGCAGGTGCTCCATGGAACAGTTTGGGAGGAAGAAGCTAGGAAGAGGACAATGAAGACCACTACTTCCATTTCATACTTCACGAGGGCAGGAGGAAACAGCCTAGAATCTTGGATTCCCTTTCCAAAGTCCTGTGTAAGTGCAAACTATTTGCAAAAATGAAATGTGCTCCAAGGATTGGCACTTTCCTTACCACTAACCTTTAATAATCCCCACCACATCACTGGAGCAAGAAAGAAAGGAAAACAGTGATGCAGAACACAGGGTGTGTTGCTATTGGCTTGGTCTGCTGGGCTTGGTATATCAGTAGCTCCCCAAAAGGTCTCTCCTTTGCAGATATTTACAGAAGCATCCATAGCAGTCAACTGGACTGCACTTAAATGAATGAAAAATAAACGTATGAAACCATATTTTTCCCATTCTGTGGAACACAGTAAAAGTGTCTCCTGTTCCTTTCAGCACCTAAACTAGATACATTCATCAGCTCATGAAAAGGCATTGGCATATGGTTTGAGGAGACACGCATTCAAAGGAAATGGGCCTATGTTACCCAATACTTTCCAAATTAAATAAATACCCCTGTCACTGTATATATTTTTTGAAGGCCAAGGTGGAAGCAGTATGAATAATTTTTCTCATGTACTGCACTAAGCCCTTTGGAAGACCCCTGCTTTCACCAGGGCCAGTTCTTTTTATAGCACCAAACACTTCCTTTTATTTAATACAGAATCCTTTAAAATGTTATTGGCTTCCCATAGCAACCGTCTCCATTTGTGTCTGCACAGGTGATTTAATAGAGTTAACAAATTTGCTTAAAGGGAAAGGATTGTGTGTCATTTAAGTTTAACAAATGATTACAGGATATGCAGGTTTAGCGCTTGATGGGTTTCTTCAGCTGCAGTTATACTGAAGGGATGGGAAAATTCCTCAGCACTGAGGGCTGCTTTGTCAGAGTAGCTTGTTCTTCTATGCATACACCTATTAGCATAATTCGGAAGTGTGACCATTGACATACTAGGAATTGTTGTGACAAGGCCCCTCTCATTAGCTAACTCTTCACCAAGCTGCCGTCAAATTTTGGATCCTAAGCTTTTAGTAAACACTGAACTTCTGTCTTAAAGTTTTCTACAGAAACATAAGGACTAGAAATTTACCTTATAAAACAATGGAAGCAAAATGGTAGACCACATGACACTAAGTTCTCAGGTTCGGCATCCCCAGATAAGGTTGGGAACAGACTTACCTGAAGTCCTGAAGAGATGCTGCCAGTAAGTGCAGACATTGTTGTTGTTGTTGTTGTTCAGTCGTTCAGTCGTGTCCGACTCTTCGTGACCCCATGGACCAAGGCACGCCAGGCACACCTATCCTCCACTGCCTCTCGCAGTTTGGCCAAACTCATGTTGGTAGCTTCGAGAACACTGTCCAACCATCTCGTCCTCTGTCGTCCCCTTCTCCTTGTGCCCTCCATCTTTCCCAACATCAGGGTCTTTTCTAGGGAGTCTTCTCTTCTCATGAGGTGGCCAAAGTACTGGAGTCTCAACTTCAGGATCTGTCCTTCTAGTGAGCACTCAGGGCTGATTTCTTTAAGAATGGATAGGTTTGATCTTCTTGCAGTCCATGGGACTCTCAAGAGTCTCCTCCAGCACCATAATTCAAAAGCATCAATTCTTCGGCGATCAGCCTTCTTTATGGTCCAGCTCTCACTTCCGTACATTACTACTGGGAAAACCATAGCTTTAACTATACGGACCTTTGTTGGCAAGGTGATGTCTTTGCTTTTTAAGATGCTGTCTAGGTTTGTCATTGCTTTTCTCCCAAGAAGCAGGCGTCTTCTAATTTCGTGACTGCTGTCACCATCTACAGTGATCATGGAACCCAAGAAAGTGAAATCTCTCACTGCCTCCATTTCTTCCCCTTCTATTTGCCAGGAGGTGATGGGACCAGTGGCCATGATCTTAGTTTTTTTAATGTTGAGCTTCAGGCCATATTTTGCGCTCTCCTCTTTCACCCTCATTAAAAGGTTCTTTAATTCCTCCTCACTTTCTGCCATCAAGGTTGTATCATCAGCATATCTGAGGTTGTTGATATTTCTTCCGGCAATCTTAATTCCAGTTTGGGATTCATCCAGTCCAGCCTTTCGCATGATGAATTCTGCATATAAGTTAAATAAGCAGGGAGACAATATACAGCCTTGTCGTACTCCTTTCCCAATTTTGAACCAATCAGTTATTCCATATCCAGTTCTAACTGTAGCTTCTTGTCCCACATAGAGATTTCTCAGGAGACAGATGAGGTGATCAGGCACTCCCATTTCTTTAAGAACTTGCCATAGTTTGCTGTGGTCAACACAGTCAAAAGCTTTTGCGTAGTCAATGAAGCAGAAGTAAATGTTTTTCTGGAACTCTCTAGCTTTCTCCATAATCCAGCGCATGTTTGCAATTTGGTCTCTGGTTCCTCTGCCCCTTCGAAATCCAGCTTGCACTTCTGGGAGTTCTCGGTCCACATATTGCTTAAGCCTGCCTTGTAGAATTTTAAGCATAACCTTGCTAGCGTGTGAAATGAGCGCAATTGTGCGGTAGTTGGAGCATTCTTTGGCACTGCCCTTCTTTGGGATTGGGATGTAGACTGATCTTCTCCAATCCTCTGGCCACTGCTGAGTTTTCCAAACTTGCTGGCATATTGAGTGTAGCACCTTAACAGCATCATCTTTTAGAATTTTAAATAGTTCTGCTGGAATATCATCACCTCCACTAGCCTTGTTGTTAGCAAGGCTTTCTAAGGCCCATTTGACTTCACTCTCTAGGATGTCTGGCTCAAGGTCAGCAACCACACTACCTGGGGTGTACGAGACCTCCATATCTTTCCGGTATAATTCCTCTGTGTATTCTTGCCACCTCTTCTTGATGTCTTCTGCTTCTGTTAGGTCCTTTCCACTTTTATCCTTAATTGTGGTAATCTTTGTACGAAATGTTCCTTTCATATCTCCAATTTTCTTGAACAGATCTCTGGTTTTTCCCATTCTGTTGTTTTCCTCTATTTCTTTGCATTGCTCGTTTAAAAAGACCCTCTTGTCTCTCCTTGCTATTTTTTGGAAATCTGCATTCAATTTCCTGTATCTTTCACTATTTCCCTCGCATTTTGCTTGCCTTCTCTCCCCCGCTATTTGTAAGGCCTCATTTGACAGCCACTTTGCTTTCTTGCATTTCTTTTTCATTGGGATGGTTTTCGTTGCTGCCTCTTGTATAATGTTACGAGCCTCCATCCACAGTTCTTCAGGCATTCTATCCACCAAATCTAAATCCTTAAACCTGTTCTTCACTTCAACTGTGTATTCATAAGGAATTTGATTTAGATTGTATCTTACTGGCCCAGTGGTTTTTCCTACTTTCTTCAGTTTAAGCTGGAATTTTGCTATAAGAAGCTGATGATCTGAGCCACAGTCAGCTCCGGGTCTTGTTTTTGCTGAGTGTATAGAGCTTCTCCATCTTTGGCTGCAGAGAATATAATCAATCTGATTTCGATGTTGCCCATCTGGTGATGTCCATGTGTAGAGTCGTCTCTTGTGTTGTTGGAAAAGAGTGTTTGTGATGACCAGCTTGTTCTCTTGGCAGAACTCTATTAGCCTTTGGCCTGCTTCATTTTGAACTCCAAGGCCAAACTTGCCAGTTGTTCCTTTTATCTCTTGACTCCCTACTTTAGCATTCCAATCCCCTATAATGAGAAGAACATCCTTCCTTGGTGTCATTTCTATAAGGTGTTGTAAGTCTTCATAGAATTGGTCAATTTCAGTTTCTTCAGCACTGGTAGTTGGTGCATAAACTTGGATTACTGTGATGTTAAAAGGTCTGCCTTGGATTCGTATCGAGATCATTCTATCATTTTTGAAATTGCATCCCAGTACAGCTTTCACCACTCTTTTGTTGACTATGAGGGCCACTCCATTTCTTTTATGGGATTCCTGCCCACAGTAGTAGATATGATAGTCATCCGAACTGAATTCACCCATTCCCGTCCATTTTAGTTCACTGATGCCCAGGATGTCAATGTTTATTCTTGCCATCTCATTTTTTACCACATCCAGCTTACCAAGGTTCATGGTTCTTACATTCCAGGTTCCTATGCAATACTTTTCTTTACAGCATCGGACTTTCCTTTCGCTTCCAGGCATATCCGCAGCGGAGCATCCTTTCGGCTTTGGCCCAGCCGCTTCATCAGCTCTGAATCTACTTGTACTTGTCCTCCGCTCTTCCCCAGTAGCATGTTGGACGCCTTCCGACCTGAGGGGCTCATCTTCCAGCGTCATATCTTTTATATGCCTGTTGTCTTTGCCCATGGAGTTTTCTTGGCAGGGATACTGGAGTGGCTTGCCAGTTCCTCCTCCAGGTGGATCACGTTTGGTCCAAACTCTCCACTATGACCTGTCCATCTTGACCTGTCCATAGCTTCCCTGAGTAATTCAAGCCCCTTCGCCACGACAAGGCAGTGATCCATGAAGGGGAGTGCAGACATTACTGAACTACAATGGGCCAAAGTCTGAGTCAGTATACATGGCAACTTTCTGTGTTACAGGGCGAAACTGCTTCATATCTTGGACCAGTTGCAGAGATAAGATGGACAATATGGTCCAAGGGAAGAATATAGCACTGATAATAACAAACTGTCTGGTGATATATTAAAGCAGTACTTTTTTCTGGGGGGACGTAGGGGTACACATACCCCTAAACATTTTGTAAATCTTTGTACTTTTGTCCATTTACTGTATTCATTTTTCCTGATTTGAACTATAAAATGGTGATTTTCTTGAGTCAGAATGAGAGTACTCCTAAACATTTTTAAAGAAAAAAAAAAGGCACTGTATTAAAGTCTGTATTGCACTGTAAGTATTAGTAGGGGATGAAAATTTACACCACAATAACTTATTAGTCACTGTGGTGTAAACCACTGAGTCTTGGGCTTGCCGATCAGAAGGTCGGCGGTTCGAATCCCTGCAACGGGGTGAGCTCCCGTTGTTTGGTCCCAGCTCCTGCCAACCTAGCAGTTTGAAAGCACGTCAAGTGCAAGTAGATAAATAGGTACCGCTTCTATATGGGAAGTATAGACAAGTCCCCTTAGAAGACAGATTCTGTCCGGGCAATTCTGGAGAAATAGAGACTATCGCCCATGTTTTCTTTCGTTTCTCCCTTTACAGAGACCTCTGGAAAGAATCTACCCTAAAGATATTTGATGAGTTACCTGGACTATCTGAAGAACTGCAAACTAAATGGCTCCTGTCAGACTCTAACCCAAAGGTCACCGCTATGGTGGCAAGATTTTGCGCCAACGCTATCAGAATTTGGTGTGTCTACACAGGAGGTACTCAAATCAACTCCTGATCAGAGCCAGACAGACTTTGTTTTAATTTATAGCGTATAGTAAACAATTAATATAATCTAAGGATCAAAGGATGACTGATCCCTTTTAGATAAGTCATTTTAGTTTATTTTAGATAAGTTATTTTAGTTTATTTCAAAAAAGTTAAATACTGAAGATGTAATGCAATTTACTGTGCTGGTCTGTGACCGTAATAAAGAATACTATTAGGTACTGCTCCAGCGAGAAGGTAAACGGCGTTTCTGTGTGCTGCTCTGGTTTCGCCAGAAGCGGCTCAGTCATACTGGCCACATGACCCGGAAAAACTGTCTGCGGACAAATGTCGGCTCCCTTGGCCAGTAAAGCGAGATGAGCACCGCAACGCCAGAGTCGTTTGTGACTGGACTTAACTGTCAGGGGTCCTTTACCTTTACCTTTTTTTAAAGGTAGCATGAGACTCTGTTGTTTCGTGACAGTACCAATGAGAATTAGAAGTTCCACTCTCACCAATGGCATCTATTAGAACTGCCTGCTTGAGTTAAGTGCATACCCACATAGGTAATACCTTAGCACAGAAATGGGCCACTCAGGGGCAGGTAAAATAAAATAATCCACTTGCAGGTCCTAACTTGACCTAGAGTGGCCTACTGAGGTTAACATTTAACAAGTATCCAGCCAACAGCAATTCTCCTTTACAAACATCCTAGCATGGTTTGTATTTTTCCCTGGCTGGGCAAATTCTCTCTCACACACACACTTTCCTGTCAGGCTGTCTTTACAGTCACTGGTTATTTCTACTCCTATTCAGACCCAGGAGAATGAAACACACACTGTGATTATGTTTAATTAGACACCTGTTTAAATCCCATATGTACTAATGGTAGAATAAATCCAATTGCCTCTCAAGCTCAAATGTCTATGAAGGTACTCTGGGGTGGGGTATGGGGAACCTAGCCTAGGCCCCAATCCAGGAAAACAGCTAATATAACATACTATACTTTAAGCGTATGAGTAGTCCAAGTGATGTCATTGTGAAAGTGAAGTACATAGTTAAGTGCTTTCCTGGATCAGGGCCATAATACATAACAGCTAAGTCACTGGACTTTAGGGTAAGTATCCTGTGAAAACAAAAAGCCAGGACACCATTACTCCTGGCATTAAGAAACATATTTGTGAGGGACTTTTTCTTCTCCTCGTGCATGTATAATTCACTGATTTGACTGTCAGGCAAAACAAACCTCAGTATTAAAGAAAAAGCATTAGCAAATGCTAAAGGTAACGTCATGGTTGTAGCAGCAAGCCCTCATAAAAGTCAGGAAATTTAGAAAGGTAAGGTTTCTCCCCCAAATGTTAGTTCTGCAGGGCTGAGAGGGCCCAAGCTCACCAGCTGCACTATTGAACTCAGGGCCAGCCTGCATGTTACTTTATCCTTGTGGGTTAAGGAGAGAAACTCTCCATGTAATTAGGAGCACCCGTGTGGCTAAGTGCAAGAGACGTTACAGCCAGGGCACACAGAGTTTCCATGCAGAAGCAGATTCCCAGGGGGGATAATCTAATACGCAGACGAGCAGCTCTTAAATCCTAATCCTAACTGTCTTACTGGGAAGGAAATCCCACTGTATTCAGTGAGGGTTTACAAACAGGTAAGAGCACATAGGACTGCACCATTTTGGCTCAATCCTGTGCATGTTTACCTGTGAAGGAAGTCCAGCTGTGACCTACAGTCCTCCGTCCCTGCTAGTAGGTGTAGAGAGGGCTGAAGCCTTTGCGCCTAAAATACATTTTTAGTTATTTAATGTTAGCAGTTCATAAGAAAGAATAAAGTATAAATGCAAACAAACAAAGCTTAATAAACTTAAAGGCTACAGAATCACAAAAGCCACATAAAACAATTAGCAAGATTAAACTGTAACCAAAAAGCTTGAGAAAATAAAAAAGTCTTTGGTGCAAAATATATATGGTAGGGACCTGGTCAACGTCTCCTCCAGGAGTATATACTAACTGAAGGATCACATACCTTTTCATTTAAAGAAGACCCTGACTCTCTTGACAATACCAGGGATGGTCAAACTGTAGATTATGAGCCCTGATATTGGGATGATGATGATAATTTATTAATATTAAATAAACATGGGTAGGGGGGAGTAAGAGAAATAACTTAGGGCATTTACACCACGCCTTATCCATTATATTAAAAGTATACCTACTTCTGTATAAATGCTTGGTGTTCTTATACAATTGACAACATCTACTAATGCTCTGCTGGGTTTTTTTTCTATTTTAAACGGCTGTAAATAATTGCCATAAACATCTGCATAGATTTCCGCTGAAAACAGTGGCAGCATTAAGATAAAATCAACAGTGTAGTTATTGTTTGAGGAATGTAAAAATGGAGAACTGACAAAATGGTCTTAGTAAACTATGCAGGAATAGAAGATAAATAAAATGAACCAAGGAAGGAGAGGGAGGGAAGTCGTTGGAAATTTAATGTGTTAAATGTCTGTTTTGTTTCTAGAATTGAAAATTCAATTTAAAAAAAATTGAAAAACAAAACAAAAAACATCTGCATAGATTTATCCTCCCTAGACATCTAAAATGCTATCACTATAATTTGGCACATAAAGATTGTATCCGGAAATGTTCCAAAGCCATTTTTAAAGAGGTGGCTTATTACTATTTTTCCAGTTCTTGCTATAATCATTATGACTACTTCTATAATATTTCCTATTGTATTTCTCTTTTATTTATTTATTTCATAAAATTTATGTACCGCTTGATTGTAAGAAAAACCTTAAAGTGGTTTTCAAGAAGAAGAAAACAAGAAAATTGTTGGTGAAAACAACAAAAACAATGATTTAAAACATTCAAAATTTTAAAACCAGCACATCAGCATATTTCCTTTATTACACATTTCCTGGAGACCTTTTAGAGAACAGCTTTTGCTGTAAATGACAACAGATAACTGGTTATGTTTCATACAGTTCATATTCCTTCCAGTAATCCCTTAGGATTTTATATTCCCACCATATGTATGGAGCATAGCTGTCAACTTTCGGATTTGAAAATAAGGGATTTTTTCAAGCTTTCAGATTTGAAAATAAGGGATGCTGCGAGGGCAGTGCAATGGCACCAAGTAGCCTTGCCATCCTGCGCTCCAGAGGCTGTGCGCGAACGGGTGAGCGAAAGAGCGAGCGCGTAGACGGCAGGCAGGCTGTCTGTCTGGTTGGGCGTAAGGGTCTGACTGCACAAGGCATGCAAGCTCCGCCCCCAGTCGGTCTCAGACTCCTTATTGGCAGCCAAGCAACGTAGCTGAGGAGCCTCCCTGGCCGGCAGGGAGGGAGAGGAGCTGCTTCCTTTGAAATCCGGGAAATTTAAGGGATATCAACAATACAGGATAGCAGCAGGAAATGGCCTTGGAATAAGGGAGTTTCCCCCCCAAAAAGGGAGGGTTGACAGCTATGGTATGGAGGATGCTTTTTTACTATCACACAACAGAGGCCATTGCTATAGACACGATGTCCCTCTTTACACAAATCAAGTGTAGAGCAGCATGCAATGAGAGAAAAAGCCCCTCAAAATATACGCATGGTTGTCCTTAGTACCTAGTGGCAGATTCCTTTAGTTCTGAGAAAGAAAAATGACTTCCCAATATTTTGTTGCCCAGGGAAAGAAATATTAGCATAGGCCATCATAATCCTGTGATTCTGACACACACACTAGGCTTTGACGTTGATGCAGTCCCCACACCTGCAGAGATTCCAGAGGCAGCAGCAATTAAGCAAATGCCATATCTAATGTTTGCAAGCTGTCTTGTTGGTTTTATTTGCAAAAAAAGGGGGAAATCCAAAAGTGGTCAGACTAATTTTGGTGGAACTATGCTGGACTAATGCTGGAGTAAATGGTTTCAATACTGCTATCATTGATCCCTTTCTCTGCTTTTGAAAATCATATTCATCACTTGAATTCATCACTGATGTTAGAAATTATTTCAAAAACTTGATAAGGGGCAGTGAAGGAATTGCAGTAGATCATCATTTTCACATTCAATTTTAAATGTTGCCTCGAATGGTGCACACAAAGCGGATATATACTTGAACCTGCCCTCTGAAAAGAGGTGAATAATTGAATTTAAAACCACAAAACTCACGTCAAATCAGTACATGATGTTTGTTAGTGTATCTGACATGTTTAGCTAGTGAATGTTCACTCGGTTTTTTATTTAATTTTTTTAGTTTGGGGAAAATAGAAACGTTTGTGGCGAAGAAACCCCTATAGCTTTCCTTTCTGCCAAACCAACTCTGCTTAAAAAGAAAGAAAAAGTTCTCTGCTCGAATTAAAAAGACAGAGCTGTTTCATAAAATGTTTAACGTACAGAGTGATGCTTCTGAGCCAGATGTATGTCTTTCTCGAATCGGCATGCTATGGTTTTGCTTACCATGAAAAACTTAAAATAGGCAGTGTTTAGATAAGGCAGACGTCAGGAGCAGTGTTGTCTCACTATTGTAAAAACGTCGCTCTTTATAAACGAGCTGTATTGCTGCCTGATGGGATTTTTCCTGGCTGGCTTTTGAAAAACCTAAACTAGATTGAATCATCACAGCTGGCTCTAAAATATCAAGAATTAAATAAGTATTTTATGAGCATTATAAGAGCGTGAAAGTTTTAAGTAGTTAAATAATGGCAGCGCTTGGCAAGTGTTACAGGAAAGATGAATGAATTTGGGACGGGTGGTATTAAAGTCTATTCTGTCTTTGCAGAGAAAGATAAATGCAAATGGCAAACAATATGGGACTGAAATGTAACAAAAAGCTGATTTCAATATAACTTATTTCCCTCCATGGGAGGAAGCAGAGACATAGAACAACTGAAAGCATATGGCTGTTAGGCAGCCACAAGAAGAGCACTGAATGGATTAAGGTGGCAATGAGAAACCTTTACAGCTTGCCACTGGTGGGTTATGTAAGCCCTGGGGGATAAAGCGGGTTCTCCTTCATGGAGAGCACGTGTTGCGGTGGGGGCCAGCAAATCACCCCTCTGTTGCTGGGCGGGATTGTATAGATGGCCACTGCTGTGATTGGGCTCTGGGTGTTGTTGGGGAGATTTCTATGTTGCAATTGTTTATGGACAGCCCAGGGACTATATATTGCTTGGTTTGCAGCGTGATGTTCCCCTTTGCTGCATGCATCGGATCTCCCGTCCCTCCCTCCCTATTTATTAGGCCTCTGTGTTTGACCTTGCTATGCCTGTCATGGGGTCATCTGCTTTTGGGGCAGGGGCCTGGTAGGAATTTTTCCATTTGGCTGATTGGCTGGTGCCATCTGGTTTTCGCCTACTGCATAGCAATTAGTCACAACTTGTAAGGTTGGCGGTTAGGCATTGGTTATTAATTTGGTTGGTGGAGGGGTCAGGATTGACTGTGGCTGCCCCTCCAATGCTGCTGCTGCGCGGGGAAGTCCGTTAAAGGAATCCAGGGGCTCGCCATGCTTTTGTCCGTAACCCCCCGGTCGAGGGCCAGGGCCATGCAAGAGCCCCTGGGAGCATTTGGGGAGAGGCGACGGTCAGACCCCTGGCTCCCATTCTCTCCCCAAAGTGTTTTCCCTTTTACTGACAAATGTCAGTTCTGTCCCCAGCGGGACAGATAGTCTGAACCAATGCCTAAGCAACCACTCACATACCGTATATACTCGAGTATAAGGTGACCCGAATATAAGCCGAGGCACCCAATTTTACCACAAAAAACCTGGGAAAGCTTCATAGGAGCCACTGCCTGCCTCACTCGAGTATAAGCCGAGGGCGGCTTTTTCAGCACAAAAAATGTGCTGAAAAACTAGGCTTATACTCGAGTATATAGGGTATCTTGTATTTTAATAAAGTTTTGACCAAAATCATGCCAAAAACCTTAAACTTAAATTTCTGTCTGAAGTGTGTTTCATTTGAGGGGTGGTTTGGGACCTCGATGTGCAATGGGAGGCTGCAAGGATGCCAGTAAGAAAGTTCAGATAATATGACACAAGAGCTTGAAGGCATTTCACTTCCATGACATTAAAACTGCCCTGCACCTTGAATATGCACTTAACAATGCTCTTGGCCATTAAGATGCACACATTATCATATTAACAGTGCTATGAAACTTACATACAAAGTAGTTTACATGGACATAGAGTTAAACTACAAGCTTGATTGCGGTGTAATAGTATTGCTTTTGATGCATGGAAGGGCATTAAGCCCGTAAGTGTAGTTTTTTTCTTCCTTTTTAAGCTTCTTGTCTCTAGAATCTGTCACTAAAAATATAGCAGTCAGGTGTCTGGAAGTAGTAAAGGATTTGCCTGTCTTGATTCTGTCATTCAAGCTCCAGTGTTCAATCAGCCTTACAGTCACCAGATTATCTGAACAAGTATCAGACACACAGATTTGGGCAGCCCATGTCCGTCTCAAAGCCTAATGGTTCTGGAGAGGCCACTTGGAGCTAGCCAGCTGCTCTTCCTCACCAAGGAGAAAGACGAGGAAGCTAAGAGGATGGCCAAGAGGGCCATTTAAATAGTTTGGGTAGAAGAGGGAATGTCGGGAAGTACATGACAAGCTACACCTGCTGAAATCCTCTTTCCCTTTTTACACTTAGCTACCCAGTCAGGGAGCCGGAATAACCAGTAGTGCCGGACAGGGCTGACAAGCATCCCAGTACAGAGATTGATGCCAGTAACCGAGGAGGATAGAGTGGTGGTGATAATGCCGAGGTTTCAGGTTCAATCCCCGTATGGGACAACTGCATATTCCTGCATTGCAGGGAGTTGGATGATCTGCAGAATCCCTTCCAACTCTATGATTCTACGATCAGATGAAAATGGGCTGCTTCTTAGCTATGAATTGAAAGCCTGCCTGACGTTCATAATATTTTAGGAACAACATGGCTAAGATGGTCATTGTGAATTATTTGGATCTTGAACTGAGTAAAATGCTGCTCAAAATGTTTATCTCCGTATTCTAGTACTCTTGAAGAAAAATTCAACAAAACCAACCACCTCATCCAGAGTGTTGTTCATCACTTAGCCCAGCTTAAATGCTTTATTTAAAGTATGGAAACCCTCAAACACTCTGATGACTTTCAAAACAGCTTACTTAAAATATTTGTGTGACTGCGGAAAAGGAATGGAAGTAATCCCAGAATTCACTAAGCAGCCTTTCAGCCTTTCCATATCACAATATCTCTTATTATTATTAATAGTTTTCAGTGGAACGTTAATAATATAAAATTCTTAACATGAATTAGGCACTTTGTTATCCCATTAACATTTCGAGATAAATGCATCAGATAAGCAACAAACAACCCCTGAATCAAATAACCACAGATCTTGGTACATTTAGCAAAAAATATTATTGCAAACACCAGCAGACCTTCTGTTAAAGGGAAAGGACAGTGTTATGTATTGAGTTTAGCTGCAGTACACATTCTGGCCACCGAGGCTGCAGTTCTCACTCTACCCACAGTGGCTGCAGTTCTCACTCAGGTCCCTACATGCAAATGAAGGATTGAAAGTGACGTTCACTGATTGGGTAGCCAGAGGAGTTGTTACTGTTGCAAGTTATTGAGTTCTATATAAGCCAGGCAACTGAGCTGCTGTTTCCAGTCCAGGACTCAGAGCTAAAATAAAGAGCTGGTTGTTTTAAGAGCTGTGTCTTCGTCCATCTTTCCCACTATTCAACACTGGCGACGAGGATGGGATCGGATGCAGCAAGCCACAGCTAGAGCTGAATCACTGAGCTGAACACTTAAGAGCTGAATCACTGCTGAGGCTAGCCTCCATTCCTTCGCCATCCAGTCGGCATCAGGGAACCATGGCTTCGCTACTGCCTCTACCTCCGTATTCTCCAGCAACTGAGTCCTGGCACTCATATATGGCCCGTTTTGAATGCTACATTGAGGCAAACGCTTTCATCAACCTAACAGATGATCGGAAGAGAGCCATTTTCCTCACTGTCTGCGGTTCAGAAGTTTTTGAAACAGCTCGGGCACTCATTGCACCACTCGCTGTGCAGACCACACCTTGGGACACGCTGAAGGAGAGACTCAAGGTTCACTATGCGCCCAAGGTATCAAGGATTGTTGCCCGCCACGCATTCCATCACCGGAATCAAGCCGAGGGGGAGACGATCAGCGAATACCTGTCTGCTCTCCGGAAGGCAGCTTACCACTGTGAGTTCAGAGACCTGGAAGACGCCCTGCTTGATAGAATTGTGTGTGGTGTGTGGGATGAAAAGCTGCAGCGCCAACTCCTTGCCAAGCCCAACCTCACCCTCAAGCAGGCCATCGAAGATGCCCAGGCCGCGGAGCTGGCAAAGCACTCAACAGTTGAGATTCGCAAGGCCAACAGTCCGGCGTTTCCAAGGAGGCCAACCCCAGTCCACCATGGGGAAATCAGCGAATCAGAGAGCTCCTCGGCTGAAGATGACGACGTCCACCGTGTTAAGCAGGAGCATAGGAAGTTCAAACAGCGAACAATGGACCAATCGGACTGTGCAGGTTGTGGCGGTAACCACCCTCGATCCAAATGCCGTTTCAGGGACGTCATCTGTCGGCATTGTTTCCGTAAGGGACACCTTGCAAGGGTCTGCCGCTCATCCACACCGGCAAACACGCCCCCATCACCTGGAAAAAAGAAGGCATCAAGGTCGGTAACAGAGAATTGCCATGCCGTCACCCACTGCCACTGCTCAGCTGAGCAGACAATTGGTCGAGCTGATGACTCTATGCACCGGAAAATCCACATCACTGTGACTGTTGAGGGCAAACCTTGTGACATGGAAGTTGACACGGGCTCTGCCATGTCCATCGTCTCTTGGAGTACCATCAAGAGACTGGTTCCCAAGATATCCAAGAGACGCCTTGACTCCCACCACCTGCACCTGAGAGACTATCAGGGAAATAGCATTCCAGTTGTAGGTGTGGGCATGTTCAGTGTGGCCTACAAGGATTTTTCAGGACCTCTGAAACTAGTGGTAGTCGATGGAAATCGTCCCAGCCTGCTTGGACTGGACTGGTTCGCGTCCTTGGGTTTGGAAGTCACTGGCATCCATAGCGTGTCACAGCCAGAAGTAGACGCTCTCCTCACTGAGTTTTCAGACGTGTTCGACGGAACCTTGGGACAGTATGTGGGGTCGCCCATATCGTTTAACCTTGACCCACAAGTTGCGCCCATCCGGATCAAGCCACGACGTGTGCCATTTGCTCTCAAGCCTAAAGTCGATGAACAATTGGACAAGCTGATCGCACAAGGGGTCCTGGAGCCCGTAGACCAGGCTAAGTGGGAAACTCCCATCGTAACACCCATCAAGCCTGACGGGTCAGTACGTATCTGTGCGGACTATAAATGCACGATAAACAAGGCACTTCAACAGCATGCGTACCCTGTCCCTGTCGTTCACCACTTGCTGCACTCGCTGGGAGAGGGCAAAATCTTTGCAAAACTCGACCTTGCTCAGGCATACCAGCAGCTGCCAGTAGACGACACCACGGCTGAGGCACAAACGATTGTCACACACCGTGGGGCTTTCCATTGTCGACGGTTGCAGTTCGGGGTCAGCATAGCTCCAGGGATTTTCCAGAGCTTGATGGAGCGGCTCCTACAGGGTCTGCCTGGCGTCGTCCCCTATTTTGATGACGTGCTCATCTCGGCGGAGACAATGCAACAGCTTTTTGATCGTCTTAGAGCTGTCCTGACCAGGTTCCAGGAAGCAGGCCTCAAGGTAAAAAGAGAAAAATGCCAAATTGCTGTACCACAGGTCGAGTTCCTGGGGTACCTGGTTGATGGCTCCGGCATCCATCCCACGACAACGAAGGTCAAGGCCATCCAGCAGGCTCCCAAACCAAGGAACAAGACAGACCTTCAGGCTTTCCTAGGCATATTGAACTTTTACAACATGTTCTTGCCGCATAAGGCAACCGTCGCTGAGCCTCTCCATCGGCTTCTAGACAAAAAGGCATCGTGGAGGTGGGGCCGCCAGGAGGCCACTGCATTTGCTGCTGTGAAGACCTTATTAACATCGGACTCCGTCCTCGTCCAGTACAATGAGGAGCGTCCTCTCATCCTGGCATGCGACGCATCGCCATTCGGTGTTGGGGCTGTTCTCAGCCATAGCTTCCCTGATGGCCAGGAGGCCCCTATTGCTTACTTCTCACGAACCCTGTCGCCAGCAGAAAGGAACTATAGCCAGCTTGACAAGGAGGCGCTGGCGCTTGTGGCAGGCATCAAACGCTTCCACGAATACCTTTATGGCAGAGACTTTGACCTTGTCACGGATCACAAGCCTCTTTTGGGCATCCTGGCTGGTGACCGCCCAACTCCGCAGGTGTTGTCGCCTCGAATGATGCGCTGGACAGTCTTTCTCGCGGCTTACAACTACCGGCTCCAGCACCGACCTGGCAAGGCTTTAGGGCATGCCGACGCCCTTAGCCGCTGCCCATTGCCGACACTGGTCGAAGATCCAGCACCCTCGTCAGAGGTACTCCTGATTGAGGAACTACCTGAATCTCCGCTGTCAGCATCTGACATCGCCCTCCATTCCTCCAAGGATCACACCATTGCCCGTGTTCTCAACTGGGTGTGGAGGGGGTGGCCAAAAGGGCCAACTGATCCAGAGTTTCAGCCTTTCACCCAACGGCAGCACGAGCTCTCAGCTCACCGCGGCTGCCTCCTGTGGGGAGACCGAGTCATCATCCCGCCCAAGCTTCGTCAGCGCGTCCTTCAGGCACTCCACGTTGGCCACCCAGGAATTGTGCGCATGAAGGCGTTGGCACGCAGTTTTGTCTGGTGGCCGGGCATGGACAAAGCTATCGAATCCTGGGTTGAATCATGCCAGGCCTGTCAACAATCGAGGCCAGATCCACCGGTGCACCGTGGAAACTCCTGGGAGACCCCCAAGGCACCCTGGTCGAGGGTGCATATTGATCTAGCAGGGCCTTTCCATGGCCACATCTTCATGGTGATAGTGGACGCGTACTCCAAATGGCTGGAAGTGGTTCTGATGTCCTCAACCACCTCAGAAGCCATTATACGCGTGCTGCAGAGGCTCTTCGCCACCCATGGATTGCCTGACGTGCTGGTATCAGACAACGGGGCCCAATTCTCTTCTGGCACATTTGAGCGCTATCTCCTTGGCCGAGGCATCCGCCATGCTCTGACGGCACCTTTCCATCCATCCAGCAATGGACAGGTGGAGAGAATGGTTCGCTCGGCTAAGGAGGCACTGGCACGTATGGACAATGGGAACTGGCATGAACGGGTAGCCGAGTACCTGTTTGTCCAACACATCACCCCGTGTACAGCAACAGGGCGGAGTCCGGCTGAACTTTTGATGGGCCGCCGCCTGCGATCTCCTCTTGACCGGCTGCACCCAGACTTTGCTGTGGAAGATCCCCCAGGCTGTGGTAACCCGCCACGGTCTTTTGTTCCAGGGGACAAGGTGTTTGCAAAGAACTATGCTGGAGAGATTCCCTGGATGCCGGCTGTGGTGGTTGGGGTTACAGGGCCGAAATCGTATCAGGTAGCTTTGGACTGCGGCCGGTTATGGCGCCGGAACATTGACCAGCTGCGCCGCTGGGCTGGGAACTTGGACACTGGAACAGTGCCTCCGCCGGCCCCGGCAGAGGCTGGCCAGCCACCAAGTACTACTGAGGAAGAACATCCAGGGCATAGACAATCTCCCCTGGCACCCTCGCTGGAGACTCCGGTACAACCGCAGTCTGAAGCCGCCGCTACAGCAGCCGACGCGGAAGCCTCAGACTCAACCGATCCAACTGCGTCACCTGTGGCGGACGGTTGCCAAGGCTCAGGTACTCCGGATGCCTCTCCAGTAGTACCTCGTCGGTCTACTCGGACTCGTAGTCATCCAGCCTATCTTAAGGATTATGTTGCCAAATGAACCAGTATATTGTACTTGTATATAGTTAAAAATGTATGCTGTTGAAACTTGTGAAACCATATGCTTACGGGGCCTAACATCTCATCCTGGTGGGAAGGGGTGTTATGTATTGAGTTTAGCTGCAGTACACATTCTGGCCACCGAGGCTGCAGTTCTCACTCTACCCACAGTGGCTGCAGTTCTCACTCAGGTCCCTACATGCAAATGAAGGATTGAAAGTGACGTTCACTGATTGGGTAGCCAGAGGAGTTGTTACTGTTGCAAGTTATTGAGTTCTATATAAGCCAGGCAACAGCTGCTGTTTCCAGTCCAGGACTCAGAGCTAAAATAAAGAGCTGGTTGTTTTAAGAGCTGTGTCTTCGTCCATCTTTCCCACTATTCAACAGACAGAGGGAAGAAAAACAAGGACAGTTACGTTATTAGGCATTGAAACGATGAATTGAACGTGAGATTGGAAGAATTTGAGAAGCTGAGAGAAACCGAAAGGGACATTTCACTGCCAGTCCAGTCAGAATGGCTGGAGGCTCCATCTTGTTCTTCACCTCAGGCAGCAAAACGACTGAAGACAAAAACTCGCTGCCCCACAAGGAAGTTGGATCTCTCTCTATCTTTATCTATTTAATCGATTTGGGTTTAAAAAACACACAACAACCATTGTTTCAATTCTATTAGAGTTTAATTACTTTTAAACGATGGCACGTTTTCTGTGGGGTTTTGCATTTTTTATTTTTTTTTTGCATTTTACTTGTGTTGTTTTCGTTTGTCTCAGCCGCCTCGAGTCCCTTTCTGTGGGAAAGACGGGATATAAATAAATATAGTAATATTAGCATTACAGGTAACTCGCAGCTGACAGGTGGACAGGTAACTCTGTGAAGGAGGCGCAAGGGCTGTGGGAGCTTCTGAGGGGATCATTGGAATGAAAAGCGGCGTAGAAATATAATAAATCGAAATCAGATCAGATCCTGCCACGGAGAGAGCTTTTAAGCTCTCAGACTTGCTTACCAAGTTCTGGGAAAGTCTTGTATTGGTTTGAGAGGTATAGAAGGCAAGGTTGCAAAGGGGTATTTCTGGCTATACACCATTTCGGCTTTTCGTTTAATCCCCAGAACTTAGCCCCAGCGTGAGTTGTGAGTGGTCTGTATTATTTCTCTTTCCGCTTACTTTCAACTCTTCATTATTATGTTTTTAATGTTTGATGTTTTATCGTGTTTTTAATATTCTGTTGGGAGTCACCAAGAGTGGCTGGGGAAACCCAGCCAGATAGGCAGGGTATAAATGATAAATTATTATTATTATTATTATTATTATTATTATTATTATTATTAAACCTTTGTGGGGACCACAACACACACACCACAACCTTTTAGAATCATAGAATCATAGAGTTGGAAGAGACCACAAGGGCCATCCAGAAGAAGATAGCTCCATCAGTAGAGTAAAGGTAAAGGTAAAGGGACCCTTGACTGTTAGGTCCAGTCGCGGACGACTCTGGGGTTGCGGCGCTGATCTCGCTTTATTAGCCGAGGGAGCCGGCGTACAGCTTCTGGGTCATGTGGCCAGCATGACTAAGCTGCTTCTGGCGAAACCAGAGCAGCACATGGAAACGTCGTTTACCTTCCTGCCAGAGCAGTACCTATTTATCTACTTGCACTTTGACGTGCTTTCAAACTGCTAGATGGGCAGGAGCAGGGACCGAGCAACGGGAGCTCACCTCATCGCGGGGATTCGAACCTCCGACCTTCTGATCGGCAAGCCCTAGGCTCTGTAGTTTAACCCACAGCGCTACCCGCATCCTACAATCAGTAGAGTACGAGGCTCTTAATCTCTGGGTTGTGGGTTTGAGCCCCACATTGGGCAAAATATTTCTGCCTGCATGGAATCAGACTAGATGAGCCTTGTGTTCTCTTCCAATTGTGCAATTCTATGACTTATTCTCCTGGCTCCAGCAGAATAGTTATTTGGCACCTAGTTTTAGGGAAATGAAGGGGCTCTGCTGGAGCTCTCTGTGGGAGGTATTGTAACTATTCAATAAACCATTTCCATTCTTTTATATTAAAAAAAAGTTACCTTGATTTCTTACTCTTCCAGTAAGTTTCACCATTTCTGTATATTCCATGAGTTTTTTTATCCATTCTTCCTTTGATGTGACTTCTGCTTATTTCCATTTTGGGGCGAGTAACATTCTTGCTGCTGTAGGAGCATACATAAATAAATTTCTATACTATTTAGGTAGTTCTGTCCCTATAATTCCCAAAAGAAAAGCTTCTGGGGTTTTGTTACAAAGGTTATTTTGTTACAAAGGTTTTTTTTAACATCCTTTTCAATTCACCATATATCATTTCCCAGTAAGCTTTAACCTTACTACATATGATAAAAAGAATCTACTTTCTCTTTACATTTCCAACACATGTTTGATTTAGATGTATACATTTTTGACAGTTTACTCGGTGTTAGATACCAGCGTTGGTATCCAGGGCCAGATTTAGGTTTGATGAGGCCCTCAGCTACTGAAGGTAAATGGGGCCCTTTATATGTCCAGCTGTCCTTTGTCAACAACAAATTGTCACTGTTTTTTTGTGTTGAATATGTGCTATTTGGTAATTTATGGACCTAATAGGTAACTAAAGCCATTTGCAGCAGTCCATGCAGAATATAGGCACCCTGTACATAGAAAGGAGCAAACCAGTGATATTTTAGGGAGCAGGCTAGCAGGCAGGGCCCATGACTTACATCAGAAGAAGAAGAAGAAGAAGAAGAAGAAGAAGAAGAAGAAGAAGAAGAGGAGGAGTTTGGACTTGATATCCCGCTTTATCACTCCCCTTCAGGAGTCTCAAAGCGGCTCACATTCTCCTTTCCCTTCCTCCCCCACAACAAACCCTCTGTGAGGTGAGTGGGGCTGAGAGACTTCAGAGAAGTGGGACTAGCCCAAGGTCACCCAGCAGCTGCATGCGGAGGAGCAGGGAATCGAACCCGGTCCCCCAGATTAGAGTCTACCGCTCTTAACCACTACACCACACTGGCTCTCAGAGGAGCCTACAGAACACAAAACACTGTTGCTGTATGTAGGTTTTATTTTATTTGTTTTTTATCTTATATTTTGGAAATGTACATCCAGTTTGTTTTTTCCTTTAAATTTTTTGGGGGGCCCCAAGAGAGTGGGGCCCTAAGCTATAGCTTGCTTAGCTTATACGGAAATCCGGCACTGTTGGTATCCTTGGTAGAGGTTGCTTTCCTGATGTGACTTTTCCTTTCCCCACAGTCCTGGCTGACATCCACTCTCGAGGAAGTTCAGCGATCCCGACCGCTGTTCCCCACGACTCCTGGGTAGGTGTGATTAAGTGACAAAGCCATTACAGAGTCAATTATCGTTCCGCTCCCAATTGCAGCCATCCCAAAGATTGTTTAAACTCGGGCCTGAGCTCCTCTCCCAGAGCCATCCGATTCTGCAGCAAGCAGCCGCAGCAGCACCTGCAAGCGATCACTTTGAGAGATGGCTAATGTTCTAATTGCTGAGGACCCAAAAATGTTAGCTGTAAACAAATGAGGGCTGTATTTATAATCCATCAGCGTTACGGCCTTCTGATGGCGATGATATCTGCAGAGTTTACACTGGGAGACCTCCTGCCCCTCTGCAGCCGCAGCAGCTGTAAGCTTATGGCCCCGGTTTGCAGATGGAGGGGAAATTGCAGGCGTTTAGCTAAGGCAGGAAAGAATAATCGCTGGCAATCTCTTCAAAATGGCCCAGGAGCCTCCTCTAGAAAATCGGGGCCAGGGCGCCCGGCGCTGTGGTGCAAAAAACCCTCCGGCGCCCACCCGCCCGCCGTTTCCCAGAGTTGCAGACAGGGGTGTAGCAAGGGGGCGGGGGGCAGGCCACCCCAGGTTCCACCCCAGAGGGGGGTGACACTTTAAAAAAAAAATAATTTTTTTTTAATTTTTTTTTTTAAATTTTAACTTCATTGAAAAAAAGAGATAATAGACACACACACAAAACCCCCACACCTCACAAAGTGGCACCATCAGAGGGGGGTGACACTTTTTAATTTTTTTAATTTTTTTTTAATTTTTTTACATTTTTATTATTATTTTATTATTATTTTTTTATTTTAACTTTATTGGAAAAAAAAGAGATAATAGACACACACACACACAAAACCCCCACACCTCACAAAGTGGCACCATCAGAGGGGGGTAACACTTTTTAATTTTTTTTAATTTTTTTAAAATTAAAGTGGTGGGGGTTGACAAAATAAAATTCCTCCCCGGGTACCACCTGGGCTTGCTACGCCTCTGGTTGCAGACCTTTTTACGGCGCTGCCGGCAGCTTTGCGGGGCTGGAGGAGGCGGGCAGCGGCTGGAGGGCGGCTCCTCCGGCAGGGAAGAGGCGGAGGCTCCGGGCACGGCACTGCTTCAGTGAGGCGGGCGAGGGCGGCGAGCTGATGCAGGGAGGCGCCGCGTCCAGCCTCCGCCTCTTCCCTGGCGCCCTCCAGAACTTGGCGCCCTGGCGCCCCGTGCCACTTGCCTCTATGGGCAAGACGCCCCTGATCGGGGCCATCAGAGCTGCTGCCGATTTTCACAGAATGCTAAATTTTAAGGTAGTAGTAGTATCATAGAATTGTAGAACTGGGTAGGAGCTCTGAGTGGTGGCCATTCAACTTCTGCTGGAAACTCTCCCAGTGAAGGAGAATCCATCACCTTCTGGTGGGTTGCATTTCACAGACTGAGAGGAGATGGGATGGCCATCTTCAGATATCTCAAGGGCTATCACATGGAAGAGGGAACAAGCTTGTTTACTCCTGCTCTGGAGGGTAGGAGTATCACCTAACCTGGTGATAACAGAATAAGTGATATAAGGAAGGAGCTGCAGCCCAATATTGTGGAAAGAGGTGATAAGGGAACATCTAGCTACTTTAAATGAATTCAAATCTCCAGGCCCTGGTGAGCTGCGTCCAAGGGTACTCAAGGAGGATAGAAAGGTCTCCCCTGGGAGGTTGTGGACTCTCCTTCCTTGGAGAGTTTTAAGCAGAGTTTGGATGGCCATCTGTCGTGGATGCTTTAGCTGAGATTCCTGCATTGCATTGAGTTTGGACTATGTAGATGTCCCTTGGGGTGCCTTCCAACTCTACAATTCTTTGACAAGAGCCAGGGCCGTCTTAAGCATATGCAGCGCCGGGGTGCAAAGAACTGCCCGGCGCTCCCCCCACTCAGGTTGCCCAGTCCCAGGCATGCAGGAGGGCGGAGCCGGCCGGCCGGCTCAGCGTCGCCCCCGAACTCGCGACACTCCGACCGACGGGCGGGCTCTTCCCTGGACTCAACTCTCGGGCCCCGGACTCTCGGCCTGGCGCCCCTGAGAGCCCGGCACCCGGGTGCCCCATACCCCTAGCGCCTATGGGTAAGACAGCTCTGAAAAGAGCAAGCAGCTAATGGCTAAATGAACAATGTTAACTGATCTTCAGGTTGCATCTCTTTTCTTTTCTTTTAGTTTTTTTTATTCATTTTCACTTTTAACATTTGTCATCATACATACCATATTTTTCCGTGCATAAGATGATGCCATGCGTAAGACGACCCCCTTTTACTAACCCAAAATTAAGAAATTAAATTGTTAAATTGGGGGGGAGGTCACTTCCACCAATCGCTCACCGGCCTGCCCGCCACTGCCGACCGCCTGCGACAGCCACTGCCGACCGCACACCTCGCCACAGCCACCAATCGCCTGCCCAATTGCCGTAACCACAGCCAATTGCCAGCAAGTCTTGCCACAGGCACCAATCACCCGCCCAATCGCTGCTGCCAGTCTCCTGCTTGCTGCTACCATTCATCACACGTCCCTCCTCTACATTCACTATCCGTGTACACCCAATTTTTGCCTATGTTTCTTAGCAAAAATCATAGTCTTATACATGGAAAAATACAGTAAATCATAATCATTTTACACATAGCATTCTCAGAATCCCCAAACTTCCCTCCACCCCTCCATGGTTTCCCCAGATATTCTTTTCAAACTGCATCATATCGTATTCCCTATATTTTCTTAAAACTCAATTTTTATCATAATTCTCACTTCATTGCAAGTGTTTTTTAAATCCTGACAATGTTTTCGATTGTTTACAGTTTATTAAATTTATTGTCCTCTTGATCTCTGATTTTCCCAGTCGTTTTCACCAATTTGGCATAGTCCATCGTCTTTATCAGCCATTTTTCTTTCGTAGGTAGGTTATCCTCCTTCCATCTTTGGGCTAGTAGTATCTGCGCAGCTGTTGTAGCATACATAAATAGTCTCGTCTGATCCTTAGGTATTTCTGGACCTAAAATTCCTAGTAAGAAAGTTTCAATGTTGTTTTTTTTACAAAAGTTATTTTAAACATTTTTTTCAACTCGTTATAAATTGTTTCCCAATATACTTTTGGGTTTTTTTGCATGTCCACCACATGTGTTAAAATGTGCCTTCCTTCTCTTTACACTTCCAACTTGTATCTGTAGCAGTTCTATACATTTTTGCTACTTTAGCAGGAGTTAGGTATACCAGCGATACATCATTTTCAATGTGCAACATGCTTCAGATTGCATCTCAAAGGGAGATACTCGTGTTATCCCACGAACTGGCAGCATCACTCTTCCGTGCTCTCATCAAATGGCATGGGAAGCCCTGAGGCATGCGGGAAGCACAACACACAGGCTGCTCCCACATCTTCACCCCCTCTTTGGAAACAGGGGTGGGGAACAGCCTCAGCTTTGGGCACCTTTTGCACCTTTTTAGGGCAGCTGACAAGGGTGGGGCTGTGGGTTAAACCACAGAGCCTAGGGCTTGCCGAACAGAAGGTCGGCAGTTCGAATCCTCGCGACGGGGTGAGCTCCCGTTGCTTGGCGTTTCCGTGCGCTGCTCTGGTTCGCCAGAAGCGGCTTAGTCATGCTAGCCAGTAAAGCGAGATGAGCGCGCAACCCCAGAGCATAGCTGTCAACTTTTGGATTTGAAAAGAAGGGATTTTTCCAAACTTTTGGATTTGAAAAGAAGGGATGCTGCGAGGGCGGTGCAATGGCACCAAGTAGCCTCGCCACCCTGCGCTCCAGAGGCTGCGTGCGAACGGGTGAGCGAATAGACGGCTGGCAGGCTGGCTGTCTGGTTGGGCGTGAGGGTCTGGCTACAAAAGGCATGCAAGCTCCTCCCCCAGTCCGTCTCAGACTCCTTATTGGCAGCCGAGCAACGCAGCTGAGGAGCCTCCCTGGCCGGCAGGGAGGAAGAGGAGCGGCTTCCTTTGAAATCCGGGAAATTTAAGGGATATCAACAATCCAGGATAGCAGCGGAAAACGGCATTGGAATAAGGGAGTTTCCCGCCCAAAAAAGGGAGGGTTGACAGCTATGCCCCAGAGTCGTCCACGACTGGACCTAATGGTCAGGGGTCCCTTTACCTTTAGGGCAGGTGAATCATTGCTCTTCACTGGGAGGGAAAGGGGCAGAGGCAAGGCAGCGGCGAGGTCAGTGCAGTGCAAACGCATTGGCAGAGCCACTTCCCTGCTGCAGTGACTCAGCTGCTAGGAGGTCAGGTAAGCGCTGCAGTTCAAATACGCCACACACTCCTGACGTTTCCCTGCCGGTGCGAGGAGGAGAGTTCCTGTTTCAGCCCCGTCTGCTGCCAGAATACTGCTTGAGGGGCAAAAATAAGACCATTCCACCGGCGGCCGTCCCATTTTTCAACCCCGAACTTGATACTCCGAGGTGGGGGGCAGCTCCCCCGCCATTTAACACATCCCTCCTTTGCGAGGGCATTTATTTTCTGAGCAAATGGCCTTGGGACACGGGAGGTTGCCAGAGACTAAACAGCCGGATTGCGAAGCCTTTACATCTGGCACTTTTAAGAGAGAATTCCCCTAGATTTATGTACCTGTTTTGAGCCGGGTCTTTCAGGAGACATCGGGTCAAAAGAACGAGAAGACGAGGAACATACCTTCAGCTGCCTGTCAGGGTTAACCGCCCTTGCCTTCTCAGTTTCCCCTCCTAAATGTTTCCCATCTTCCTGGTGGACTGCATAGCCCACCCCCACCCCCTTCCAACATCATGAAGTAACACCGCCTGGTCTGTTTCTGGGAATGTTGCAGAGTTTGCTAGTCAGAGTTTAGCAGGGCTTAGGACTTCCCAGGTATGTGCCACATCTCTCTGGTCTATGACTACTACATGATAGGGGTGTGGGATCATTCTCAGTGCCAGGGTATATGGCTGGGCGGAGCCAGAGACAGAAGTGGGTGGAGCAATGAAGATCAAGTTCACCTTTCTACAGCAGGCTCAAATTATAAAGGTAAAGGTAAAGGGACCCCTGAGCATTAGGTCCAGTCGTGTCCGACTCTGGGGTTGCGGCCCTCATCTCGCTTTATTGGCCGAGAGCCGGCGTACAGCTTCCGGGTCATGTGGCCAGCATGACTAAGCCGTTTCTGGCGAACCAGAGCAGCACACGGAAACGCCATTTACCTTCCCGCCAGAGCGGTTCCTATTTATCTACTTGCACTTTGACGTGCTTTCAAACTGCTAGGTTGGCAGGAGCAGGGACTGAGCAACGGGAGCTCACCCCGTCAAGGGGATTCGAACCGCCGATCTTCTGATCAGCAAGCCCTAGGCTCTGTGGTTTAAAAGTTGGTGCCTGCCCCTCTCTCTGCTGAGTGGTGGCAAGAGCCCATGGGGTCCCGGGCACCCACACAGGATCTGTGTTCCTTTGGAGAATGGAAGACAAGGCAGAGACTGTTGTGGTTTTAAGAAATATGGTTTATTCACCTATTTGCACCTTCAGTTTGCATGGAGGGAGTCCGGATCTTACAGCACAGTCCTTTCAAGAGGGGCTTGTCCCCTACAGCACTTCAGCCAGCCTGCCCAAGATGGATCTCAGCTCTTCATCTTGCTTCTCCTTCCCAGCAACCCTTGCACCCAGACTCCCTTTTCCTGCCACCTCAAACATATACACCCCATCACTGTGGTAACGTCTCACTCCTCAGGCCAAAGGATTCCTCTTGAATGGCCCATCAGCGCCATTTGTCATGTTAACAGGTTTACACGGGTGGCGCTGTGGGTTAAACCACAGAGGCTAGGGCTTGCCAATCAGAAGGTTGGCGGTTCGAATCCCCGCGACTTGGTGAGCTCCCGTTCAGTCCCTGCTCCTGCCAACCTAGCAGTTCGAAAGCACGTCAAAGTGCAAGTAGAAAAATAGGTACCACTGCAGCGGGAAGGTAAACGGCGTTTCCGTGCGCTGCTCTGGTTCGCCAGAAGCGGCTTAGTCATGCTGGCCACATGACCTGGAAGCTGTACGCCGGCTCCCTCAGCCAGTAAAGTGAGATGAGCGCCGCAACCCCAGAGTCGTCCGCAACTGGACCTAATGGTCAGGGGTCCCTTTACCTTTAACCCAGCCAGGATCGTTTGTATTAAGAAGCCCAAGAATTCTCTGTCTGACAAAATTAATCAAAACCCTAGCATTTATACATTTATAGGGCTTAGGGGCATCCCCCTCCCTAAATACACTCCCACAACCCTCTTGGTCCTTCATCCAGGGAAGCAAGATGCCTGGCCAGAGTTGAAGGGTACATACCAACAGACCTGGAGGAAGTGAACCAAGGGCAGTAAGGGGTGTGGCCTGGGGGAGAGGGTGTGGCCTGGTTAGAGTCCCAATGGCCAAACAGAGAGCTCTGGGGACCACATACATCTCTTAGCCCTGAGGCGTCTCTCCCCTGCACTACAGCACTTGGCTCTTGTTTGAGTGTGTGAGTCTGTGTGTCTGGAGGCGGTTGCAGGATGGATGGCTGTTAACAGATTGGGGTTGAATCCCAACAAGACAGAAGTACTCTTTATGGGGGACAGGGGGTGGGTGGGGGTGGAAGACTCCCTGGTGCTGAATGGGGTAACTGAAGACCAGGTGTGCAGCCTTGGAGTCTTTTTGGACTCACAACTGCCCATGGAGGGACCGGTCAATTCTGTGTCCAGGGCGGCTGTCTACCAGCTCCATCTGGTACGCAGGCTGAGACCCTCCCTGCCTACGGATTGTCTCGCCAGAGTGGTGCATGCTCTGGTTATCTCCTGCTTGGACTACTGCAATGCGCTCTATGTGGGGCTGCCTTTGAAGGTGACCCTACAACTACAACTAATCCAGAATCTGGCAGCTAGACTGGTGACTGGCAGTGGCCGCTGGGACCACATGACACCAGTCTTGAAAGACCTACATTGGCTCCCAGTATGTTTCTGAGCACAATTCAAAGTGTTGGTGCTGACCTTGAAAGCCCTAAACGGCCTCGGTCCTGTATACCTGAAGGAGCATCTCCACCCCCATTGTTCACTGAGATCCAGCACCGAGGGCCTTCTGGCAGCTCCCTTACTGTGGGAAGTGAGGTTACAGGGATCCAGGCAGAGGGCCTTCTCAGTAGTGGCACCCACCCTATGGAATGCTATTTATCAAGGAGATAAATAACTATAGGACTTTTAGAAGATATCTGCAGGCAGCCTTGTACAGGGAAGTTTTTAAAGGTTGATGTTTTAATGGGCTTTTAATATTCTGTTGTGAGCAGCCCAGTGTGGCTGGGGCAACCCAGTCAGGTGGGCAACATATAAATAAAAAATTATCATCATCATCATCATCATTTGATGTCAGGTTTTGATTTTTTGGTGGGGGGCAGTTACACTGAAAGAAAGCAATGGGACTTGCACAGGAGAACTTCCCAGGGGTTCGGCCCCACATGCTGGGTGGTTTCATCCCCACCCCTATTTTCTCTCTAATCATTCACATCCTCCGCTGCTAATCTCCGAAACTCTGAATGTGACTTTTCCAGCAGTTGCTATGCCTTGCAGACTGTGGTTTCTGCTGAGGCTGTTTTTTGTATAACCACTGATGGTAAAAAAAATAAAAATAAAAAAATAAGGAAGATGAAGGAGGGAAGGGTGGTTGGTGGGGGGGGAGAGAAGAAGAGGGCGTGGCCCCCTCTTGCAGTCCTCCCAGCCTTCTAGATCTTAAATTAGATTGATGAGCATAAACACTCTGAGTGGAGCGTTTTCCAACTCAATTGCAATTATCCTGGAAATGGCCTACAATTACCAGCAACCCTCTCGAAGCTAGAAATTATCTTCTTAAGCTCCCTTCCAGATGGGTCAGCTGTGAAAATGTCACTTGCGTGTGCAGCCATAACCGCCACCAGGATGAGTCCACCAGGATGGCAGGATAAAGAAAGGAGGAGGAAGGAAAAGGAGAAGGAGAGCCGCCCGGCTGGATTTGAAGAGTGAGACAATTGGGGTAAAAAAAACATGATGGCATGAAAAGGATGTATTTGTTAACTCTCTCGGAAAGGAGAGCTGGGAATTTTGCAGAAAAGAGCAACTAAAACGATCAAGATGGTGGCGTCATTGGAGGTTTATATTCTGTTGCTGGGTGGCGATCTGTCAAGGATTCTTTCATTGTGATTCCTGCATTGCAGGGGGTTGGACTAGATGACCCTTGGTGGACCTTCCAAGTCTACAATTCTGTGATTCTGTGAGCAAGTCCCTTGTGAGGAAAGGTTACAGTCTTTGGGGCTTTTTAGCTTAGAAAATGGTAGAGTGACACAATGCTCCCTCCCAAAAAAGGGAAATGGTTGAGTAAGGGTGGGAAGGCATGATGGAGCTGTATAAAACCATACACGGGAAGGAGCTAGTAGATCTTTGGTTGACCCCAATACTTCTCAGGGACTGGATGAGACTTGTTACAACCCAGGGTCAGTGCTGGATTTACGTATAAGCTAAACAAGCTATAGCTTAGGGCCCCACTCTTTTGGGGGCCCCAATTTTTTTTTAAGGAAAACAAAACTGAATGTACATTTCCAAAATATAAAATAAAAATAAAAATACATCCAGCAACAGTGTTTTGTTTTGTTTTGTTTTGTTTTGTTTTGTTTTGTTTTGTTTTGTGCAGGCTCCTATAATGTAAGTCACAGACCCCGCCTGCTAGCCTGCTCCCTCAAATATCACTGGTTTGCTCCTTTCTATATATAGGGTGCCTACATTCTGCATGGACGGGTTGCATGCCAACATGTACAAATGTATTTAGATACCTATTAGGTCCATAAATAACCATATAGCATATAAAAAGGTAAAGGTAAAGGACCCCGACAGTTAAGTCCAGTCGCGAACGACTCTGGAGTTGTGGTGCTCATCTCGCTTTACTGGCCGAGGGAGCCGACGTTTGTCCGCAGACAGTTTTTCCGGGTCATGTGGCCAGCATGACTAAGCCGATTCTGGTGAAACCAGAGCAGTGCACGGAACCGCCATTTACCTTCCCGCCGGAGCAGTACCTATTTATCTACTTGCACTTTGACGTGCTTTCGAACTGCTAGGTGGGCAGGAGCAGGGACCGAGCAACGGGAACTCACCCCGTTGCAGGGATTCGAACCGCCGACCTTCTGATCAGCAAGCCCAAGCCTCAGTGGTTTACACCACAGCGCCACCCACGTCCCTATATAGCATAGATTCAACACAGCGGCAATTGGTTGTTGACAAAGGACAGTTGGACATATAAAGGGCCCCATTACCTTCAGTAGCTGAGGGCCTCATCAAACCTAAATCCAGCCCTGCATAAGTGTTACAACCCAGGGTCATGGAACACAAGCTTTGAGCTTCTCCCACTTTCCTTCTTGACCTGCTCAGCCTCTTCAGGACATGAGCTCATGACAGTTTTCCAGCTTTTTCATTGACCCCCCGCTTTTTGGGAATGGGTTTTGGCGGCCAATATAGATAATGTAGCCCAACTGGACTTGTTGCTCATTGGAAGGGCAGATCCTGAAGCTGAGGCTCCAATACTTTGGCCACCTCATGAGAAGAGAAGACTCCCTGGAAAAGACCCTGATGTTGGGAAAGATGGAGGGCACAAGGAGAAGGGGACGACAGAGGACGAGATGGTTGGACAGTGTTCTCGAAGCTACTAACATGAGTTTGGCCAAACTGCGAGAGGCAGTGGAAGACAGGAGGGCCTGGCGTGCTCTGGTCCAGGGGGTCACGAAGAGGCGGACACGACTGAACGACTAAACAACAACAACAACAAAGGACTTGTCCCATGTCTGAGCCGCTAAAGATGAGTGTGTTGGAATCGAGAGTCAAAGCGATCCTGCACAGCGAGAATAAATCAAACACCTGATTCTGCGAGAAGCAAATGGCCAAAAGCTTAGCAGCCATTAACAGGTGAACTGTAAGACCATAGCTGTCAACCCTCCCTTTTTTTGCGGGAAACTCCCTTATTCCAATGCCATTTCCCACTGCTATCCCGGATTGTTGATATCCCTTAAATTTCCCGGATTTCAAAGGAAGCAGCTCCTCTCCCTCCCTGCCAGCCAGGGAGGCTCCTCAGCTGCGTTGCTCAGCTGCCAATAAGGAGTCTGAGACCGACTGGGGGGCGGAGCTTGCGTGCCTTGTGCAGCCAGCCTGCCTGCCGTCTACGCGCTCGCTCTTTCGCTCACCCGTTCGCGCGCAGCCTCTGGAGCGCAGGGTGGCGAGGCTACTTGGTGCCATTGCACCGCCCTCGCGGCATCCCTTATTTTCAAATCCGAAAGTTTGAAAAAATCCCTTATTTTCAAATCCGAAAGTTGACAGCTATGTGTAAGACCCATCCTTTTTGAGTCGACGTTTGGCTCTGGACGGAGCTCGGCATTGCCTAGAGCTAAACTTGGCCCAGGGGAAGCATCTCAGAAATCTCCAGGCTGCTTCCTTGAGCTGTCTGGGCGGAAACATGGCCAGCCGCGTGAAGGACAGCTCTGGAAATGGACAGTTTGAATAAACTTGAAAGAGGGACATGCAGAAAAGTCCATTTCCTTTGTTTAGCTTACCCATCTTGTTTAGGCCTCGCGGCTCTTAAAGATGGGGCTGGAAGTAAACGACACAGATTTTTAATCCCGGAGACGGCTTAGAAGTGGTCAGGCCTCCTCATCGAGAGAAACGGAAAGGGCCGCCGTCAATGGCTCAAGGATGAAGGGTCAGGGATTTAGACAGCGGGCAAGCACTGTGGAGGCAGGGTGGGTGTGTGTGTGTGTGTGTGTGTGTGTGTGTGTGTGTGTGTTCTGAAGACTCTGAAACCGAGAGGAGATGCGCCGGCATGATTTGCAAATGTGTTTATAAAGCTTTTTGGTCGCTTGCCTAGAAGATAACAGAGTGCTGTACGGCGAAGCTGAGAATGGAAACAGCATCTGCTGAATAGCAGGACGGCATTGAAGCCAAATCAGCAGCAGTTCAAAAGCAAAAGCAATTTTAAAATGCATATTTAAGATCATGTCGTTTTAATAAGCTTTCCGGAATAGAACTGCTTTGGATCGGGTCCAGAAGTACCGCTCTGCAAACACGGGGCCTTATCCACCAGCGGACTTAGTGCAAGATCCTTGTGTGAGACAAGAAAGCTGCAATTCAGCAGTTAGCACGCAGTGTCGATATGCCTCTTGCACAAGTCCTTGCACGATGCCTCGAGAGGCATGCTTGTGCAATCTCTCCCACGAGGGGTTGCCTGAAGAAGGTGCGCCCTTGCACGAAGCCTGCGTTGCGCAGTCTTCTGACAGGTCTGCAGGGCAAGGCAACCGTTGTACAAAAGCCCCACTGCTGGGATTTCTTCTGCTCGCGCATCTCTGTATGTAGCCCTTTGAAGAGATGGAGAACATGGAGAGATGGGTGTATTTCCTGATGTACACGAGCTTTCTAGGGAGGGTGCCACCACTATTCAGGCCCCGCTGCATGCCCTCATAGTTCAGACTTCAGTAAAGGAAGGTACGTGAAGGACAGCTGTCAATGTCCGAGGAGGAGAAGGGGGGTGCAAATGGGAGGAGACATTCCCTAAATTATTATTATTATTATTATTATTATTATTATTATTATTATTATTATTATCATCATCATCATCATCATCATGCCTTTTCCCTGACAGGCACTGAAGGTAGCTTACAGACAAGAATAAAAACAGCTAAAGACATATGAAACCATCATTAGAAACAGTTAAAGATGGATAGAATTAAAACTATATATACACACACATTTAAAAATCTATTAACACTATGCAAATATAAAACATCACATCACCAGTTCTTTCATTAAAAATAGTCCATTCCCAAAGCCTGATGGAAGGAGAAGGTCTTCACCTGCTGGTAGAAGGAAAGGAAGGTGACAGCCAGTCTAATTTCTCTAGGGAGCGAGTTCCAGAGTCTGTACTCTTGCCTAATGCTGGATGAGATCGAAGTTCACCTAATAATCCATCCTTCTTTGCATAAAAACTGAAGCAGTGTCCAAAACGCTCTTTATTTCACCAACAGATTTGGCCTTGATAAACATCTCCTTTCAATCTGTCATGGATACTTTCATGGATCTGTCATGAAATCTGTCATTGATACAATCTGTCATGGATGACCCCTAGGGGTCCCTTTCCAACTCTACCATTCTATGAAGTTCTAACTGCACCCCTCCCTGACACACAAGGTGGCCATAAAGCTTCGCTGCCAGGGGTCAGCAAACTTTTTCAGCAGGGGGCCGGTCCACTGTCCCTCAGACCTTGTTGAGGGGCCGGACTATATTCTGAAGAAAAAAATTGAATGAATTCCTATGCCCCACAAAGAACCCAGAGATGCATTTTAAATAAAAGGACACATTCTACTCATGTAAAAACAAGCTGATTCCCAAACCGTCCACAGGCCGGATTGAGAAGGCGATTGGGCCAGATCCGGCCCCCGGGCCTTAGTTTGCCTACCCATGTTCTCTGCCGTACTTTGGCCTTCCTTAATTGCCTTTCTATGATGACCTTAAAAAGGTAAAGGTAAAGGGACCACTGACCGTTAGGTCCAGTCATAGATGACTCTAGGGTTGCAACGCTCATCTCGCTTTACTGGCCGAGGGAGCTGACATTTGTCCGCAGACAGTTTTTCCGGGTCATGTGGCCAGCATGACTAAGCCACTTCTGGCGAACCAGAGCAGCGCACGGAAACAGCGTTTACCTTCCCACCAGAGCAGTACCTATTTATCTCCTTGCACTTTGACGTGCTTTCGAACTGCTAGGTTGGCAGGAGCAGGGACCGAACAACGGGAGCTCACCCCATCGCAGGGATTCGAACCGCCGACCTTCTGATCGGCAAGCCCTAGCCTAGGCTCTGTGGTTTAACCCACAGCGCCACCCGCGTGACCTTACTTTTTAATAAGGCAGGGAAATGTTGCAAATTTCTTGCTTCCTTGTGACCTTCTCTGGCAAGTAACTTGGCACTGTGGCCAAGGCTTCTATTTTTTATTTCGGAACCCTGGAGAGGATTTTGCCACAGCCGTTTGCCGCAGAACAGATGCTCCAGCAGCAAAGAGGGCTTCACCTTTCCTTGGTGGCTACGCCCACCTGGTATTATCTCATTTGATTTCCTCGGACGGCGAGGAGAAAATTAAAGGTTAGCAAAGTTTGCTTTCATCTTCCAGTGGGAGTTGGCGGTTATTTCAGCGTGGAAGTTCCCCGCCCACTTTTATTTATTTTCTCCCACCCCCACCCCGCCTTTCCTTTTTTCCTCGACAACTCCCTTCTTGTTTTCGAGGCTAAAAATATCGCTCGAGATGTGCTTCGGTTTGGATTATTTCAAGGAACCTAAGAAAAGCCGAGGTGGCTCCTCTTCAATTTGGAAGAGGGACCCAGACCAAGAATAGGCTCTGCTCCTGCTGGAAAAAAGCCTGCTGCAAAATGTTGAGCCGAGCAACCGAGACAGCGACTGGTTTGGACAGCACACAAGAGCCTTTCTAGGCATTTCCAGGCGGCCTGCTTATTGTGCATTCAACCCCATTTGTTTTCAGAGAGGTTAGATGAAATGGCATCAAAGCAAGCTTTATCCCACATATTCCCATCGCTTTCCCTTTCACAAGAGAAGTCCAGCATTTCAGGGGAAGCTGGTTTGTGGCACGAAACCTCCCAGTGAACGATAACGATACAACATGAATTTGCACAATCACATTTTGTATAATAATAATAATAATAAGTAACTGAAGAAGTGCACATGCACAGTAAGAGCTGTTCGACAGTGGAATTTGCTGCCAAGGAGTGTGGTGGAGTCTCCTTCTTTGGAGGTCTTTAAGCAGAGGCTTCACAGCCATCTGTCAAGAATGCTTTGATGGTGTTCCTGCTTGGCAGGGGGTTGGACTGGATGGCCCTTGGGGTCTCTTCCAACTCTATGATTCTATGAAAGCTCATACCAAGAAAAACTTAGTTGGTCTCTAAGGTGCTACTAAGGGACGCAGGTGGCGCTGTGGGTTAAACCAGAGCCTAGGGCTTGCCGATCAGAAGGTCGGCGGTTCGAATCCCAGCGACAGGGTGAGCTCCCGTTGCTCGGTCCCTGCTCCTGCCCACCTAGCAGTTCGAAAGCACGTCAAAGTGCAAGTAGATAAAAAGGTACCGCTGCAGCGGGAAGGTAAACGGCGTTTCCGTGTGCTGCTCTGATTCGCCAGAAGCGGCTTAGTCATGCTGACCACATGACCCGGAAGTTGTACGACGGCTCCCTTGGCCAGTAACGTGAGATGAGCGCCGCAACCCCAGAGTCGGTCACGGCTGGACCTAATGGTCAGGGGTCCCTTTACCTTTAAGGTGCTACTGGAAGGAATTTTTTAATTTTGTTTCGACTACGGCAGACCAACACGGCTACCTACCTGTAATAATAAGAATAATTTCACAATGTTGCAGATAAACTCAAGTTTTATATGGGGGGAAAAACCCCAAACACCTTCGAACGAGACTTAGGACAGGCTAGCTAGTCCTGCTAGTGGAAGCCAATGTAAGAGCTAACATTAGAATCATAGAATGCTAGAATCGTAGAGTTGGAAGGGCCGCCAAGGGTCATCTAGTCCAACCCCCTGCAATGCAGGAATCTCAGCTAAAGCATCCATGACAGATGGCCATACAAGCTCTGTGACTGCCACAAAATTGGGTCAGAATAACCCCTAGAACGGTGCACCAGGAGAAGGGACCTGAGATCTTTCCACCTGGCAAATGGATAAGCTTATGGAACAATTGCCATGGCGTTGAATTCCTCCCTTTGTAATGCTTAAGAGTATTATTACTCTGAGCAGCTCTGTGTTCCTGGGGCCACACAGTTCTTGGGTCCGTATTATTATGTGACTTTTAGCCTCATCTTAAAAGCTCTCTGCCGGTGAGCAGGCATCCTTCTCCCCTCCCTGGCAGCCTGCTGGGCAAGGAGGACGAGAGGAGGAGGAGCAGAAAGGGAGGAAATAGAGTATCAGAAAGAGCAGTGAGAATCTTCCTGCTCATAGAAAACTGCAAAGGTTGCAGAATTAATTAACACCATGGAACTCACGCCCACAAGAGTGATGGCCACCAATGTTGGTGTCTTTAAAAGGAGTTTTCGCCAATGTATGGAAGATTAAGCTACCAGTGGCTATTGCCCACTGTTGGAGTCAGCATGCCTCTGGGTACCAGTTGCTGGAAATGGCAAATGAGGAGAGTGATGCGGTTCTGCTTGGGTCCTGCTTCCAAGTGGCATCTGGTTGGCCACGGTGAGAACAGGATGTTGGACTCGAAGGGCCTTTGGCTTCATTCAGCAGCCAGGCTCATCTAAGGTCCTTATGTCAAAGCTCACACAGGTCCCAGAGAGAGCCGAATGCATTTTAGACAAGCCGTTATCTATCTGCCTACCCCCTGGCCTGGAGCTGAAACACGGGTGAAATATACTCAGAGTCAAGTGTGAATTTCATGCTCTTTATTCAGCTCATAGTAGCAAGGAATGAATCTTTCCCCAAAACGTCTGCTATATATACATTATTTACACAATGGGCCCCACGTGATTGGCTAATTCCGGGCTACTCCTGTAGGCCAATCAGGTTGCTGATTCACTTCCTCCAGGAGCCTGATTGGCTGCTCCTGCAGGCCAATCAGCTTGCTGATTCACTTCATCCAGGAGCCTGATTGGCTGCTCCTGCAGGCCAATCAGGTCACTGATTCACTTCCACCTGGAGCTGGATTGGGTGTCTCCTGCGGACCAATCAGACTGCTGCATTCTGGATCCTATTATTCTAGGACCAATCAGACTGCTGCATTTTGGATCCTATTGTTCTAGGATTCAGCTCAGTACATAACAGCGGGGAATCCATAACACAGGCCTTCTTTGCAGGGTTGTTGTAAAGATTACTGAAACGATGTGTGCAAAGTGCTTTGAACGCTCGGAAAATTCTAAGAATAAATAAATGCCCAGCCTTGTCGTCGTTGTTGCAAGTGGAGCAATTTGGGTCCAGGTCCTTGCAGCCTGAGGTTGGAGCTGATGTGTCGAAATGGCACTGCAATTTGGGAAGCAGGCCAACCCATGCGACGTAGTTCAAAGCTATGCCTCCTCTGCAGTCTCTATTCCATTCCCCACCCTGCTTTTCTCTCTCTCTCTCTCTCTCTCTCTCTCTCTCTCTCTCTCTCTCTCCCCAAAATCGCCCAGGGGAACTCCTATTGCCCAATGAAAACACGCATCTCAGTGTGATCCTGGTTGACCTTTCCATTTTTACAGTCGCCCTCCCTCCCTCTTCACGGAGGGTCTTAACTGAGTCAGAGGGGCTGCAGATAGATTTCTCCTTTCGCAAGCCCCCGCATGCCCCAGCCTTCTTACAAAGAATGCCGGGAAACAGCCCAAAACGGGACGGCGGACGTTTGGTGGGGTTTCTCTCCTTTTCCTAATTTCAAAGGGAAGCCCCCTACCCCCCCCCACCAGCTTCGCTGTCCTGCCACCTAACCGGTCACATCCATGCCAAGGTGCCAAGCGGGGCATGGGGGGGGTGTCCCTCTGACGTCACGCAGCCATAGCCGTTTCATCTCCCCGATGAATCTCAGGCCACATCCTGTGCGGTTACCTACAGACCCCCTTTGGCTTTTCATGTGGTTTGACATCCCTTTAATTTAGAGACTATCACATTGGGCCTCTAACTTGAAACGCCCAAATAGGGGGCTGGGGAAGGGTTCGGGGAGATGCCGGGCCTCTCGGAGAATTCGGCAGATGTCGACACGGCAGGGATGCGATGTCAAACTGTTAATTAGGCGGGTAAACAGGACCGAGGGTAATTACACACCCAACGCAAATATTATTTGATGTAACTATAGGCTGACTCTGGGCTCTGCCGGCACATCTGAATAGATGATACTATTATGCTAAGCCCTGTGACAGGTCTGACCCTGAGCGATCCCTTCCAATCCAGTTGGGTTGCCTTGCTTCCAAGCTGAAAGCCCAATCTTTGACCCGTCCCTTATTTTCTCCAAATGAAAATCATACAATCCTAGAGTTGGAAGAGACCCCAAGGGCCATCCAGTCCAACCCCCTGCCAAGCAGGAACACCATCAAAGCATTCTTGACAGATGGCTGTCAAGCCTCTGCTTAAAGACCTCCAAAGAAGGAGACTCCACCACACTCCTTGGCAGCAAATTCCACTGTCAAACAGCTCTTACTGTCAGGAAGTTCTTCCTAATGTTTAGGTGGAATCTTCTTTCTTGTAGTTTGAATCCATTGCTCCGTGTCCTCTTCTCTGAAGCAGCAGAAAACAACCTTTCTCCCTCCTCTATATGACATCCTTTTATATATTTGAACATGGCTATCATATCACCCCTTCACCTTCTCTTCTCCAGGCTAAACATACCCAGCTCCCTAAGCCGTTCCTCATAAGGCATCGTTTCCAAGCCTTTGACCATTTTGGTTGCCCTCTTCTGGACACGTTCCAGCTTGTCAGTATCCTTCTTGAACTGTGGTGCCCAGAACTGGACACAGTATTCCAGGTGAGGTCTGACCAGAGCGGAATACAGTGGTACTATTACTTCCCTTGATCTAGATGCTATACTCCTATGGATGCAGCCCAGAATTGCATTGGCTTTTTTAGCTGCTGCATCACACTCCCAAATTTAGGCAGGATTGGTCAAAATATGGAGCAGGGTGAGAGTTCAAGTGGGTTTTGATGGAGCTAGGGCAGAGTGGTTCAGTGTGGACCTCCAGCTTCTCAGTCAGGCCTTAACAACATAAGGAGAGCCTGCAGGATCAGGCCAGTGGCCCATCTAGTCTGGCATCCTGCTCCCGCAGTGGCCAACCGGGTGCCTGTCAGAAACCCGCAAGCAGGATTCAGGCACAAGAGCACTCTCCCCTCTGGTAGTATCCAGCAAGCGGTATTTCAGAAGCAATGCTACTAGTGTGGTGTAGTGGTTAAGGGCGGTGGACTCATAAACTGGTGAACCGGGTTCGCGTCTCCGCTCCTCCACATGCAGCTGCTGGGTGACCTTGGGCTAGTCCCACTTCTCTGAAGTCTCTCAGCCCCACTCACCTCACAGAGTGTTTGTTGTGGGGGAAGAAGGGAAAGGAGAATGGGAGCCGCTTTGAGACTCCTGAAGGGGAGTGATAAAGCGGGATATCAAATCCAGACTCCTCCTCTTCTTCTTCTACCTCCATCATGGCTAAGATTGTCTTCCATAAACACGGTTTTAACAATGAGTCCGTAAGTGACTGTGAAGGCCAATTCTGGATCCACATGTCCTTCCACAGTGGGGACATTGGTTTCCAAGCGGGAGTTGATCCCAGTGTGGATTTGCCAAGCGTGCCTTCCTCTGAGCACGTTTCTCTCTTGCGTCCTGAGTTCGAGTGTCTCCAAAGCCCATGACACCTTTGGTCAAGGCTGTTCTCCAACTGGAGCGCTCGCAGGCCAGTGTTTCCCAATTGTTGGTGTTTATACTACATTTTTTTTAGATTTGCCTTGAGACAGTCTTTAAACCTCTTTTGTTGACCACCAGCATCACGCTTTCCATGTTTAAGTTCAGAATAGAGTAGTTGCTTTGGAAGACGATCATCAGGCATCCAAACAACATGACCAGTCCAACAAAGTTGATGTTGAAGAATCATTGCTTCAACACTGGTGATCTTTGCTTCGTCTGCGGCAGATCTGCATTATTTCCCCTTTTCAGTGATGTACGGTAATAATAATAATAATAATAATAATAATAATAATAATAATAATTTTTTATTTGTACCCTGCCCATCTGCCGGGTCCCCCCAGCCACTCTGGGCGGCTTCCAACAAATATTAAAATACATCAAAATCACAAGTTAAAAACTTCCCTATGTATTAATGGTCACCCTTGCTTACAGGTTTCCCCTGAACTAACAAGATTTTTTATTTTTTAAAAAATCATTGGATCTGCCTAGAAGATCAGCATAGGTAAATGTTGTCGACCTTCCTGGATGTCTGATCTTAATTTGTCTTGTTCAATCCCGACACTCAACTGTATGACAGACTACATAAAGTCGATCTAATGCTTTGAGTCAAATTTACTGGCAGCAAAAAAATAAAATACAAAACTAAAGAGGTGGGTCACCCATCTGGAACATGCAGAGGAGAGCAGTGTTGGGCCAGGGTTTCGTTCTCCGGCGCAGACACCTGCCACCAGCAAGGTCCAGTGAACTATTGCAAAAGTATTTTGGCGAAAAGTCAGGGAAATGACTGGGCGCCGTATCCCACATACACCTAAATATGTGCTCCTGGGCTTTCTAAAAGAAATTGCTTTGGGTCAAGGGTCACCGACCTTTTAGGCCAGTGAAAAACATTCAGGGGTTTGGAGCGAGGGCTGTGGGTGCCACCCCCTCTGGCCGCTTCCCCCAGATAAGACTCTCCTCCCAAGAGATGGAGAGTGAGAAAGTGCATGCACAAACAGACTTTGCTTTCCCGAGGGATCTGGGTAAAAGCCGGATTCGGGAGAATTAATCCTGGGAAAGCGCATAGTTTTCAAAGAGGAAGTTGGGGGAAACCATCACTTTTCCATTTCCATTCCGCTATACAGTGGTACCTCTGATTGCGGACACGATCCGTTCCGGGGTGTCGTTCTCACCCCGAAAAGTCCGCAACCAGAGCAGTGTTTTTGCGCATGCACAAAGCGCCGATAGAGCGCTTCTGCGCATGCGCGAAACGCGCAGAACACTTCTGCGCATGCACGCTCGGCGAAACCCAGAAGTAAACAGTTGCTTTGTTGTTTTGTAGTTGTTTTGTGTTTGCGTTGAGTGCCCTATCTGGGTGGATGGAGCAGCCGAGTAATTTCATTGTCCCCAAAAGGGGACAATGACAATAAAGATATTATTATTATTATTATTATTATTATTCCAGGTTTGCCGCGTTCTTAACATGAAAAAAACGCAACCTGAAGCGGCGTAACCCGAGGTATGACTGTAGGTACATTTCAAGGGGGAAACCGTGACGGAGGAAGGGGAGTTCAGGGGGCGCAGTCCGCCCCGGGTGTCATCACTGAGGGGGGGGGGTGACAAAATGAGTTTTAAAAAAACTGGGCTCACTAAACTTTTTATGAGTGACGTGGTGGCTTAGGTGCCTGCAGGCTCCGCACTGCCTGAAACAGCAGCGTGGGACTTGGGTCTGTCTCCTGCCTCTCCCTCAGCCGCCCTACAGCTGAGTGGGAGGCGGTGGAGAGGCTCCAAGTGTCAGAGAGGCTCGCCCCGCCCCCATGGGAAGATCACCCTGCCCCCAACTGCAGGACACGCCCCCGCACCAGGTACCCGAGCAGCTAGCTACGCCGCTAGGGGGCTCGCCCTCACCACCGGGGAAGACTTCAATAGTGCCATTGTGCCCTCAGGCACCTTGTTGGAGACCCCTGTTTTGTGGGATGTAAACACTAGAGCAGTCAAGTACAACAATGCTAGAAGGGGTTTCAGTCCTCCAGCCACAACTTCCTGGTCACCTGGACTGAAACAACTTCCTCTTGCAGCTAGATGTGGGAGTGGCTTTACCTGGGCAGGTTAGAACAAAAGGCACAGGTCATGTAGCCATTCTCTCTCTTGCTCTGTTGCCTCTCGCCTGGATTATCAGGAAGGATGCTCAGTTGGCTTCCAGCCAACTGGGGCCTAATGGACTTCTCTCCCACATGGAGAGATTCCAATTGTATATATCTTTACTATGCATAAGCCTGCCTTCTTTTGGGAATCTTACTGTGTCTCCAACAGAATGTACGTGAGTAAACATTTTATACCTTTTTATAGAAGACGTGTGCTGTGTCTTATTTGAAGAGGGACAAAGGGGAAATATATAGTGACAAACCAGGAAACTAGATTAAGTTGATTCTAGCGAATCAAAGCAACTTCCGCTGTGTGTATTTTAAAAGGGAATGTTACTCTGCTATTTGAACTTGCAAGCGCAAGTTAGGATGAGATATATTAAATTATAAATCATCATCCACGTTCCCAAACATTCCCACATGTTTCAGGCTACAAATAGTTATAAACGTGAGAATCGCCACCTTGAATCCAACCTGGAAGCCCAGCAGCAAGCCCTGGAGTGAAACAGACGTTGGTGTAAATGTGCACGGCTCTCACATCCGCCAAGAAAGACGCAACAGCGTTTTGCGCCAGGCGAATCTTCCCCCTTCGCCATCAAGGGTGGCCCCCAAAGCAAAACACATTGAAAGTAGACAAGCCTGGAGGTTGAAAGAGTGTGGGTAATGGAGCAAGATCTCATCTACCCCAAGAATGAAACGGAGCTGGAAAAAAGCATTCTGTTTGTTTTGTTTTTAAGTAGAATCCTGCTTGTCGAAAAGATCACAGGACACAAAACACCCGGAAGATCACCGTTGGTGGCATTTTGGATCCTACATAACTCTGGAGAACAGCCGCCTTGCCCCCTCAGGGGCATAGCAGTTTTTGAGCTCCCCTGCAAGTAATTCCCCTTTGTGCGTGGATATAGGTCATAACCACAGCCCAAACTATTATTGGTCATCCTCTCCCATCTCTGGAAGAACTATACAGTTCCCGTTGCCTTAAAAAGGTTAACAATATTTTAAAGGATCCATCTCATCCAGGATATAGTCTCTTTGCACCACTGCCTTCGGGTAGAAGATATAGAACAATTAGATCAAGAACAAATAGATTGAAGAACAGTTTCTACCCAACAGCTATAACCATCTTAATGCTGTAACCAGATAATATGACCTTGGAAAGCTGTGATGGGTGTATGTGTGTGTATGTGTGGCTTTTTTTGGTGTGTGTGTGTGTGTGTTTTATGCTGTTTTTTGGTTTTTTTATTTCTTTCTGTTTTTTACGGGATGGCATGCAATTTCGTTGCACTTGTATAGCGTTGTGCTTGTACTTGTGCAATGACAATAAATTATCTTATCTTATTTCTTTTTCCCAATCTATATATATAAAATCGTTCAAGTTGGATGTTTGTTAATGATCGCCTTTCACCGTAACCCCTTGATCGATTCCGTTCAAATTTGGACACAACGTTCCATGGCCATATGGGAGTGATCATATGTACTTACATTGCACAAATACCACACCTTTCTCAGGTAAAAATGTGATTTTGTGCAAAAAAATATAGCGCCCTCCAGTGGACGTTAAAGCACAACACATGCTTTCTCTTTCATACTGTATCTTACTTTTGCATATCACCAAATCAGCCACAGCAAGGCATGGCCCGGAGAGCTGTGATGGGTGTATGTGTGTGTGCATGTGTGGCCTTTTTTGGTGTGTGTGTGTTTTGTGCTGTTTTTTTTTTTCTTTTTCTTTCTGTTTTTTATGGGATGGCATGCAATTTCGTTGCACTTGTATAGCGTTGTGCTTGTACTTGTGCAATGACAATAAATAAATTATCTATCTTATCCCAAAGAATGGGAATACTTTATAAGGTATATACAAGAAAGATGTGAGTTGAACAGGGAAGTTGCTTGATAATCAGCTCCTGTATTGCAAAAATAGACATTGTAAGACAGGAAAAGGAAAGGGAAAAAAACAAAAGGGAACGGAATTGATTAAAGACAAATAACTAGGTTTAAAAACAAAAATTAATAATGAATGTAAAAGAACATCAAGCAAAACAAGAAAGAAAAAGAAAAAGTTCAGAACACAATGTTGAATGTATAATGGGAAAAGAAAACAGTGGGTTTGGGTGGGGCGTTAAAAGAGGGAGGTCAAGGAATATGGCGAAGATTTTAGAAATAAAAAAGAGGATCAACTAGGATGAATGTAACGGGTGTGGTGAAGGGGTAGTATGGAAGAAATTTGAACTCTTGTGATTGTTAGTGCGCGACATCATATGTAACAAAAATTTTGTATGTTGGATTTTGTATGTGGATTTGAAATAATAAAGGTTTTTTTAAAAAAATTAAAAATAAATAAATTATCTATCTTATCTATATCCATCACACTGTCTTCCTCAACCTGATACTCAAAGGATACTCCCTGCTCTCGACGATGAGCAAACATGGCTCCTGGCCTCTTCGTCTTTAAGACTGCAAAGTGGAGCATGGGAGGGGCAAGGCAGAGAGAGATGGGGAGAGGGCAGGAGACAGGGTGTGCCGTTCAGGTGGCCCGAATTAGGTCAAAGCAGTTGCCCACCGATCCCAACACAGCCTTCCTCTCTCTCTCTCTCTCTCTCTCTCTCTCTCTCTCTCTCTCTCTCTCTCTCTCTGAGCAAGACTTAGCATCAAAGGCTTGATTAACGGTTGCCGGGCTCAGAACCTGAGAGGCTGCAAAAGCGCTGCCCCCCTCCCTCCTGCTGCCCCCTCCCCGCAGAAGAGGCCTCTCCCCCCCCTCCCCTGTGTGCATGCTAAGTGGCCAAGGCACATGTCAAATAGGCCCGTGGTTGGCAATTAAAGTAATGAAACGCAGAAAAGACACCTGCTTTGAATGAAGACGGGGAGGGCCGCTCGGAGAGGGCCTGGGACCCCCTCAACCTGAATCCCCGTGCCTCTCCTTAACGGCATAATCATTAAAGCGCAGGAACCTTTTCCCTTCTAATCCCTTTTTCGCCTCCCCCACCCACCCTTGCACCGCTGCAGCCCCCCCTCCCTTCCGCACAGGCCAACATGGGGATGTTAGCATATTTGAACTTCTTGACATTCCTCTTTGCCTGGCTTGGCGAACATGCTACATTTTAAAACTTGTTGGGCCCTTTCATGTTTTATTTGACCCTATGTAATTGCATTCCAGAAGGAGTAACAGGCTTGCCCTGTGATTTATGCCCTGTATTAAATGTCAGTTTTGAAAAGACACAGTTAACAGCTCAGTTTAACCTCCTGCCTCCCCTGTGGAAGTTCAAAACTGAGCCGTCGCTTGACTCCTTCTGCGTCCTCCTGAGAGGGAGGGGAGGGGAGGGCGGGAAAAGGGGAGGGGTGTGGGGTGAACCAGGCGCGGTGGAAAGGGGGTCTTAAGAGGAGGCGCTGAATGGGAGCCTTTTGCACCCAGCCGGCTGCCTCTCTTGAGACCCCTGGGTGATATTCCATGAAATCTCCTTAGCCGTCCACTCCACACCTCGCTGTTATTTGAAAGAACTTGTGGTGTGTCCTTGAGCATTTTGGGGGGATGCTTTGACCTGGGAGGGGAGGGGGTGAGAGTTGACTGTCCCAATAACAGCCCTTGACTGCCCCTCCCTTGTTACAGAACAACAGCAACAAGAATGGGGTGGCGGTGGGCTTGGCAGAGGTCCCACTCAGAAGGTCAGGCAAATAAATTGCCCTTGTAACAGAGAGCTGGCCTTTTTGTCTTAGTGCACTAAAATGGTTTTGCATCTTGCCTTGGCAACTTTCCCCCACCCATTGTGGCAGAATCAGGAGCCGCCAGCCACACGAAAATGGTGCCAAGGATGAGTGAAATAAATCTCAAGGGTGCAGAGGAGCCAAAGTTCCAGGGCCAAACATCCGGGAGAGCTTTGAAGCTAATGATGTAATCCATTAATAATAATACAGTGGGGGCTAAATAATAATAATAATAATAATAATAATAATAATAATAATAATTTATTATTTATACCCCGCCCATCTGGCCGGGTCTCCCCAGCCACTCTGGGCGGCTTCCAACAAATATAAAGATACATTAAAATATCACAGATTAAAAACCTCCCTGAACAGGTGTTTTCTAAAGGTCATGTGGTTGTTTATTGCTTTAACCTCTGATGGGAAGGTGTTCCACAGGGTGGGTGCCACTACCGAGAAGGCCCTCTGCCTGGTTCCCTGTAACTTGGATTCTCGTGGTGAGGGAACCGCCAGAAGGCCCTCGGCGCTAGACCTCAGTGTCCAGGCTGAACGATGGGGGTGGAGACGCTCCTTCAGGTATACAGGACCGAGGCCGTTTAGTGCTTTAAAGGTCAGCACCAACACTTTGAATTGTGCTCGGAAACATACTGGGATGTGGGGTACAACATTATGATGGAGGATTGGGAAAAACTGTGGAGATTGGGTATTAAATTTTCAGCATGTAACATTCTGAAAGAGAACGTTATGAAGATGATGTACAGGTGGTATTTAACACCGGTTAAATGGGCACAAATGTACCATGCACAGAGTAATAAATGTTGGAAATGTAAGGAAGTAGAAGGAACTTTTTTCCATATGTGGTGGACATGCCCAAAGGTGAAAGACTTCTGGGAAAGGATTTATAATGAATTGAAAAAGGTGTTGAGAAACACATTTAATAAAAAACCAGAAGCCTTTCTACTTGGTATTGTAAGCCAGGAAATCCCAAAATGTGATAGGACTTTCTTTATGTATGCCACAACAGCAGCTAGAATTTTGTTAGCTAAAAACTGGAAGACAGAGGACTTACCAACGATAGAAGAATGGCAGATGAAAATGATGGACTATATGGAGCTCGCTGAACTGACCGGGAAACTCCGTGACCAGAGGGAGGAAGCGGTGGAAGAAGATTGGAAGAAATTTAAATTACATCTAAAAAAGTATTGTATGATTAAAGAGTAGAAGTAAGCTGGAAGAAAAATGAGCCTGTAGAGTTAGAAGATAGATATAAGGTTTATGACGGTTGGAATTAATGATAATGATCTTAGATAAGAAAAGATATTGAGGTTAATTAATTAAAAAGTGTTTAAGGATGTCAAGAAATTACTAAAGATGATATACATGGAACGCAGGAAGGGAAGACAGGAGGAAGTCAACCCACAATGATAGGAAGGATGAATAGGTAAAAAGGATGTATGTTTGCTTTTATGTTTGTTTATGGATTTTTTTTATGTTTGTTTTTATTTGTTAAAATTTAATTTAAAAAATTTGGAAAAAATAATAATAATAATAATAATAATAATAATAATACAGTGGTACCTCTGGTTATGAACGGGATCCATTCCGGAGCCCCGTTCGCAACCTGTGACATCCGCAACCTGAAGCGCCGCATCTGCGCATGTGCGTGACGCGATTCGGCGCTTCTGCGCATGCGCGTGATGTCATTTGCCGCGTCTGCGCATGCGCGATCCACTGAACCTGGAAGTAACGCGTTACGTTATTTCCGGGTGCGGCGCGTTCGTATCCCGTGTGGTACGCAACCTGAAGCATTCGTAACAAGAGGTACGAGTGTAATAATAATAATAATAATGGGAATAGAATTTCATCTGAAGCCAAAATAATCCCCACGGCCGAAACCTCATGTGTGGATTTTACATTAAAGGTTTGGTTTTTTGCATACAAAGAAGCTTCCTTAGACCAAGTCATCCCATTGGTCCATCCAACTCAATATTGTCTACACTGACTGGCTGCGGCTCTCTAGCTTTTCAGGAAAGAGTTTCCCAACTCCCAACCCTACCTGGAGATGCCGGGGATCAAACTTGGGACCTTCCACATGAAAAGCAGCTGCTCTGCCAACTGAGTGACAGTCCTTCTCCATATATCTCTATAGAATAAAGATGTAAGGATGTCGTCACGCAGTCCCCATTGGAGGATTTGCGGTGCCTCATCATAATCCTGGATATATGCATGAAATCAGGGCGGGAGAGGGGAGCAAAAGTGAAGGCAGCTTGCCTAAAAACTGTGGCCATGGCATCTGAGCCAGAAGGGAGGAACACCGAGAGGGGAAAGTGGTGGTTTAAAGCAAAGGCAGAAGTTTGAGTCAAGCAGGGATGGAGGAAACTGAGAGGAAAACGGTGGCTTTGAACAAAGACTGGGATTTGAGTGATGCACTACAGAATATCTGAGATCTCCGCATCCTTTTTCTCTCACACATGTGGAGGCTGAGAAATGGGAAAGGGAGAGAAGGGAAAGAAATTGAAAGTGGGAAAGTGTCTGTTTTAAACAATGGCACAAGTCTGAATAAAGCAGGGATTGGAGGGGCAATCTCACTATCAACAGCCAAGGGCCAGGTATTGCAGCAGCACCACGGAGAGCTCCAGGTGAGCCGCTTGCCCCAACAAGGGCTCAAAATAGGGCTCGTCCACACTTCCGCTTGTCCTGCTGCTTCCCTGCAAGAAAACCTTGCTGTTTACTGCTGGATCGGCAGATAGACATTTGCTCTGGTTCAGTGGGAAACAGTGGGCTTTCCTGCAGGGAAGCAGTGGGACAAACGAAAAACCGCTGAGTGGGAAACTTCTCGGACCTGTGTCCTTTTGAGCCTCTGCCTCTGAGGTTCCACCCTGTTGATGAGAACTGCAGTTCTGAAGGAGCCAGACCTCTGGTTTGCAGATGGGCCCCTCTTCTGCCCTCCTGCCTGGATCCAACTAATGCAGGATCCAACCAATGCACCCAATCAGAAGGATTTCTGCTTGCCCAATGGGAATTGACCCCTCTCTTCCTTGCCTTGTGTGCTTCACGCCCTCCCCAAATCTTCTGCAGGGGGTTGGGGGAAAGCTCTAGAACAGATTTATGTGGGATGTATAACACTGGTGCAGTCAATCACAACATTCCTAGAGTGTACACAAGGGGTCTTGGTCCTCCAGCTAGTTTCCTGTGCCTGGACTGAGATCATTTCCTTTGTGTGACCAGAGGTGGGAGTGGCCTTACCTGTAGCACACAGGTCTGCTGCCATTCTCCTCTCTCTTCTCATCAGGACTTCGAAGATGCAACATCTCAAGAGATGCACTCTTGGCTTCCAGCCAAGAGGACCCAGGTGGACCCTTCTCCCTTAAGGAGAATCTCCACATGTACATGCATTTAATCTAAGCTAGCCTGCCTTTCTGAGACTTGTAAAAGCTTGGAATGTCTGTGAGTAAAACCTTTTTACTTTTAAAAGCATTGTGTCGTGTATTTACTTTTGAGAGGGAACCAGGGGAATTATATGCCAGGATCTGCCTTGTTATAGAAGTTCATAGGAACTTAATCGCCACGTTTTGCTGCGTTTAATTGGGGATGAGAAACTCTGCTAGTTTGGAGCTTGTTAACACAAGCTGGGATAGGAAATATTAATCAATATTCCCTCATCCACATTCCCTCTCATCTCCCACAATTTAGGGGGTGCACAGGAGAAGGCAAGGCAGGAAGTCCCACATTGCACAAACAGAAGTCCCTGCACTGATGGGAAGTGTTACTATGTGCTACTTGGGATACACTGGACCAAAGAGGGAGGTTGTCAGGTACTCAGTTCCTCACGCCCAAGAAAAGGCATACATGAGGATCCTGGCTCTGGATCTGCTTATTTTAGTTTAGGTTTAGGCTTAGGCTTAGGCTTAGGTTTAGGTTTAGGTTCAGGTTCAGGTTAGTTTTTAGTTTATTTGTTTTGTTTTGTTTATTACTTGCTTCCCACAAGGCTAGATCAGGCCAATGGCCCACCCAGTCCAGCATCCAGCTCTCACAGTGGCCAACCAGATGCATGTGGGAAACCTGCAAGCAGGATTTGACCAACAGAGCCATCTCCCTTCCTTGGGCTTCCAGCAACTAGCATTCAGAAGCATTACTGCCTCTGAGCGTGGAGGCAGAGCCTAGCCATCCTAGCTAGCAGCTATCCATAGACCTCTTCTCCCCCATGAAATTGTCTTAATCCTCTTTTAAAGCCATCTAAGTTGGTGGCCATCATTTCCTCCTGGGGGAGGGAGTTCCACAGATTAATTATGTACCGTGTGAATATGTACTTTCTTCTCTTGGTACCATCTTAATGTTACCACATTATTGCTGCCCAACCAGCCACATCTGCACTGTGAGACTATAGCAATGGGGCGGCAACAGCAGCAACAAAAAGCTGGAACTTTTATGGTAGGAAAAGTAACAGGAATTCAGCAAACAGTGAAGGGAGATGAACTGGTTGAAAACAAAGCAATAGGTCCACACCAAATCTTTTGCAGACTCAATCAACATTAAAATCACATTTTTTATTTTTTATTTTTGGATATGTTTCTTTGGATATATTTTTATATTGTTCTTTGTTTTGTTTGAAATTTTATATACTTTAGTAATCATTGTAAAACATTTCCTTTTGTAATTTGAATTGTTTATGTTTATATGTATGTTTATGTCTAACTGTATTTGTTTAAAGCAAAATAAAATGGGAGGGAATAAAATAAAATCCCATGTAACGACACTGATACCATCGCGAGCATTAATTGATATGAATGCACAATTAAAAGGAATGTCAGAACAGAAACACGATGTGTTGGCATCACTCAGTCACAGAACAACCAAATCTCAGAGAAAGGCAACCGATTTCAAATTTCAAGATGGGCAGCTGAATTTTCATTTTTCCGTCTTTGCAGGTTTTCAAGCTGATGAGTCCATTAAGGGTTCAACCTGGGATGCCACTAAGGAAGAAAGGGGGGAATTGGGCCATTGTGGTGTCGTCGTCATCCTACACAGCCTCACTCTAGGAAGCAGAGGATATGTCTCTGATGTGGGATGGAGCGATACCTTACCTCCAACACCTGGCAAAAAAAAGAGGAGTCGTCATCACCCTGCACATCCAACACTGAATTGACACCAGTTGAAGGTAGATAGCCGTGTTGGTCTGTCATAGTAAAAAAAAAATAAAAAAAAATTCCTTCCAGTAGCACCTTAGAGACCAACTAAGTTTGTTCTTGGTATGAGCTTTCGTGAGCATGCACACTTGTATCTGAAGAAGTGTGCATGCACACGAAAGCTCATACCAAGAACAAACTTAGTTGGTCTCTAAGGTGCTACTGGAAGGAATTTTTTTTTTATTTTGTTTTGAATTGACACCAGTTACTGTAATCTCTGTTCTTGCTTGACATTCCCACCCAGAGATTTCAAACCATGTGGTAATCTGATTCAATTTAAAAGGAACGGTATTCCTACTACTACTACTAATACTAATACTAATAATAATAATAATTTATTATTTGTACCCCGCCCATCTGGCCGGGTCTCCTCAGCCACTCTGGGCGGCTTCCAACAAATATCAAAATACATTAAAATATCACAGATTAAAAACTTCCCTAAACAGGGCTGTCTTCAGGTACTTTCTGAATGGAGGATAGTTGTTTATGTCTTTGACCTCTGCTGGGAGGGCGTTCCACAGGGCGGGCGCCACTACCGAGAAGGCCCTCTGCCTGGTTCCCTGTAGCTTTGCTTCTCGCAGTGAGGGAACCGCCAGAAGGCCCTCGATGCTGGACCTCAGTGTCCGGGCTGAGCGGTGGGGGTGGAGACGCTCCTTCAGGTATACAGGACCGAGGCCGCTTAGGGCTTTAAAGGTCAGCACCAACACTTTGAATTGTGCTCGGAAACGTACTGGGAGCCAATGTAGATCTCTCAGGACCGGTGTTATATGGTCCCGGCGGCCGCTCCCAGTCACCAGTCTAGCTGCCGCATTCTGGATTAGTTGCAGTTTCCGGGTCACCTTCAAAGGTAGCCCCACATAGAGCGCATTGCAGTAGTCCAAGCAGGAGATAACTAGAGCATGCACCACTCTGGTGAGACAGTCTGCTGGCAGGGAGGGTCTCATCCTGCGTACCAGATGGAGCTGGTAGACAGCCGCCCTGGACACAGAATTAACCTGCGCCTCCATGGACAGCTGTGAGTCCAAAATGACTCCCAGGATGCGCACCTGGTCCTTCAGGGGCACAGTTACCCCGTTCAGGACCAGGGAGTTCCCCACACCCGCCCGCCCCCTGTCCCCCAAAAACAGTACTTCTGTCTTGTCAGGATTCAACCTCAATCTGTTCGCCGCCATCCATCCTCCAACCACCTCCAGGCACTCACACAGGACCTTCACTGCCTTCCCTGGTTCTGATTTGAAAGAGAGGTAGAGCTCTTCAAGGATAAGAGCTGTTTGACAGTGGAAGGAACAACCTTGGAAGGTGGTGGACTCTCCTTCCTTGGAGGTTTTTAAGCAGAGGTTAGATGGTCACCTGCCGGGGATTCTTGAGCTGGGATTCCTGCATTGCAGGGGGTTGGACTAGATGACCCTTGGGTACCCCCTCTGACTCTGCAGTTCTAAGATTCTCTGAATCTAACACATGAATTTCAAACAGCTCTCACTCCCTTGCCTTTAGCTGAGATACCTTTGAAAAGTTTTGTGCTATGAAAAAATAAAAAATAAAGTTTTGTGCTCTGCAGGGGCTAAGGGAGGAAGTCGTGGTTCTCCAACAGTTGCTGAACTGCCAAATTTCATCAGACTCTGATCAGCAGGGTCAATGGTCAAGGAGCTTGAGAATTGTTGTGCAACCACATTTGGAGAGCTACACATTCCCTGCCCCTGCACTAATAATCTCCAGTAGCTATAAGTCTCAGCAACAAAACTACTGTTCCCAGAATCCTTGCAGAAGGGTCCTCCTGACATTTGATCTGATTTCAAATTGGTTTCCAATCCGTTGCAGAGGCTTTCGAAGGATCCACCGTGGCAAAAGCATTTTAAGAATGCTTCTTCCCCCTTAGCAAAAGGGAGCCTGGCTTTTCCTGCTGAAAACTAAATAAATAAATGAAGGAAAAGTTCTCCATCAAATGCTGTGTGAGGTCACTTGAGGCTATTTTCCTAGACATTTCCCCCCAATGACTCATGAGCTGTAGTAGCACTTATCGGAGATGCCGCGTGAGAGATAAACTACTCCAGAGCAGTTATTATTTGGGGGTGTTTGTTTTAATATGACATTGCTACTTGATTTGACTTTCATGGGGGCAGCGAGGGGTGGTGGTGAAATTCATTCCTCAACAGCCACCTGGACAAGATGTTGATCTGTCAATTGAAGTTGGGGGGGGGCTTTCCTACTAGATATTGTGGATTGTAGATATTACTTGCCTGCTCAGTAAAATTTGCTCCCAGTTCCTTTCAAAGAGCTCAGAAGAACAGCTTCCAGCTCCTTGCAAGAGCAGAGAGTGACAAAATCAAGATGCATACTTTTCTTGCTCGTGCACAGATAATTATGAGTCTGGAGGACTTTCTCCAGAGTAGCCCATGACAATCCATCCATCTTCTGGCAACGGTGCTAAGGGTTCTCCCACCCCACCCCCCACCCCCCTGGCTTGACATTGTTAAACGCATTCCATGTTTCGGTAAATGACACGCCAGATCACCAACAGCGAATGAGTGATTAGTTTATCATCCCTCTTAGTACAGCCATCTAGATCTTTAACTCTTTAAGAAGTGGCATTTAAAGTCTTCAGAACACCCAGGAGCAAGCCTCGGGCTTCTTTCATTCTCTCTCTCTCCCCCACCACCCACCCTTTGAAAACATTCCCAGCTTCAGCCAAGAAGGGGGACAGTCAAAGGGAGGTTGGCTACTTTTGCTGATAAGACTGCAGGGGAACTGGTTGCAAAGAGATCTCAGGAGCTTTTTTTAAAAAAAAATGGAAATAAAATAAGAAGTGTTCAAAGAAAATCTAGGATCCAGTTGCCCCGAATCATTTTGCTGGCTGCAGGCAGGAACTTTAGCAACACACTCAAAATTTAAGGCTGGTCAATGCCCTCCTAGGAAAGGAAATCAGCTTGGTGTGGACATCACCATTAAATAATCATAATCATAATAAGGTTGTCAATCATGGGCTCCACCAGATAACCTGTTTGTTGAGCATTCATCCTGATTCGCTTGCAGAATGCTGGCATGGAGATTAGATTGTGTCTGGTCCTTGTTGAACATTTGTTCTGGAGTGTGTGTGTGTGTGTAGTATAAAAGACAACAAGCATTCATCCTGACACACTTTCTACCTTCATCCCACACACTTCAGTCCATTTGCCCATCACTTTCCTAACTGCAAACATTCTGTTCTTTTTAAAAGCGGTACTAACGCAGCAAGGCGTTTTCATTTACTTTAATTGCACAAACTTAAATTTCTGGTGTGCTCTGGAATCATTCCAGCCCTTGGATCTTTTCCGTGATTTTGAGTTGCTCTTCTCTCTGCACTGCAGCCTCCTCTGCCTGGATTTGGTGGTTTTACTGCTGTTCATTTTTTGTCCCTTGATTTGTTCTCATCATTGCTCCAAGCGACCCTGGAGAGTCTGTTTGCAGTTTGCTACTGTGAGAGGAAAGGCTGGCTGTTGGAGAGAGCAGGTAGAGGCACCATTGTTTACTCCTGCTCTGGGATTGATTCACCTTCCCTGAAATTATTGTACAGATCATAGAATCATCGGGTCGCAGAGTTGGAGGGAACACAAAGGGTCATCTAGTCCAACCCCCTGCAATAAAAGGAAACTTTTGTCCAAGATCAGGCTCAAACCCACAACCCTGAGATTAGGAGTCTCATGCTCTACCACAGTGATGGCTAACCTTGACACTCCAGATGTTTTGGGACTACAACTCCCATCATCCCTGACCACTGATCCTGTTAGCTAGGGATGATGGGAGTTGTAGTTCCAAAACATCTGGAGTGTCAAGGTTAGCCATCACTGCTCTACCAACTGAGCCATCCCAGGAATCAATGGAGGTAAGAACGTAGAGACATAATATGAGAACAACTAGGTCAGGTGAAAGGCCCATTTCTCACAACGGAGAACCAAATGCCCCCATGGGAAGCCTGAAACAAGGACCTGAGTATAACATCGTTCTCCCCACTGCATCACAAAATCCAGATAAGTGCGAGTTTTGAAGGATCCCCGTGTTTCGGTTCTCATATTGTTTTGGAAAGGGAAATTCTATTTATTCCTTTACTTATTTCTTTATTAGATTTGTACACCACCCTTCATCCGAAGATCACAACATAAAAATACTAAATGAAAACACAAAACACGTGATTTAAAAAAAGCAAAAGCAAAACACACACACACACACACACACACCAATAACTGCCCCCCTTTAAAAGGCCATAGAATGTTTATCTATCTATCTATCTATCTATCTATCTATCTATCTATCTATATATAATTTTAATTGGTTTTATATAAATACAACAATAAATTCGCACATTTATCTTCACATCTTATACCGTTTTGGCTTTTTATTGCTTATGATATTCTAATATCTATTCCTTATATCTATATTTCCAAAATCAATCATTGTTTTATATTATTATTTTCTAAAATTAATCACTATATCTTCGTATTAACAACAATATTTCTTCCTTACTCTACAAAGCCTCTTGCAGTCCTACCAACGTATTCAATTGAATACAATTTTCCTTTAAATAGTCTGTAAATTTAGCCCAGTCTTTGATGAACTTCTGGTCCCGCTGTTTGCGGATTCTCCCCATCATCTTGTCCAATTCTGCATACAGCACTCCATTAGTTTCACAATCCATCCTTAAAAGGCCATAGAATGTTAATGTCCAATTTGGGCTTTAAATGTGAACTGCATCGAATTTCTCCTGCATCCCTTGTAACCTCTTGAATATGTCCTCCTAGCAAAGTTGCAGCCGGTGCGAATCTTTGAGCAGAGGTGCAATATATTAACAGTGCCTATCTGCAGCAATGCTGCAGCCTTCTGTGCAAACTGCAGTTTCTGGGCCAGTTCTGGCCATTCTGGAGAACGCTGTTGTGTCCTGGGTTCGGCTAAGACCAAGTGCTAGAAAGGGGGAGCCATTGCCTTCCCCTCTCACACATGTACGAAACACGCAGAGCCCTGCCTATAGCAAGCACAGCATAATTGTTGACCCATGTAATGATTGACCCCTAATTGCATTCACTTTCCCCCCCCCCATCCTTAAGAACATTAATGAAACAATCAATATTTGACATCCCTTCTCTCCCCCCCACCCCCGGTAAAGAAGCACCAAATATCTATTTAATTACATTTAACGTTTAAGTCATTTTGGTTTTTAAACAAAGGTATCAATTCCATAAGTTGCCACGTGTTTTAATAGGCCTAATAAAAAAAGTTATTTTCTTGTCTGTTTGATGCTATTGGACATGGGTAGGCAAACTAAGACCCGGGGGCCGGATCCGGCCCAATCGCCTTCTAAATCCGGCCCGCAGACCGTCTGGGAAACAGCATGTTTTTACATGAGTAGAATGTGTCCTTTTATTTAAAATGCATCTCTGGGTTCTTTGTGGGGCATAGGAATTTGTTCATTTCCCCCCCCCCCAAAAAAATATAGTCCAGCCCCCCACAAGGTCTGAGGGACAGTGGATCAGCCCCCTGCCGAAAAAGTTTGCTGACCCCTTCTCTTGGATATGGGTTTGTCAGTTTGCTTCTTGCATAAATAAGTGAAAACATTTTTTTTTTAAACCATTTTTGGGGGGAGGGGGTAGAAGGGGACGCCAATGTGTAGCCACAGACACACAGATGGATTAGCCACCAGTCTCTGAAACGGATTTTCACTCTGCCTTGAAATCGCTTAGCCTTCCGCTCTAGCAGATCTGCAGGAGACAATTAAAGGACGGAGGCAGATGTCAACTCCTCTAGTGGTGTGTGTGGCTTGGCTCAGGCGAAGTGGTAGGTTTGGAAGTGGAAAGAGAAGATGGGAGATGCTCAAGTTGGAAGGGCTCTGCTGGGCCAGAAGGAGCGTCAGCTGCCAGCATTGCGGAATTCCTTAAAAAAGAAGAGCAGCCCTCGGATCCACGAGGAATCTGCTTATCTGCATCTGCCAGATGGCCTCATGGCGGAGGGGGCTGGGAAGATCTCCTGCGCAAGTGCCGCTGGAACAGGCAGGAGTCACGGGAAAGGCCGGCAGTTCAATCCCGATGCGCCTTTAGGCAAGATAACTTTCCAAGCGGATTGTGCCCTAGGACAGCATACTTTCCCCTCTCTCTGCCAGCGACTATTTCAGAACACCAGGAATGTGCGTTTCGTCCTCCGAAACTACTTATTATCTCTTAGAAATGGTGAGCGAGAGAGGGCCCGGGCAAACATTTTGGGCAAAGATTCCGAACAGCTGCGCAAACCTAGGAAAATGAAATAAAATCCGACCTGGGGAAGGCCGATGAAGCAACAGGCTGGAGTTCTTGGTTTAATTGTTGCCTTGATTCCCCACCTCCAAGGAGCTCAAAGGGTTGCCCCCTTCCTCATTTAACCCCCACAATAACCCTGTGAGTTAGTCAAAACAAAATAAAAAAATTCCTTCCAGTAGCACCTTAGAGACCAACTAAGTTTGTTCTTGGTATGAGCTTTCGTGTGCATGCACACTTCTTCAGATGGACACGAAAGCTCATACCAAGAACAAACTTAGTTGGTCTCTAAGGTGCTACTGGAAGGAATTTTTTTTATTTTGTTTTGACTATGACAGACCAACACGGCTATCTACCTGTACCTGTGAGGTAGGTTAGGCTGAGAGGCAGGGACTGGCTGGGTCATCACACCCAGCAAGCTTCACGGCCAAGTGGGGATTCGAACTGTGGCCTCCCAAGTTTTAGCCTAACCCTCTAACCCAGGCATGTCCAACAGGTAGATCGCGATCTACTGGTGGATCGCCGGGTGTTCCTGGTAGATCCTGGTTGATCTCTGGCCCCTCAGCAATCTCCTTACAAAAAGTATTTTTTAAAAACCCCCAAAAAACACCCCAAAAAACTTTGGCTTCCTTAAAAAAGCTCCACAACTTTGGGTAGATCACCGCCAGTTTTTTGATACTGTGAGTAGATAGCAGTCCATTGGGAGTTGGTCGTCCCTAACCCATGGGTAGGCAAACTAAGGCCTGGGGGCCAGATCTGGACCAATCACCTTCTCAATTTGCCACCCGAACGGTCCGAGAATCAGTGTGTTTTTACATGAGTAGAATGTCTGCTTTTATTTAAAATGCATCTCTGTGTTATTTGTGAGGCATAGGAATTCGTTCTTCTTCTTCTTCAAAATATAGTCCGGCCCCCAACAAGGTCTGAGGGACAGTGGACCGGCCCCCTGCTGAAAAAGTTTGCTGACCCCTGCTCTAACCACTACACCGCAGTGGCTCTTGCCATCAGAACTGTGCCAAAAGCGAATACAGAGGTATCTTTCCTCTCTGCAGGCATTGGATTCCACCCAATTTTGGGGGGAACCGGCGTGAGATGTGGGAAGGCCCAGCAGGGCCCGTTGCAGGCTGCAGGATATTGAGGAGGCCCAGCCCCCTCCTTAAAAACTTTTGGGGGACCCTTGACCCCTCGGGTCCCTCCCCCCAGATGGTGCACCTGGCTGCAGGTGTGAGGTTCCCATGGAGAATTATTATTATTACTAGTTAAGTTAGCCCGTTGACTAACGGGCTCTAGAGGAAGAGGAGGCAGGAGGCGGCAGAGCGGCTCGCGGGGCCCCGGCGCGCCCTGCTCCCTCCGCTTCGAGCGCGCTCCACGGCGCCCGCCAGCGCCCACCTCGCCGCCCCTCCGCAGGAGCAGCAGTGCCAGGGCGAGCTGGTTGCCCGAGGCCCCGCCGCCGCCACGGCCTGGCCCGGGCTCCTCGTTCTCCTCGCTGCCGCTGCCTCCAGGCCGGGCCGGCCGTCCTCCGGCGGGGCTGTGAGGGAGGCGGGCCGGGCGGCCGTCACTTCCTGTCCGCTGGCCAATCCCTGCGTCCGCGTGTGTCATGCGCAGAGCGCACTTCCGTGACACACAGAAAAATAAGGTGGACGCAGGGACACTTCAAGATTATTATATAGGATTATTATCATTATAATTATTATTATTATTCCGCCCTATACCCAGAGGTCTCAGGTCGGTTCACAAAAAAGTTCAAATTATATGAAATTAAAAATAAAAACAATAATCCAATATCACCCCTCCCCCCAAAAGAGCCACAATTTAAAGGGTGTAGGATGTTGATTAGATCAGCCAAAGGCCTGGTTACAAAGAAACTTTTTTGCCTGGCGCCTAAAGGTGTATAATGAAGGCGCCAGGCTAACTTCCCTGGGGAGAGCATTCCACAGATGGGGAGCCACTGCAGAGAAGGCCCCATTCTTGTGTTGCCACCCTCCGGACCTCTCGAGGAGGGGGCACACAAAGAAGGGCCTCAGAAGATGATCTCAGGGTCCTGGTAGGTTCATATGGAAAGAGGCGATCCTTCAGGTATTACGGTCCTGAGCCGTTTAAGGCTTTATAGGTCAAAACCAGCACTTTGAATTGGACCCAGAAACTAATTGGTAGCCAGTGCAGTCGGACCAGGATCGGTGTAATATGCTCAAACCATCTTGCTCCGGTGAGCAACCTGTCCGCTGAATTCTGCACCACTTGATCAGTTGGTTCAACAACCTTTGAGTTCATCACTTGGAACGACAGGTGAACTAATACCAGTGTACTGGAAGAAGCAAATATCACCAGTGGTGAAGCACTGGGTCTTTTAAACTGTGGGTTTGAAATGCTTTATAATTGGACGAGCGATTTGTTTGTTATTTTAAAAGGTCAATTGCCTGCGCTGAGTTCTGTTGCCCCCCATAAAAGTCTTCCTTTCTCTTCCTTGCCTTTAGAAAGAAAACAAGAACCCCCCTGTTTCTGTGAAATGGGAAATACCCAATACAGTATGTTTGCATTATTTCACTTGGGGTGATTAAGTTCCTAATCCGATTTGAGTTTGATCAGGGGGGTGGTGGGGTGGGAGACTGGCAGTAGAAGGGAAAAAAGAGAGAAATTCTTGATTCATGCAGCAAAGGGATTGTGCAAAAGGTCTCTCAGCTGAGCATAAAGCGATCAGTAAGGATTGCTTTTTTACGCAGGTAGCAAAGTTTTACGAGCATTACAGGGGAACGCATTCTGCAAAGAGGAAAAGAGAGGAAAGGGGAACACGTACGTAAGGAAATAATTGGGACGAGCAGATTCAACCCCAAAGCCTGGATCAAACATGAAATCTCATTATTCGCCCATTTTTAATGTGCTCCTTTCTTAGGAAATTTTTTTTTAAAAAAAATTATTATTATTTTTGCTTTTTTCTTTAAATGGCATGTCACTGAGGACAGGGTTTTTAGAAAGCTTCCATAAAAGTGGGATTGCCTGTCTTTCTCTCAGTCACTCAGAGCAGGAAATGAATAATAATAATAATAATAATAATAATAATAATAATAATAATTTATTATTTCTACCCCGCCCATCTGGCTGGGTCTCCCCAGCCACTCTGGGTGGCTTCCAACAAAAGATTAAAATATAATAATCTATTAAACATTAAAAGCCTCCCTAAACAGGGCTGCCTTCAGATGTCTTCTAAAGGTCTGGTAGTTGTTGTTCTCTTTGACATCTGAAGGGAGGGCGTTCCACAGGGCGGGCACCACTACCGAGAAGGCCCTCTGCCTGGTTCCCTGTAACTTGGCTTCTCATGGTGAGGGAACCGCCAGAAGGCCCTTGGCACTGGACCTCAGTGTCCGGGCAGAATGATGGGGTGGAGACGCTCCTTCAGGTATACTGGACCGAAGCCATTTAGGGCTTTAAAGGTCAGCACCAACACTTTGAATTGTGTCCGGAAACGTACTGGGAGCCAATGTAGGTCTTTCAAGACCGGTGTTATGTGGTCTCGGCAGCTGCTCCCAGTCACCAGTCTAGCTGCCGCATTCTGGATTAGTTGTAGTGAAGACCCTCTGGCTTTTTCTTTAAAAAGAAAAAGAAAACATCCAAGAGTTTGAATTTATAAAATATATTTTCTGCCTTTCATCCACATGCTAAGTCCCCAGTCCTAATTCTTAAAAGGTAAAGGGACCCCTGACCATTAGGTCCAGTCGTGTCCGACTCTGGGGTTGCGGTGCTCATCTCGCTTTATTGGCTGAGAGCCGGCGTACAGCTTCCGGGTCATGTGGTCAGCATGACTAAATCGCTTCTGGCGAACCAGAGCAGCGCACAGAAACGCTGTTTACCTTCCCGCTGGAGTGGTACCTATTTATCTACTTGCACTTTGACGTGCTTTTGAACTGCTAGGTTGGCAGGAGCTGGGACCGAGCAACAGGAGCTCACCCCGTCGCAGGGATTCGAACCGCCGACCTTCTGATCAGCAAGCCCTAGGCTCTGTGGTTTAACCCACAGTGCCACCTGGGTCCCTACATTCTTACCCCCACATAAAAGATTGTACATACTTCACTGACCTGTAGGTTTTAGGTTGAGCAGCACATGTTGGGAAAAACCACCCCAAGAAGGTTGACTTCATATAATGGTAGATGCCAACTTTGCTGCCACATACACCTGGACAACACCATTACTGGCCCCAATAACATCAAACATACCATCTCAGGACTATTTAATTGCTCATCTTCTAACACTGTGTATGCCATCAAATGCCAACAGTGCCCTTCAGCTCTCTATATTGGACAAACAGGCCAAACCCTACGCCAAAGGATAAATGGACATAAATCTGACAACAGGAATCACAAGACAGAAAAACCAGTAGGAGAACACTTCAGTCTCCCAGGACACTCTATACAAGATCTCAAAGTAGCTGTCTTATTACAAAAGAATTTCAGAAATAGACTAGAAAGGGAAGTTGCTGAATTGCAACTTACAGTACTACCAAACTTAAAACTATGGAGAGACCTGGTCTGAATAGAGACATTGGATTCTTATCTCATTATACATGATAAAACTATTTTTAGCCATCTCATTTCACCCCTTGCTTTTTCCTGTAAGACCAATTGCAGTCATTAACAGTCGTCAACAGATTTACCTCACCTATCAGCCAATCACCCATTCCCACCACCCTTCTGAGTAATACCCCTCCCCACCTTACTATATACAGTGGTACCTTGGGTTAAGTACGCTTCAGGTTAAGTACGCTTCAGGCTAAGAACTTCGCTAAGAACAGAAATTGTGTGCTGGTGGCGCAGCGGCAGCAGGAGGTCCCATTAGCTAAAGTGGTGCTTCAGGTTAAGTACGCTTCAGGTTAAGAACGGACCTCTGGAACGAATTAAGTACTTCACCCGAGGTACCACTGTATAAGGGTCTGGTGACTTCTGTTTCAGTGTATCTGAAGAAGTGTGCATGCACACGAAAGCTCATACCAAGAACAAACTTAGTTGGTCTCTAAGTTGCAACTGGAAGGATTTTTTTTTATTTTGTTCCTAAACCATGAATAACAACAATGAAACAAGTCTAGTGCCACACAGTATCAACCCACCATACATTCCAAATTGCTACAGCAGAGACAGGAAAATGTATGGATGTACAAGTATCTTATCTTTGTAGTTATCACTCAAGTAATTACAATCTTTCAAAGATCTGTTTTCTAGGCTTCTAAACTAACTCCTTGAAAAGCATCCTGTTCAGCAACAAAGCAGTACAGTATCCCAAATCTTTCTTTAACCATTGAGAGATTGCTGGAAAATACAAAGTTTTATCATGCATGACAATATAGATACCGGGTACTTGCAACTATCAGTAATTTACTTATCCTCTCTAAATCAGTCTGCTCAACGGTATCCTTTACTTAGCCTATATATGTTAAGAGGCAGCATGTGAAATATTCTCTTTCAAGCTACAATACCTGTATCATTACTATGGTGACTACCATAATTCAATGGCACCCAAGCTCGGTTTTTACGAAAGTTAGCACAGTGCTGTCTGGAATATGGTGCTTTGAGTATCACAGGCACCCACTGGCTAATGCCTGTGATGTCACGGATGAAGAGTACTGCAACTCCACACTCCTCTTGGTCTCCTCTTTTCCAGGCTAAACATATCCAACTCCCTCAACTGTGCCTCATAAGCCTTGGCTTCTAGACCCTTGATCATCTTAATTGCCCTGCTCTGCACACATTCCAACTTGTCAACCTCCTTAAATTGTGGCGCCCAGAACTGGATACAGGACTCCAGGTGTGGTCTGACCATGGGGGTCAGAGTGGGACTATTACTTCCCTTGGGACGCGGGTGGCGCTGTGGTCTAAACCACTGAGCCTAGGGCTTACCGATCAGAAGGTCAGTGGTTCGAATCCCTGCGACGGGGTGAGCTCCCGTTGTTTGGTCCCAGCTCCTGCCAACCTAGCAGTTTGAAAGCATGTCAAAGTGCAAGTAGATAAATAGGTACCACTCCGGCGGGAAGGTAAATGGCATTTCCGTGCGCTGCTCTGGTTTCGCCAGAAGTGGCTTAGTCATGCTGGCCACATGACCCAGAAAAACTCTGCAGACAAACGTCGGCTCCCTCAGCCAGTAAAGCGAGATGAGCGCCGCAACCCCAGAGTCGTTCTCGACTGGACTTAACTGTCAGGGGTCCTTTACCTTTTTTTCTTACTTCCCTTGATCTGGACTCTATACTTCTGATGATGCAGCCTAGTGTTGGTGCTGACCTTTAAAGCCCTAAATGGCCTCGGTCCTGTATCGCTGAAGGAGCGTCTCCACCCCCATCATTCTGCCCGGACACTGAGGTCCAGCGCCGAGGGCCTTCTGGCAGTTCCCTCACTGCGAGAAGCAAAGCTACAGCGAACCAGGCACAGGGCCTTCTCGGTAGTGGCGCCCGCCCTGTGGAACGCCCCCCCCCATCAGAGGTCAAAGAGATAAACAACTACATGACATTTAGAAAATACCTGAAGGCAGCCCTGTTTAGGGAAGTTTTTAATCTGTGACATTTTGATGTATTTTAATGTTTGTTGGAAGCTGCCCAGAGTGGCTGGGGGTACCCGGCCAGATGGGCGGGGTACAAATAATAAATTATTATTATTACAGTGGTACCTTGGGTTAAGTACTTAATTCGTTCCGGAGGTCCGTTCTTAACCTGAAGCGTACTTCACCTGAAGCACCACTTTAGCTAATGGGACCTCCTGCTGCCGCTGCGCCGCCAGAGCACGATTTCTGATCTTAGCGGAGTTCTTAACCTGAAGCGTACTTAACCCGAGGTACTACTATGCGGCCTAGGACCCTCGTACCTAAGGGACCGCCTCTCCTGGTATGCCCTGTGTAGGACCTTAAGGTCCTCAAATAATAACCTTTTAGAGGTCCCGAGCCATAAGGATGCTAGGCTGGCAGCAACTAGGGCCAGGGCCTTCTCAGTACTGGCCCCGACCTGGTGGAACGGTCTGTCGCAAGAGACCAGGGCCCTGCAGGATTTGGCATCTTTCCGCAGGGCCTGCAAGACGGAGCTGTTCCGCCTGGCCTTTGGGTTAGTTTTAGTTTAACCCTGATGTTTTATTCCTTTATGGTTTTATTGATAGGCTACTTAAAAATGAGGCTGCATTTTAAAATTTTAAATAGTATTTTAACTTGCATTTTAATTGATTGTTTTGTATGTTTTGTTGTGGTTTTTATGGTTGTTAGCCGCTCTGAGCCCGGTCCTGGCTGGGAAGGGCGGGGTATTAATAAAAATTTATTATAATTATTATTACTTTATTATTATTATTATTATTATTATTATTATTATTATTATTATTGCAGAGCATTAGGGGTTTTTTTGGTTTTTTGTTTTGCTGCTGCTTGACTCTGTGGACTTAATGTCAAGCTGATAGTCCACTAAGACCCCTAGGTCCTTTTCACATGTACTCCTAGTAAGCCAGGTGTCCCCCTTCCTATATTTGTGCATCTGGTTCTTCCTGCCTAAGTGCAGAACCTGGCATTTCTCCCTATTGAAATTCATTTTGTTAGTTTGGACCCAGTTCTCCAATCTGTTAAGGTCATCTTGAATTCTCTCTTCTGCAGCATTAGCTACCTGCTCCCAGTCTGACGTCATCTGCAAATTGGATGAGCAAAATAAATGGGCTGTGACATATTCCCACCTCTCTCATACTCCCCATGCTTTTCTGGGGTGTGGGTGGAGAGGTCACATCCTCAGCTGTTTTTGGTAGATAGTCCTGAGGCCCTTGTGTGCTAACAAGGCTTTGATGAATGAACTGACCCCATCTGTGAGGCAAGTCCTCTCTGTACTGTGAAATCTGTGGTGAATGCCCGTTTGGCACATGGAAGTTGTCGCTGGATGTCGTGGCCATCAAGAGATGAGCCCAAACATGTGATTTGACAAAAATAATGCAGTTGTTGGCCACTACCAGCCTCCTAAGGGACACGGGTGGCGCTGTGGGTTAAACCACAGAGCCTAGAGCTTGCCGATCAGAAGGTCAGCGGTTCGAATCCCCGTGACAGGGATTGGTCCCTGCTCCTGCCAACCTAGCAGTTCGAAAGCATGTCAAAGTGCAAGTAGATAAATAGGTACCGCTCTGGCGGGAAGGTAAATGGCGTTTCCGTGCGCTGCTCTGGTTTTGCCAGAAGCGGCTTAGTCATGCTGGCCACATGACCTGGAAGCTGTACGCTGGCTCCCTCAGCCAGTAAAGTGTGTTGAGTGCCGCAACCCCAGAGTCATCTGTGACTGGACCTAACAGTCAAGGGTCCCTTTACCTTTACCAGCCTCCTACCACGACTTCTGTGGGTACTCTGCAATAATAATAATAATAATAATAATAATAATAATAATAATAATATAATTTATTATTTGTACCCCACCCATCTGGCTGGGTTTCTGCAGCCATTCTGGGCTGCTTCCAACAGAATATTAAACAGAATAAAACATCAAACATTTAAAACTTCCCTAAGCAAGGCTGCCTTCAGATGTCTTCTAAAAGTCAGATAGTTGTTTATTTCCTTGACATCTGATGGGAGGACGTTTCACAGGGCAGGTGCCACTACCAAGAAGGCCCTCTGCCTGGTTCCCTGTAACCTCACATCTCGCAGTGAGGGAACTGCCAGAAGGCCCTCAGAGGAGGACGTCAGTGTCCGGGCAGAACGATGGGGGTGGAGATGCTCCTTCAGGTATACTGGGCCGTTTAGGGCTTTAAAGATCAGCACCAACACTTTGAATTGTGCTCAGAAATGTACTGGGAGCCAATGTAGCTCTCTCAGGACCGGTGTTATGTGGTCCTGGCGGCCACTCCCAGTCACCAGTCTAGCTGCCGCATTCTGGATTAATTGCAGTTTCCGGGTCACCTTCAAAGGTAGCCCCACGTAGAGTGCATTGCAGTAGTCCAAGCGGGAGATAACCAGAGCATGCACCACTCTGGCGAGACAGTCTGTTGGCAGGGAGGGTCTCAGCCTGCGCACCAGAACCTTTATTTCATACAATCACAGAATTGTACAGTTGGAAGGAACGCTGAAGGTCATCCAGTCCAATCTCTCCCTCTGGAGGTTGTAGGCAGGACCGGTGCTGGCAATTTTGGCGCCCTAGGCGAGGGGGCGGGCCACGTGACGTCATTGTGTATGACGCACATTGCGGAGCGGTGCCCCGCCCCCTTCCTGGCCGGGCGCCCCCCGCCGCCGCAGTTTGCTTGCTTCGCCGCTGGTTGGGGCGGCGGCGGGGGGCAGGCTGGCCAGTGCCCCCTCCATTTTGGCGCCCTAGGCAATTGCCTAGTTTGCCTAAATGGACGCGCCGGCCCTGGTTGTAGCCAGTGATGGCTAACCTTGACACTCCAGATGTTTTGGGACTACAACTCCCATAATCCCTGACCACTGATCCTGTTAGCTAGGGATGATGGGAGTTGTAGTTCCAAAACATCTGGAGTGTCAAGGTTAGCCATCACTGTATGTAGGCTCTCCTTCCTCGGAGGTTTTTAAGCAGAGGTTGGATGGCCATCTGACTTGGATGCCTTAGCTGAGATTCCTGCATTGCAGGGGGGTGATGGCAGTCATCATGGGATAGGTGCTGCTGTAAATACCTCCCCTTTTGCCTTAAGACGAGTCCTTTGGTTTGAGGCATCTCTTCTTTGCAAGTCCCCTCCCCCAGCGCATTAAAAAAAATGGGGGTGGCTTGGGGCCCCCCTCCTAGTTGCCTCTGAATGTGCTCTTGGTGCACTCCTGCAGAAAAGGGACTGTAGCTCAGTGGTGAGAGCATCTGTTCTGCATGAAGACGGTCCCAGGTTCCATGCAAAGGCTTATCCAGGTAGGATTGAGAAAGAATCTGACGCCCCTAGAGCTGCTGCCAGCCAGTGCAGACGATGCTGAGCTAGTCCTAAGGCAAAGCTGGGACGGGGAAGGCTTTGGATTCGCATCGGGATCAAGCCAAAGGGAGTTGCAGTTCACACTCAGCTGCACACAGTCTTGTCTTTAAAGGAAAGTAGAAGAGAAAGGAAAGGAAAAGCTACGGGGAGATTGACAGAGGCCAAGTAGGTGGGACATCCCTTTGCAGAGCCCAGGACTGAGGAGGAGGAGGAGGAGGAGGAGGGCGGAGTTTGCGGCCCGCTGATTGACAGGCTGGCTCCTCGGACCCACGTGACCCTCTCCGGGGCTGGAAGAAAAGCAGAAGGCAGCCTGCTCGGGAGTTTCATTATATTCAAATATATTCGTTTTCCAGGAGTCGCTCTGGAGCAGCAAGCCGTGGCGCGCGATCGCTCCTGCCCGCAGCCCGGAGAAGAAGACGAAGAGGAAGAAAGCGAAACAGCAGCAGCAGCAGCGAGCGACTGACTCTCCCCGGCTCCGCAAAGCGGCTTGACTCCGGATTCCCCGCGTGAGCTTTCCCACGAGTCCTGCTCCACGCTTGGCTGTCAAGAACCATGGACTGTTTCTATATGCCTTGCTTTCTGTCAGTGAGTAGCGCTTTCTCCTTCCTTGTGTGAGTTCTGGTTTAAAAGTGGGGGGGGGGGCGGAATGGTGAAAAAGAGAGACGGAACTTGTTGTGTGAGTGAGCGAACGAGCGAGCGAGTGAACGCCGGACTCTCAAACTTCCGAGTCCATTTATTCGCTCCCTTTAAAAACAAATGGTTCATTTCGAAATTTTTTTTTTTTAAGGGGGGGGGAGCATTTTCGCTGCAATCCCTCCGTGCCCTTACTTGAGAGTAAGCCCTACTGGGGGCTTACTTCCAAGTAAACGCCCATCGGCTCGGACTGTAGTTAGAGTTTTTCCTTTTTTTTAATGAAGATCTAGCTTTTACCCCCGGGGGATATTTGTCAAATGCGAAGTAAATAAGAACGACTGGAGACCCTGGCGAAGGCGCGTCCTCCCCCTCCGCGTTTATCCTCGCGATCCACGAGGCCCTTACGCCGGAGAGGGGCTGCAGATCTCCCCGTCCCCTCCCCGCAACCCCCCCCCCCCACGGACGGGGCTACCCCGCGGGCACCTAGTGGCTAGCGGCCGGCAGCCGGGAAGTCTCCAACAGACACTTGCTCTGGAGAGTGCTTTCCAAGCGGACCTCCTGGAAGCTTGCTCAACAATGAACCGGGACCTCCGACTCCCAGCCTCTCCCAGTGCATTTAAAAAAATATTACTTCCATTAACAACAAGTGCAAAGCCCTGTTCTGTTTTGATGGGCGAAAAGCAGAGATGGGTGTTCAGAACTTCGTGCCCCTCTGTGCTCGCGTATTAATAGCTGGTTTCGTGAAACCATTTTTACGCAGATCGTTGCTCAGATAAAACAGAGGATAAATTTTTTTTGAGGGGGTGTTGATAATTGCAGGGGGGGCATAAAGTCCCAAGTCTTAATTGGCTGGGCGTAAAGTCCCAATAAGGTTCTGCACTGCATTTGGGGGGGGGGGGTTGTTTTTTTGAGCTTGGGATGTGCGTTTCTTTAACTTTTTTCTAAAGTGTGTCATTTTTGACCGACCTTGTTTGTTTGCTCCTCTTTCTCCCTCTTTCTCCCTCCTTCTCCCTCTCTTCCCTCCCCTCCTTCTGCTCTCTGCCCCCCCCCAACCCAACTACACCCTCCCTCCCCCCCAATAGAGACACCATGACGCCTGGTAACCGACTCCTGATGGTCATTTTATTGTGCCGAGTGCTGCTTGGAGGTACTAACCGTGCCAGCTTGATACCCGCCGAGACTGGGAAGAAGAAAGTGATCGGGGACCATCTCCAGCAGCAGCAGCAGCAGCAGCGAGCCGGGGAGGCCGGAGACGGAGAAGGCGCCTCGGGGACTTCGCGCCGCCCGTTCCCGAGCCATGAACTCTTGCGCGGGTTCGAGGCTACCCTTCTCCACATGTTCGGGCTCCGGCGGCGGCCGCAGCCCAGCAAGGCGGCGCTCGTCCCTTCATACATGCTGGATCTCTATCGCCTCCAGTCCGGGGAAGAGGAGGAAAAGCTGCAGGATCTCAGCCTCCAGTACCCGGAGAAGTCCACCAGCCGCGCCAACACCGTGAGGAGTTTCCACCACGAAGGTATGCAAACTGGAAAGGGGGCTTCTGAGTAGATCTCCGACTGTTGTGATGGTGATTGGTGGTGAGGGGATTTCAGAATTTGATTTTTTTTGGGGGGGGGGAGAAGAACGAAATCTGATGCACCCCTCCTTGTGTCCAGTTGGGGCTTTCTTGCGAGTAAATGCTCCTGAAAGGATCAGGCGGCCCGAGGTTGGATCTGGGCTAAAAGCACCGGTTGCAAGATTCCCAGGTTGCACTGGGTGGGTTAGGTGTCCCTTGGTGTGTGTTTTTTTTGGGGGGGGGTGGAAGGGATAGTTCGTTTTCTCCTCCTCCTTCACCCCTGCTCCGCATCCGGCTGTGGATGCGATGGATTTGGACTGAACCGGTTCCGAGTGTGATACTCCGGCGTGACTCCGGCTCGCCCTCTATGGAGAGGCGTGATGAGCGCGGGTGCCCTCCTTCTCCTCCCTTGCCCAGGAAGCAGCTTAGGAGGAGGCGCAACGGGGGGTTTGTGTGGGCATTTCTGCGCTCACACACGGAAACCGGGACCTGGAGAAACGTTTAAACGAGAAAGACGGTCTCATTATGCTTTAGTGGAAGGGTTTGACCTCTCGAGAAGTGGACTCGATTGGTTTAAGAGCAGGATGCAGTACGTCGCTTGGGAGGAGAGAGGTCTGCACACTACCTACTTTTGCACGGTCGAGACCGCTATTGCCAACTAAAATTATTGATATTATTATGACACCTTTCTCCGGTTGAACGTCGCCCTGCGTGCGCACGGACTGAAAGGCGTTCTCTCTCTCTGAGTCGCCCATCAGCAGCTGCTCCAGATTTCACTCCGGTACTTCTGTGACTCCCAGCCCCATCTCGCTCCTCCTCTCTTCCCGGACCAAACTTAGAAGTTTATGGAGAAATATCAAAGCGCTCGTCGTCCCCGCCTTTAAACAAAAAAACAAACAAAAAAACTCCCGCTTGTTCCTTTTGGGAAACGGAGGGAGGGAAGAGAAGGAGATGGCTTTTTAAAAAAAATGACCAACGTAAAACTGCGTCTGTTTGGGGGGGGGGGAGTGTGTGTGTGAGAGAGAGAGAGGGAGGGAGAGATGCAACTGCAAGTGGATCCAAATGTTTCCTAGCCAGTTTGCTTCTTCTTTCTTCTGGAGCCGGGAATCTGGACTGGTTGCAACCCCTGTTAAAAGAAAAGGGTTTGGGGGCGGGGGGCTTCGCGCACCAAAAGAGCATCTCCCTTTTCCCTAACAGTAAATTTAAAGAGGAAACGTAGCTTTAAAACACATCTGCCCACTTTTTCCTCTGCAATATTAGTAAGAACTATTATTAGCCTAATATTAAATTATAACTCGCAAGCCGTATTTGGTAAATGGGCATCTATTGCAAGGGACAACCTGCTTCCTCTAGAGTAGCTCCTGTTGGATCAGAGTCGTCTGCTGACGATGGAGAGCTGGCGAAGAAGTTGTGCCCTGGGCGTGCGTGGCCGTGGAGAAGGGATCACGCGAGCTCGTGCAAGGACTTACAGGGGAAGGAGAGGCCACAATGCACTCTGCTTATGTGCAGAGGTGACGGGGGATGTGGGAATAACAGAACAACGACTTGATTCGAATTTGGCGTATAACGCAAGAAGCCAGGCGACCCCGCAATACACTGACTAGTGGGAATCCCGCGAGGGTGAATTTCACAGTTGCTAAATCTACACTTGAATGGAGAGCGCCCGATGTCTTTTTTAAAAGAGAGGCGGGGGGAAGAGGGAGAGGCGCATGGGTTTAACTCTTCCTGGGACAAGGGGAAGTCCTGTTCTTGAATCCTAAAGGCGTGCTTGCATCCTCCTAGCGGGCAGGGTCCTTTGTGCTGTTGGCTCGATGGCCAGCGCCGTGCACATCATGTAAGGCGGGGCAAAAATTTAAAGAAGTAAGGACATTGGGCGCGTGACGGACACTCTGCACGTGCTCGGAGGGCTGGGACGCACAAATGGTGCCTGAGCAAACAGCTCACTAGGCCGCTACAAAGAGGCAAAGAACAGAGGGCGCCAGAGTGTGTGGGGCGGAGGATCGAACCGCTACCAGCAAGATGATCTGAGTTCAAAGCAGAGACTCCTAAACCGAGAGCAATAGAAGTCACTCTGCAGAATGATTACTGTACTATGAAGGGAATCCTAAGGATTTAAGCTGGGCGGGGGGGTTGCACCCTCGTAAGTGGGCCAGGAACCGCAGCCTTGCAGCCCGATCACCCGCTGGCCTGGCTTCATTTCTTAGCAAAGCGCGTTTAGGATCGCAGCAATACCATCCCCAAGTATGCCTTGTTGCCCGCAGCGCAACTTTTGCGCAAGGCATCCAAGGATGGGGCTCCTCCTCTAGTCCACGCGCGCTTCTATTAGGCAGCAGACACCTCCTGGGAATCAAACGAGCCTTTCCCCCGAGTAAACTGGGCTAGCTGGGGGGTGGCGATAACCCAAAAGGCAGGTGAAATTGACAAAAGGGGTGGTGGTGGTGGTGAGGCTTTACTTTTGGAGGAGCTGGACAGGGGAATTATTCCTCTCCAGCCCGGTGCCTTAGCAGGTGGATCGCGCCCTCCCCGTGACGCTGGCCCAGCCAGCCAGCCACTCAACCCACGGCCATCACGCGCTCGGTTTTGTCCGGGCTTGCCCAAACCGCGCCGTCTGTTCTGTGCGTCTGTTGTCTCCCCTTCCTGCTGCCGACACCAACCGTCGCGTCTCTTGCTTTCTCCTCCCGGCCCCCTTCCCCTCTCCAGAGCACCTCGAGCAAGTGCCGGGCCCCGCGAACCAGCCGGCCCGCCTGCGCTACTTCTTCAACCTGAGCAGCGTGCCGTCGGGCGAGGCCATCTCCTCGGCAGAGCTGCGGCTCTTCCGACAGCAGATCGCCGGCGAGGACGGGGCGTCCTCCTGGGAGAGGGGCTTCCACCGGATCAACATTTACGAGGTGATGAAGCCCCTCCGCCGAGGGGAGGACCTGGTCACCCGGCTGTTGGACACCCGCCTGGTGCACCACAACGTGAGCCGCTGGGAGAGCTTCGACGTGAGCCCCGCCGTTATCCGATGGACCGCAGGCGGCCAGCCCAACCACGGGCTGGCCGTGGAGGTTGTGCCCCTCCACCCCGCGCTACAGACTCACCAGGGCAGCCATGTCCGGATTAGCCGCTCTTTACCTCAAGGGGGCCGCCTGGGGGCCGGAGACTGGGCCCGCCTCCGGCCCCTGCTGGTCACTTTCAGCCACGACGGCAGGGGCCAGTCGCTGCTGACCCGCCGGGCCAAGCGCAGCCCCAAGCACGCGCACCAGCGCGCGCGCAAGAACAAGAAGAACTGCCGCCGCCACGCGCTCTATGTGGATTTCAGCGACGTGGGCTGGAACGACTGGATCGTGGCCCCGCCGGGCTACCAGGCTTTCTACTGCCACGGGGACTGCCCTTTCCCTTTGGCTGACCACCTCAACTCTACCAACCACGCCATCGTGCAGACGCTGGTCAACTCGGTCAACGGCAGCATCCCCAAAGCGTGCTGCGTGCCCACCGAGCTCAGCGCCATCTCTATGCTCTACCTGGACGAGTACGACAAAGTGGTCCTCAAGAATTACCAGGAGATGGTGGTCGAAGGGTGTGGGTGTCGTTAAACGCGAGAAACAGAGAGAGAGAGAGAGAGAGAGAGAGAGAGAGAGAGAGAGAGAATTTTTTTTTCTTTAAAAAAGTGATAAATCAACTTCTTCCCTGTCCGGTTCTCTCACTCCGGTCCCTTTGTCCTCACCATCCAGCCCGCCCCGTCCAAAATTCCCCAGGGATGGAAGTGGGGGGGGAGAGATACTGCTCGTCCTCCTCCCCCAGGTTCAAGAATGGGCTGGCCTTCTGTGCTTTTTTTTTTTTTTTTAAAGAAAAGGAACATCAAGTTATACCATAAATTCTCTTTCTCACCTACGCGCTCACCCGTGGGCGCATGCGCGCCAGCAAAAAAAAAAAAAAAAAATTAATGGAAAAAAATCCCTTAATCCGTTCACCTTGACCTTATTTATGACTTTATGTGCAAATGTTTTGACAATAATGATCATATATTTTGACAAAATATATTTATAACGACATATTAAAAGATAAAAAATAAAGCGAGTCATTATTTTAAAGGTAAACGCAATATCATTTTTATTTTATTTTGTATTTAAGTCATTTATTTATATTGGGGGTGGGGGTATTTTCTTTCCTCTCTTTCTCGAGAGATTTCCCCTGCCGCGCTCTCGTTTTTCTTTTTTGCATTGTCTTAATTGCTAACTCACTTGCCTGGCTGCAATTTCGGGGGCAGGACTAAGATTAGATTTCGTATCTTCCCACCCCCACCCCACCCCTTATTATAAATAGGACCTCCGCTCCGCACCTTTCCGCACGTCTTAGCATCATTTTTGCACGGTCTTAATGATTGCTGTGGCCGATTAGTCCTACTGGTGCAAGCTAGGTCTCTGCGTAAGATTGGGGTTTGTCTTATCTCCCCCACCCCCACCCCGACTGCGCGCGTTTGTGACACACCTCGCGTGTTGTTGCGGGTTCAAACCGCCTGAGAAACTCCCCACCCGTCCCTGTCCAAAGGCCCTCTCCCACCAAAGGGCTAAAACTGGATGGAAGTGACTCCCCCCCCCCCGCCCGCCCGCAACGATGCTCAAGATCCGAGAGCGCAGCGTGTGAGAGCAGACCCTAGCCTAGGCAGACACTTGTATCTACCCGGAGTGTCTGTTCGGAAGCGAGACCCATTCATTTCAATGGAGCAACCATCCCATTGATGCGGCTTAAGGGGTCACAGCCTTCCCTTGCTCCATAGCCAGCTCCGCAAAACCTTTAATCCTTTACATTAGGGGGGCCCTTTGGATCCCCAATAAAATATTTGAGGGCGCCTCCCCTCCTAAATTGATGGGCATCGCCATTCAAATAGTGTGTGTGCGCACTCGATTATGCGGAATGGGGTTTACCTGCCCCCGATATTTTATTTAAACTGGCACCCCTGGAACATAACAACCACTCCATTGAACGCACATGGTCGGCCCAGGCTGCCTTAGCTAGCCAACGGGGCTGGCACAACTCTCACCCCTCTGAGTAAATGATTTGGCAAGGAGGAGGTTTAATTTGAGCCACTCCTAGTCCCCTAGCGGGGGGGGGGGTGTGGCGGGGAGAGATTGGTCACCTGAGTACATGCAGAGTGTGTTTCTGTCCCCGCTGGGTCCCTTTCTGACCTCCCCTCCTCCCCACCGCTGGGATTGGAGAGAGCCCAGGTTCACACACCCCTGGCTACCTTTCACAGAATCGTAGAGTTGGAAGGGATCCCCAGAGGTCATCCAGTCCAACCCCCTGCAATGCAGGGATCTCAGCTAAAGCATCCAGGACAGATGACCATCCAGCCTCTGCATAAAAGCCTCTGCTTCGTTCCCTCCCTCCTGAAGCCAGCCACTGCTTGGTCTTCGAGGGATGGCAGATTGCGTCTCCCCGGGCATAGATCCAAGGCTATCAGTTTTTTTAGCTTGTTGTGGGTGGCCTGCCTTTCCTGTTTACATCCTGTGTGTCTGGATGGGGGCTTATTTTGTGCTGGCTTTGCCTAGCACACTTTGTCTTTTTTTATTTATTTAAAGAATGCTCCTTTTAGCCCCCTCCTGCTGGCGATTTTGCAAAAGGTTTCTCTCTCTCTACACAGACCTCGTGGCATCCTGGTCACCCTTTGCTGTGAGTTTTATTACAACTGCAATTCCCAGCAGCTGCGTTTTCTCGCCTGACTCTTTCAAAATGCCCCTCGATTGTGTAACCAGGCTGTGATTAGTTAGCAGGGGGGAACTCTGCACATGCTCAGGAGAGCTTACAGGGGTCATACAAACTGTGCAGCCGATTAGTTTTCAAGTCCAGTCAACAAGTTTATTGTTCCAGCAGAAGGCCATGGACTGTGATTGATTAGTAAAGAGGTGCAGGAAATACTCTGCCTATGCTCAGGAGAGTATTTCCACGCTGTGATTAGTTAGCAAAAGAGGAGGAACAAAGGAAACTGCCTTATATCGAGTCATTTGGCCCATCTAGATCATAGAATCACAGAACTGTAGAGTTGGAAGGGACCCTGAGGGCCATCAATATTGTCCGCACTGACTGGCAGCAGCTCTTGGGGGGGGGGTTTAAGGGAGGATCTATCAGTGGTAGAGCATCTGCTTTGCACCCAGAAGGTCCCAGTTTCGGTCCCCAGTGACATCTCTAGGTAGGTTCTGGAAACATCCCCTGCCTGAACCCATGAAGTGCTGCTGCCAGCCAGTGTCGGCACTATTGAGCTATAAAGGTAAAGGGACCCCTGGCCATTAGGTCCAGTCGTGACCGACTCTGGGGTTGCGGCGCTCATCTTGCATTATTGGCCGAGGGAGCCGGCGTACAGCTTCCGGGTCATGTGGCCAGCAGGACTAAGCCGCTTCTGGCGAACCAGAGCAGCGCACAGAAACGCCGTTTACCTTCCTGCCGGAGCGGTACCTATTTATCTACTTGCACTTTGACGTGTTTTCGAACTGCTAGGTGGGCAGGAGCAGGGACCGAGCAATGGGAGCTCACCCCGTGGCAGGGATTCGAACCGCTGACCTTCTGATCGGCAAGCCTTAGGCTCTGTGGTTTAGACCACAGCGCCACCCGCGTCCCCTACTATTGAGCTATATTGGTCAGTATAAGACAGCTTCCTATGTACCTGGAGATGTTGGGGATTGAACCTGGGGTCTTGTGCCTGCTGGGCAGGTGCTGTTCCGCTGAACTTCTCCCCCTTCCCCACCTGCTCAGGAGAGTCTTCATAAAAAAAACAAAACCCTTGAAGCTTTGCAAGGGTGCTCAGCCCTGTGAAAAAAAAAAAAGGTTTGGCTTTTGGGTATCTGCCACTTCCTTTGCCCCAAGCAGCAGGAGCAACAAAACAGGCTGGCCTGCCACACCAAATCTGCCCCCAAACCTGGGGGGTGGGGGCAGGAAAACACCTGACTTGCTTACCTTGGAACAGAGGAAGAGAGAGAGAGAGAGATGCATTTGAAAGAGGCTCCTGGTTTACCTGGGGGAGGTGAATGATCAGCCCTGGAGGGCTTATTTATTTATTTATTTATTTATATATTTTTACCTTTCCTTTCTGCTTTAACCCTCTCTGGCCTCGGGCTCCCAGGTTCAAAGCTATTAACATTTTGCAGGAGGAGGAGAGGGATGAGGGAAGCCGGGCCTCACCTCACATCAAAGCATCCCAAAGCCTTTGAAGATCATATCTGGCAATTATGATGCTCAAAGAAGTGAGGTGGGGAAAGAGAGAGAGAGATTTGAGAAGAGTTAAATATGGATTGGGAGCTAAATGGCTATTTAGGGGTCTGTTCTCTTTTTTTTCCTTTTGCAAAAAAGATTGTCCAGGTATATGAGGCAGAGGGAGGGGTGAAATGCAAGAACTTCTTGACCTTTGTTGTGCTTCAGTGCTGTGGACACGATTCGCGCACTGCACCATTGAAATGAATGGGGACCATAACAACAGCAGCAGCAGTAGCAACAACGATAATATGTTTTTGAGCACAATTCAAAGTGTTGGTTGTTGTTGTTTAGTCGTTTAGTCGGGTCCGACTCTTCGTGACCCCATGGACCAGAGCACGCCAGGCACTCCTGTCTTCCACTGCCTCCCGCAGTTTGGTCAGACTCAAGTTGGTAGCTTCGAGAACACTGTCCAACCATCTCGTCCTCTGTCATCCCCTTCTCCTTGTGCCCTCCATCTTCCCCAACATCAGGGTCTTTTCCAGGGAGTCTTCTCTTCTCATGAGGTGGCCAAAGTATTGTGAGCTTCTCAGAAAAGGCATTTGGTTGGCTGCTGTGAGAGCAGGGTTCTGATCCAGATGCAGGAGATCTTCTGATATCCCTAACCTCTTTTCGATAAGCGATAGGGCCCTCATTTACTGCAGCAGTCAGGCTTTGGCATGGAGACTTCCTTTAGCAGGATTTCATAGAATGGTAGAGTTGGAAGGTACCCCCAGGGGTCATCTAGTCCAACCCCCTGCCACACAGGAATTTCAGCTAAAGCATCTGTGGCAGATGGCCATTCAACCTCCGTTTAAAAACCTCCAAGAAAGGAAATTCTACTACCTCCTGAGGGAGACCGTTCCACTGTCAAACAGCTCTTCCTGTCAGAAAGTTCTGTCTGATGTTTAGTCGGAATCTCCTTTCTTGCAACTTGAAGCCATGGGTTCGAGTTGTACACCCTCCAGAGCAGGAGAAAACAAGCATGTTCCCTCTTCCATGTGACAGCTCTTGAGATATCTGAAGATGTCCATCTGCTCAGTCTGCTCTTTTCCAGGCTAAACATACCCAACTCCTTCAACCATTCCTCATAAGGCTTGGCTTCTAGACCCCTGATCATCCTAGTTGCCCTCTTCTGCACATGTTCCAGCTTGCCAACCTCCTTCTTAAATTGTGGCACCCAGGACTGGACGCAGTATTCCAAGTGTGGTCTGACCAAGACAGAATAGAGTGGGACTATGACTTCCCTTGATCTGGACACTACTTCTGTTGATGCAACCTAGAAGAGCATTAGCTATTAATGGTGGTAGATTGCACCTGTAGTCCAGGGGTCAGCAAACTTTTTCAGCAGGGGGCCGGTCCACTGTCCCTCAGACCTTGTGGGGGGCCGGAGAAGGTTAAGGGGTGATATGATAGCCATGTTCAAATATATAAAAGGATGTCATACAGAGGAGGGAGAAAGGTTGTTTTCTGCTGCTCCTGAGAAGCGGACACGGAGCAATGGATTCAAACTACAAGAAAGAAGATTCCACCTAAACATTAGGAAGAACTTCCTGACACTAAGAGCTGTTCGACAGTGGAATTGGCTGCCAAGGAGTGTGGTGGAGTCTCCTTCTTTGGAGGTCTTTAAGCAGAGGCTTGACAGCCACCTGTCAGGAATGCTTTGATGGTGTTTCCTGCTTGGCAGGGGGTTGGACTGGATGGCCCTTGGGGTCTCTTCCAACTCTAGGATTCTATGATTCTATACTTTGAAAAAAATAAATAAAAAATGAACGAATTCCTATGCCCCACAAATAACCCAGAGATGCATTTTAAATAAAAGCACACATTCTATTCATAAAAACACGCTGATTTCCGGACCGTCCGCGGGCCAGATTTAGAAGGTGATTGGGCCGGATCCCACCCCTGGGCCTTAGTTTGCCTACCCCTGCTGTAGTCCTTCCCTGTCCTTTTTCTGAAAGATGAGCGCCTCCTTGGTATGCTTCAGGGGCAATCCAGGGATTTAAGGAATGGAGAAGAGGCAGGCCTCAAGGCAAGAAGTAATCCCAGTGGGAGAGGTTTAATTTGAATGCCAAAAGGACTGCGCAGGTGAGAGCATCTGCATGGTCTGCCGCCCCCAGGCCCTTTTCCGCTCAGCTGGCTCTGGCACCTGAAAAACTGGGAGAAAAGTGCCTGGGGTGATGGAGCATGGAGAGGTAAAAGCAGCTGGATGGTGAGCTGGAGGGTTCAGCTGAATCCCCTACCTGGCGATGCCAGGGACATAGAACATAGAACACAGAATCCTAGAGTTGGAAGAGACCCCAAGGGCCATCCAGTCCAACCCCCTGCCAAGCAGGAACACCATCAAAGCATTCCTGACAGGTGGCTGTCAAGCCTCTGCTTAAAGACCTCCAAAGAAGGAGACTCCACCACCCTCCTTGGCAGCAAATTCCACTGTCCAACAGCTCTTACTGTCAGGAAGTTCTTTCTAATGTTTAGGTGGAATCTTCTTTCTTGTAGTTTGAATCCATTGCTCCGTGTCCGCTTCTCTGGAGCAGCAGAAAACAACCTTTCTCCCTCCTCTATATGACATCCTTTTATATATTTGAACATGGCTATCCTATCACCCCTTAACCTTCTCTTCTCCAGGCTAAACATACCCAGCTCCCTAAGCCGTTCCTCATAAGGCATCGTTTCCAGGCCTTTGACCATTTGGGTTGCCCTCCTCTGGACACGTTCCAGCTTGTCAGTATCCTTCTTGAACTGTGGTGCCCAGAACTGGACACAGTATTCCAGGTGAGGTCTGACCAGAGCTGAATACAGTGGTACTATTACTTCCCTTGATCTAGATGCTATACTCCTATTGATGCAGCCCAGAATTGCATTGGCTTTTTTAGCTGCTGCATCGCACTGTTGACTCATGTCAACAGGGCCTGAACCTGGGTGTTTCTGCATCCAAAGGAGATGTTCTGCCTCTTTCTTTTAAAATAATAAGAAGCTTCCGGTTCTCGTGGTTCTGGAGAAGGAGCTGATTTAAAGGTAAAGGGACCCCTGACCATTAGGTCCAGTCGTGGACGACTCTGGGGTTGCAGTGCTCATCTCGCTTTAGTAGCCGAGGAAGCCGGCGTACAGCTTCCGGGTCATGTGGCCAGCATGTCAAAGCCGCTTCTGGCAAACCAGAGCAGTGCACGGAAACGCCGTTTACCTTCCTGCTGGAGTGGTACCTATTTATCTACTTGCACTTGAGGTGCTTTCGAACTGCTAGGTTGGCAGAAGCAGGGACCGAGCAACGGGAGCTCACCCCATCGCGGGGATTCGATCCGCCGACCTTCTGATTAGCAAGCCCTAGGCTCTGTGGTTTAACCCACAGTGCCACCCGCGTCAGGGGCTGATTTACCAAGGCTTAAATTGTAATGCCCTGTGGGCTGTCCTGAAAACTGGCCGCCCAGATAAATTTGTAAACATCCTTCAGCTCCTCCATGATAATCTGGCAGCAACAATCATGGGTAGCAATGGCTCTCGAAGTGAACCATTCACATTGTGATCAGGCTTTAAACATGAATGCATTATCGCCCCAACACTATTTATTATATTCATTGCCATGAACCTACAAAGGTAAACTCCCCACCGGAGTAGAAATAAGAGGTGGAAAGCTCTTTAATCTGCGTAAGCTGAAAGCAAAGCGTAAGGTTACTGTAATTTCCGTCACAGAGCTTCAATATGCTGAGGACAATGTAGTGTGTGCACACTCAGCGGATGACCTCCAAACCATCCTAAATATCTTCGCAGAAGCTTATAGAAATTTGGCCTTTCACTCAATATCCAAAAACCCAAGTGCTGCACCAACAAGCACAAAACAACCCCTCTGCAGCGCCACAAATCCAACTTAATGGTGTAACATTGGAAAATGTCAATCATTTTTCTTACCCAGGCAGTTATCTTTCCACAAGGGCCGACATTGATGCCAAAATCCAGCATCAAATGAGCTCTGCGAGTGCGGCTTTCTCCCAATTGAAGCGCAGAATGTTTGAGGACTGAGACATTCGCAGGGAAACTAAAATGCTTGTTTATAAAGCTATTGTACTGCCAGCCTTACTGTATGCTTGTGAAACATGGACCACTTATAATCGCCATCTCCAACTCCTTGAAAGATTCTATCAATGGTGTCTCGGAAAATTTTTACATATCACTTAGGAAGACAGGCGAACATATACCAGTGTACTGGAAGAAGCAAAGATCACCACTGTTGAAGCAATGATTCTTCAACATCAACTTTGTTGGACTGGTCATGTTGTGCGGATGCCTGATGATCGTCTTCCAAAGCAGCTACTCTATTCCAAACTTAAAAATGGAAAATGTAATGCTGGTGGTCAACAAAGGAGGTTTAAAGACTCTTTGGAGGGTGGGGAGTAGTATACACACCAACAACTGGGAAACACTGGCCTGCAAGCGCTCCAATTGGAGAAAAGCTTTTACCAAAGGTGTTGTGGACTTTGAAGACGCTCAAACTTAGGATGGTGCAAAGAGGAAGGCATGCTTGTCAAACCCTCACCGTGATCAACTCCCGCCTGGAAACCTATGTCCCCACTGTGGAAGGACGTGTGGATCCAGTACGTTTCCAAGCACAATTCAAAGTGTTGGTGCTGACCTTTAAAGCCCTAAACGGCCTCGGTCCTGTATACCTGAAGGAGCGTCTCCACCCCCACCGTTCAGCCCGGACACTGAGGTCCAGCGCCAAGGGCCTTCTGGCGGTCCCCTCACTACGAGAAGCCAAGTTACAGGGAGCCAGGCAGAGGGCCTTCTCGGTAGTGGCGCCCGCCCTGTGGAACGCCCTCCCATCAGAGGTTAAAGCAATCAACAACTACATAACATTTAGGAAATACCTGAAGGCAGCCCTGCTCAGGGAAGTTTTTAATCTGTAATATGTTAATGTATTGTTTTTTAATATTTGCTGGAAGCCGCCCAGAGTGGCTGGGGAGACCCAGCCAGATGGGTGGGGTACAAATAATAAATTATTATTACTACTACTACTACTACTACTATTATTATTATTATTATTATCCAGAATTGGCCTCCACAGTCAGCTACAGACATACCACTAAGACCGTGTTCATGGAAGACAATCTTACTCAGCTACGAGGCATCGCCAAATAAAAGAAAAAGGAGAAGGACCTGGTTTACATAGGAGCAGAGGAAACCGCCTTATATAGAGTCAGACCATTGGTGCATCTAACTCTGGACTTCTTGTGTTTACAGTCATACCTCATGTTGCGAACGCTGTGGGTTACCAGAAGGGGTTACTTCCGGGTTTCGGCGCTCACGTATGCGCAGAAGCGCTAAATTGTGCTTTGCGCATGCGCAGAAGCGCAGAAGCGGCGCTGCAGGTTGCGAACGCTGCGGGTTGCGAACGTGCCTCCCGCACGGATCACGTTCACAAGCCGAGCATCCACTGTATTTATTTCTTGCGTTTATATAATAATAATAATAAGAATAATAATAATTTATTCCCCGCCCATCTGGCTGGGTTTCCCCAGCCACTCTTTTTCTCCAAAGAGCTCAAGGTGCCATGCATGGTTCTTCCTCATTTTATCCCCACAACAACCCAGTGAGGGAGGTTAGGCTGAGGGATGGCGACTGCCCCAAGGCCACCCAGTGAGCTTTACTTTATACTTTATTGTCACTTGTACAACTTGTATACAGTGAGCTTCGTGCCTGAATGAGGATTGGAAATCAGGTCTCCAAGGTCCTAGCCTGACATTCCAACCCAGGGTCTCCAGCTGTTTTTGGACTACAATTTTCATCATCCCTGACCACTGGTCCTGCTAGCTAGGGATGATGGGATTTGTAGTCCAAAAACAGCTGGAGACCCAAGTCTGGCAAATCCTGCTCCAACCGCTATGCTATGCTATGCTATGCTGCTCTCACTGAGCAGTGGGTTGGATCAGGCAGCTTTTAAGGATCTCTCCTGTTCTGTGGTGGTTCTGCTGGTAGTGATGATGAGAACTTGTGACAGTTATACACTCGTCTTGCGAACGCTTCATGTTGCATTTTTTCAGGCTAAGAACGCGGCATGCGCAGAAGCGCTCTATCATGCTTCGTGCATGCGCAGAAGCGCCGCTCTGGTTGCGGACTTTTTGGGGGTGCAAACAGCACCCCGGAACGGATCGTGTTCACAACCAGAGCTACCGCTGTATTCCGCCTTTCCTCAGAGGAACTCAAAGTGGCGTACATGGTTCCCCCAGCTTCGTCATGTTATCTCACAACAACCCTCTGAGATAGATTAGCCCGAGAGATGGTGACTGGCCAAAGGTCCCCCAATGGGCTTTGTGACTGAGTTGACGCTGCAGGAACTTCGCCCATCCATTTTCTTCGTGCCTTTCATGTATGTAGAAAAGAGGAGCAAGGAATCGTTGGCTGTATTTTGCACAGAAACATTATGCATGAATGGGTGTTGTTGTTGTTTTGTGGGGCAGGGGGAGGAGGAGGGAAATTGTCTCCTGCGTTTGTTGTTTTTCATCACTGGAGCTCTCCAGGCCTCCAGAAGGGCAGCTTAGTTGAAACCAATAAAATTAGAAGTGGAAAGGCTGCCAAGAGCCTCATCTCCCTGGAGAGTGCAGGTGGAGAGACAGATCAGAGCCAGAGGCGAAAGCAAAACACACACACACACACACACACACACACACACACACACACACACAAACACCCTTTACATTTCTCTTGCAAAAACTCCCTCCCACAAAAAAGGTGGCTCCTTCTCTCCTACCTTCTCTTCACATTTCACAAAGCTGGGAATAAGTCCTCTTTTCCCCGCCCCACCTGTCCTCCTAACTCCTCTCCCTGCTTTTGAATGTGTGATTTCCAAACACTGAAAAGTTTGTTGTTTCCCCCCCAAAAAATTCCATGCCTTGGTTTTGAGCCCATGGCTGCATGCACATCTAGGGTGGGGGGGGGGCACTTAAGAGTGGAACAGTTTTCTTCGCTGCGCATCGAAAAGGAGATGGCAGAGCTGGGGGGACGGAAACCAAAAATGATTGAGGAGATGGAGCAACTCTTCTTCTGGGGAAAGGTTGCAACATTTGAATCTTTTTGGTTTAGAGAAAAGGGAAGGAAGGAAGGAAGGAAGGAAGGAAGGAAGGAAGGAAGGAAGGAAGGAAGGAAGGAAGGAAGGAAGGAAGGAAGGAAGGAAGGAAGGAAGGAAGGAAGGAAGGAAGGAAGGAAGGAAGGAAGGAAGGAAGGAAGTGGGGTGTATAAAAATACAGAGAAAGTGGACAGATAACTGTTTTTCCGCCCTCTTTCCTAATGCTTTCGATGGCTGCTAGTCACAATGGCTGTGTTCTGCTCCCACTGTTGGTAGCAGTGTGCCTCTGGATCCCAGTTACAGGTAGATAGCCGTGTTGGTCTGTCATAGTCAAAACAAAATAAAAAAATTCCTTCCAGTAGCACCTTAGAGATCAACTAAGTTGATGCACACGAAAGCTCATACCAAGAACAAACTTTGTTGTTGTTGTTCAGTCGTTCAGTCGTGTCCGACTCTTCGTGACCCCATGGACCAAGGCACGCCAGGCACACCTATCCTCCACTGCCTCTCGCAGTTTGGCCAAACTCATGTTGGTAGCTTCGAGAACACTGTCCAACCATCTCGTCCTCTGTCGTCCCCTTCTCCTTGTGCCCTCCATCTTTCCCAACATCAGGGTCTTTTCTAGGGAGTCTTCTCTTCTCATGAGGTGGCCAAAGTACTGGAGTCTCAACTTCAGGATCTGTCCTTCTAGTGAGCACTCAGGGCTGATTTCTTTAAGAATGGATAGGTTTGATCTTCTTGCAGTCCAAACTTAGAACAAACTTAGTTGGTCTCTAAGGTGCTACTGGGAGGAATTTTTTTATTTTGTTCTGGATCCCAGTCAGTGCTGGATTTATGTATAAGCTAAACAAGCTATAACTTATGGCCCCACTCTCTTGGGGGCCCCCCAAAAAATTAAAGGGAAAAAACCCCTGGATGTCCATTTCCAAAATATAAGATTAAAAAACAAACAAAATAAAACCTACATACAGCAACAGTGTTTTGTGTTGTGTAGGCTCCTATGATGTAAGTGATCGGCCCCGCCTGCTAGCCTGCTCCTTCAAATATCACTGGTTTGCTCCTTTCTATATATGGAGTACCTACATTCTGCATGGACTGTTGCAAATGGCTTTAGATAGCTATTAGGTCCATCAAATACCATATAGCATATATACAACACAGAAAACAGCGACAATTTGTTGTTGACAAAGGACAGCTGGACATATAAAGGGCCCCATTTATATACAGTGCGGTGTAGTGGTTAAGAGCAGTAGACTCGTAATCTGGTGAACCGGGTTCGCGTCTCCGCTCCTCCACATGCAGCTGCTGGGTGACCTTGGGCTAGTCCCACTTCTCCGAAGTCTCTCAGCCCCACTCACCTCACAGAGTGTTTGTTGTGGGGCAGGAAGGGAAAGGAGAATGTTAGCCGCTTTGAGACTCCTTCGGGTAGTGATAAAGCGGGATATCAAATCCAAACTCTTCTTCTTCTTCTTCCCCATTGCCTTCAGTAGCTTAGGGCCTCATCAAACCTAAATCCGGAACCAGAGGTGGGGAGATTTGCTGTTGCACACAAATCCTGTTTGTGGGCCTCATAGTATCATAGAGTTGTTGTGTTGGAAGGGATCCTGAGGGTCATCTAGTCCAGCCCCCCACAGTCCTGCAATCTCAACTATAGCATCCACGACCGATGGGTGGCCACTGTGAGAACAGGCTGCTGCGTCGGATGGGCCTTTGGTCTGACCCAACAGGACACTTCTGGTGGTCTTATAAATTGGAGATGGATTGGAGCCACTAACTTGGCACACCATTGACTCTTTTGGGATGCCCGTTCGCTGCAGTTGGGATCTTTGCAGCAGAACGTCTGAGTGGAACAAATCCTCTTGGGCGCTCAGGTCCCTAAGTAGCAAGGAGTCAAAGCTCTAGGTTGGGCTCTAAGTCGCAGCCGGAGGTGAGGGCTGCTGTGTGTTGCCAGGCAAAGGACAACATCAAAGGGACAAGTGGCCCTTTCAGGCTTCCTCTTTGGGGTTAGAATCATAGAATTGTAGAGTTGGGACCCCAAAGCGTCATCTAGTCCAACCCCCTGCAATCCAGGATTCTCTGCTAAAGCATTCATGACAGGTGGCCATCCAACCACTGCTTAAAAGCCTTTAAGGGAAGAGAATCCAAGGAAGTAAGGAACCTGATCTTTTGACTGGGTTGTGATGTGTGTTTTAGGCGTGGACTGATCCCTTGTGTGAGCCAGTGTGGTGTAGTGGTTAAGAGCGGTAGACTTGTAATCTGGGGAACCGGGTTCGCTTCCCCGCTCCTCCACACGCAGCTGCTGGGTGACCTTGGGCTAGTCACACTTCTCTGAAGTCTCTCAGCCCCACTCACCTCACAGAGGGTTTGTTGTGGGGGAGGAAGGGAAAGGAGAATGTGAGCCGCTTTGAGACTCCTTCGGGGAGTGATAAAGAGGGATATCAAATCCAAACTCTTCTTCTTCTTCTTTTGTGAGGATGGAACAGGCGACTGGAGGCTGGCGCAGGTGAGAGTTGTTGAGGGTCTTTACAATTTCTACCCTGTTTCCCCTATTTTAAGACGTAGTCATAAAATAAGCCATAGCAGGATTTTTTCGCATTTGCGAAATATAAGCCGTATCCCGAAAATAAGCCATAGTGATAGGCGCAGTTCTGGAGCACGCCAAGGAAAAGGCGGGGCTGGGCTTAGGTAATAAAAATAAGACATCCCCTCAAAATAAGCCATAGTGCATTTTCTTGAGGGGAAAAAATATATAAGACGGTGTCTTAAAATAGGGGAAACACAGTAGCTGTTGCATCCTAGAATAATATGTTATAGTACTGTACGTTCCGAAGCTTTTAAGTTGATCAAACTATTTGAAAGTGGGGAATCCCATATTCTGCATCTAAACTCTTGTTGTTTTCCTTTGTTTTGGTCTGTTCCGACTGGCCTCTGTCTTGAGTGAACTCTCAGTGCCGTGACGCAGGATCTAAGGGGAATAAACGCAGTGAATAATAATGAGAAGAAAACACAGTGGAATATTTCGGGTCACATTCACGCAAAACATTGGCTGGCTTCGTGGGTCTGTCTGCTGTCCTTACATGCCTGGGGAAGGTGTGCTCTCAACCTAGAACGCCATCAGTTTCCCCCTGTGGTCAGCCTTTGCCTCAGTAGATTGACCAGGTCAGCTGTCAACCCCGTACAATTTTACCAATCTTCTTATTGAGGAATTTGTGATAAGCTTCTGAGAAACTCCCCCCCCCCCCACCCGCCCAGAGCATTGCTTGAGAACTTCTGCTCTTTCTATCCCATCCTGGTTTAGGGTACATGAGGCAATCCCATGTTATCCTCGCCATCTCCCCGCCGAGAGAGAGTGGCGTGTCCCAATGTGCTTCATTCCTGAGCAAGGATTTGAACTGGGAGCAAGAATAACGATGAGGATAAAAGACACCGGCCCAGGAGAACGCAACATTTGCACAAAATATGGAGATGCTGATTTATATGGAAAAGATGCAAACTGAGAGCGGCCTTCAGAGGGGAAAAGCAAATGCTGGCTTTTGTTGTCAGGGCTTAGCCTTGCTATCAGGGCTTCATTTGCCTCTGGGCAAATCAAGACAGCAGGTGGCCGGAGCCTCACCGATACTGTATAGTAGCTGAAGGGAAGGGCTGTAGCTCAGTAGAAGAGCCTCTGTTTTGCATGCCTGGATAGCTCAGTTGGTTAGAGCCTGGTGCTGATAACGCCAAGGTTGCAGGTTCTATCCCCGTATGGGCCAGCTGCAGGGGGTTGGGCTAGATGACCCCTGAGGTCTCTTCCAACTCTACAATTCTGTGCCAAAGATCCCAGCTTCCATCCCCAGTGACATCTCCAGTTGGGGCTGAGAATGGCTGCGTGAAATTCTGGAGAGCTGCTGCCAGCCAGTCGAAACAAAATAAAAAAAATCCTTCCAGTAGCACCTTAGAGACAACTAAGTTTGTTCTTGGTATGAGCTTTCATGTGCATGAACACTTCTTAGAGCTTGTGGTTGTTTAGTCGTTTAGTCGTGTCCGACTCTTCGCGACCCCATGGACCAGAGCATGCCAGGCACGCCTATCCTTCACTGCCTCTCGCAGTTTGGTCAGACTCGTGTTGGTAGCTTCGAGAACACTGTCCAACCATCTCGTCCTCTGCCGTCCCCTTCTCCTTGTGCCCTCCATCTTTCCCAACATCAGGGTCTTTTCCAGGGAGTCTTCTCTTCTCATGAGGTGGCCAAAGTCTTGGAGCCTCAGCTTCAGGATCTGTCCTCCCAGTGAGCACTCAGGGCTGATTTCCTTCAGAATGGATAGGTTTGATCTTCTTGCAGTCCATGGGACTCTCAAGAATCTCCTCCAGCACCACAATTCAAAAGCATCAATTCTTCGGCGATCAGCCTTCTTTATGGTCCAGCTCTCTCTTCCATACATCACTACTGGGAAAACCATAAAGGTAAAGGTAAAGGGACCCCTGACCATTAGGTCCAGTCATGTCCGACTCTGGGGTTGCGGCGCTCATCTCGCTTTATTGGCCGAGAGCCGGCGTACAGCTTCCGGGTCATGTGGCCAGCACGACTAAGCCGCTTCTGGCGAACCAGAGCAGCACACGGAAACGCTGTTTACCTTCCCGCCAGAGCGGTTCCTATTGATCTACTTGCACTTTGACGTGCTTTCGAACTGCTAGGTGGGCAGGAGCTGGGACCGAGCAACGGGAGCTCACCCCGTTGCAGGGATTTGAACCGCTGACCTTCTGATCGGCAAGCCCTAGGCTCTGTGGTCAGGGGCGTAGCAATGGGGGGGGCGGGCCGCCCCGGGTTCCACCCCAGAGGGGGGTGACACTTTTCTAAAAATTTTAACTTCATTGAAAAAAAGAGATAATAGACACACACACACAGCCCCCCACACCTCACAAAGTCGCACCATCAGAGGGGGGGTGACATTTTTAATTTTTTTATTTTTTTTAAATTTTTATCATTTTTTTTATTATTATTTATTTTAACTTTATTGAAAAAAAGAGATAATAGACACACACACACACAACCCCCACACCTCACAAAGTGGCACCATCAGAGGGGGGGGGGACACTTTTTATTTTTTATTTTTTTACATTATTATTATTTTTTTATTATTTTTTAATTTTAACTTTATTGAAAAAAAAGAGATAATAGACACACACACAAAACCCCCACACCTCACAAAGTGGCACCATCAGAGGGGGGGGTGACACTTTTTAATTTTTTTAAAATTAAAGTGTTGGGGGGGGGACAAAAAAAATTCCGCCCCGGGTACCACCTGGGCTTGCTACGCCTCTGTCTGTGGTTTAACCCACAGCGCCACCTGGGTCCCTGGGAAAACCATAGCTTTAACTATATGGACCTTTGTCGGCAAGGTGGTGCCTCTGAGCTAGATGGACCAACGGTGTGACTCATGTTCCTATATAGATCAGTCTATTCTTCAGAACCACAGGGACGGGAATCTTATCACTTATGCAATACCAGTGGTAAGTCATCTGTTTTGTGTAGGTCCCACGTGGAATCCCAAGTAGGACTGGCAATGTCCCCTGCCTGAAAACCTTGGAGAGGTACTGCCAGTCAGTGTAGGCAATATGGACTGGATAGACAAATGGTCTGAGTCAGTAGAAAGCAGTTTCCAATGTTCCTGTGCTGCCCTGCTGCCCTGTAAGTAAATTCATTTAATTTTACTCAGTTTAGAAAGAAGGCCTGTGGCCCATCTAGTCCAGCATCCTGTTCTTACAGTTGCCAGCCAAATGCATGTAGGAAAACAGCAAGCAGAATCTGAACACAAGATCCTTCCTGCGATTTCTGCAACTGGTATTCTGGCATTGCAGACAGAGCAATAGCCACAATGGCTAGTAGCCATTGCTAGCCCTCTCCTCTTTGCCAAATCCTCTTTTACATTCATCCAGGTTGGTGGCCAACATCGCCTCCAGTGGCAGGGAGTTCCATAGTTTAACTGCCAGTATGTGCTGTCGTGAAGTGGGCGTTTTTAAAAATCTGCCCTGGATCTTCTAACTTTCAGCTTCATTGGATGTCCATGAGTTCTAGTATTATGAGAGAAGCTTTTCTTTCTCCCCTTTCTCGAAGCCATGCATCATTTCAGAAACTACTAGCATGTCTACACTTACTTGCCTTTTCTCTGAACTAAAAAGTCACACACAGCACTCAATGCCAGCCACCCCCAACCTGGTGCATTCCAATGCTTCTAGACTGCAGTTCGCACCCGTCTCAGCCAGCCAACAGCCAGGAATTATCAGAGTTCTAGTCCAACAAAATATGGAGTTTGCCAGGTCAGGGAAGGCTGTCTTATGGCACCCAGTCTATTTGTAGAAGCCACATAGTCTGGGTCCCATAAGCACACTCCTTTCTTTGTGAACCAGAAAACTGCATCTCAAGATCAATGCAATCATACAAAATAATAATAATAATAATATTAATAATAATAATATTAATAATAATACCGAGTTTCCTCTATTTTAAGACACCGTCTTATTTTTTTTCCCCTCAAGAAAATGCACTATGGCTTATTTTGAGGGGATGTCTTATTTTTATTACGTAAGCCCAGCCCCGCCTTTTCCTTGGCGCCCTCCAGAACTGCGCCTATCACTATGGCTTATTTTTGGGGTATGGCTTATATGTCGCAAATGCGAAAAAATCCTGCTATGGCTTATTTTATGACTACGTCTTAAAATAGAGGAAACAGGGTAATAATAATAAAAAAAAAACCGGCAACGGACTTCGAAAAATTCGTAGGCGTGCGGCCACTTTTTTCATTTGTAAGTCGAAAAATTCAGATGTCGAGTATTTCGTAAGTCGAGGGACTACTGTAACAACAACAACAACAACAACAACAACAATTTATTATTTGTACCCCGCCCATCTGGCCGGGTCTCCCCAGCCACTCTAGGCGGCTTCCAGCAAACATTAAAATACATTAACACATCACAGATTAAAAACTTCCCTGAACAGGGCTGCCTTCAGGTGTTTTCTAAATGTTGTGTAGTTGTTAATCCTTTTAACCTCTGATGGGAGGGCGTTCCACAGGGCGGGCGCCACCACCGAGAAGGCCCTCTGCCTGGTTCCCTGTAGCTTTGCTTCTCGCAGTGAGGGAACCGCCAGAAGGCCCTCGGCGCTGGACCTCAGTGTCCGGGCTGAACGATGGGGGTGGAGACGCTCCTTCAGGTATACAGGACCGAGGCCGTTTAGGGCTTGAAAGGTCAGCACCAACACTTTGAATTGTGCTCGGAAACGTACTGGGAGCCAATGTAGTTCTCTCAGGACCGGTGTTATGTGGTCCCGGCGGCCACTCCCAGTCACCAGTCTAGCTGCCGCATTCTGGATTAATTGCAGTTTCCGGGTCACCTTCAAAGGTAGCCCCACGTAGAGCGCATTGCAGTAATCCAAGCAGGAGATAACCAGAGCATGCACCACTCTGGCGAGACAGTCCGCGGGCAGGTAGGGTCTCAGCCTGCGTACCAGATGGAGCTGGTAGACAGCCGCCCTGGACACAGAATTAACCTGCACCTCCATGGACAGCTGTGAGTCCAAAATGACTCCCAGGCTGCGCACCTGGTCCTTCAGGGGCACAGTTACCCCATTCAGGACCAGGGAGTCCCCCACACCCGCCCGCACCCTGTCTCCCAAGAACAGTACTTCTGTCTTGTCAGGATTCAACCTCAATCTGTTAGCCGCCATCCATCCTCTGAGTAGGCTGCCGGCATGCTGAGCAGCAGACTTCGTGTAAGTTGGCCTCTGATATACCACCAGAGCTAGCTCTGACGTGTTGCCGACCTCCCTCTCTCTGGAGCTTGGAGACGCACAAGCTGCTCTCTGTGGTTCCATCAGCTTCTTTCAAGGGATAGTGTACGTTGTTTATTTATGCAGCCAGATATTTGGTCTGGAGGATTGACCATGACATCCTGAGAATTGCATTTGCCCAGTTAAGAAAATAATGCTTAAGAACACACACACACACACACACACACACACAGAGCGAAAACAAAAGAATGTCCCTGCTTCATAAGACTCTGCTGGAGTCCAGTGCTGGATAGGAATGTGTGCATGAGCTCTAAAATATAGCAGGTATGCCAAATTACAGCTGATCAAGAAGTTCAGTTCCGTTCATTTGGGACTGAATCGAGAGAATGGTTTCCTGTCTCCCAGCAGGTGTCAATTTAGGGCTCATGCTTTCGCTTGACCTATATTTTGATCGTACTGGGTACCGATGAATTCCCACGGGTCCAAGAGCTTTTCTCGTCATTCCACAGCGGCGCCTTGTGAAAATCCGATCTTCCCTGCTGAATTGGATCTTATCAGACGTGCGGAAAACACGAAGAGATGCTTTGCTTTAACAGAGCTTCAATTCAGCAGGAAGCCAGATTTTTGCTAGGCACAGCTGCAGAACGACAAGAGGAAACAGAAGATAATAAACACTATAAACGTCAAAACAGTAAAAATTAATTGGACATCATTTCAAAACCCAATTAAAACTATTTTGTTTAATTAAGTCAGCAAAATGCAGGAACTTGAGTCAGTGATGCAAGCTTTTCAGAGTCTGATAGTCATTTGCACATATAGCAACCTCGCCACCCCCTTGATTCTTAGCACCCCCTAAGTAATCCCACTGCCCACTATGTGAACCACGGTGCTAAATTGTGGGGCAAAACCACTCCTGCCCACTCCCTGGATTCCTTGGCCCAAGGATTGTGAGTTCCACCCAGGGCCGGATCTAGGTTTGATGAGCCCCTAAGCTACTGAAGGTCATGGGGCCCTTTATATGTCCAGCTGTCCTTTGTCAACAACAAATTGTCACTGTTTTTTGTGTTGAATATATGCTATATGGTCATTTATGGACCTAATAGGTATCTAAAGCCATTTGCACATGTTGCCAGGCAACCCGTCCATGCAGAATGTAAAGGTAAAGGGACCTCAGACCATTAGGTCCAGTCTCGGATGACTCTGGGGTTGTGGCGCTCATCTCTCTTTACTGGCCGAGAGAGCCGGCGTACAGCTTCCGGGTCATGTGGCCAGCATGACTAAGCCGCTTCTGGCGAACCAGAGCAGCGCACGGAAACGCCGTTTACCTTCCCGCTGCAGCGGTACCTATTGATCTACTTGCACTTTGACGTGCTTTTGAACTGCTAGGTTGGCAGGAGCAGGGACCGAGGAACAGGAGCTCACCCCGTGACGGGGATTCAAACCGCCGACCTTCTGATCGGCAAGCCCTAGGCTCTGTGGTTTAGACCACAGCGCCACCCGTGTCCCATCCCATGCAGAATGTAGGCACCCTATATATAGAAAGGAGCAAAGCAGTGATATTTGAGGGAGCAGGCTAGCAGGCGGGGCCCATGACTTACATCAGAGGAGCCTACACAACACAAAACACTGTTGCTGTGTGTAGGTTTTATTTTATTTGTTTTTTATCTTATATTTTGGAAATGTACATCTAGGTGTTTTTTTTTCCTTTAATTTTTTGGGGGGGCCCCCAACAGAGTGGGGCCCTAAGCTATAGCTTGTTTAGCTTATACGTAAATCCGGCAGTGGTTCCACCAGCAAGGAAGGCAATGCTGAGCTCCTCTTTGTTGTTTAGTCGTTCAGTCGTGTCCGACTCTTCGTGACCCCATGGACCAGAGCACGCCAGGCCCTCCTGTCTTCCACTGCCTCCCGCAGTTCGGTCAGACTCATGTTAGTAGCTTCGAGAACACTGTCCAACCATCTCGTCCTCTGTCGTCCCCTTCTCCTTGTGCCCTCCATCTTTCCCAACATCAGGGTCTTTTCCAGGGAGTCTTCTCTTCTCATGAGGTGGCCAAAGTCTTGGAGCCTCAGCTTCAGGATCTGTCCTTCCAGTGACCACTCAGGGCTGATTTCCTTCAGGATGGATAGGTTTGATCTTCTTGCAGTCCATGGGACTCTCAAGAGTCTCCTCCTGCACCATAATTCAAAAGCATCAATTCTTCGGCGATCAGTCTTCTTTATGGTCCAACTCTCACTTCCATACATCACTACTGGGAAAACCATAGCTTTAACTATACGGACCTTTGTTGGCAAGGTGATGTCTCTGCTTTTGAAGATGCTGTCTAGGTTTGTCATTGCTTTTCTCCCAAGAAGCAGGCATCTTCTAATTTCGTGACTGCTTTCACCATCTGCAGTGATCATGGAACCCAAGAAAGTGAAATCTCTCACTGCCTCCATTTCTTCCCCTTCTATTTGCCAGGAGGTGATGGGACCAGTGGCCATGATCTTAGTTTTTTTGATGTTGAGCTTTAGACCAGTGTTCCCCAACCTTGGGCCTCCAGATGTTTTGGGATTACAACTCCCATCATCCCTTGCTAGCAAGACCAGTGGTCAGGGATGATGGGAATTGCAGTCCGAAAACAGCTGGAGGCCCAAGGTTGGGGAACACTGCAGACCATATTTTGCGCTCTCCTCTTTCACCCTCATTAAAAGGTTCTCTAATTCCTCCTCTTAGCCTGCCCTATTCTCCAGTGACTCGCTCTTTCCTCTCCTCCCTCTCCCTCTCTTCCCACCCTGCCCTTTTGCTCTTTGTCCCGGGAACCTCCACTCCATCTCATCTCATTCCTCCCTCTCTTCAGAAGGTAGAGACTTCACCTGAGGCGGCAGCGACCTGTTGCCTCTCCTTTGATGCCTACATATCAGGCATAGCCCATGCCAAAGAAAGAATTTCAATTTGAAGTGGGAGAAGCCAAAGGGGAAGAGTCTTTCAGCTGTTTGACAGGGGCAATTACACACATTTCCACTGATAACGCCCCCCCCCCCCGGTTGGTCAGTCGGCCATGGCTCCCGCTCCCGCAAGGAGAATTCACTCCGGGGCTCCACAGTCGCTGGTTAAAAAAACGTCAGCAAAACTCAGCCGCAACAGGGATGTTGGGGAAAGGCAGGAGGAGAGAGGGAATTTCAAGTCTTCTCCTTCTCCTTTTCATTTCTATCCCACCTTTTCCTCCAAGTAGCTCCTGGTGGCATAATCCCCACAACCCTGCGAGGTAGGCAGCGCTGGATTTACATATAAGCTAAACAAGCTGTAGCTTAGGGCCCCACTCTCTTGGGGGCCCCAAACAAATTTTAAGGAAAAAAACCTGGATGTACATTTCCAAAATATAAGATAAAAAACAAATAAAATGAAACCTACATACAGCAACAGTGTTTTGTGTTGTGTATGCTCCTATGATGTAAGTCATGGGCCCCACCTGCTAGCCTGCTCCCTAAAATATCACTGCTTTGCTCCTTTCTATATATAGGGTGCCTACATTCTGCATGGACTGGTTGCATGGCAACAAGTGCAAATGGTTTTAGGTGCCTAATAGGTCCATAAATTACCATATAGCTTATATTCAACACAAAAAACAGTGGCAATTTGTTGTTGACAAAGGACAGCTGGACATATAAAAGGCCCCATGACCTTCAGTAGCTGAGGGCCTCATCAAACCTAAATCCGGCCCTGGAGGTAGGTTAGGTTGAGAGGCAGCAACCGGCAGAAGGCCACTCATGGCCAAGGGAGGATTTGAACCCTGGTGTCCCAGGTCTTAGTCCGGCACTTTTAACAACTACCCCCATAGAAGGATACTGACAAGCTGGAACGTGTCCAGAGGAGGGCAACCAAAATGGTCAAAGGCCTGGAAACGATGCCTTATGAGGAACGGCTTAGGGAGCTGGGTATGTTTAGCCTGGAGAAGAGAAGGTTAAGGGGTGATATGATAGCCATGTTCAAATATATAAAAGGATGTCATATAGAGGAGGGAGAAAGGTTGTTTTCTGCTGCTCCAGAGAAGCGGACACGGAGCAATGGATTCAAACTACAAGAAAGAAGATTCCACCTAAACATTAGGAAGAACTTCCTGACAGTAAGAGCTGTCAGTGGAATTGGCTGCCAAGGAGTGTGGTGGAGTCTCCTTCTTTGGAGGTCTTTAAGCAGAGGCTTGACAGTCACCTGTCAGGAATGCTTTGATGGTGTTTCCTGCTTGGCAGGGGGTTGGACTGGATGGCCCTTGGGGTCTCTTCCAACTCTATGATTCTATGATTCTAAACATTAGAAAGAACTTCCTGACAGTAAGAGCTGTTTGACAGTGGAATTTGCTGCCAAGGAGTGTGGTGGAGTCTCCTTCTTTGGAGGTCTTTAAGCAGAGGCTTGACAGTCACCTGTCAGGAATGCTTTGATGGTGTTCCTGCTTGGCAGGGGGTTGGACTGGATGGCCCTTGGGGTCTCTTCCAACTCTATGATTCTAGGATTCATATTTTTCTCTACCACCCACCCCCATATTTTTCTGCATGTAGGGGCACACAGTTTCCTCCACTGAGAAACCGAGACCCCCATCTGGAACACTTCCTAAACCATACTTTAAAAGTGCACACATATTCAGGGTACCTTTAAAGCACAAAGCATTCTGGGCACTGTAGTTTGCTTTTTTACTTCTACATTGTCGTTTTTTATACCCAGACCCTAAAGTGGAGACAAACTGCCAAAAACATTGAACACACAGAAACGTTTTGTTGCAGGTCCCACCAACAACAACAACAGAAAGAAGAAAGGAAATATGATATATTTCATCTGTCTGTCTAAGCTATCAGCCCTTTGGTCAATCCACCAGTCCTCAAGAGAGTACATTGCGTGTCGAGGTCCCCAAGCCACCCCCAGAATAAATTCACACTTCAGACATAATTTTTGTTTGGGTTTTTGGCATAATTTAGGCCACAACTTTATTAATATACAAATCATGTGAGTGGTTGCGTAGGCATTGGTTCAGACTAGTATTAGATACGCTGGACCACATTTTCTTCTCCTGCAATTATGGTATTAACGCGATAAGGCGTTTGTTGAGTGCTATACAGGTGGACGCATCGATCGCTGCATCGCCTACAATTCACGGATTACTGTCGGACAACAATGACAGAGTTACTTTAGCGGTGGCTGAGTTTCTGTGCTGGGTTTATTCAGAGAGAACGGGCCACTGCGGAGGCGTTTCAGGCTTACTGAAAATTAACATATTGTGTTTAATATAGAACCAATTAAGATGTATCTTAATATCAGGAAGTTTACTAACTGAAGGCTATTTTTAAAGTTGTACTTATGCTCCTGAATTTGTGGCTTCAGGAAGTTTATAAAGTGACTGTTTTAGGCTTTTTAATAACTCTGTTTTTAAGTAGTTGAACTTGATATGCCAATAAAGATTATGGAATGGAATGGTTCAGACTAGCTGCCCGATGGGACAGAGCTGACCACGTGTCAGCAAAGGGAAATCCCATCTGGGGAGAGTTATGGAGGCTGGGAGCAGAGCCCTCCCTCTCCCCAGAGGTTCCCAGGGGCTCTTGCGTGTCCCTGTCCCCCGAACGGGGGTTCGGACAAAAGCATGTCGAGCCCCTGGATTCCTTTAACAGAATTCCCATCACACCATCATCACTTTGGAGGGCGACCACCCTTCCAGCAACCAACATAACCAATGCCTAACCGCCAACCTTACAAGTTGTGACTAGTTGCTACGCAGCAGGCGAAAACCAAATGGCACCAGCCAATCCGCCATATGGAAAAAAATTCCTACTAGGCCCCTGCCCAACAGCAGACAACCCCATGACAGGCAAAAGCAAGGTCAATGCAGAGGCCTAATAAAACAGGGAGGGAGGGAGGGTGGGTGATCCGAAGCACGCAGCCAAGAGGAAGGTCGCACCATGTGCTGACCAATATATAGGACGCTGGGCTGTCCATCACAAATTGCAACATATAAATCTCCCCAGCAACACCACCAGGTCCAATCCAAGCTGTGGCCATCTACCAACTCACCCCAGCTACAGGGGAGGTGGCTTGCTAGCCCCCACCGCAACACGTACTCTCCAAGAGGGAGAGCACGCGTTGTGATTCTCAGCTGCTTAAGGATCACTGCAGCTGATGTAATATTCTGTGTGCCTTTTTTAATCTGGATTTTTCTCATTCCATTCATTCACAGGCTTCCAAACAGTGGAAATTTCCTAAAATCCTGCTTTTTCTCCAGATGAGTAGTTTTTTTTAAAAAAAAGTTCCATTGTAAACACTAGGCTGCAAGGGTTGAAAAGTCGTGAAGTTCGCCTTTAAACTCACGAGGCTTAAAAACAACTGACAACAACAACAACAACCCAGAGGGTTTTCGTTCTTCGTTGCTGTTCTTTTTAAAAATAACAATAACAACTTACTGAGCACATCTCAAGTGTTCATCTCAGTCGTCACGAGGTCTTTCGGAGGTTCTCAGCCTAGGAGGTGTTTGTTCTTGGGTCTGAGTTTAAAAATTTCTCCATGCAGTCAACCCCAGTGGTCCGCAAACATTTTGAGACCATTGTCTGCCTGGTTCCATAAATTAATCCCCGGCACCCCTCCACCCTCTAAAAGCATTATTCAGAATAGAGGTTTGCATAACCCACGAAGGAAGAGAATAACACAGTAAAATTCAAAACATTAACAATTAATTGCGCACTTATTCAAAGTCCAATTAAAACTTAGTTTAATTTAGTTTATTTTTTATTATTATTATTTTCAGTTTAAAAACATGCTTTATTACAAAATTAACAATAACAGTAACAATAGCACAAAAAGAATAACATTCACAATCACATTTCTTCATTATAGTTGACCCACTTACCAATATTTACATACTAATACGTAGATTCCTTTTGAATTCATCCAAGTTTTATATTTAACTTTTACCAACTTATCTCTTTTTTCCTAGTAGGTCAAACAAAGAAATACAACAAAAAAAGAAAAGAAACTCAAAGAAACAGAGAGAGAAAAAGAAAATGAAAGAAAATGAAAGTTTAATTTAGTTTAATGGAATAGACTGCCCTATTTTCAGCAGAGAAATGTTGGAGGGTATGTAATAAGACGCCTCTTATTTTCAGCAGAGAAATGTTGGAGAGTATGGAATAAGACGCCTCCTATTTTCAGCAGAGAAATGTTGGAGAGTATGGAATAAGACGCCTCTTATTTTCATCAGAGAAATGTTGGAGAGTATGGAATATGACGTCTCTTATTTTCAGCAGAGAAATGTTGGAGGGTATGGAATAAGACGCCTCTTATTTTCATCAGAGAAATGTTGAAGAGTATGGAATATGGTGTCTCTTATTTTCAGCAGAGAAATGTTGGAGGGTATGGAATAAGACGTCCCTATTTTCATCAGAGAAATGTTGGAGAGTATGGAAAAAGACACCTTTTATTTTCATCAGAGAAATGTTGGAGAGTATGGAAAAAGACGCCTCTTATTTTCAGCAGAGAAATGTCGAGGGGTATGGAATAAGTCATCCCTATTTTCACCAGAGAAATGTTGGAGGGTATGCAGTGGGCGATGCATTCCTTGGAGGCAGGACCTGCTGCCCCTGTTGATCCTGCCGCCTGAGGCGGTCACTTCGCCTCAAGGTTGGGCTGGCCTTGTTCATGCATGCAATGGGGCTTTCCTAACCCTCTTACCCCCAACCCCCTGGAGCAGATTTTGAGGGCAGGGGGCTGCAAGTGAGAGGAGGAGGAGGAGATGTTCTGCTGCAAAAAGCAGAAGTCTGTTACCTGGGTAGAATGACAGCGCTGGATGCGACCCAGTTAAACGAACAAAATCCCACGGTGGGCCTTTGCAGGAAAAGGGGGGTCTCAAAGAGAGCCTTAGTTGCGGGGTGGGCATGAAGCCATTCCTCTTGGTTTGGGGGAAGGGCTTGTGGCCACAGCAATTATTGATCAGGTAGGACTGGCCAAATTTGCATGTCAAGTGATTGACAGCCCAGCGTCCTTTAAAATTGGATCTGCACGTGATCCATCTGGTCACTTTTGTCTGGAGCTTCGGATCTTCCGTCCCCCCCTCCCTGGTATAGGCTGGTGCTTTGACCTTGCTGTGCCTGTCATGGGGTCGTCTCCGATTGAGAGGCCTAGTAGGAATTTTTCCATTTGGCGAATTGGCCGTGCCTCTTGGTTTTCGCCTACTATACAGCAATTAGTCACAACTTGTAAGGTTGGCGGTTAGGCATTGGTTCTGTGGTATGGGAGGCCGGTGCCCTCCAAGAAGTGATGTCGGTGATGGGAATTCCGTTAAAGGAAGCCAGGGGCTCAACATGCTTGTCCGAACCCGGTGGGTTGCAGGGCCACGCAAGAGCCCCTGAGGACCCCTGGGGAGGGGGAGGCTCTGATTTCACCCGCCTCCGTTAACTCTCCCCAGCTAATGGTTTCCCCAATCGCTGGCCAGTGGTCAGCTCTGTCCAGTGGACAGATAGTCTTGCTGACTAGGAGTCAGCCCTGTCCGGTGGACAGTGCGAACCAATGCCTACGCAACCACTCACGTGATTTGTATTTCAATACAAAATGGCCAAAAATATGCCAAAAACCCAAACCAAAAATTATGTTTCCGGTGTGAGTTACTGGTGGGAATGGCTGGGTGACCTACACACGCAAAAACCCAGCAACTGAGAGTGTCTGATCACCAGGATGGGAATTCAGACACCCACGTCAACGTTTTGTGGATACAAGACCACAACAGGTTAAATCCCAGTGCAGAACTCCCCTCCGGCCAGCGCATTCCATAACCCAAACTCAAGCCTGGAAAGAAAGAGGTGAGGAAGCCAGAGAGTATTTATTGACTCAAACAGATTGAGGATTCTACCCTCCCTCTGGCTGGTGAAATCTATAGCATTGCATAACAACAAGTGATAATATCTGCTGCCCACGTTTTATTGCACAGTTATGCAGTCTTCTACTGCATGTTCGTACAAAGGACTTTGAATTTTCGTTTTTTTAAAAAATTCGATTGGGGTCCTGCAATGGCTACTTGATAAAATACAAACCCACAATGTCCAGTTTCCTTTCAGCATGGAAATCCTGCTGGATCCAAACTTTGGCGATGGAGCTGAATTTTTTTTCCTGAAAGGTTTGGCTTTGTTGCTGTGTTTTTAATTTTAAGGACGTAAGGATGGCTTTTGCTGCATGGGAGGAGTTGTATTAGTTCTTTGATTTGCAGATTTATAAACCGCTTCACAGCCAGAAGCTGTTGGACTGATGTGCCTTTAGATAAAATACAAATGGCTCAAGCTCTAGAAACGATAAAAACCATTTTCAAAGAAACCCTCTAATGGGAAAGAAGCCACTTCTGCAATTATACAGCTAATATTCTATAAGCTGACTGGGAAAGTCTTCTTAAACAACAGCAACAAAATGTCTTCAACAGTCACCTAAAAGTTAAGATGCTATGCTAGCCTTCCTCTGGAAACTGAGTTTCCTCTGGAAACTGTGGTTTCCCCCCCCCTCCAGCAACTGGAATCCAGAGGTATACTGCTACTGTCTCTGGAGGCTCCATTTAGCTGTTATGGTTAACCGCCATGATTTCAGAAATCTCCTCTGTGCATTTGTCTAATCCCGTTCAAGCCATCTAAGCTTGCGGCCATCGCCATGTCTTGCGGCAGTGGATTTCGTAAGTTAATTACGGGCTGTTTGAAGGAGGAGTTCCTTCCGGCAGGTCCTGAACCCACTGCCCAGAGGCTTCATCAGCTGACCCACAATGGCATGTGTGTGTGTGTGTGTGAGAGAGAGAGAGAGAGAGAGGGAGGGAGGGAGGGAGGGAAATCTCCCTACTCTCCACACCCTTCATTTTCCTGGCCTCTTTATTTTGACTTTTTCTATTTATTATTTTTATTATTTTTATTATTATTATACCGCCCTATACCCGGAGGTCTCAGGAAACTTCACAGAATAAAATCAAAATATAAAACCACAAAATACATAATCAAAAATTTTAAAAAACCAATAAGCCCCTCCCCCCCCAAAAAACCCGCACCACATTTTAAAAGGCCATAGGATGACAATCAAATCAATCAAGGTAAGGTAAAGGTAAAGGGACCCCTGACCATTAGGTCCAGTTGCTGACAACTCTGGGGTTGCGGCGCTCATCTCGTTTTATTGGCCGAGGGAGCCGGCGTACAGCTTCTGGGTCATGTGGCCAGCATGACAAAGCCGCTTCTGGCAAACCAGAGCAGCGCACAGAAACACCGTTTACCTTCCCGCCAGAGCGGTACCTATTTATCTACTTGCACTTTGATGTGCTTTCAAACTGCTAGGTGGGCTGGAGCAGGGACCGAGCAACGGGAGTTCACCCCGTCGTGGGGATTTGAACCGCCGACCTTCTGATCGGCAAGCCCTAGGCTCAGTGGCTTAACCCACAGCACCACCCACGCCCCTCCTTAAAAAGGAACGTTTTTGCCCGGCACTTAAAGGTGTATAACGAATGGATGGCTCTTTTAAAATAACTCTCCTATCATGTTCTCTTCACAAAGAACAAGAAGCTTCCTTTCCTCAGTGGTGTAGAGAGAAGATGTCTGGCAACAGCTTCCAACCAAAACAGAAAACAAATCTTTGCAAACCAACTCTCCTTTGGGGGGGGGCAGGTAGGAAATAACCCTCACGATCTTGCAACTGTCCATATCTTGGGAAACATAGGAATCTGTCAGGAGCCTTAACAAACTACGGTTCCCATGATTCTTTGGGGGAAGCTAGAGCCGTAGCTACAGGGGGGGCGGGGCTAGCCAGGTTTTTTGCCCCGAGTGAAGCCTCCACAGATGTGCCATTGAGGCTCCATCATCCTTCTGCCCCGCCCACGGGCTTCTTAGAAGTCTCTGATTGGCCACGGTGGGAAGGATGCTGGAGTAGGTAGGCCGTTGGTGTGATCCGTCAAGGCTCTTAGGTGCTTAAGTTCTGTGACCTTGTGTGTGTTTGAATGCATGCTCCCACAGAGAGCTCCAGCAGAGCCCAGTGTGTCCTTTCATTTTCCTACAACTAGGTGCCAAATAACTATTCCGCTGCAGTCAGGAGAATAATCAGTTCACAGAATTGCACAATTGGACGATCCCCTGCAAGGCAGAAATATTTTGCCCAATGTGGGGCTCGGACCCACAACCCAGAGATTAAGAGCCTCGTACTCTACTTCTTCAAAAGGTTGTGGTGTGTGTGTTGTGGTGCCCACAAAGGTTTTATTATTATTATTATTATTATTATTATTATTATTATTTATCATTTATCCCCCGCCCATCTGGTTGGGTTTCCCCAGCCACTCTGGAGGGCTCCCGACAGATTATTAAAAACACAATACAGCATCAAACTTCCCTAAACAGGGCTGCCTTCAGATGTTTTTTAAAGGTAAGATAGTTGCTTATTGCCTTGACATCTGCTGGGAGGGCGTTCCACAGGGCGGGCGCCACCACCGAGAAGGCCCTCTGCCTGGTTCCCTGTAACCTCACTTCTCGCAGCAAGGGAACCACCAGAAGGCCCTCAGAGCTTGACCTCAGTGTCCCCAGTTTTCCCCAGTGCCTATGTTCTCCACTCCCAAAGCTTGGAGACCCCTGGCTCAAGACTTTGCTGGGCGTGAGAAGACTATTCCTATGCCTTGACCCAGAAACGTGAATTCCCACGAGGAAATTGTCAGCATTTATAGGTCCATTAGCCCCGAGATGCCCCAGCCCTTTCTCGGAAGGCTTCCCTGCTTAGGATAATCTCAAATCTAGTTTGCCTAGTTCTGAGGCCTGGGGGAAATCCTGTGTGATCCACTTTGCATTTTGCACACAAAAGTGTTTGCCTGCCAGTTAAATTACTTCACAGTAAAGCAACAGCAAAGAATGGCAATAATAATAAATTTCAAAAAAACAAACCCCAAACCTCCTAAAAGGTTGCTGCAATACCCGCGTTGAATTCTGCAGATTGCCTGTGACCATCCCATCCACTTTTGCAACAGGGATGCTTTTGCTCTGACAATTAATTCCTCTCCTCCTTTTAGGCAAAGTGCAAATGTTTGCACATTTCACGGCAGGGAGGGGACGCCTGCACTTCCCAGGCAAAACCAGTAGTTGCTAGTTTGGCCTCTTCTTTAAAAAAAATAAAAATAAAAAATCGCTCATCGGCAGCGAGGAAAATCTGGAGCAAGCTTGCTCTGGTCTTGCACAGCATTTCATCAGAGGCGGGAAGGCTTGAGAAAGTGGCCGCCTGTAATTTTGAGGTCGCTGTCACTCAGGGATGTATCCTGACACTCCTGCAAGCCTCAGTCCACAGGCAATAAGATGCAATGGCCAGAAATAGATGAGAAAGCAGCCAAACAGTTTGTGGGAGGGAGAGCAGTGCTCAGCCGGATTGGACATCATAGAAGGGGACAGGGAAAAAGATCCCCCAATTTTTATAGTTTAGCAGCAGGCATTCAAGAATAGGCAAATATGTCCATTTTGGTTTCTCGTTTCCCCAACCTTCAGTTTTCCACATGAGTTTGAGATATTTTTTATTTTTAAAAATCATCCTGAAAACTCATTTTCTAAGTGCAATTTTCTCCCAATATTCTGTACACGATTTTGCCTGGTATATTCAATTTTGTGAAGCAACTTCCCCTAATATAATGCATTCTGAAATGCTGCTGTCACATGCATTCATTACCATATTTTACCCAAGTCCATGCACTTTTGCCAGCATTAGGAGGAGCCAGAGGATGGAGTCAAACACCCTCTAAACATGGGGGGCAGTCCCCTCAAAAAACATTGGAGGGGGGCTGAAAGTGTCTTGGCCCCTAGGAGCTGGAGATTTGACTTTTGCACACTCCGTCGTTTCTCGCCAACAACATTACTTTCCCTGATCTGTGGTCAAAACCACTTAGCCTCTTGGGTTTGCCAATAGGAAGGTCGGCGGTTCGAATCCCCGCGACAGACTGAGCTCCCGTTTCTCTGTCCCACCTCCTGCCAACCTAGCAGTTCGAAAGCACACCAGTGCAAGTAGATAAATAGGTACTGCTGTGGCGGGAAGCTAAACAATGTTTCAGTGCGCTCTGGTTTCCGTCATGGTGTCCCGTTGTGCCAGAAGCGGTTTAGTTCTGCTGGCTACATGACCCGGAAAGCTGTCTGTGGACAAACGCAGGCTCCCTTGACCTGAAAGCGAGATGAGCGCCGCAATCCCACAGTTGCCTTTCACTGGACTTAACCATCCAGGGGTCCTTTACCTTTTACTTTTTTACTTCTGTCGATGCAGCCTAGAACAGCATTAGGTAAAGGTAAGGGACCCCTGACCTGGAGTTGCGGCGCTTATCTCGCTTTACTGGCCGAGGGAGCTGGCATACAGCTTCCGGGTCATGTGGCCAGCAGGACTAAGCCGCTTCTGGCGAACCAGAGCAGCGCACGGAAACGCCGTTTACCTTCCCGCTGCAGTGGTACCTATTGATCTACTTGCACTTTGACGTGCTTTCAAACTGCTAGGTGGGCAGGAGCCGGGACCAACGGGAGCTCACGCCATCGCAGGGATTTGAACCACCAACCTTCTGATCGGCAAGCCCTAGGCTCTGTGGTTTAATCCACAGCGCCACCCGCGTCCCTAGCATTAGCTCTTTTTTTTGTGCTGCTGCATCACACTGTGGACTCATGTTCAACTTGTGGTCCACCAAGACCCCTAGATCCTTTCCATTCCACATGTGCTATTGAGAAACCAGGTGTTGTCGTCCCCCACTTATGTTTGTGCACCTGGTTCTTCCTGCCTAAGCAGAGGAGAGTCCTCTCAATGGTTCTGCTCTGCCTCCACAGTCCAAGGCACTAATATTTCTTAATATCAGTTGAAGAAGAAGAGTTTGGATTTGATATCCCACTTTATCACTCCCCGAAGGAGTCTCAAAGCGGCTCACATTCTCCTTTCCCTTCCTCCCCCACAACAAACACTCTGTGAGGTGAGTGGGGCTGAGAGACTTCAAAGAAGTGTGACTAGCCCAAGGTCACCCAGCAGCTGCATGTGGAGGAGTGGGGAAGCGAACCTGGTTCCCCAGATTACGAGTCCACTGCTCTTAACCACTACACCACGCTGGCTCTTTAATATGCCACAAAATAGTACTTTTTGCAGCTCAACTGAGGTCTCTTGGGGTCTTCGCCTCAGTCCCCGACCCCATCTGCATCCTTGCCTCGGCCCATCCCTGTCTGTAAGACCCTCGCCCAATCCATATGAGGAACGGTTGAGGGAGACAACGAAAGAGAAGACTGAGAGGAAGAAGAAGAGTTTGGATTTGATATCCCGCTTTATCACTACCCGAAGGAGTCTCAAAGCGGCTCACATGTGGAGACGCGAACCCGGTTCCCCAGATTACGAGTCTACCGCTCTTAACCACTACACCACACTGGCTCTCCGAAAGAAAAGCTAGAAAGCACAGGAGGCGAGAGAGCTCATGTGCTCAAATCCTGCTTGTGTTTCCCCCTCAAACATCTGGTTGTGAGAACAGGATGTTGGAGTAGATGGGCCATTGGCCTGGCCTAGCAGGCTGTTCTTGTGAGCCAAAGCCCAGTGCCTGTTGCCTCACATCCATTACTCCCTTGCATTTCTCCCTCCTGTTAGTAGAGGAATACATATTATGAAAATAGCCCAAAATAGCCTGCGCTGTTATACATATTAAATTATATAGGCAGCAGTAGGCATCGCGCCTCTTTGCTTTCACTGGATTCTTGTGCGTTGTGTCTACATTGTAATGAACACCTGTTATTTAATACTGAAATAAGTCAACTCCTTCACGCCAGGATTAGCAAAAGCATGCTAAATCGATTATATACCTTGTTGGGGGCGGAGAGAGGAGGGCTGGCCGGCCTGAGCACCGAATCGCCAGAATGTAAACATATCTGAGGATCTCCCCGTCCATTTTCACTCTCAACTGGGTAGCAGGAGGATTTACGAGTTAAAGGAGAGTCGAAAGAGAGCCGGGTTGAAGGATCCCCAGCTCAAATTAACCTCCTGCCCATTTCCTCATCCCGTAGATGTGCTACTGAGCTGGTTTCTGGATGCTTGTGAGTATGGGTAATGTGGCAATTGACCAGCATCTGACTGGGGTGTTTGGAATGGTTTGAACATGGGGTTCTGTCATCAATCATCATCACCATATTTATATTTGTATTTCCTTACGTAAAATCCTTACGTAAAACACAGTAATATCGTTTTTAAAAAGAAAAGGGAAATGTCTATCTGAAACCCAATAACAAAGGAATGCATCTGTAAAAACAGAGAAGCTTGCAACGAAACTGTGGATAACCAGCCTCATATAATCAACATACCAGTACTTAAGTCTAAAATGTAGGGGTTAATACCATAGAGTAAGCTGTTCTGCCAGGCATAGCTATGTCCGCTTCTCCTCACCTTGGGAGGAACTAGATAATCTGGCCTATTGTTATCTCCCAGTCTACCTAAGAAGCTCAATACCTGAAGAAGTTTGAGCTGGTTGCTCCAGCTCAGACTGCATGGCTCTCACAAACCACTCCTGAGTTCCTATACCAACAATTAGGAACTTTCATTACTTTGGAACTAAACTGAGTTTTACTGCCTGCGCAGTTTTTCTGACTGATATATGGAAAAGCACATGAACCTGACCTTTGAAAAGTTTGTAAGTAAACCATTTTTCACTTACTAAACATGTGGTCTAGGGGAAGTGGGAAACTTTGGAAAGAAACATTGCGAGGGCCATGGCAACATAGGAAGCTATTTTATATCGAGCCGAACAATTGGTCCCTTTAGCTCTAGGCTGCCTGCACGGACTGGCAGTTGCTCTACCACCAAGCTAAGGTTCAGACAGAAGAATCTGGGAAGGCTGAAGTTCCTTCGTTTGATCAAGCATCTCCCTTCATTCGCAGGGAAACCAAAATGCTTGTTTACAAAGCTATGATATTACCAACCTTACTGTATGCTTGTGAAACGTACTTGTAAACGCCATCTCCAACTCCTTGAAAGATTCCATTAACAGTGTCTCCGAAAAATTTTACACATCACCTGAGAAGACAGGCGAACTAATGCCAGTGTACTGGAAGAAGCAAAGATCACCAGAGTTGAAGCAATGATTCTTCAACATCAACTTTGTTGAATTGATTGTGTTGTTTGGATGCCTGATTATCGTCTTCCAAAGCAACTACTCTATTCTGAACTTAAAAATGGAAAGCGTAATGCTGGTGGTCAACAAAAGAGGTTCAAAGACTCTCTCTAGGCAAATCTTTTTTAAAAATGTAGTATAAACACCGACAACTGGGAAACACTGGCCTGTGAGCGCTCCAGTTGGAGAACAGCCTTTACCAAAGGTGTCATGGGCTTTGAAGACACTCAAACTCAGGACGCAAGGGAGAAACGTGCTAAGAGGAAGGTTTGTTGTTGTTTAGTCGTTTAGTCGTGTCCGACTCTTCGTGACCCCCTGGACCAGAGCACGCCAGGCACTCCTGTCTTCCACTGCGGTTGGCAAACCCTCACCGTGATCAACTCCCGCCCGGAAACCTATGTCCCCACTGTGGAAGGACGTGTGGATCCAGAATTGGCCTCCACAGTCACTTACGGACTCATTGTTAAAACCATGTTTATGGAAGACAATCTTACTCGGCTACGAGGGATCGCCAAAGAAGACTGAGCTGACAGATACCTTCTTATGTAACTTGAGGAACCCCAATGCAGTGACAGCACAACCCCTTGCCGTGCATTTCATGGCCACTAGAGGTCTTTGCCTTGGGGAGACCCAAAGTCAAGTTGGGGTGTGGTTAAGGAGAGAAGTCAAGTTGGGACATGAGCCATTGTTTTCTCCCATAGTTTGCAGATAATTGCTTTAGTAAGCGCCTGGGATGATTAAGTCCAGTTGTGGCCAGCCTGACAGAAGCACATGTGCTCAAGACGGTTGAGAAGTAGGGGGGGCAGTGGCGTAGCAAGGGTGGGGCGTAGGGGGCGGGGCGCCCCAGGTTCCAGGGGAGGGGGTGACAAGTCGGCGGCCCCTCCCGCCACTCCCCAAGCCGAGCCCCGCCACCCGGCACCCCGTCCGTACAGCGGTGGCTCGTAAGGTTGCCGTGGGAACAGCAGCGCCGGCCCGGAAGGAGTGTGCATGTAGCACATGCGCACTCTGTCCGGGCCGGCACTGCTGCTCCTGCAGTGGCCGAGCCAGTCGCTTTAAAGGTCAGCACCAACACTTTGAATTGTGCTCGGAAACGTACTGGGAGCCAATGTAGATCTCTCAGGACCGGTGTTATGTGGTCCCGGCAGCCACTCCCAGTCACCAGTCCAGCTGACGCATTCTGGATTAATTGCAGTTTCCGGGTCCCCTTCAAAGGTAGCCCCACGTAGAGCGCATTGCAGTAGTCCAAGCGGGAGATAACTAGAGCATGCACCACTCTGGCGAGACAGTCTGCGGGCAGGTAGGGTCCCAGCCTGCGTACCAGATGGAGCTGGTAGACAGCCGCCCTGGACACAGAATTGACCTGCGCCTCCATGGACAGCTGTGAGTCCAAAATGACTCCCAGGCTGCGCACCTGGTCCTTCAGGGGTACAGTTACCCCATTCAAGACCAGGGAATCCCCCACACCAGCCCGTCCCCTGTCCCCCAAAATCAGTTAGCTGAGAGTCGTAGTTTGGTGGTGAAGTAGCTGATGCCGTAGAACTAGAACTCCTTGCCCGAAATCCTGGCGTCACTAGCAGTCTGAATAGATCTGTGGTCTTCAACTGGTCCAGACCTGACACCCACCTCTGACTGCAACATGGGACCTGTCTCTGCGGACTACAAAACCCATGATGCAACGTGATCACGAGCAAATTGCACATGTGAAAAGAGAAGGGAAAGGGAAAGGTCTGGGGTGGGAAACTGCTATTCCTGAAACCGTAACAGGGAAATGGATTTCCTGCAGAAATCTTATTGTCTGAGCTGGGAAAATGGACCAGGGTGTAAAATTCCTCCAGGGAGCCTTACAACAAAATCCTGGCATTTGAGATTATGTGAATACTTGATGTGCCAGTAGCTTTTTCTGGTTTATTGGTGTGTGCATCTGCACCTGTGCGCAGAGGGAGGGTGGAGTCGCACTAAGAAAGTTGTTTTTATTGCTGTCAAGTAATTAAAGAATTTTTATTTGATTAATCACCAGCCTTTTAATTAAATTGAATATGGTTGCAGCCTTAGTATAGGTGCCTGGTAGCTTTTTGTTTATTAAACTTCAAGCTGTCACTCAAGGTTAGACAGAAACGTCACTTTGGCATTAGTTCAGCGTGCCAAAAATAATCAAGCATGTTTTTCAATTACACCCCTCCTTGATAAAAAATTGGCACACAGAGATAAGGCCTTGATTCATCAACTGAAGCTTTAGCGGATCGGTTCAGCAGCTGGATCACTTAACCTTCACAGTCCTGTGACTGATGGTATGGCAGAAGCACCCCCCCCTTACAAAATGGTGCCCTAGACCAGTGTTTCCCAACCAGTGTGCCTCCAGATGTTTTGGGACTACAACTCCCATCATCCCTCGCTAGCAATACCAGTGGTCAGGGATGATGGGAATTGTAGTCCCAAAACATCTGGAGGCACACTGGTTGGGAAACACTGCCCTAGACAGCAACCTTATGGCCGCTGGAGGGGAAGAGCTAAGCCTGCGCCCGTGGTGTCGCCTCCTGGTGGTCAGAGGCAGAACTACACGTGGAACCCATCACGTTGCTAAGGCCCAGGCCCCATCAGCTGGAGGATTTCTGCTTCTGCAATAATAATAATATAATAATAATAATAATAATTTATTATTTATACCCCGCCCATCTGGCTGGGCTTCCCCAGCCACTCTGGGCAGCTTCCAACAAAAGATTAAAATACAATAATCCATCAAACATTAAAAGCTTCCCTAAACAGGGCTGCCTTCAGATGTCTTCTAAAAGTCTGGTAGTTGTTGTTCTCTTTGACATCTGCTGGGAGGGCGTTCCACAGGGCGGGTGCCACCACCGAGAAGGCCCTCTGCCTGGTTCCCTGAAACTTGGCTTCTTGCAGCGAGGGAACCGCCAGAAGGCCCTCGGAGCTGGACCTCAGTGTCCGGGCAAAACGATGGGGGTGGAGACTCTCCTTCAGGTATACTGGGCCAAGGCCCTTTAGGGCTATATAGGTAAGCACCAACACTTTGAATTGTGCTCGGAAACGTACTGGGAGCCAATGTAGGTCTTTCAATGTGGTCCCGGCGGCCACTCCCAGTCACCAGTCTAGCTGCCACATTCTGAATTAGTTGTAGTTTCCGGGTCACCTTCAAAGGTAGCCCCACGTAGAGCGCATTGCAGTAGTCCAAGCGGGAGATAACTAGAGCATGCACCTCTCTGGTGAGACAGTCCGCGGGCAGGTAGGGTCTCAGCCTGCGTACCAGATGGAGCTGGTAGACAGCTGCCCTGGACACAGAATGGACCTGCACCTCCATGGAAAGCTGCGAGTCCAAAATGACTCCCAAGCTGCGCACCTGGTCCTTCAGGGGCACAGTTACCCCATTCAGGACCTGGGAGTCCCCCACACCTGCCCGCCTCCTGTCCCCAAAAAACAGTACTTCTGTCTCTGCCTCCCCTCTCTCGCCCTCTAAATTGGTTCTAGGGGTTCTGCAACCTTCTGAAGCAGATCTGGGGGGGGGGGGCGCAAGCCATGTGTACCGGCAGTACCGGGAAAGGAGAGGGAGAAAGTCCCCTTGTGCAAGTGGGAATCACTTGTACCGGTAGGTCACTGAATCCAGCCATTTTTAAGAGAGCAAGTTGATTCCGCCCACCCACCCCTCACTTCCTTGAGCTGGGATGGATGCTAAGCTTTCTGTTTTCTCTAGACACTGAAATTGTAGCAGTAAATAGTATTTGTAGATTTGTTTGTATACTTCTTCTTCTCTGGTGATCACTTGTAGCTGAGTAAGAGTGTTTGAGGACCGGGACATTCGCAGGGAAACCAAAATGCTTGTTTACAAAGCTATTGTACTGCCAACTTTACTGTATGCTTATGAAACATGGACCACTTATAAACGCCATCTCCAACTCCTTGAAAGATTCCATCAACAGTGTCCCTGAAAAATTGTACACATCACTTGGGAAGACAGGCGAACTAATATCAGTGTACTGGAAGAAGCAAATATCAGCAGCGTTGAAGCAACGATTCTTCAATATCAACTTTGTTGGACTGGTCATGTTGTGCGGATGCCTGATGATCGTCTTCCATAGCAACTACTCTATTCTGAACTTAAAAATGGAAAGCGTAATGCGGGTGGTCAACAAAAGAGGTTTAAAGACTCTCTCAAGGCAAATCTTTAAAAATGTAGTATAAACACTGACAACTGGGAAACACTGGCCTGCGAGCGCTCCAGTTGGAGAACAGCCTTGACCAAAGGTGTCATGGGCTTTGAAGACACTCAAACATAATGCAGACCTGTCCAACAGATTGATTGCGATCTACTGGCCGATCGTGGGGCGTCCCTGGTTGATCCTGGTCGATCTTGTGATCCTGAGTGATGTCGTCGTCCCCCCAAAAGGGGGTGGGGAGAAGAAAAAGCTCAACAAAATTGGCTTCTCAAAAATAGCTGAACAACTTTGGCTTCCCCCAAAAAAGCTCAACAGATTCGGCTCCCCAAATCCAACAGGTAGATCACTGCCATTTTTTATTTTTTTTTATAGTGGGAGCAGATCGCAGTCTCTTGGGAGTTGACATGCCTAGTATAATGCATTTCTCCCAACTTGGAACTCTAGGCAGATGGATGGCCATCCATCCTGGAGGCTTTAGCTGAGATTCCTGCATTGCAGGGGGTTGGACTAGATGACCCTTGAGGTCCCTTCCAACTCTACAATTCTATGATTTTATTCTTCTATGGTAGATCCACCAGTCCTCATGACTGTGCATTGTGATTTCCCACGGCTTAAGGGCCACTGCAGCTGGAGCTGGTCATGTTCAGCCAGGAGAACAGAAGACTGGGGGGTGATATGAGAGCCACCTTCAAATATCTGAAGAGCTTTTGCCATACGGAAGGCGTCTATTTCCTGCTGCTCCAAAGGGTAGGACCCAAAGCAATGGGTTCAAATGACATGAAGGAGATTCCGATTAAACATTAGGAAGAACTTTCTGACTCTTCTACTGAGACGGGGTGTTGCTCCATCTAGCACAGTGCTGGCTCTACTGCCAAGCCGCAGTTTTTGTGGTTTTAGATGGGTCTCTCAGTCCCAGGTCGAGAAGGTGGGCATAGAAGTTGCCATCGTCTGCCTGCAAGCGAGATGCTCTAACCACTACTCCAACCCCACCCCACCCCAGTTCGCAAGACTTGAACCAGTCTTTGGGATTTCAACTTGCCATGGCTGTCAACCCTCCCTTTTTTGGCGGGAAACTCCCTTATTCCAATGCCGTTTCCCGCTGCTATCCCGGATTGTTGATATCCCTTAAATTTCCTGGATTTCAAAGGAAGCAGCTCCTCTCCCTCCCTGCCGGCCAGGGAGGCTCCTCAGCTGCGTTGCTCGGCTGCCAATAAGGAGTCTGAGACCGACTGGGGGCGGAGCTTGCATCCCTTGTGCAACCAGACCCTCACGCCCAACCAGACAGCCTGCCTGCCTGCCGTCTATGCGCTCGCTCTTTCGCTCACCCGTTTGCGCGCAGCCTCTGGAGCGCAGGGTGGCGAGGCTACTTGGTGCCATTGCACTGCCCTCGCAGCATCCCTTATTTTCAAATCCGAAAGTTTGGAAAAATCCCTTATTTTCAAATCCAAAAATTGACAGCTATGCAACTTGCAAGCATCCAGGAACGTGCACCTCTGTTTTTGCAAAAGGATCCTTTTACTCCCCAATGGCTATTTTAAGACCGGTGCTTTTGCACAATTGCTACCAATATTTCCCAGCGAAGTTGGGGAAACGTGCGGCGGCGGTGCAAGGGTTAAAGGCACCATGAGCTCTCTCTCCCCCCTCCCCCTTCTTTTTGCAGCTGGCTCCCAAAAGGGGTTGGAATAAATGCCCTGGCAAATTGTGGAAGCTGGTGATGTGGTTGGGGGCGGGCGGAGAGCAGAAGGAATTTGCAAACACAGGTGTGCAGAGCCTTCGCCACGAATTTGGCACCACCCGAGATTCAAATCTGGTTTGAATCAAGACTGCCTTTTGCAAAAAGAAAAAAGAAAAAGAGAGAGGGAAAGAGGCTGTGGAGGAGGGATGAGTTCATTCTGCTGTGCCTGCAGCTGGGATCTTAGGGGGATGTTTATTGCTTTTGTGGTATGGCTTTCTATGAAAGAACCCAAACATATAAAAGAGCCCAGCGGGCTGACAGATGTCTGCCACCTTATCATCCTGGAAAATGGATCCAGGCCCAGGAACTGCCAACCTTCTTTCTCTTAAGGATGCTCCTTGCTCTTATATTAAGGTCGTAATGGTCTGGTTGCAGGGGATATCCTGCAATGGGCAGTGTTATGTACTAAGCTGAATCCTAGAACAATAGGATCCAGAATGCAGCAGTCTGATTGGTCCGCAGAAGCTACCCAATCCAGCTCCAGGTGGAAGTGAATCAGCGACCTGATTGGCCTGCAAGAACAGCCAATCAGGCTCCTGGATGAAGTGAATCTGCAACCTGATTGGCCCAGAATTAGCCAATCACGTGGGGCCCATTATGTAAATAATGTATATATAGCAGACGTTTTGGGGAAAGATTCATTCCCTGCTACTATGAGCTGAATATAGAGCATGAAATTCAAACTTGACTCCAAGTATATTTCAGGCAGAAACCTCCAGGCGAGGTTCACAGCTCAGCAGTAGAACATCTGTCTTGTGTGCAGAAGCTCCCAGGTTTCAACTCCAGCGGCTTCTCCAAACTGGGTCCTCCCTCAAAGAGGGCACGTGTTGCGGTGTGACCTGGCAACCCAACCCTGTGTTGTGGGTGGGAATTCTTGGACAGCCACAACACCCTATTGGTAGGTCCCTCGATGCTGGGTGTAATCTGACCAATGGGATGCTAGCCAAATGGATTGAGGGACCTATATTAAGCACATGCACATGTCCTTGAACTTCCTCTTTGGGCCAGTGCATCAGAACATCCGCCCACCTCTCCGGCGTTTCTGTGCACTCTGGCACTCGTCACGGTCCTCTGTGCGCCAGGAGCGGTTTAGTCCTGCTGGCCACATGACCCAGAAAACCGTCTGTGGACAAATGCCTGCTCCCTTGCCCTGAAAGTGAAATGAGCGTCGCAACCCCGTAGTCACCTTTGACTGGACTTAACCGTCCAGGGGTCCTTTACCTTTACCAACAAGCACAGGATGCAGATCTGCTACCCTTTCTGGCTGTGTAGAGTCTGCCGCCTTGAGGCCACTACCTTACCTCATGTGAGGGCCGGCCCTGTGAGAAGCTGTGCGTGAGCAGGCCAGTAGAGCAAGCAAGCAGGCAGGTAGGCCCCCTTGTTGTGCCTGACATCGTCACCAGTGGTGGGGAGAGGAACAAAGGGGAGAATGTCTTCCTTCCCTTTGTCCACCTCCTCCCCATCAAAAGGGGTGTGTGTGTGTGTGTGTGTGTGTGTGTGTGTGTGTGTGTGTGTGTGTGAAGAAAGGGGAGGAAGATTTTCTCCTCTTCATGCCCCTCCATCCTCCAGTGGTGACAGCAAGAGGGTAGCGTCAGGAGGGGGGGTGTTATTGCAGATAGGGAGCAGGTGGCGTTGTGGTTTAAACCACTGAGCCTCTTGGGCTTGCCGATTAGAACATCGGCGGTTCGAATCCCCGTGATGGGGTGAGCTCCCGTTGCTCTGTCCCAGCTCCTGCCAACCTAGCAGTTTGAAAGCATGTCAAAGTGCAAGTAGATAAATAGGTACCGCTGCAGTGGGAAGGTAAACGGCATTTCCATGTGCTCTGGCTTCTGTCACAGTGTCCTGTTGCGCCAGAAGCGGTTTAGTCCTGCTGGCCACATGACCCGGAAAGCTGTCTGTGGACAAATGCCGGCTCCTTCGACCTGAAACAGAGATGAGCACCACACCCCATAGTCGAATTCGACTGGACTTAACCGTCCAGGGGTCCTTTCCCTTTCCCTATGGCAGATAGTCATACTGCACAGTTTGAAAGGACTGGATTCATAAAAATAAAACTTTGCCAAGGTCCGTAAGTGTAATTAAAACTTTACTTGCAGAACTCGCTTCAAAATAAAACAAAAACATCAAATGATACATCCAAACAGCTCCAGGACATAGGCTCAGCATCTTGCAAAATATGAAATAATTCCAACAGAGACGTCTGTCCTTCCCCACAGCCTGCATTCCAGCCTGCATCCTGCCTGAGGCTGTTTACACAGAGAGTTTCATTTACACATCCTTACTTCCACAGGGTCTGAGAACAAAGACCTCCAGACACCACCCTTCCATGATTGAATTTGCAATTCAATACCTCTTGTGTGATCTAAGGTTAAACACTCACGGGTTAGCTAGCAGAAAACCATAGTACATTTTCAACCCAGTTATTGCTCAAAGAGCCCTTTTTGCTCTTAATTTATCTTTAATGGAATCTTCCAGTTAAACCCTTTCACCAATACACATAGCCATTACCATTTCAGTGTGAATTTAACCAATTATACTTAACAGCTGTGCCACTACCACTACACCAAAACGGTTCCCTTGAGGACAGTCTTGGCATAGCTACAGGTATGACGGTACAGCAGGCTGGCTTGCCTCAGTCCACCAAAGGAAACCCGAGACCCTCATTTAGCCCGCAGATACGTCCCCTCCAGAAATATCACCAAGAAACAAAGGTCTTGCGAAAGGAAATTCCAAGCTGGCCCTTTCTCCTGGATACACCTGCAGGTCTTGGCTGAAACAGCTCCGAGGCCTGGCAAAGCTTTCTTTTGAATGTTTTGGCTGAGCCCGGAACCCAGCGTGGTTTCTGTGGCAAGAGAACTTCGCATAATTTCCACCAAGTGGAGGAAGCCCAAGATATATCGCCACCCACGTTGCATCCAAAGCTGACAGAATGCCCACTCCATGGAGCAGAGGAGAGGCGGGAATGCCACCAGCCCAAGCAGAAATCCCGACCTCCCAAAACCTTCACCATGTCAGGTAAGCAAGAACGAATGAAACAGAATGAAGAGTCTGATCCTGCAAAGAGTCTGATCCTGGTAGCCCCTTGAACGTTTCAAGGCAGAGGCACTTGATGAAGGTGAAAACCTGTGTAGGAGACAAGGTGGACCTTTAAGCACCCTGGTCCCAGACCATAATTGATTGATTGATTGATTGATTGATTGACTGAGACATTTTATATAACACTTAATTTTAGTCATCTCAAAGCAATGTTCAGTAAACTCCACAAATGCAGCACAATTTTTCAATATGCCTTTTAAATATAATCCTTTTTTCGCCACTGTTTTCTGTATGCCTCCCATCCTCTACTAAAATGTTTTTGTTGCTGTTTACTTAATAGAAAATGTTCAATGTATTGTGTGTGTGTGTGTGTGTGTGTATTATTATTTTTAAAAGTCATATTTTTTTCAGATAGCATTTGGAGCGACCTGATTGCTGCTGCTATTAATAACTGTTTAGTGATTTTTTTACATGGGGTTGTGTTTTCATGAATGAATGAATGAATGAATGAATGAATGAATGTTTTAAAATGCAGTCTTCCTTCTGTTGTCATTGGTGGCAACTGGTGGGGGGCAGATGAAGTTGGGAAAGACTGGATCCCTTTGAATCTACCCAGTTTGGGGCTCGGTTTGTCGTTTAACTCTCATTTTGCTTTGCATTTACCGGTACTTACTTAAGCCCAGACTGTTGTTGTTGTAATAATTATTTTTTTGCAATATTGAATTTATTCTGTGCTTGTTAAACTGTTGATTTTTTTTTTTTTTGCCATTTTTGAATTTACTGACATGCTCTGTATTTCATACATCTGCATATTAGTATTTTTATGTCTTGAATGTTCACTGTAAACCGTTTCTGGCACAGCATACTGTGGGAAAGTAGCGTGTGAGTAAACTCAATCCGTCAATCAGAGGCCTAGCGTTTAAATATTGTTTTGAGAAATTCGAACAAGGTGGGTTTGCATCACAATGCGAGCCAAATGTCTGCCTCACCGCTCTTTCTGAGCCATTTAGGTTTCTAAATGGTGAGTCGCCTCTCAAGCTAGGAGACTTTGAGCTGCAAATTGTTGTCCCTTGAATAATCGCAGCTGTATAATTTATTCCATCCACAGTGCTCTAACTGCTGACTTATTTTTGATTCACATGCCAGCCCCTAAGCTAGGAAGACCTAAAAGACTCTTTGTGTCTTTCATCCCTCCCTGCACTGATGCCCCAGAGAAGGTCTCAGTACCCCGAGATGTAGGGTGGCAACGGCAGCATGCGGCAGCACTTTTACAACATTATCCCAGCCATCAGGAGTATATGAAATAATGGAAACATCTCAGTGCCGGATTTAGGTATAAGCTAAACAAGCTATAGGTTAGGGCCCCACTCTCTTGGGGGCCCCAAAAAAATTTCCCCCAAAAAAGGAAAACAAACCTGGATGTACATTTCCAAAATATAAGATAAAAAACAAATAAAATAAAACCTACATTACAGCAACAGTGTTTTGTGTTGTGTAGGCTCCTATGATGTAAGTCAGGGGTGGGCAACCTAAGGCCCGGGGGCCGGATGCGGCCCAATCGCCTTCTTAATCTGGCCCGTGGACGGTTCGGGAATCAGCGTGTTTTTACATGAGTAGAATGTGTCCTTTTATTTAAAATGCATCTCTGAGTTATTTGTGGGGCATAGGAATTTGTTCATTTCCCGCCCCCCGCCCCAAAAAATATAGTCCAGCCCACCACATGGTCTGAGGGACGGTGGATTGGCCCATGGTTGAAAAAGGTTGCTGACCCCTGATGTAAGTCATGGGCCCTGCCTACTAGCCTGCTCCCTCAAATATCACTGGTTTGCTCCTTTCTGTATATAGGGTGCCTACATTCTGCATGGACAGGTTGCATGGCAACATGTGGAAATGGCTTTAGTTACCTATTAAAGGTAAAGGTAAAGGGACCCCTGACCATTAGATCCAGTCATGTCCGACTCTGGGGGTGCGGCGCTCATCTCACTTTATTGGCCGAGAGCCGGCATACAGCTTCCAGGTCATGTGGCCAGCAGGACTAAGCCGCTTCTGGCGAACCAGAGCAGCGCACGGAAACGCCGTTTACCTTCCTGCCAGAGCGGTTCCTATTTATCTACTTGCACTTTGACGTGTTTTCGAACTGCTAGGTGGGCAGGAGCTGGGACCGAGCAACGGGAGCTCACCCCGTCGTGGGGATTTGAACCCCTGACCTTCTGATCAGCAAGCCCTAGGCTCTGTGGTTTAACCCACAGTGCCACCTGGGCCCCTACTTAGTTACCTATTCGGTCCATCAATTGCCATATAGCATATATTCAACACAAAAAACAATTTGTTGTTGGCAAAGGACAGCTGGACATTAAAAGGGACCCATGACCTTCAGTAGCTGAGGGCCTCATCAAACCTCAATCCGGCCCTGAAACATCTCATCAATTGTTCCCTAGCTGCTTCACTCATGTGCACACCCAACTCGTAGCCTCCATTTCCCCCACCCCATGTAAAGTTGTAATTGGGTGGGCATCCCTGGAGGAAGGTGTTGCTGGAAAGGAAGGAGACCTTCCATGACATCACGGAATGCTGAGCCACTGTATCTCATGGGGAGACTGGGCTGAGCTCGGCCGCTGCTATTGATATTGGCGTGCTGCTCACCCTAGTAATAGGGTTGTCAAATCTGCAGATGACACAACCGTGATTGGGCTCATCTCTGATAAGGAGGGTGAAACGAACTACAGAGATGAGGTGGAGCAGCTGACAAAGTGGTGCAGAGCTAACAACTTGCTCATAAATACAAAGAAAACAAAGGAGCTTGTGGTGGACTTCAGGAGAAAGAAGAACGATGTCCAACCACTTTTGATTGATGGAATCTGTGTGGAGAGGGTAACAATGTTCAGATTTATGGGCATTGAATTACAGGAGGATCTGTCCTGGAGTGCAAACATAAGGGGTCTTGTGAAGAAGGCGCAGCAGAGACTGTACTTCCTGAGAATTCTAAGGAAAAACCATCTTCCACAAAAGCTGCTGCTTGCCTTCTATCACTGTGCCATTGAGAGCGTGCTCACTTATGGCTTATGTGTGTGGTACGGAAGCTGTACTACCAAGGACAGGATGGGGTTGTGCAGAGTTGTTAAGGCAGCAGAGAGCATTGTTGGCTGCTCGCTCTCCACCTTAGAGCAGATTTATGCCACCAGGTGCCACAGAAAGGCACTGGACATAGTGAAAGATCCATCGCATCCTGGTCACCGTCTCTTTGAACTTTTGCCATCGGGATGGAGATACAGGACGATGACGACAAGAACAAGCCGTCTTAGGAACAGCTTCTTCTCCAGAGCGATCTTGGCCTTGAATGGGAAGCCTGGACTTTGAAGTCATCTAATCTTACCTGTTATGTTTTATCATATTGTATGGTTTTAATCAGTGTTTTTGTAGTTGTTTTGTTTTTGCGTGGAGTGCCCTATCTGGGTGGATGGAGCAGCCGAGTAATTGGGGACAATGACAATAAAATATATTCTATATTCTATTCTATTCGAAAGGTTTGTTGTGTGAGGTCCCCAACTTATCTGCCTTGCAAGTCTGGGTGTTGTGGAGGAATCGGAGAAAACACGCAAAGGAGACGTCAGGAGGTGCGTAATTGCCGAGGAGCCAAAGTCAACACACGCTCCCTTCCATCCTGATTAGTGCTTAGCGCCAGAAAGCATACGTAAGCTTGCCAGAATCAGAATGCAGATCCTTCTGAGACTGGCACTCTTCAGATTTATCGGATAGGTTAAGCTGGTCATCATGTCTCAATTGGTCGTTAATTCTTTCTCGAGAATTCGGGAGCCAAAAAGGACTCATGTGTAATTTATTCACCTGTCACCTCTTTTTTTCTAAAGGAAAGGAAATATCCAAGCGCCCATTTAATTATTTCTGCAAATGTAAAAAGTTGTGAATCAAATGCAGCCGTATTGGAAATCTTAGCAAAGGTGGGATATAAATTAATGGGACTGGGCTTCCGATTTGCACATGCATGAAAATTGCGCTCAGAGGGTAATTTTATGGGCTCCCATTTATTCTGATAGAGTAGCTGAAATACAGCATTGTGTTTCAGCATTTTAATGCATATTTTCCCCATGGTATTAATGTTATTACCTTTCCCGAGTCTTTGGATGGGGTGGACTAAAATTTGGATGATGAAAGAGGAGAGTTTCAGCCCACAAAAGAGGGGGCACAGGAGGCACCGGCACCTCGCAAAATAATATTGAAACGCAGCCCATATCAAAATTCACACTTATTCGAATTTGCAATGCTGCTCTCCAGCCAGGTAACGTGTATATCTGTAAGCGAAAATAACATACAAGGATGTATTGAATTAGCAGGTATATATTTTTGCCGAAATGTGTACATTATTCAAACAAACGGGTCGATTGGAAGAAATTTGCGCCAAAATGCTGGTGAATTTTCACAAAGACCTTTGAGAAACATCTGCGATGCAAGCTGGATGGAAAACAAAGAAGTTGCAGGCAGCAGAGAGCCAGCTGATCTCCCATTGAAATTGACTGTGAATGAAAACCAATGCGAATCACATAGGAACAAGCGAGCTCCAAATCGGGAACAAGACAAATACACTTCCAGCAAATGAGCAACCAAACCAAATGATATTTTAATGGCGAAAGCGGGTGGATTAATGAAGGGCTTCTAATTCTTGCACACTCCTTTTGTGTGACCCTTGTACAAATGCCCAGAACTGGACACAGTATTCCAGGTGAGGTCTGACCAGAGCGGAATACAGTGGTACTATTACTTCCCTTGATCTAGATGCTATACTCCTATTGATGCAGCCCAGAATTGCATTGGCTTTTTTAGCTGCTGCATCACACTGTTGACTCATGTCAAGTTTGTGGTCTACCAAGACTCCTAGATCCTTTTCACTTGTACTGCTCTCAAGCCAGGTGTCATTTAGGGCATTAAACATCACTGTGAGCCTTTGGAACTGGGCCTAGAAACAAACTGGCAACCAGGTGAGTCACCCTGGCTCACAGTAAAGAATAGATGGGCCAATCAAGGATGGGAGAGAAACCTGGGACTGTCACATGAGAACTACGGAAGAACCGAGGTTCCTGTGATTCCTGCATTGGTGGGGCAGGGGTTGGACTAGATGATCCTTGAGGTGCCTTCCAGCTCCACAGTTCTACGATTCCGTAAGAGGCATTGGGAGAACAGCAAATGATGGCGTTTATTGGCTTCCGTTGCCAAATCCTCCGTCTCCCTCTTCCCTGGCGTTTAGGCTGAGGGTTAATCCAGCCCGGGGCTTAAACCTTAAGCGCCTTATGTTTTGACGCATTCGCCGCACAGAATCAAGTCACAGATGATGCATTTTCTCCCCGCAAATGACAAAAACCATTCCAGGACGGTGAGCGGACATTGCTGTGCGCCCTGACACATTTGCTTTGGCGTGGCCCATATTCCACCAAGTTGTCCGTGTGACAATCCAGCGTTGTTAATGGGATTTAGGCAGAGTTCTGTGCAGCTTATGCCACCCATTTGTAAAGCTCCCAGCTTTTGCAAGGCACACTTCCTTCCTCTCCCTTCTATGCTTTTTTTTGTGTGTGTGTGTGTGTGGTGGTGGGACAGGTTGGCTGTGCAATTTCTTAAACACAAACAGCATAAAGTATCACTGTGGTGATAATATGAACCATAAACAAGCAAAACCACCACACAATGGCTGAAACTATAATAAAAGATTTACTGGAATCCTCTTCTGAAAAACTAATAGTCTTTCAATAAAGCCACATGATTAACAAGCCATATATCCTGAGAGATCCCACCCACCCTGCTCACAACCTCTTTGCACTGTTGCCTTCGGGCAGAAGATACAGGACGATGAAAACACGAACCACACGTCTTCTGAATAGTTTCTATCCAAGAGCTTTGATTGCACTAAATAATGACCTCAGGGCCAGTAGTAAGAAATAGCAAGCAGTGAATAGTAAGAAAGGAGATAGGTTTTAGGTTATGTTATGCTTTTAATAGGTTATGTTACATTCTGGATTATGCTATGTTTTAATAGATTATGTCTTAATAGGATGAGAGTGTTGGAGATATGTGTAAATGTGTAAGGTAAATCCGGTCTTTGGGTGTTTGATTTTCGTTGTTGTGTGTACTGTGTATATACGGACAATGACAATAAATATATCTAATCTAATCTAATCTAATCTAATCTAATCTAATCTAATATAACAGTTGTCCCGCATGGACTACTGCAATGCACTCTACATGGGGCTACCTTTGAAGGTGACCCGGAAACTGCAATTAATCCAGAATGCGGCAGCTAGACTGGTGACTGGGAGCGGCCGCCGGGACCACGTAACACCGGTCTTGAAAGACCTACACTGGCTCCCAGTACGTTTCCGAGCACAATTCAAAGTGTTGGTGCTGACCTTTAAAGCCCTAAAGGGCTTCGGTCCAGCATACCTGAAGGTGCGTCTCCACCCCCATCGTTCTGCCAGGACACTGAGGTCCAGTGCCGAGGGCCTTCTGGCGGTTCCCTCACTACGAGAAGCCAAGTTACAGGGAACCAGGCAGAGGGCCTTCTCGGTAGTGGCACCCGCCCTGTGGAACGCCCTCCCACCAGATGTCAAAGAGAACAACAACTACCAGACCTTTAGAAGACATCTGAAGGCAGCCCTGTTTAGGGAGGCTTTTAATGTTTTATAGATTATTGTATTTTAATGCTCTGTTGAAAGCCGCCCAGAGTGGCTGGGGAAACCCAACCAGATGGACGGGGTATAATGTTCACATGACTGAACCATTCAGCAACAGGTTGGGTATAGCAACAAAATCTTGGTGCCAACAAAACAGTCACAATAGGTTGATGGTGAGTAGATAGTAGAAGTCTTCAACGGTTCAAAGCAAAAATCTTATGGATGTAATAGTAGATGAAGCATATTTATATGAGTCTTGCAACATCACCATCCAGCTGAAATCAACACAAGTGGCACATGAGAAGGACGAAGAAGATCTGTCCTCCGGATTACTCACAGGTTTCACTATATAGCTTCATCAGTTCAGGTTAAGCATTCTGATTAGCACAACATGCGAAAGCCACAGGCACAGCTAGTGAGTAATTCCCTGGTGCTCGTGCTGCGGTGGTCACGGCAGGCAGGGGCTCCGGGCGCGGTGCTGCTTCGGCGCGGCACGCTGGAGGCGGGAGAGGGACGCGAGCTGATGCCTGGAGGTGCCTCTTCCCCGGCGCCCTCCAGAACTTGGCGCCCGGGCGTCCTGCGCCACTTGCCTCTATGGGCAATACGCCCCTATGCCAACCCTTTCACACTGTCGAGACCCCTGATTCTATCACAGCTGGGGGACAAGAGGCTATTGGACTTTTCCAACCCACTGGTAGCGCCTGTTGCATTTCTGCCTGCAGTTCTGAAGAAGGCGACACAAAGAAGAAGAAGGCTGGCTCTCCTTTTAAAAAAATATATATATAAATTTCATTTACATTCTTACAGTTGTTACATTGCTTTTCATACAACAAAATTAAACAATAGCTACGATAGCTTACATCACATTATCATTATTCCTTGTACAGATATCTTTCATTAGCCCACCACCACAATCCCCTCCCCACACCCCTCAGAGTCCCATCCGTCACCAATTTGACTTCCATCAATAAAAAGCATTTTAATCTTACTCTTGCATTCCGCATTTCTCATTATTTATTAAATCACTTATAACAATTCCAATTTTTCTATCCTATTTACTTCATATGCTCTGCGGGGGGGGGGCAAAAATGGGGGGTCAAGGAGGATCAGTTGCAGTGAGGGGAGTGAGAAGTTTTCCTATTTTCTTCTGAGGAACGTCGGAGGGTATGCCCCCGTTTGCTTTAAGGCTTAAAACGCACCCAGACACAAAAAGAGGGACTCCCTTGTCTGGTGCGAAGCCTTCTGTCCCTCCCTGTGTGGTTGGGGGGCAGCGCAGGTGGGACTCAGAGGCGTAGCAAGCCCAGGTGGTACCCGGGGCGGAATTTTTTTGGTCACCCCCCCCTACTTTAATTTTTAAAAAATTAAAAAGTGTCACCCCCCTCTGATGGTGCCACTTTGTGAGGTGTGGGGGTTTTGTGTGTGTGTGTCTATTATCTCTCTTTTTTTCAATGAAGTTAAAATAAAAAATAATTTAAAAAATTAAAAAATTAAAAAAATTAAAAAGTGTCACCCCCCTCTGATGGTGCCACTTTGTGAGGTGTGGGGGTTGTGTGTGTGTGTCTATTATCTCTTTTTTTTCAATAAAGTTAAAATAAAAAATAATAATAATAAAATGATAAAAATAAAAAAATAAAAAAATAAAGAAATTAAAAAGTGTCACCCCACTCTGATGGTGCCACTTTGTGAGGTGTGGGGGTTGTGTGTGTGTGTGTGTATTGTCTCTTTTTTTTTCAATAAGGTTAAAATAAAAAATAATAATAAAATGATAAAAATAAAAAAATAAAAAAATTAAGAAATTAAAAAGTGTCACCCCCCTCTGATGGTGCCACTTTGTGAGGTGTGGGGGGTTGTGTGTGTGTGTCTATTATCTCTTTTTTTTCAATAAAGTTAAAATAAAAAATAATAATAATAAAATGATAAAAATAAAAAAATAAAAAAATTTAAGAAATTAAAAAGTGTCAACCCCCTCTGATGGTGCCACTTTGTGAGGTGTGGGGGGTTGTGTGTGTGTGTGTCTATTATCTCTTTTTTTCAATGAAGTTAAAATTAAAAAACAAAAATTAAAAAAAACATTTTTTAAAAAAAACATTTTTTTTTAAAGTGTCACCCCCCTCTGGGGTGGAACACGGGGCAGCCCGCCCCCCCGCCCCCTTGCTACGCCCCTGAGGGGGTCACAGGAGAGGGAGACTCTGAAGCCAACCCCTTGCGTTGCCCCCTGGGCTTCAGGCAAGATCAAAGCGCCAAGCCACCCTCCATAAAACCAGAGGGGGAGCCTGTGAGATAAGCATCACCCTCTCCGCTGTGACGTCTCATCCACAATAAGATCTGGAGAAGTTCACCGCACAGTTCACGCCACAGAGCTACAAAAGAGCGTGGCTTTGAGGATCACTCAGTCAACCTTGCGCCGCGTCCTTACGCAATACCGTATAATTTGTCTCTTTGGCTAAATGGCTCTCAATCCCCCCAGTTCCCCACACAAACAAACTACCTTTCTGAAAAAAGGAGGACTTTAAAATGTACGAATGAAGAAGCAGGATATGGGCTAAGCAATAAATAGTGAGATAGATTAGATAGATAGGTAGATAAATAAATAGATAGATAGATGATAGATAGATAGATAGATAGATAGATAGATAGATAGATAGATAGATGATAGATAGATAGATGATAGATAGATAGATAGATAGAGATAGATGATAGAGATAGATAGATAGATAGATAGATAGATAGATAGATAGATAGATAGATAGATAGATAGATAGATAGATAATGGTTGATGCTAAATAGCAAATTTGAAAGCAGTCAGGGCACAAGTCTTGAAGTTTCTCTTTTCTAGTTTTTTATTTATACTTTTCGAATTTATGCATTTCATTAGTTTTACAATCCATTTAACATTTCAAAATTTGACTTCCTTCCCCCTCTTTCTGCGCTTCCTTGAATTTATTTTTTAAACTATCTTCTGCATATCCAAATTCATTTAACTTACTCATTTAATTATGTACTGTAAATATACACTCTTACGAAACTGCAGGTTATTACAATAATCCTGCTAATGTTTTTTATCTGTTTACAATTTCATAGCTGTCAACCCTCCCTTTTTTTTGCGGGAAACTCCCTTATTCCAATGCCATTTCCCGCTGCTATCCCGGATTGTTGATATCCCTTAAATTTCCCGGATTTCAAAGGAAGCAGCTCCTCTCCCTCCCTGCCGGCCAGGGGGGCTCCTCAGCTGCGTTGCTCGGCTGCCAATCAGGAGTCTGAGACCGACTGGGGGCGGAGCTTGCATGCCTTGTGCAGCCAGACCCTCACGCCCAACCAGACAGCCTGCCTGCTGTCTACGCGCTCGCTCTTTCGCTCACCCGTTCGCACGCAGCCTCTGGAGCGCAGGGTGGCGAGGCTACTTGGTGCCATTGCACCGCCCTCGCGGCATCCCTTATTTTCAAATCCAAAAGTTCGAGAAAAAATCCCTTATTTTCAAATCCAAAAGGTGACAGCTATGCAATTTATCTGTAAATATTCAACAAACCATTTCCAATCTTTTATAAAAAGGTTGTTATCTTGATTTCTTATTCTTCTGGTAAGTTTCGCCATTTCTGCATATTCCATGAGTTTTTGTATCAATTCTTTCTTTACTGGGACTTCTGCTTCTTTCCATTTTGGGGCAAGTAACATTCTTGCTGGTGTAGTAGCATACATAAATAAATTTCTATACAATTTAGGTAGTTCTGTCCCTATAATTCCCAAAAGGAAAGCTCTTGGTTTTTTTTTTAAATAAAATTTATTTTGATCCATTTCCACAGTCACACAATCAATCAATCAATTGGTAGCTGAACTGGGTTCCACACGGTCACGAAAACAAATGAACCGAAAAAGCCTCAAAATAAAAAATAAGTAGCAAAAACAAAAGCGCCAAACTTAATCGATCCTGGAAGTCCGTTTGACTTCTGAAATGTTCGAAAACCAAGGCGCAGCTTCTGATTGGTGCAAGCTCCCCGGAAACAATAGCTGACAGCCGCATTGGGCGTTCAGCTTCCAAAAACCGTTCAAAAATCGGAACACTTACTTCCGGGTTTTCGGTGTTTGGCTGTGGGGAGAGCTTAAGCCCCACAATGTCCCTTCTCAATTTCATCCAAGTCTTGGAAGGAGCTGGAGTTATTTCCACGTATCCGCCAAGGAGCAGCAGCCAGCTTTTCGTTCACATTTTTTATTTAATCCCGCTGGCTTTGAATTCCTCGGCCGGTCTATATGAAGATTAGGAGCTCTCTGGGAGCGATGGAGAATTAAATGCATTTAGGGGGAATTTAATCCTTTGTAAAAGGGTTTTGTTCACAGCATTCTTTCCTGTCTACAGCAACAAAGTCTTCCTTCCTTGAACTTAGATGGCCCAGACGCATCGGAGCAAAGCATTTCAGTGGATCTTTCTTTACTTTGACTTTTTTTAAGAGAGAGAGAGAGAGAGAGAGAGAGAGAGAGAGAGAGAGAGAGAGAGAGAGAGGTGATTACCTTTAAAAGGGAAAGGGGGGGTAGCCCTCCTGTTTCATAGCATAGGAAAAGGTCAACGGTAGAGAACATTCTTAGGATGTAAAGGAAGATCCACCGCCCACAAGCATTTATAGTTTAAAAGGATTTGAGGCTGCACGCTTAGGAAACACCTGGGACTCAGATACATTAGTAAAGAAACAGCTTTTTGAATCTTATATACATGCAACACCAGATTGTGCTGGAGAGTAAAAAAAAAATTATATGCGATTTCCCATAGTGTTTTCCCCACCCTTTTGTTATAGCAATTTAATTTCTGGTTTATTTATAGTGGGGGGGGGGGTTTCTGTGTATAGATTCACCTCCGCTGTTCAAAGTAGATCAAGAGTGGGGAAAATAGGAGAAAAGCGGAACATTCCGGGATCAAATCACAAACCGAGATGGCTTCTCTAAATCAGGGACGTCCCTGGAAAATAGGGGCACTTGGAGGGTCTGGTATTCACGGCCAGTGCATCCGACCATAGCTGTCAACCCTCCCCTTTTTTGCGGGAAACTCCCTTATTCCAATGCCGTTTCGCGCTGCTATCCCGGATTGTTGACATCCCTTAAATTTCCCAGATTTCAAAGGAAGCAGCTCCTCTCCCTCCCTGCCGGCCAGGGAGGCTCCTCAGCTGCGTTGCTCGGCTGCCAATAAGGAGTCTGAGACCGACTGGGGGCGGAGCTTGCATGCCTTGTGCAGCCAGACCCTCACGCCCAACCAGACAGCCAGCCTGCCTGCCGTCTACGTGCTCGCTCTTTCACTCTCCTGTTCGCGCGCAGCCTCTGGAGCGCAGGGTGGTGAGGCTACTTGGTGCCATTGCACCGCCCTCGTGGCATCCCTTATTTTCAAATCCGAAAGTTTGGAAAAAATCCCTTATTTTCAAATCCGAAAGTTGACAGCTATGTGCCCAACCCCATGGCCTGCTGCCCCCACAGAATGCCCCAATAGCAGAATGATCCCGTAACTGCCGTGATCTCTGTTGTCCCTTCTTTGCCCTAAAAAGTCACAAGAACATAAGAAGATCAGATGCAAGCAGGATTAAAACACAAGAGCTTCTCCCCTCCTGAGGTTTCCAGCAACTGGCACTGTGGAGGCAGGGCATAGCCATCCTGGCTAGTAGCCATCGAAAGCCCTGTGTCTGGGATGCACCAACTACGGACTGGTGTTGATGGTGAACATGCTTGCATTGCTTCCCATACAAAACGTTGCCCTCCATGAAAACTAAGCGAAGGGTTCTATCACAACATCTTCCCTGACACCCTAGTTTTCTAGGTGCGAGGGGAGGTTTTGCCCCCTACCCGTTATTTCCCACCTTTCCAGAGGAAAGCCACACATCACACTATGTAAAATGATATGACGGAGAAATGGCTACCTTTTTATGAATGAGTGGTCTAACACATCTGGTCTCAAATGCATTTAAGCTGCTGACTTCTACTTCCAAATAAAGCATGAAAGATTCCTTCTTCCTTCCTTCCTTCCTTCCTTCCTTCCTTCCTTCCTTCCTTCCTTCCTTCCTTCCTTCCTTCCTTCCTTCCTTCCTTCCTTCTCTAAAAGATGAATCAGACTCTAAGGTACACTTAAGGTAAAGATAAAGGGACCCCTGACCATTAGGTCCAGTCGTGACCGACTCTGGGGTTGCGGCGCTCATCTCGCTTTACTGGCCGAGGGAGCCAGTGTACAGCTTCCAGGTCATGTGGCCAGCAGGACTAAGCCGCTTCTGGCAAACCAGAGCAGCGCACGGAAACGCCGTTTACCTTCCTGCCGGAGCAGTACCTTTTTATTTACTTGCACTTTGACGTGCTTTCGAACTGCTAGGTGGGCAGGAGCAGGGACCGAGCAACGGGAGCTCACCCCATCGCGGGGATTCGAACCGCCGACCTTCTGATCGGCAAGCCCTAGGCTCGGTGGTTTAACCCACAGCGCCACCCGCGTCCCCCAAGGTCCACTTACATTCCCACAAAACAAGGCTAAAATAACATAGCTGAGCTTTCGGGCGCAATTTACAGATAATCAGCAAACACGAAAACATAAATTGTTTCTGGGCTGAGCTCCTTCTGTGCGGTGGAATCATTCTGAGAGGCGTGTGGGTCTGATAGGGAACAACCCAGCAAATTCCACCCTTCGTCCCGGCATAAGCAGGCAGGCCGACTCTCCAACCCCAATTGGTCTTGCTTTGACCCTTAGTTTTTCCACCAGAAGAACAGAGATTGAAAAGAAGCCTCCGAGCCGCTGGCCTGTGAAAGGTGAGCTGATGATTAATTGCCCTTTTATAATTTTAGGAATTTCCCCCTCTGTTTTGGATCCCTCCAGTTGCATGGGGGAGGTTTCTTTGGCTGGTATATTTGGAAACGGCTAATAAACACCCGCTTCCTGTTTTCCTTGCCACCGTGGACATGTCATTAAAAGAGAGAGAGAGAGCTGGCTTGCTCCTCTCAGCTGTTTGCACGGTTTGCAGACGGAACTAAGCTGGGTTTATGGCCAACATGCCTCGCCTCCTGCCAATGGGGTTTTCTCACAGCTATGCTGAAATGATGCAGCCCTGTGGGACGCGAGGCCTGATTTGCCTTGTGCTGAGGGCTAAATTGAACTTGTGCGCTGTTTGTTCTAAGCACTTGAAAAAATTTCCCTTCCAACGAAGGAGAGGTTTTGGACGAAAAAGGGCATTTCCTTTCAGAGTTCCCTTCTGCTTCCACCCGGAACTATTCCTCCTCAGGACACCTACACAATTCAAACTCTCTCCCCAAACCCCCCCCCAAGTGCCCCTATTTTCCAGGGGCGCCCCTGATTTAGAGAAGCCGTCCAAGTTTCTGAGTTGATCCCGGAATGTTCCGCTTTAGAATCATAGAATCATAGAATCATAGAGTTGGAAGAGACCCCAAGGGCCATCCAGTCCAACCCCCTGCCAAGCAGGAACACCATCAAAGCATTCCTGACAGATGGCTGTCAAGCCTCTGCTTAAAGACCTCCAAAGAAGGAGACTCCACCACACTCCTTGGCAGCCAATTCCACTGTCGAACAGCTCTTACTGTCAGGAAGTTCTTTCTAATGTTTAGGTGGAATCTTCTTTCTTGTAGTTTGAATCCATTGCTCCGTGTCCGCTTCTCTGGAGCAGCAGAAAACAACCTTTCTCCCTCCTCTATATGACATCCTTTTATATATTTGAACATGGCTATCATATCACCCCTTAACCTTCTCTTCTCCAGGCTAAACATACCCAGCTCCCTAAGCTGTTCCTCATAAGGCATCGTTTCCAAGCCTTTGACCATTTTGGTTGCCCTCCTCTGGACATGTTCCAGCTTGTCAGTATCCTTCTTGAACTGTGGTGCCCAGAACTGGACACAGTATTCCAGGTGAGGTCTGACCAGAGCGGAATACAGTGGTACTATTACTTCCCTTGATCTAGATGCTATACTCCTATTGATGCAGCCCAGAATTGCATGGGCTTTTTTAGCTGCTGCATCACACTGTTGACTCATGTCGAGTTTGTGGTCTACCAAGACTCCTAGATCCTTTTCACTTGTACTGCTCTCAAGCCAGGTGTCACCCATCCTGTATTTGTGCCTTTCATTTTTTTTGCCCAAGTGTAGTACTTTACATTTCTCCCTGTTAAAATTCATCTTGTTTGCCTTGGCCCAGTTCTCTAATCTGCTAAGGTCATTTTGAAGTGTGATCCTGTCCTCTGGGGTATTAGCCACCCCTCCCAATTTGGTGTCATCTGCAAGCTTTTCCTTAGTTGCTATAGAAATTGGAGTTATTGGTGATGTACAGCAGTCAAAATTGTAGAATGCAAGAACTCTGGCCAGGCAGTAGATCAGTTTTTGAATCTTCAAACAGTTTTAATAAATTCCTGTTCCAGGACAAGGCCCTGTTTCGCTAATTCTTCGTCAGCTAAATTTTCATGGTCAAAGTGTACCAATGTGTCTTCTGTGTGTGCCCGCTTTTCCTTAGGACATCCCTATTTTCATCAGAGAAATGTTGGAGGGCATGGAGTTATCTGACAGTCGTGTCCATCTCAAGGCAATCCTGTATAGGGAAGGGTTTTTTAAAAAAACCCGCTCACTATATATAAGGGTCTGGTGAATTCTGTTTCAGTGTATCTGAAGAAGTGTGCATGCACACGAAAGCTCATACCAAGAACAAACTCAGTTGGTCTCTAAGGTGCTACTGGAAGGAATTTTATTATTATTATTATTTTTAAAATGTTTAATATTTTATTATGTTTTTATATATGTTGGAAGCTGTCCAGAGTGGCTGGGGCAACCCAGTAAGATGTGTGGGGTATAAAGAGTAAAATTACCATTATGGAATGGGACGTCCCTATTTTCATTGGAAAAATGTTGGAGGGTATGCCCTGGGTGCCTTTGCCCCAGCCCCAAATTAACACATGCCCTCCAACATTTCTCCCATAAAAATAGGGACATTCTATTCAACAACAACAACAACACTTTTATTATTTGTACCAAACCTATCTGACTGGGTTGGCTTGCAACATATATAAAAACATAATACAGCATTAAACATTTTTTTTTAAAAAAACTTCCCTATAAAACGCTGCCTTCAGATGGCTCAGGAGTTGCATAACTCCTCATCCCCCAACATTTCTCTGATGGAAATAGGGGCATCCTAAGGAAATGTGGGACATTCTGGGATTATATCAGAACCTGGGACGTCTTCTGTAAATCCGGGACTGTCCCTGGAAAATAGGGACAGTTGGAGGGTCTGTTAACAGCAGCAAAGCTAAATCTATGTGCAGCACACTGCAGACTTCCACAGAGGAAACATGGGGTGTTAATTAATTTAATTAATCAATGAAACAATGAAACAAAATATTTCAGGGGCCCAGGGGCCCTCAAAGTGGATGAGCACTGCCATCTTGTGCTCAATTATGTGGGGCGGGGCTTATCTGGCCTGCCTCAAAAATTTTATTCAATATTTTATTCATGACAGGGCCTTTTCAGTGGTGGCTCCCCGTTTGTGGAATACCCTCCCTAGCGAGGCACATCAATCTACCTGACTATTAAATTTATGGAGATATGTGCCCAGGCACTTGAGGCTTGAAAGTCCTGACCCTGACACCCCTGAAATTATCAGGTTGAGAGCCAACAAATAAAGTTGTTGTTGTGGTTCTTCTTCTTCTTCTTCTTCTTCTTCTTCTTCTTCTTCTTCTTCTTCTTCTTCGTATTTATATCTCATCATTTTCTCCATGTTCCTCGGGGAGTCCTTAACTGTTTTTAGAAGGCTGTTCCCACCCCCATTTTTCTGAACATTTCCATTTTATTTCTTTAGTAGTGACATGTTTGCCACCTTCCTTTGGAGGAAGCTGTGGGATATAAACATAATGGATAAACTAATAATAAAACAACATTTATAAAACTGCCACCTTCAAGATGGGTGCTGAAGACCAAGCCGGCTGAGAAGTTTCATTTATCTCTCTCTCTCTCTCTCTCTCTCTCTCTCTCTCTCTCTCTCTCTCCCCCCCCCCCCCTTCTGTTTGTTTCCAGAACGCCAACTCTGGCTCCGAATTCAGGAAAGTTCTAGTGTGAAGCTGGCACAGGCTGTTCCCACACCTGTCTCCCTTCCCCTGCGGAGGAGGAAAGCTGTCGGAAGGTGGAAAACATCATCCTTGCACAACTGGCCTTCTTAACATCGCCCCCCCCCCACGCCCAGTGCCGGATTTACGTATAAGCTAAACAAGCTATAGCTTAGGGCCCCACTCTTTTGGGACCCCCCCAAAAAAAATTAAAGGGGGAAAAAACCTGGATGTACATTTCCAAAATAAAATAAAACAAAACCTACATACAGCAACAATGTTTTGTAGGCTCTTATGATGTAAGTCAGGGGTTCCCAAACTTACCCAGTTCCTCCGACGCCGATCGCACAGCAGGCCGGAGGGCGGGGGAGCGCTTGCGTTATTTCCTGCACGGATGCCCATATCTGGGTCGGCGGAGTATCAGAAATAGCTTGTGCGCATACGCAAGCATCATTTCCGGCGCTCGCTGACCCAGAAGAGCGCCGGAAATTACACTTGCGCATGCGCACAAGCTATATCCGGCGCTCCGCCGACCCGGAGATGGGCAGCCGCGCTGTACTGCACCGCGCCGGTAAGAGCAAGCAGCGACGGGGATCGTCACGGGCTGGATAATTGGCTCGCTCGGGCCGTATCCAGCCCGCGGGCCTTAGTCTGGGGATCCCTGATGTAAGCAATGGTCCCCGCCTGCTAGCGTGCGCCCTCAAATATCACTGGTTTGCTCCTTTCTAAAGGAACTTTTGTTACTGCCAAATGCCAATGTGTTTGCATTATTATGTTTGTTATGAATAAAAAATCATTTTAACTTAGAGCTTAATAATTATTTCACTATTAATATAAAGTTACAGGTAGGTAGCCGTGTTGGTCTGTCATAGTCAAAACAAAATAAAATAAAAAAATTCCTTCCAGTAGCACCTTAAGAGACCAACTAAGTTTGTTCTTGGTATGAGCTTTCGTGTGCATGCACACTTCTTCAGATACCAGTAAAGGTAAAGGGACCCCTGACCATTAGGTCCAGTCGTGTCCGACTCTGGAGTTGCAGCGCTCATCTCACTTTATTGGCCGAGGGAGCCGGCGTACAGCTTCCGGGTCATGTGGCCAGCATGACTAAGCCGCTTCTGGTGAACCAGAGCAGTGCACGGAAATGCCATTTACCTTCCCGCCGAAGCGGTACCTATTTATCTACTTGCACTTTAACGTGCTTTCGAAATGCTAGGTGGGCAGGAGCTGAGACCGAGCAACGGGAGCTCACTCCGTCGCAGGGATTTAAACCACTAACCTTCTGATCTGCAAGCCCTAGGCTCTGTGGTTTAACCCACAGCGCCACCCGCTATTTCACTATTAATATACTTCTTCTTCTTAATCGTATTTCAACAATTACTTTGATAAAATACTGTACATATTTTGTTATGTGCAAATGGCTTTAGATACCTATGTGGGTTTTATTTTATTTGTTTGTTTATCTTACATTTTGGAAATGTACATCCAGGTGTGGATTTTTTCCTTTAATTTCTTTTGGTGCCCCCAATAGAGTGGGGACCTAAGCTATAGCTTATTTAGCTTATACATAAATACTGCTAACCACTATGCCACCAAGGGCTCTCCACCTGAGTTGCCAGGTCAAGGCCCAAACCTTAGACCTTGGGGCAGCCCCTAGTGGTGTTACAGGGCTGGGCCTTGGAGACGGAGGTTAATTGGGAAAGGAGATGATGCAGCGCAGGAGGGCAGGGAACACATACACACTCCAGCACAATAGTGTCTGTGCATTAATATTAATATTATTAAAAATAAGTATAAAATTACAAGTGTGCAAGGTAAAATAAGACGAATTCCTCGAATACCAATAATACCATTAGATATACAATTCCAATTTAGAAGACTACAATTTCCAATAAGATTGGCATTTGCAATGACTATCAACAAATCCCAAGGACAAACTTTGAACTGCTGCGGTATACATCTAGAAACTGATTGCTTCTCTCATGGACAATTGTATGTTGCATGTTCTAGAGTTGGAAATCCACAAAACTTACATATCTACACAAACAATGGCAAAACAAAAAATGTAGTCTACCATCAAGTCTTATGATACAAACAACGAAACCTAACCTAACCTAAACTCAACATTACACCCAAGCATTACAAAAACATTTCAAAAACCACAACAACGCGTGGCCGGGTCAGCTAGTAGAGAACAATAAAATAACGCCCGTGTAACAAACAAACAACAAATCAACATTACATAATTGTTATTGTAGTTAACCTAATACAGTGTTTATAAAAATCAATTCTGTCTGTGCTAATGAATGTCTGTGCTATAATTTGCAGCCAGCTTGTGCCGGGCATGCATAGTCTTCTTTTTATATCGATTAAAGGGATTATCACCTACTAGATTCAAGCCGTCCACCTGCAAGCAAAGCTGGAATCTTCAGGTCAGACCTGGAGGTCTGGAAACCTTCCTCTTCCCTTTTTATTTGTTTCATTAAATTTGTACACTGCTTGATCACACCTACACACACACACACACACACACACACACACACACACAACACAACACAATCAAATCAGTTTACGGGGGGGGGGGGGAGAGATGAAAAGCAATAAAATTGTCCATAAAAATTAGCAACAATAATTTAAGATTTTGGAAAAGTTCAAATAATAGTAGGCTAAAAACGGATTAAATCTCGCATCAACATTCTGGGTAGCCATGTCTGAACAAAAATGTTTTTAGCAGACGCCAAGAAGAGTATAGTGAAGGCGCCTTCCTGTTGTCAATAGGCAGGGAGTTCCAAGAGTAGGTGCTGTCACACTAACAGGTTGATTTGTTACACATGAGGAATCTGTATTAGGTGGCCCCTGTAATAATAGTAGTAGTAGTAGTAGTAATAGTAATAATAATAGTAACAGTAATAATAATAGTGATAGTAATAATAATAATAGTAATTTGTTTATATGCCGCGCATCTGAATCGAAGCCGCTGAGTGTGGTGAGGCGATCTCCTCTTTCCAGAATGAAGTTACCCAAAATTATTTCCCCCTCTTTTCTGACTTGTCCTTTTTTTTAAAAGACAACACCTTCTTGTTGAAGTATGTAAACAGTGAAGGCTTTTTTGTCTCTTTCCTAAGAACTGCTCTTTTTCCAGAAGAATCTCAAGGTCTGGTTTTTTAGAAGAAAAAAAAAATCAAAAACAACCATTCTGCAGCCCAGCAAATAAAGCAGATATTCATTCGTGTCTAGCGTGAATTTCCTGACAGCGAGGCGGGACAAGTTATCACCTCCAACTTTGTATCAGGCAGAGAAAGGGCCAGAACAAACTCTTTTTTATAACTTCAAACCCCCCCCCCCAAAAAAGAGTAGCATTTAGCATTATTAATACAGCTAAAAGGGATGTAACATTTCCAAGGTCACATCAACGCCTCAAAGCATTACAGACGTGTTGCAACATTGGAAAGTTCACTGCCAAAATGACCTTTCTTTGGCATAGCTGCTATTTTTCCAGTAAACATTGTTTCTTAGTCTTTAAAATCCACCGTATTAGCAAAACACCCAAAAGTAAAGGCACGTGCCGCTAATTCTTCCCTTACAATACAAATAAAAAAACCTCGTACGCAATAGGGGGAGAAGTAGGCTTGGATCTAACTAGGTCCTGCTCAGAGTAGACCCATGAAAAAATCAATTGAATCACTTAAGCCCATCAATGTCAGTGGGTTAATTCTGAGCATGGGGTTGTCTCTCTTTAGCGATCATTTGTAGCCAAATAATAATAATAATAATAATAATAATAATAATAATAATAATAATAATAATTTATTATTATTTATTATACTAGTCTTAACCTAGAATCAAAAGTCTATATAACTTAAACCTAATTTACTATTCTGTATGCTGCCATTTCTTTCAACTTTTTCCAATGTTCTGCTTTCCTTTGAACCTCATCAATGAGGGTCTTGTCATCTGGGCAGCCCAGGACCTCCAGACACACTGCTCAGTGGCTCTATACCCGACGGCGGAGCCAGCAGTAGCGTTTGTGGGCGGTCTGTCTGTCTGTCAATTGGATTGTGGTAGTGACATCGGGAAAGGAGGAGGAGGGGTCAGAAACAGGTGTGTTGTGCTGTGCTGTTTAACGTCCACTGGAGGGCGCTATATTTTTTTGCACAAAATCACATTTTTACCTGGGAAAGGTGTGGTATTTGTGCAATGTAAGTACATATGATCACTCCCATATGGCCGTGGAACGTTGTGTCCAAATTTGAACGGAATCGATCAAGGGGTTAAGGAGAAAGGCGATCGTTAACAAACACCCAACTTGAACGATTTTATATATATAGATTGGGAAAAATAAATACAGTAAATGGACAAAAGTACAAAGATTCACAAAATGTTTAGGGGTAAGCCTACCCCTGCGTCCCCCCAGAAAAAAGCACTGGTTGGATAGCACCTTGTACGTCTCCTTCCTGCAACCAAGCTGGTGCCAAACGTCTTGTTGTGCTTTCCTTTGTTGTTGTTTTAAAATATATTTATTGAGTTTTAACAAAAAACAAAAGAAAACTTAACATCAAACATACTACATATACAAAATACATAGTACACAAACGCAAACATACATAATAATTTCCCTTTCATTATGTCTAATCATGTTGGGGTGACTTCCTCACGTCTCCCCTACTGCGTTTCATTATCAATCATCTTTAGTAATTTCTTAACATTTTTAAATATTATTTGTTATTACCACTAATATCCTTTTCTTATACTAGTCTTAACCTAGAATCAAAAGTCTATATAACTTAAACCTAATTTACTATTCTAGGGACCCAGGTGGCGCTGTGGGTTAAACCACAGAGCCTAGGGCTTGCTGATCAGAAGGTTGGCGGTTTGAATCCCTGCGATGGGGTGAGCTCCCGTTGCTCGGTCCCTGCTCCTGCCAACCTAGCAGTTCGAAAGCACGTCAAAGTGCAAGTAGATAAATAGGAACCGCTCTGGCGGGAAGGTAAATGGCGTTTCCGTGCGCTGCTCTGGTTCGCCAGAAGCGGCTTTGTCATGCTGGCCACATGACCCGGAAGTTGTACGCCGACTCCCTCGGCCAATAATGCGAGATGAGCGCTGCAACCCCAGTGTCAGACACGACTGGACCTAATGGTCAGGGGTCCCTTTACCTTTACCTATGCTGCCATTTCTTCCAACTTTTTCCAATGTTCTGCTTTCCTTTGAACCTCATCAATGAGGGTCTTGTCATCTGGGCAGCCCAGGACCTCCAGACACACTGCCCAGGCTTGCGCCCCAAGGAGGTCACTTCCTTGCTGCTAACGCTGCAGTTTGACTTCATCCCTGGCCTGGAGGCACACTCCTTTGTCTTTCAAGACAGACAGATGCCAACAACCCTGGACATGAATGCAAACATGGAATGCCAACGTTTAAATATCTTATGTTTCATTTTGATCCCCTCGCCTTTCCTTTCCGGCCTCCGGTGTCCTAAAATGCACCTCAAATATTCAGCTTCGAGGACGAACGCTAAGGAGATCTGCAGTGTTTTTCTATTTAGGCTTGGCAGAAGGGATTTGTTCCCTCTTTCAAGGTCTTACCTAATTGCCATATTTGGGCTCAGCGTGGAATGTTCCCCGCAGGTTAAAAGGGGAGGGGGGGAACGGAGAGGGAAATGGTCTCCTGTGCTGAGTGACTCACTGGGCTTCTCAGCTGGGAGTGTGTGGTTCAGCTTCCTTGCCCTGGACATCTGGGTGTGTGTTTTATTGTGGGAGGCTTATGCCTTATATCGTAAGCATCTCTGGCTCTCTCCTGCCACAGCTCCCTCTTCTCTCTCAGCTTGTGCCACTGTAGCCTTAGGAGATCTACTTTTCTATTTCTGTAATTCTGCACAGGTGGAATCCATGATCTCATACAGGCAGAGGCGTAGGAAGGTCAGGTGGTACCCAGTGCGGAAAATTTCTTGTGACCCCCCCCCCCGCACACACACACATTGATTTTTTTATTGATTTTTTTTTGCCTGCAAAAATGGTTTTACGTTATTTCATATTTTCTTACAAAGGAATAATAATAAGTAAAAACAAACTTTTATTCATATCCCGCCCTCCCCGGCCAAAGTCGGGCTCAGGGCGGCTAACATCAGATACATAACATGGATATAAAATCAAACAATACCCTATATACTCGAGTATAAGCCTAGTTTTTCAGCACATTTTTTGTGCTGAAAAAGCCGCCCTCGGCTTATACTCGAGTGAGGCAGGCAGTGGCTCCTATGAAGCTTTCCCAGGTTTTTTGTGGTAAAATTGGGTGCCTCGGCTTATATTCGGGTTGGCTTATACTCGAGTATAAATTACCTCCTAAGAACATGTCAAAATCAAATTAAAGTCTAATTAGATGGCTTTCCGCAGGGTTAGGGTTGGGAACAGTAAGTGCTCCACTGAATTGAAATTTCAGCCTTCACGACATAGGAAAACGGCCAAGTAAACAGCTATTTTGGTGGAGGAGGGTCAAGATATTAACTGATATGCATGAAATTTCATATATAGCTATATAATCCCTAGTGTAGTAAGATAAGACCTTTGGAGCAGGAAATTTCAAAAAAATAAAAAAGTTTTTTATGAACCACCCTAGTAGGGCAGTAATTGTTCCTTGATAATTATTCCTATTCCTATTCCTATTCCTTTCCAGGGGGTGGGCAAGGGAAGAGTCCTCCACACCTGCCTGCCCCCTGTCCCCCCCCCCCAAAACAGTACTTTTGCCTTGTCAGGATTCAACCTCAATCGGTTAGCCGCCATCCACCTTCCAACCACCTCCAGACACTCACACAGGAAAGGCAACCCAAAGGGAAAGGGATATAGTTCAATGGCAGAACATCTGCTTTGCATGCAGAAGGCTCAGTCCCCAATGGCATCTCCATCTAGGAGATGAGGGAATCTCCTGTCTAGAGGAACTGCTGCCAGTTGTGTATAATAATAATAATAATAATAATAATAATAATAATAATAATAATAATTTATTATTTATATCCCACCCATCTGGCCGGGTCTCCCCGGCTACTCTAGGCGGCTTCCAGCATACTTTAAAATACATACACATGTATGCAATACTGAGCTAGATAGACCAGGGGTCTGACTCAGTATAAAGCCATTTCCTATGTCCCTTACTTTGGGGCCCTCTGACTGCTTTTTTTTCTTCCAAAAACAGAGAGAAGCGCACAGCTTAAGCACTTAAAAACATGTTTATCCTAACATATAGTTTGTGCGGCCTTGAGGACATCGTGTCGGCTAAAGTACTTGGGGCATTTTGGCAAAAACAGGCCCAGGCGGAATAGCACAAAATGACAATAACAAGGATTATGTCAGCAGGCAAGCAATTCCTGCTGGAACTTTGCACGTGGAAGGGGGGGGGAACCACCACCACCCAAATTGCAACAGGAGAATCTTGTCAAGCCGCTGGAAAGCTTGCAGTGCGCCACATGTGTGGCGCAACACCGTGGGTGTTCTCCTGTGGCCGAGCGAGGCCAGCCTGTTTCTCTTCTGCTCATGAGTCCCCTTGGGCAAGATCTTCACAAGGCACCAGCCTTTAGGAGAGAGAGGCTTTGATGCCTCGCCTGTTATTCTTCCTCCGGGCCAAGGGTGGCGACGGTGAACAGGTGCTTCTGCAAGGAGGTTCCATGGCTCGACCACTGCGTGGTAACCAAGATGGAAGCATAGAATCATAGAATCATAGAGTTGGAAGAGACCCCAAGGGCCATCCAGTCTAACCCCGTGCCAAGCAGGTAACACCATCAAAGCATTCCTGACAGGTGGCTGTCAAGCCTCTGCTTAAAGACCTCCAAAGAAGGAGACTCCACCACACTCCTTGGCAGAAAATTCCACTGTCGAACAGCTCTTACTGTCAGGAAGTTCTTCCTAATGTTTAGGTGGAATCTTCTTTCTTGTAGTTTGAATCCATTGCTCCGTGTCCGCTTCTCTGGAGCAGCAAAAAACAACCTTTCTCCCTCCTCTATATGACATCCTTTTATATATTTGAACATGGCTATCCTATCACCCCTGAACCTTCTCTTCTCCAGGCTAAGCATACCCAGCTCCCTAATGACATCCTTTTGAACATATATTTGAACATATGACATCCTTTTATATATTTGAAGCAGGAAGCTGTTCTTTCCCAGAGTCCGTAAGAGGACCCTGGTGGAGCAGGTCGATGGTCCTTCTAGTCCAGCTCTGAACCACGGTTGAGTGGGACATCTGCACCAACTCTTGTTGTTTAGTCGTTCTGTCGTGTCCAACTCTTCGTGACCCCCTGGACCAGAGCACGCCAGGCACTCCTGTCTTCCACTGCCTCCCGCAGTTTGGTCAGACTCATGTTGGTAGCTTCGAGAACACTGTCCAACCATCTCATCCTCTGCCGTCCCCTTCTCCTTGTGCCCTCAACCTTTCCCAACATCAGGGTCTTTTCCAGGGAGTCTTCTCTTCTCATGAGGTGGCCAAAGTCTTGGAGCCTCAGCTTCAGGATCTGTCCTTCCAGTGAGCACTCCGGGCTGATGTCCTTCAGAATGGAGAGGTTTGATCTTCTTGCAGTCCATGGGACTCTCCAGAGTCTCCTCCAGCACCAGAATTCAAAAGCATCAACTCTTAAGTGTGGTGAACTAAGATTAAGAAAAGCCCTGTTGGATCAGGCCCAGTGTCCATCTAGTCATTTAATCAGCACTTCATTGAGAACCACAAATACAGTGGAACCTTGACTTACGAAGTACTCGACTTACGTATTTTTCGACTTACGAAAGGGAAAAAGCGGCCGCACGCCTACGAATTTTTCGACTTCCGAAAGGAAATCCGCTTGGATTTTAGATGCAGTTTACTCGACTTACAAAGTTTTAGATGGGGTTTACTCAACTTACGAAAGTTTACATAGGGTTTTCTTACGAATTTTCCGACTTACATTTCCAATGCATTCCTATGGGAATGCTGTTTTTCGACTTACAAAATTTTCGACTTATGAGTATGCTTTCGGAATGCATTAAATTTGTAAGTCGAGGTTCCACTGTACCAGAATCTTACTTTTCAGCTCCGCAGCAACACATCTCCTTTGCATGTAGAACAGCCATTCCCAACCTTCGGCCCTCCAGATGTTTTGGACTACAATTCCCATCATCTCTGACCACTGGTCCTGTTAGCTAGGGATCATGGGAGTTGTAGGCCAAAACATCTGGAGGACCGCGGGTTGGGGGATGCCTGATGTAGAAGGTTCCAGGGCCAACAGCACTAGGTTAAATGGACCAATGGTCTGATCCTGCATGAGGCAGCTCCATGTGTTCATTGTACATGCAGTAGGCAGCTGGTGGGTGTCGAGATGTCCAAGACCGAGGCTGGCAACGCTCTTGATTTCATCACCATCATCCATACTATTTCTATGCTGCTTAATATGCAAAGTCCCTAAGCCACTCCCATAAAATACAGTAAGATAAGTAGAATAAGGGGGGAAATGTATGCACGACATCTAAACCCAAAAATGCAAAGAAATGCATCAGGAAAAAGAGAAGCAAGCCACCAACACAACATTCAGTTAAATATCAATATATAACAAAACAGAACAGTGCAAAGGCTCTTACAAGCCCAGGATTGCTTGCTTCTGCTCTGGAAGGTAGGACCCGAACCCATGGCTTCAAGTTACAAGAAAGGAGATTCCAACCAAACATCAGGAAGAACTTTCTGACAGTAAGAGCTGTTTGGCAGTGGAACGGTCTCCCTCAGGAGGTAGTAGAATTTCCTTTCTTGGAGGTTTTTAAGCAGAGGTTGGATGGCCATCTGTCATGGATGCTTTAGCTGAGATTCCTGCTATGCAGGGGGTTGGACTGGATGACCTTGGTCATCCCTTCCAACTCTACAATTCTATGAACATTCAAAAACGGAAGTGTAAACAAACGCATCAGGAAAAAACAGAGACACCACCAACAAAACATTTGGTTAAATATCAATAAATAATAAAACAGAACAGTGTGAAGGCTCTTATGAGTCCGGGATTGCTTGCTTTTACAAATAGGTATTTAGGAGCATTTAAAGCTTGTTGCTGTTTCTATCTCATGAACAGCATCTGGAAGTGTCTTTGACCACTGGCCATGTGGTCTGGGGCAGATGAGAGTCTAACAATACAGTGGTACCTCTACTTACGACGATAATGCGTTCCGACGCAATTTTCATAAGTAGAAAAAATTCGTAAGTAGAATCCCCATAGGAATGCATTGGGGGGGGGAGAATTCGTAAGTCGAAACATCCGGGTCAAAAATTCGTAAGTCGAAAAAATCCTATTAAAAGCGGCCGCGACGTCTTTTCGTAAGTAGAAAAAATTCGGATGCGGCGGCCATTTTGTTTTACCGGAAGTCACTCGTAACTCGAAAAAAACGTAAGTAGAGTTACTCGTAAGTAGAGGTACCACTGTAGCTGGAGTCTCACATGTTCCCTATAACACCAGTCTTGAAAGACCTACATTGGCTCTCAGTAAGTTTCCAAGCACAATTCAAAGTGTTGGTGCTGACCTTGAAAGCCCTAAATGGCTTCGGTCCTGTATACCTGAAGGAGCGTCTCCACCCCCACCGTTCAGCCCGGACACTGAGGTCCAGCGCCGAGGGCCTTCTGGCGGTTCCCTCACTGCGAGAAGCAAAGTTACAGGGAACCAGGCAGAGGGCCTTCTCGGTAGTGGAACGCCCTCCCACCAGATGTCAAGGATATAAAAAACTATCTGACTTTTAGAAGACATCTGAAGGCAGCCCTGTTTAGGGAAGCTTTTAATGTTTAATACATTATTGTATTTTAATATTCTGTTGGAAGCCGCCCAGAGTGGCTAGGGTATAAATTATTATTATTATTATTATTATTATTATTATTATTATTATTATTATTATTATCATCATCAACCCTGGTTGAAAAGAGAAACCCATCAACAGATGGGATTTCTGAGGATTGGTTGAAAAATCAAATTAGCAAGCAAGCAAAATATTCCTCCTCCTCCTGATTCTCCGATGGAGAAACAGACCTGCTCAAAGATCTACACGCCGGGTCAATAAACAGACTTTAATTGCAGAGAGGCTCAGCCAAAGAAACCCGCAGTAGGGTTAGAAATAAACTCCTGTAATATATTCGGTCCTGCTCAAGGGAATATTTAGATGTGTACACGAAGAGTTATAGGCAGGATTCTAAGAAAAACTAATAAGAACCCACCATCTCTCTCTTTTTTTTGCCGTCCTACAGATGGTGGCATTTAAAGCCCAAGATGCTGTTCAACCACCTTTTCGCCCCCGGGGGGGAGATGCTCCTCTGAGAAGACAGCAACTTCTGCAGGAAATATGGACCACCGGCAACATTTCCCATGATTATTTAACTAACATGGGTCAATATTTATTTATTCGTTGGGATTTTCTAACCAGCCCTGCCCCAAAGGCTCGGCCTGGCTAATTACAACACAGGCAATTGAAAGCAGATTTTTTAAAAAGTGTAAAACAGAACCGCTTTTAAATCTGGATTTGGGTGGCGGCGGGTTTGGGGTTCTGCACTGGCAACAGAACTCCTCGAAAATGAGGCAAATGCCTACCAGGGCGGGGGTCTTTTCCCTTTAAGGAGCAGTGGGCCCAAGAGAAGAGTGAGTCATATGTTGCATTGACGTCAGGAAAATACCTTTTAGTTTTGACAGGACAATAACTGCGGCTACTCTATGGTTAGAGACAGCTGCGAATCAAGATGTTATTTCTGTATGCAACAACAGCAGCTAGGGTCAGTTCTGTGTCCAGGGCGGCTGTCTACCAGCTCCATCTGGTGCCCAGGATGAGACCCTACCTGCCCGCAGACTGTCTCGCCAGAGTGGTGCATGCTCTGGTTATCTCCCGCTTGGACTACTGCAATGCGCTCTACGTGGGGCTACCTTTGAAGGTGACCTGGAAACTGCAACTAATCCAGAATGTGGCAGCCAGACTGGTGACTGGGAGCATCCGCCGAGACCATATAACACCGGTCCTGAGAGAGCTACATTGGCACCCAGTACGTTTCCGAGCATAATTCAAAGTGTTGGTGCTGACCTTGAAAGCCCTAAATGGCCTCAGTCCTGTATACCTAAAGGAGCGTCTCCACCCCCAGCGTTCAGTCCGGACACTGAGGTCCAGCTCCGAGGGCCTTCTGGCGGTTCCCTCACTGCGAGAAGCAAAGCTACAGGGAACCAGGCAGAGGGCCTTCTCAGTAGTGGCACCCGCCCTGTGGAACACCCTCCCATCAGATGTCAAAGAGAACAACAACTACATGACATTTAGAAAACATCTGAAGGCAGCCCTGTTTAGGGAAGTTTTTAATTTGTGACATTTTAATGTATTTTAATCTTTGTTGGAAGCCGCCAAGAGTGGCTGGGGAAACACAGCCAGATGGGGCAGGGTATAAATTATTATTATTATTATTATTATTATTATTATTATCCCAGAAATAGAAAGATGAGAAGACACCAGCCAAAGAAGAATGGCAAGAAAAACTGGTGGAATATGCTGAACTGGCAAAGCTAACCGGGAAACTCAGAGACATGGACAACAGAGACTTCAAAAAAGACTGGAAACCATTTATGTTATATTTACGGGGGGAAATTATAAAGAAATGGACTCGCTAGCGGGGTTTGATCAAACACTTACAATTAACAATATAGAAATGAAGATGTAAAAATTGGGAAACAACAAAGTGTAAGGGGAAAATATGATAACAAGTACGGTACAAAAATGATAAGAATATAATAATATGTAAATTAAAGATTGCAATATTAAGTAAATGAAAACAAGCAGGGCAAGCAAAGACTTAAGAACCAGAAAAGGAAGTTGAGGGAAGTCCCGGGGGGGGCGGTTGGGGGGGAATGACTTTGTATTTTGTTTTCGAAACAATGTAGATTGCGATTGATAAAATGGTAAAAATTAATAAAAAGCATTTTCAAAAGAGAGATAGCTGTGAATCCTGCATTGAATCCTTTCCAGTCCTACAGTTCTATGGTGCTAGGAAAGGCTTCTGAATACAAGTTCTTGGAGTGGTGGAATCCTGCTTTCAGGTTTCCCATGGGCATCTGGTTGGCCACTGTGAGAACACGATGCTGGACTAGATGGGTCCCTGGCCGGATCCAGGAAAACTCTTTTAAAGTTCTTATATTCTTAACTTAACTAGCTGTTGAGGCAGAGTCTTCTGAGGGTGGGCGTTGTGCTGGTTTTTCTGGGGTATGTGTGTGATTTTAAATGGTTTTCAGCAGTGCTGTTTTTCTAGAAAAAAGAGGTGCAGGAATTCGCTATGAATGGCGCCCCCCTGAGAGGAGCCGGAACTGAGTTCCAGTGAGTTCCAGCTGAAAAAAAGCCCTGGTTTTCAGTGCTATTTTTAATAGGGTTACTTATTTGTGTTGTTCTTGAAAGAAAATATTTATTTTGATTGCGTACTTTTAGCTATATTTGTTTTAATACATGCTGTGGGTCCCGGGAGAAAGGCAGGATATAAATAAAGATAAAAAATAACGCTTGTGGAACATACTTTCCCAATGCCAGGCCTATAGGGATTTGTCAGTAGGTCTGGATCATTTCAAAGTATACCCCCAGCCTTTCCTAGGTCTTACAGGTGAACAGAGTTGCCAGATCAGGGGCACCCCAGACTCTGAGATTTCAGGGCCCAAAGCTGAGACCTAGGGGTGGCCCTGGCTGATGTCATGAGAGGTGGCCCCAGGTGGATTCTTCCTCTGCATTCCCTCCCATCACTGGGCCCTGGAGATGGAGGTAAATTGGGAGAGGGGAGGAGGGAGCAAAGGAGGGCAGACCCCCCCCCAAAAAAGTCTGTGCAGTAATTTGCAGCTGGTTGCTGCTGGGCTGAAGCTTGCAGGCTGAATGCATAGTAGTCGTAGTAAAGGCACTCTCACCGTCACCCCCCCCCCCTTGTCACCTGAAGGGGGCCCTGCAGTCCTGGAGGTCTGGGAACCCTACGAGCGAAGCATTAGTGGCAGTGGCATAGTGTGGGTTGTCAGAGCCCGGGGCAAGGCAAGTATCCTTGGCACCGCCTGTCGATAGCTCGGCGACCAACCCGAGTGGCAGCTGCAGTGCCCAATGAGTGTTGACCACGGCAGAGAGCGGAATAGGGAGCTGGTATCTTTCTATCCTCTCTCTCTCTCTCATTCTAATTTTATTCATATAATTAATTTCACAACATACAAAAATTCAAAAAAAGAAAGACTCGAAACGCAAACAATCGATCATACATATCTTATTTCGACTCCCCTCCCCATCTTGCTGTGGTTCCTTGTTTTTATAATATTTTACTGCATTTCCAAATTAAACCAATTTATTATTTACCCCCTATGTTCCATGTAGATTTTTTTTAACTACTGCGCATTTTAATATTCAGTCTTAATTTTGTTTATGCTCCATAAATGATTTCCATTCTTAGCTGCAGGTATCTTTCCAATGCCCAGAGAGAGGGCTCCTGAGTAACTGGCCGTCACCCAAATCTGCCCACGCATACATTGGGAGATTTTGTGTATGAGGGGGAGGGCACACTATTTTGTTTACTTATTACTACTACGTTTTCTTTTGGAATCTTGTGCCCCTAATAATTCTGCACCCCCGTGGCCCCGCCCCTGCTACGCCACCGATTAGCGACGTCTTTTCATCTCGTGACAATGCAGGTTGCTCACACCCCTCGAGTGTTCAATGCACCAACACACACTCTGGGCCCTATTTGGGGGTCTGGGACTGGGGCGGCTATTCAGAAAGCCCTGAGATGGATTTGGAAATGTCTTGGGAAGTCTCTGGACACGGAGACCTTCGGTTCAGCTGAAGTTTCCCTGGAATGAAACTTAGGAGCAGTTCCTTTTACATCTCTGGTTTGTTGCTAAAACAGTTCGGTTGGAGTGCCTTCATGTCCTATTCCATTTTTAAAACGAAGTACCTGCATTGCAAAACCAGGTGATGGAGAGGAGGCAGGGTCAAAGGTGGCGTTAGTGAAGGGGGTTTGTTTTGTTTTGTTATTATTAAAAATGTAATCAATGTGATCACATTTCAAATGTTATGGTTTTACCAGTTGCAGAAGATGAGTCTGTAATATCACGAGTCATTAAAAATATAGCAGGAGATGGGTCATTAAAACACAGCAGGAAATTACAGAGTTTCCTGGTACATGTATCCCCCACCCCCACCCCCGAATATGGGTTTTCCTTGTAAGGTGAACATGGGTCCTGCAGTGGTCTTTTCAAAAACAAAATAAAGCTCTAAAGCAGTGTTTCTCAACCCTGTGCCTCCAGATGTTTTTGGCCTACAACTCCCATCATCCCTCGCTAGCAAGACCAGTGGTCAGGGATGATGGGAGTTGTAGGCCAAAAACATCTGGAGGCACAGGGTTGAGAAACACTGCTCTAAAGCAGGCACGTCCAACAGGTAGATCGGGATCTACCGGTAGATCACTGGACGTCTGTGGTAGATCACTGGTAGATCACTGGCTCCCGCCAAAGAAGCTCAACAACTTTGGCTCCCCTAAAAATGCTCAACATTTTAGCCCTTCACCCCCCCCCCTAAAAAACAGAGCTTTCCTCCTCCCTAAAAAAAGCTTAACAACTTTGACCAAAAGGGGGTAGATCACTGCTCTGTGAGTAGATCACAGTCTCTTTGGAGTTGGCCACCCCTGCTCTAAAGCATCAAGTGGCAAATATTCCTTAATTCTGTTAGTCATGAAGTGGGGGGGGGGGTAATAATAGGGAGTTGTCTTCCCCCACTATTTCATAGAATCGTAGAGGGACCCAAAGGTCTTCTAGTCCAGCCCCCTTCAATGCAATGGGGTGTGATAGCTCTGTGTGTGCGCTCACTGCTGACATGGATGGGGAGAATGGATGGGGGAAAGGGTTAACCCCCCCCCCCATGAAGTTCTTAGATAGCTCCAGTGGGCAAGAGGGTTGCAACCAAACATGACCTGAGAGACTATAATCAGTTTGCAAAAGCAATAATAATTTTGTTGTCGTTCAGTCGTGTCCGACTCTTGGTGACCCCATGGACCCAGAGCACGCCAGGCACGCCTATCCTTCACTGCCTCTTGCAGTTTGGCCAAACTCATGTTAGTAGCTTCAAGAACACTGTCCAACCATCTCATCTTCTGTCGTCCCCTTCTCCTTGTGCCCTCCATCTTTCCCAACATCAGGGTCTTTTCTAGGGAGTCTTCTCTTCTCATGAGGTGGCAATAATAATAATAGATAAATAAGTCAGTGGGAGATCAGTGAATGCATTTCCATTGATAAATGGCAGTGGGTTTTTTGTTTTCTTTTTTAAAAAAAAGTTTAGGCGTACTCTCATTTTCCTACTCATATTGAAGTAAAAAAGGTAAAGGGACCCCTGACCATTAGGTCCAGTCGTGGACGACTCTGGGGTTGCGGTGCTCATCTCGCTTTACTGGCCGAGGGAGCCGGCGTACAGCTTCCAGGTCATGCTAAGCCGCTTCTGGCGAACCAGAGCAGCGCACGGAAACACCATTTACTTTCCGCCGGAGCAGTACCTATTTATCTACTTGCACTTTGACGTGCTTTCGAACTGCTAGGTTGGCAGGAGCTGGGACCAAGTAACGGGAGCTCACCCCGTCGTGGGGATTTGAACCACCGACCTTCCGATCGGCAAGCCTTAGGCTCTGTGGTTTAACTCACAGCACCACCGCCCCTCAAAGAGGCCAAACCTAGATTCACAAAATGTTTAGGGGCATGCGCACCCCTGCGTCCCCCAGGAACAAAAAGCACTGACAGACGGCAAAAGTGTAATACCAGCTATGAGAAATTGAAAGCACATTTTATAGTGAACGTCTCTTGGGGAAGGGAGAAATAAGGAAGATGAAAAGTAAATAATGATCACATGGGGAACGAAATCGGAATACGACTGTGCAACTTACCGTAACTTTTAAACTGAGCTCAGATGAATATCACGCAAGATTAGAGTTAGCTGCAATTTAGTTACTGCTGAATTCTACACGCCCTCCTCTGCTGCCTGTATTTTTTATCCAGTTCATTTCTTTACAAACAGACACATACCTTCCTCACCGGCTGACTTTTCCATTTATTTATTTGATTCACACCCCACTTTTCCTCCAAGGAGCTCAAGGTGGCAGGCATGTGTGTGTGTTTTTAACTTCCCCATTTTATCCTCACAAGAACCCTGCGAGGTAGCTCAGTCCACCCTGCGAGGTAGCTCAGGCAGTGGGTTCACCCAGTGAGCTTCATGGCCGAGAGTGGATTTGAACCCTGGTCTCCCAGGTTCTAGTCCGACACCCGAACCATTGCATCCCGTCAATCTTATTCGTCGTTTTTCTCCAGTGTCTCCTCTCATTTGTCTCCGAGATGACTTAAGTTTACAGTGCGGGGAGAAGCCCCTTCTGCCACAGCCAAGATCACTGGTTTCTCTGATTTGGGACAAATTCCCTCCCCTAACCTCAAATCAGTCAAATTGCAAGAGCAAAGCCTATTTTTTTTCCTCTGCAATTTGCAAAACCAGAAAGCAGAGGTTCTCGAGACCACAATATTTATATTCCTACACTCCCCCCTCCAAAGTGGCAAGAATAGGGCTTAATGGACTGTTTCTAATCTTTAAATGAATTACAGGTGGAAGCGCAAATTTGATCGTGGTGGACCCAAGCAAATGAGGTTTGCGAGAAACTTGACCTGGGAATTAAACGTCCACCGCCACGGAACAGATTATTTTCGTCCCAGCAAGGAAGCCAATTTTTCAGTTTCGCTTCGGGATGCTTAGGGGGCTATATTTAGAGAGCTTGAGGGATAATGCCTTTGATTCATGATGTTTCAGCGAGGAGGGTTGGAGTTTCCCAGAGGTAGTGCTCTTGATCCTTTAAAGCAGTGTACTTTCAAAGGGTGGACCTCACTGGGATTCCTCCAGGGCCACCACATGGAAGAAAACAGCCTTGCATGGCGTGGCGTGGAGCAGGTGTGGCTGAGGGAGCTGGGTGGCCGGCTCGACCAGGCCAGGAGCAGCTACGAAAGAGAAGCCTTTGGTTTTTGGGATCTGTATCCCAGCCCACGTTGGGGCTGTGGCTGAAGGCCACATTCACAGCCGTCTTTCCCATAAGGCTTAGTGGTTTGTCGCGCCAGGGCGCCGGCCTCTCAGGGGCGCCCCAGCAAGTGGCGGAGCTGCGCGGCTTTGCCGGCAGCCTCCCCTTTCCCTGCACACCCGCCAGCTGCGCCCCAGCAACCATAAGGCTGGTGGGTGTGCGGCTTCCCTCCCAAGCCTCCTCGGGAGGAGAGCAATACCCGCAGAGGCTTAGGATGGAAGCTGCGCCCTGCCAACCATATGGACATGCGCAGTCTGCCCGGACTCCCAAGCCGGCGCCCGGCACCCCTTCTGTGCGACGGCTGCTTGCGTGGAAAGGCTGCCGGGCGCCAGCTTGGGAGTCGCACTCGCGGGGGGGCGCAGAATGTCACCCCCCCAGGCTAGAACCCGGGCCACAGCACCCCCATCGCCCCACCCTTCCTACGACACTGGTTAACAGACTCCGGTTCGCTGGAAAGTGTCCAGCCGATCAGTCCAAGGTCACGGAGATTAGATAGAAGGCACAGTGGTTGCGAGATCAGGTTGCAAGATGAGGAAGTGACTTGGGTGACTCGGTGCGGGGGGAATGGGTGTAAACCTTAAATGGGAGCACCTTTACTCCGAGAATGGACTCTTTGTTCTTTGGCTGTGATCATTAAAATCTGGTAAGAGACTATTTTGGCTTTGTTCTGCTTATCCATGGCCAAAGGGAGGGAGGAAGCCACTTGCCCGAAGCCTGACCCCCTCCAGCTCTCATGCTGCCTTCCCAAAGCCAGATATGTGAGGTGCTGGGCTTTGGGAAGGAGGTGTGAGGTTCTGGCAGGGTCCTAGAGCTCTCCCGCCTCCTGGGAAAGCACTAACTAAGCTTAGGGAAAGAGTGTGTCTCCTCTGAGTCTTCTCTGGAGTGCAAACATAAGGGGGCTTGTGAAGAAGGCGCAGCAGAGACTGTACTTCCTGAGAGTTCTAAGCAAAAACCACCTTCCACAAAAGCTGCTGCTTGCCTTCTATCACTGTGCCATTGAGAGCGTGCTCACTTATGGCTTATGTGTGTGGTACGGAAGCTGTACTACCCAGGACAGGATGGGGTTGTGCAGAGTTGTTAAGGCAGCAGAGAGCATTGTTGGCTGCTCACTCTCCACCTTAGAGCAGATTTATGCCATGAGGTGCCACAGAAAGGCACTGGACATAGTAAAAGATCCATCGCATCCTGGTCACCGTCTCTTTGAGCTCTTGCCATCGGGACAGAGATACAGGACGATGACGACAAGAACAAGCCGTCTTAGGAACAGCTTCTTCTCCAGAGCGATCTTGGCCTTGAATGGGAAGCCTGGACTTTGAAGTCATCTAATCTTACCTGTTATGTTTTATCATACTGTATGGTTTTAATCAGTGTTTTTGTAGTTGTTTTGTTTTTGCGTGGAGTGCCCTATCTGGGTGGATGGAGCAGCCAAGTAATTTCGTTGTCCCCAAAGGGGACAATGACAATAAAATATATTCTATTCTAAATATATTCTATTCTATTCTATTCTCCAGGCTGAACACAGGCAGCTCCTTCCTGCGGGCTGACCGTCAACCAGTTCTCGTCGGAAACCCAGCAAGAATGCCTCGTTGGGACCAGATGAAACTGCCTCTGGTGGTACGGATCATCCCGTTGGCCCAGCTTGAAGTCCGCCACCCTTGTTTGAAATTGTTTTCCCGCCCCACACTTTCAGGCTGCATATGTTAGGGGGATAGCAATACAGATTCTGTTGAAAGCATTTTTGTTTTTACATAATTAGAAAAATATTTCCAGCTGTATCAAATGTGTCTGTGAACTCTGATAGACAAGAGCTATAAGCATCTCCCTCCCTCCTTCCTTCCCTCCCTCCCTCTCTCTCCCCCCCCCTTTTAAAGGACACCCTGTTGTCCTAACAAATTCCATATCAACGTAAGCAAAAAAGAATGTTTGCTCAGGGTTTTGTTTGGGGGGGGGTTGTTTTAAAAGATTGATTGGCAGCTCTGCCTTTGATAGGTCCAGCTTCCTCCTACTCATAAGCTTGCGAGTTGCAATCTTTCCTGCTTATATAATGGGCCTGCTTACATCTGCAGTTTTGAAGGCTCTGCCCAGCCCCCAGCCCCCTTGTAATTCTCCATTTGGACAGGCCATCTGAATGCCTCTCACTACTTAGCCCATTTGTTTTAGATTCCCCAAAAAATGATTTATTGACTCTAATACAACGGAATGGCGCTCCCCTCCTGCAGTTGTTTTAGGGTTTCACATGGGGAGAATCTTATTTTTGACGGAGGAACGCCAGCCCTGCCACCATCCCCGTCACCTGCAAATCTTTCCTGCTTTGGCCCTGACGTCACACCTTTTTCTGGCAAGGCTGGAAAGACTTCACTGTTGCAAAAGAAGAAATTGGAAGAGATTGTCGCTGGGGTTTTACTTATCCTGGCAGGGGTGTGTGGGTGTGTGCGTTGAAATCATAGAATCATAGAATAGAATCATAGAATCATAGAGTTGGAAGAGACCCCAAGGGCCATCCAGTCCAACCCCCTGCCAAGCAGAAAACACCATCAAAGCATTCCTGACAGGTGGCTGTCAAGCCTCTGCTTAAAGACCTCCAAAGAAGGAGACTCCACCACACTCCTTGGCAGCCAATTCCACTGTCGAACAGCTCTTACTGTCAGGAAGTTCTTCCTAATGTTTAGGTGGAATCTTCTTTCTTGTAGTTTGAATCCATTGCTCCGTGTCCGCTTCTCTGGAGCAGCAGAAAACAACCTTTCTCCCTCCTCTATATGACATCCTTTTATATATTTGAACATGGCTATCCTATCACCCCTTCACCTTCTCTTCTCCAGGCTAAACATACCCAGCTCCCTAAGCCGTTCCTCATAAGGCATCGTTTCCAGGCCTTTGACCATTTTGGCTACCCTCCTCTGGACACGTTCCAGCTTGTCAGTATCCTTCTTGAACTGTGGTGCCCAGAACTGGACACAGTATTCCAGGTGAGGTCTGACCAGAGCAGAATACAGTGGTACTATTCCTTCCTATTCCTTATTACTGTAAATAGGAAGGCTGTGAATACAAGGTAGGACCAGCACTTTTTTTCAGCCCAAGTGTGCCGGAGCGCAGTTCTGGCACCTCTCAGATGGGCGCTTCTTACCTTTATGTACTCCCGAGAAGCCCAAAACGAGCATTTCAAGTCAAAACAGAAGCTGGCCAGCATGTGTGAATCTATTCTTTTTTTTTTAGATGACTCCACCCAGCTCCTAGCTATTCCTAGCCACGATGGGTCGAGCTACAGGGTGGAGCTATGTTATGTACTGAGCTGAATCCTAGAACAATAGGATACAGAATGCAGCAGTCTGATTGGTCCGCAGGAGCCACCCAATCCAGCTCCAGGTGGAACTGAATCAGCGACCTGATTGGTCTGCAAGAGCAGCCAATCAGGCTCCTGGAGGAAGTGAATCCGCAACCTGATTGGCCTACAGGAGCAGCCCGGAATTAGCCAATCACGTGTGGGGCCCATTGTGTAAATAATGTATATATAGCAGACGTTTTGGGGAAAGATTCATTCCTTGCTACTATGAGCTGAATAAAGAGCATGAAATTCACACTTGACTCTGAGTATATTTCAAGCTAATTTGTATTTCCCTTTCTTCAATTCATCTCCCATGTAGCGGTGACAGCCTTTAAGCTTTCCAGCCAAGCCTCCACCGTTGCACGCTTTCACATTTGTGCCAGAGCTGTTCTGAGCTGCCCTAGCCATCCGCCTGAATCGAGGAGAACGAGAGAGGCAGGGCACATTTATTTGACCTGCGCCAGAACCAGAAGTGACCCCCCAAAAAACCACCTAGGACAGTGATGGCTAACCTTGACACTCCAGATGTTTTGGAACTACAACTCCCATCATCCCTAGCTAACAGGACCAGTGGTCAGGGATGATGGGAGTTGTAGTTCCAAAACATCTGGAGTGTCAAGGTTAGCCATCACTGACCTAGGAAGACAGCTTGCCGTAATTTTTAGCACCTCTGCAGGCGGTGAATGTGGCTGTTGTCAAACGGGTATCTGCTCTGGAGACTTACTGTGACAACTCTGTGGGGAGTTCCGGCACCGATGTTTCTGGAAGAAAAGCACTGGGTAGGACCAGTCTAGCTGAGGACCCTCCTATACTACATCTCCCATCATCCCTGATCGTTGCCCATGCTGCCTGAGGCTGATGGGAGCTGCAGTTCTGCAATATCTGGAGGTCCAAATCTATGACACGACTGCATTTGGAATATTGCGTACATTCTGTTTCTTTTAAAAATGCTTTATTGATTTAAAAAAAAACAGTCTACAAAAACAATCCAAAATCGATACCCAAAAAAGATTTGCCGTATTTTTCGCTCCATAAGATGCACTTTTTCCCTCCTAAAAAGTAAGGGGATGTGTCTGTGCGTCTTATGGAGCGAATGTGTGGTCCCTGGAGCTGAACTGCCCAGGGGCAAAAGCAGATCGTGCTTTTTAAAAAGAGAGAGAGAGAGAGAAGGGGGTGTTGAAAGGAAGCCCACTGAGTAGCTGCTCAGCAAAGGATCGGGGAGAGAGATAAGGGAGAGAGATTCCAGCCCCGCCCCCTTGCAGAGGGAGGCTGTTTCCCCAGCGACATCTGACTGGCTGATTAGATTATCTGTCTGGAAACTGTAAAAATGGCTTCCTGAAGCTGCAGAACTGTGAGTTAAACCCCATAAAACAGGGTTTTTTCCCTTTGCAAAGTAAGCTCAACAACTTTGAGCTGATCCTCAAAAAATGGGGTTTTTCTCCTTTGCAAAAGAAGCTGCAGAGATTTGAGCTGATCCTCAAAAAAATGGGGCTTTCCCCCTCTAAAAACTAGGTACGTCCTATGGTCAGGTGCGCCTTATAGAGCAAAAAATACGGTAACTTCATACGTAACTAATTCCATCATGACTTCCAGTCACCCCATTGTGGTTTCTACATTACATTTTCGACAACAGTGGTACCTTGGTTTGCAAACAGTCTGGTTTGCATACATTTTGGATTACAACCCATTTTTTTTGGATTATGAACAAATTTTTTGGGGAGGCCCCATTGGCAAAGTGCACTTTGGATTACAACCCGTTTTGGTTTACAAACGGAACTCCGGAACAGATTATAGTTGTAAACCAAGGTACCACTGTACGCATTTCCTTTATCTGTCCTAAGTTGTTTCAGTTGTATTGATTTTGTAAAATTCTCTTATTTCATGCAGAAGTCGATCCAGGCCTGCCATAGAATTTCGATTTTTACAATCTTCCTTTAGGTATACTCTGTAAATTTCCCACTCTCTATTAAACGTTTGACCTGTGCTATCTAGGAATCTTGCTGTCATTCTTGCTAACTCTGCGTATTCTAACATATTTTTGTCTGCCAATCCAATTTGGTAGGGATGGAGTCTCCTTTCCATCCCTTTGCAATTAAAATTCTTGCTGCTGCTATTGCGTACATAAAAATTTTCCTTACATTTTTTGGAATTTCATTACTCCTTCTGGTTGCCTGGTCATTGGCCTAACCTAGCAGGCTCTTCTGATGTTCTTACGGCCGTGACACAGGGCAGGGCCTTCTTTGTAGTAGCACCTCAGTTGAGAAATTCCTTGCTGCTGGAGACACCATTGCCCCAATAACATTGTCTTTTCTTTTCTTTTCTTTTTCTTTTTTAATTTATTTAATCATTTTTTCGATACAAACATCAACCGCAAAAGACACATACAACAAAAACCATAATAACAATAATAACACAATTTGACAATTCAGATTTGAATACACTGATATACCTATGACTACACCTTTTTAAACAATGTTTCCCCACCTCTCTCTCCTCCCCCAACTTCCCACCACTATCCGCCTTATCGCTTAAATATTCCTTCCAGATTTCTTCATATTTACCCCTTCTTATTTTGCGTCGACATGCAATTCGTTCGTATGTAGCTAATCTGTCCATATTATCAATCCATGCGCTCAATGGAATATTTTTGTGGCTCTTCCAATTTATCAAAACAAGGGGTTTTTTTTGCTTCTAATATAGCACGGTACAACCATATTATTATTATTTTTGACCCCTTGAAATCTCCCACCTTTCCGGAATATAATTTAGAATGATATTATACTAACATTGTCTTTTCACACCATTGGGAAGCAACTGACGGTTGCGTCCAGCGAAGACATTTATTGTGCATAAAATATTCCAAATCTGCTCTGGAGGGTTGGGGGGGGAACCCCCAGAGGAGATTTGGGAGGGCCGTGGAGCTAGAAGTTGCGTTGTGCTTGCAGACATTGGTCCCTCTTAGTTTGATGCAATCCTGAGATAACGAGGCTTAATAGGACATTTAGGAGATTATACTTTCTACTGGGTGATACGTTTTACGATGCGTTAAGACTGTATTCGGTTTCGTTTTTCTATGCCTAGTGAAGAGTGGATTAGAAATTAAATCCATCATTATTTGGGGGTGGGGGGCAGTTGGCATGGAAGCCAAAGAGGACACCAAAATTAGTAATCCAGGCAAGAACTTTATTGTCTCTCTTGAGCAAGGACAGAAACTCAGAACTCCACCCAGATGCGACTGAGTCCAGTGCCACCTACTGACGAAACCATATAATGCAACTATCACCCCACACTATCTGAAGAAGCGTGCATGCACACGAAAGCTCATACCAAGAACAAACTTAGTTGGTCTCTAAGGTGCTACTGGAAGGAATTTTTTTATTTTATTTTGTTTTGTTTTGACTATGACAGACCAACACGGCTATCTACCTTTAGCTATCACCCCACAGTGATTTCCATGATTTAAGATGCTACGTATGGTGGGAAGAAGTGTGTGGGTTGTTTTTTATCCATCCCAAATCTCTATCCAGTTTCCTTTCTCCTCTAAACCAAAAGAGCCCCAATCGCTCCTTTCTCTATCTGACTCAGCACAAGGCAGCCTCCTATGTTCACAGATGATTAGATAGAAAAGGTCAGTCGCCGGACATTGCAATTTATATTTGCAGCTTACAACGCACAGTCGAAAGGTTAAGATTTACTGCATTAGAAACTGTGAAAATTAAAGAAAGTGGACAGGAAGACGTTTTTCCTCCTCTCTCATAATACTAGAAATTGGGGGCATCTAATAAAGGAAAACATTGAAAAGATCAGGACAGGGGGGAAAATATTATTATTATTATTATTATTATTATTATTATTATTATTTATACCCCGCCCATCTGGCTGGGTTTCCCCAGCCACTCTGGGCAGCTTACAGCATATATAAAACATGGTAAAATAGCAAACATTAAAAACTTCCCAATAGTTGAACTACAGAATCCATTTCCACAAGAGACAGTTGACAGCTTGCCAACATCCAGAACTGGACACAGTACTCCAGGTGTGGTCTGACCAAGGCAGAATAGATTGGGACTATTACTTCCCTGTCCATTCTGAAGGAAATCAACCCTGAGTGCTCACTGGAAGGACAGATCCTGAAGCTGAGGCTCCAATCCTTTGGCCACCTCATGAGAAGAGAAGACGCCCTGGGAAAGACCCTGATGTTGGAAAAGATGGAGGGCACAAGGAGAAGGGGACGACAGAGGACGAGATGGTTGGACAGTGTTCTCGAAGCGACCAACATGAGTCTGACCAAACTGCGGGAGGCAGTGGAAGACAGGAGTGCCTGGCGTGCTCTGGTCCATGGGGTCACAAAGAGTCGGACACGACTAAACGGCTAAACAACAAATTACTTCCCTTGATCTGAACTCTATACTTCTGTTGATGCATCACACTGTTGACTCATTATCAGCTTGTGGTCCACCAAGTCCCCTACATCCTTTTCACACGTACTACTGGCAAGCCAGGTACCCCCCCCCCCAATCTTATATTTGTGTATCCGGTTCTTCCTGCCTAAGGACAGAACCTTACATTTGTCCCTGTTGAAATTCATTTTGTTAGCTTGGGCCCAGCTCTGCAATCTGTTAAGGTCATTTTGAATCCCGGTTCTGCCTTCTGCAGCATTAAGCTGCCCCTCCTAGTTTGGGGTCATTTGCAAACTTGATGAGGGTGGGGAAGTCCTGTTGCAGATCCCAAAGTCCTTGGGCTGCTGGAAAAAGCGCACTGGTCTTGCGCTGCTCCTCCTCCTTTCAATGGGGCTTGTGCGAGAACACTTCCTGACAGATCGCTCTCGACGGGCACCTGAAACCATCCACCTGACTCTCGCCCTGGCAGGTCCGTCTCCGGGAAGAGGTGACTCGAAACGAAAACAACACAGATTTGCATGTGGGACAATTTGGTTGCTTAGCGATAAAGAGGTGATGACCATTGCGGTCAGCTCCCCATAGGTAGCAACAGCTGTTTGCGCGATTTCACAGCTGCTAAATATGATATAAATCCAAAGAATTTCTCATGTTTTCGCAAAGTTTATTTTTTAAAAGAGAGAGAGAGAGGGAGAAAGAAAAAGCACCCAGACAGCAAATTTTTGGCCATTCAGATCCTCTTACCAAATGACATCTGGTTTCCGTACTGCTTATTCAAGCAATCCTTTAAAAATGTTTGCCAAGGGGCGTAACTCAAAACGCTTGTTCCCTTCCCCATCTATAACGGCACAGTTTAGATTACAATGCAGGACGGCGAGTTTATTATAAGCAATGCAGTCTTCCTTACTTTTAAGTGTGCTTTAAAGAAGACTGGATAAATATTATGCAATTAGTTAAGAGAGAGTTTGCTCGGAAGGCCCCAAGATTCCAATGCAGAGCATGACAATGGAGCCGAATTGTTTCCATATGGCGGGAGAGATCTGGGCCGCTGTGTGAGCTCGCTGAAGAAATGTGCAGCGGGATATTCACTCAACACAAACCAGAGCTTGTTCACACATACAGGCACATAGCTTGGTTTTCCGGACCCTTGGGGGACGGTTCACACATTAAGAAGACAGGGAAGCTGCCTTATACTTATTTATATATGGCATTTCTGTCCCACTTTTCCTGCCAAATTGTTCAAGGTGGCATACATAGTTCTCCCCCTTCCTCATTCAATCCTCACAACAACCCTGTGAGGTAGGCCAGGCTGGAGACAGGCAGTGACTGGCTTCCAAGATCACCCAGTGATCTTCATGTGGCCAAGTGAAGATTTGAACCCTGGTCTCCCAGAAGAAGAAGAAGAGAAGAAGAAGAGTTTGGATTTGATATCTCACTTTATCACTACCCGAAGGAGTCTCAAAGAGGCTAACATTCTCCTTTCCCTTCCTCCCCCACAACAAACACTCTGTGAGGTGAGTGGGGCTGAGAGACTTCAGAGAAGTGGGACTAGCCCAAGGTCACCCAGCAGCTGCATGTGGAGGAGCGGAGACGCGAACCCGGTTCACCAGATTACGAGTCCACTGCTCTTAACCACTACACCACACTGGCTCTCACCACACTCCCAGGTCCTAGGGGACGCGGGTGGCATTGTGGTCTTGGGCTTGCTGATCAAAAGGTCAGCGGTTCGAATCCCCACGACGGGGTGAGCTCCCATTGCTCGGTCCCAGCTTCTGCCAACCTAGCAGTTCGAAAGCATGTCAAAGTGCAAGTAGATCAATAGGTACCGCTCCGGTGGGAAGGTAAACGGCATTTCCATGTGCTGCTCTGGTTTCGGTGTCCCGTTGCGCCAGAAGCGGCTTAGTCATGCTGGCCACATGACCCGGAAAAACTGTCTGCGGACAAATGCCAGCTCCCTCGACCTATAAAGCGAGATGAGCGCCGCAACCCCAGAGTTGTCTGCGACTGGACTTAACTGTCAGGGGTCCTTTACCTTTACCTCCCAGGTCCTAGCCTGACATTCTAACTGCTATGCCAGGGGCGTACCCAGGATCAAAACTAGGGGGAGGGGCAACAGGGCCGGTGCTAGGTTTTTTTGCGCCCTAGGCGAGATCACTTTCTGGCGCCCCCCCCCCCCATTTCCCAGAGTTGTCGACCTTTTTTTAAGGGAGCTGACACCATGCTTATACATTATCTCTAACAAGCCCTTAGAACAAAATAAAATGAAAAGGCAGAAGAAAATCTAATGAAGTCCTCAATTCCAAAGCAAGACTCATTCAAGACTCAACAGTTCTTCTAATTCATCCTCATGATTCAAATCACCACATATCAAAAAGTTAAAGCAATCACCAGTTTGTTGTTCTTTAAATAAATTAATAAAGACACAGACAATGAAGTTCCCGGCCAATTTGTGTTTAAGTACAAAGCTGACGTTTTCAAACATTGTGGGGGGTGGAGGGTGGGGTAGGTGTAAGTGACATCCTGCTTTACACATCCTGGGTCACAAAGGCTGCAGCCCTAGCTGCACTTACCTGAGAGTAAGTCCTGCTGAATCTAATAGGACCTTACTTCTGAGCAGACAGTAGGACTGCAGCAAGAAACATAGTTGGGAATTTGGGCTTTCTGTTTTACCGTATTTTTTGCTCCATAATGCGCACCTCGTTTTTAGAGGAGGAAAATCAGAAAAATATTTTTTTCTGGTTTTCCTCCTCTAAAAGGCTGGGAGGGAGGGAAGAGAGAGAGAAGGAAGGAAAGGAAGGAAAGAAGGAAAGGAAGAAGGAAAGAAGGGGTGAGAGAGAGAGAAGGAAGGAAGGAAGGAAGGAAGGAAGGAAGGAAGGAAGGAAGGAAGGAAGGAAGGAAGGAAGGGGGGTGAGAGAGAGAGAAGGAAGGAAGGAAGGAAGGAAGGAAGGAAGGAAGGAAGGAAGGAAGAGAAAGAAAGAAAGAAAGAAAGAAAGAAAGAAAGGGGTGAGAGAGAGAGGGAAGGAAAGAAGGAAAGAAGGAAAGAAGGAAAGAAGGAAAGAAAGAAAGAAAGAAAGAAAGAAAGAAAGAAAGAAAGAAAGAAAGAAAGGGTGAGAGAAGGAAGGAAGGAAGGAAGGAAGGAAGGAAGGAAGGAAGGAAGGAAGGAAGGAAGGAAGGAAGGAAGGAAGGGATTGGAGATCTCAGCGCAGCGCAGCACCTCTCTCAGCCCCAGCTCTGATCTCTCGCAAGTGTCAGAGGCGGGCAGCAGCAGAAGCCTGCTTTTGGGATCGGAGCGCAGCGCGAGGTAGTGGTTGAGGGCCGCTCATGGCCGCTCTTGCCTTCGCCGCCTCAGCCGCTAGACGAGACAGGCGCTCATGGTGAAAAAGGCTGCCTCCAGTCAATCGGGAAAGTGGAGCTCCTGATTGGCCGGTGTCGTCTTTCGGCCCGCGCCTCTCCCTCCCTCTCTCTGGCTGAGTTTGAAAACATAACCCCACGAAGCCTGCTGGGATCGGCGCGCAGCGCGGGGTGGTGATGGCAGCTGAGAGGGCAGCTGCCTTCTAGGGGGGGCAGCTGCCCCCCTCTGCCCCCCTGGGTACGCCCATGCACTATGCCACAATGACTCTCACAGTCCCCAGGCCATCTAGGTCAGCATTGTCCACACCAGGGGTCAGCAACCTTTTTCAGCCATGGGCCGGTCCACCGTCCCTCAGACCATGTGGTGGACCGGACTATATTTTGAAAGAAAAATATGAACGAATTCCTATGCCCCACAAATAACCCAGAGATGCATTTTAAATAAAAGGACACATTCTACTCATGTAAAAACACACTGATTCCCGCACTGTCCGCGGGCCGGATTGAGAAGGCGATTGGGCCGCATCCAGCCCACGGGCCTTAGATTGCCTACCCCTGGTCCACACCATCTGGCAGGACAGAGACTCAAAGAAAGATGTGCTCTCCCAAGCACACATTCCCAGCACGTTCACACTCCTGTCTCAGCAACGTCATGTGCACAGAAGGAAGATGGCAGGATCCCCCAAGGATGTGCTCTGCAGAGAGCTGGATTCCAGCACCAGGCCAGTAGGCAAACCAACTCTGCATTACAAAAATGTCTGCAAACGTGACATGAAAGTTGGCAACACTGACCCTGTTATGTGGAAATCCCTTTATTTAGGGTTGCCATATTTCAAAAAGTGAAAATCCAGAGCTTTTGGGGGGGGAGTTGTTGAGTTTTTTTAGTTTTGCCCAAAGTTTTTGAGCTTTTTGGCAAAATCGCAAGAAGATGAAAAATGAAGTTTCTCAGCCATTCTGAAGGAAAATCGACAAAAACAGCACTGCCGACATGGGTTGCCATACGGTCAGATTTTCCCAGACGTTTTTGCGATTTCTGCCCGGACACTGCTTCCGACTGCAGTATTCCAGCTATGTCCAGGAGATTCCAAACACATGGCAACCCTACTTTGTTCCAAGAGGAGTCATATTTTAATTCATCCTGTTGCTTCAAGCAGTGCAGTCCTGATACCTGCAATAGGAGGCATATCCAGGACAGACCAAAGGAAGTCCTTCTTCAAACAGAACATAGTTAAATTATGGAACTCGCTCCTCCAGAAGGTAGTTATGTCCACCATCCTAGATGCTTTCAAAAGAGGATTTGACAAATTCATGGAAGGGAAGGTTGTCAATGGCTGATAGAATCAGATCCTCCTGATTAACAGCTGAACTGAATTGCAGATGGGGAAAATTAGAAGCTGGGAGGACCCAAATGGATGGATCCTTCCATTCCTGGAGGGAACCTTCCCACAGAAGACTGTCCTCTGTAAAGTAGGACTTATGGTCACCAGCAAGACTCTTCTTACGATGCTCCAAAGTTCCTGCCCATCTCCTGAAGAAGGGACTATTCTCCCTCCATTCATCACCACCATCTCTCAGACCCTGCTGTAGGGTTTTTGGCAGCAACTTTCAGCAAGACATATTTCCCCCAAGATATATGGGATGTTGACAGAACATCCCTCCCATCTGGCTGGGTTGCACTCCAAAGGGATAAAATCTATGCAAACATTAAGTGGCACATGTCCTAAAGTGAGAACACTCGGGTCCTGTCTACACCATACATTTAAAGCACCTACAGTTCTCAGCATTCTCCATGACTGTTAAAGTGGTGAAAAGTAAAGGTAAAGGGACCCCTGACCATTAGGTCCAGTCGCGGACGACTCTGGGGTTGCGGCGCTCATCTCGCTTTGCTGGCCGAGGGAGCCAGCATACAGCTTCCGGGTCATGTGGCCATCATGACTAAGCCTCTTCTGGCGAACCAGAGCAGCGCACGGAAACGCCGTTTACCTTCCCGCTGGAGTGGTACATATTTATCTACTTGCACTTTGACGTGCTTTCAAACTGCTAGGTTGGCAGGAGCTGGGACCGAGCAACGGGAGCTCACCCTGTCGCAGGGATTCGAACCGCTGACCTTCTGATCGGCAAGCCCTAGGCTCTGTGGTTCAACCCACAGTGCCACCCGCGTGAAAGAGTGCTCCAAATACACGGTATGGATGCGATCACAGCTAACAAAAGGCTGGCTCTTCCAGGACCTGCTTTGTGTTTGGCTAAAGCGGAGATTGGGACGAGAGGCTGGTATTGTTTAGTGGGACGCCTGGCTGGTTCTGCTTTGAGCTTCTTCTCTGGAAGGGAAATGACATTCCTTGCAACAGACGAACAGCTTTCTTGCTTTGAGGTTGACCCAGAGCATAAGCTGCTCTTCCAGATCCTGAGAGGATGACATACCCCACCAACCACCCAGAGCTGTTGCTTGCTCTCTGGCTTTGCTGGGACATGTTTTGGATCCAGTTTTAGTCTTGACTGATGTTGTTCCAGTATGGTTGAATGAAGCAATGGCCTTGGCCCATTCTCCTTACAGATCTCCTCTCTTAGATCTCCTCTCTTCCAGATCTCCTCCCTTCCAGCTCTCCTCTCCCAGTATGTTTCCGAGCACAATTCAAAATGTTGGTGCTGACCTTTAAAGCCCTAAACGGCCTCGGTCCTGTATACCTGAAGGAGCGTCTCCACCCCCACCGTTCAGCCCGGACACTGAGATCCAGCGCCGAGGGCCTTCTGGCGGTTCCCTCACTGCGAGAAGCCAAGCTACAGGGAACCAGGCAGAGGGCCTTCTCGGTAGTGGCACCCGCCCTGTGGAATGCCCTCCCAGCAGAGGTCAAAGAGATAAACAACTATCTGACATTCAGAAAATACCTGAAGGCAGCCCTGTTTAGGGAAGTTTTTAACCTGTGATATTTTAATGTATTTTAATATCTGTTGGAGGTCGCCCAGAGTGGCTGGGGGGACCCGGCAGATGGGCGGGGTACAAATAATAAATTATTATTATTATTATTATTAATATTATTATATAGACACTTAAGTCAGTGTGGTGTAGTGGTTAAGAGTGGTAGACTCGTAATCTGGTGAACCGGATTCGCTTCCCCCCTCCTCCACATGCAGCTGCTGGGTGACCTTGGGCTAGTCACACTTCTCTGAAGTTTCTCAGCCCCACTCACCTCACAGAGTGTTTGTTGTGGGGGAGGAAGGGATAGGAGAATGTGAGCCGCTTGAAGACTCCTTTGGGTAGTGATAAAGCGGGATATCAAATCCAAACTCTTCTTCTTCAAGAACGTAAGTCAAGTCTGATGGACCAGGCCAATGGCCCATCTAGTCCAGCATCCCGTTGGCCAACAGGTGCCTCTTGGGAAACCTGAAAGCTGTACCTGAACACTTCACAACCCTCCTGCCCCTGGTGATTCCCAAACCCACTTGTGTGTAGGTTTCCTGCAGGCATCTGTTTGGCCACTGTGAGAATAGGATGCTGGATTAGATGGGGGGTGGGGAGAGACATTTACCGGTACCCTAAATATTCAGCAAACGCTCACCATGTTCCTTTCATTTTGTGTGGAGACCTTTGGAAGCCCATTTCCCCTCAGTCTCCCCCCCCCTTTTTTCCAGTCAGAACGATAGACCGGCCACTGCTGTATATAAGTTAACATATTTGCTAAATGATGCGGATAAATATGTGACCTCAACAGTGGCCCGGTTTGCTGTTTTTGCAGCTAAACTTAGTCAGGAATTTGTAGATAGGAATGTGGCAGATTGTAGGGGGAGATAGAACATCTACATTCTGGCTTTGCTTTTTTGAAGAGGGGTGGGGAATGGTTATTGCTGAATGTAACGTATATTTTTCACCTCCTTGTGCTATTTTGTGGCCTTAAAATAACTGGCCGACTCTGTATTGGTTTCCTGAGACATCTGTCCAACTGGGACTTGCCTGTCAACAGTAGAGACAGCCACTGTTGTCGAACTCCAGCTCCCATCAGCCCAAGTCAACATGGCCAACGATCAGGGATGATGGGAGTTGTAGTCCAGCAACATCTGGAGGTGGACTCCGCTAGATGGAAGCAAGGCTTTCTCTAGGCCAGCATCTGATGGTTGCCGTGATGGACCAGATTGCTGTAGGGAGCTCATAAGAAAGGCCTGAGTGCAACAGCATCCTCCTATTCTGAGCTGGTATCCCATAACCTCCAATGTTTCTCTGATGAAAATAGGAATGTCCCATTCTATTATCTTTATTATTATTATTATTATTATTATTATTATTATTATTATTATATTCTGCCCATCTGACTGGGCTGCCGCAGTCACACTGAAGGCATAATTGTTATAAAAAAACATAATAAAAACATTAAACATTTTTAAAAACTTCCAGTGAGAGCCAGTGTGGTGTAGTGGTTAAGAGCGGTAGACTCGTAATCTGGTGAACCGGGTTCGCGTCTCCGCTCCTCCACATGCAGCTGCTGGGTGACCTTGGGGCAGTCACACTTCTCTGAAGTCTCTCAGCCCCACTCACCTCACAGAGGGTTTGTTGTGGGGGAGGAAGGGAAAGGAGAATGTTTGCCGCTTTGAGACTCCTTTGGGTAGTGATAAAGCGGGATATCAAGTCCAAACTCTTCTTCTTCTTCTTGAGAGCCAGTGTGGTGTAGTGGTTAAGAGTGGTGAACTCGTAATCTGGTGAACTGGGTTCGCTTCCCCGCTCCTCCACCTGCAGCTGCTGGGTGACCTTGGGTTGGTCACACTTCTTTGAAGTCTCTCAGCCCCACTCACCTCACACAGTGTTTGTTGTGGGGGAGGAAGGGAAAGGAGAATGTGAGCCGCTTTGAGGCTCCTTCGGGGAGTGATAAAGCGGGATATCAAATCCAAACTCCTCCTCCTCTTCTTCTTCTTCTTCTTCTTCTTCTTCTTCTTCTTCTTCTTCTTCTTCCCTATACAAGGCTGCCTTCTAAAGGTTGTGTCCCTGGGGGGGAAAGGGGCACTTGGAGGTGTCTTTGAATTCCCAACACCACCAGGCACACACTGCTAGTGCGTTGTAAATATAAATAAATAAACCTCCTTACTAAAGATCAAGCACAAAGAAGCACACATTCTTCTTCATCATCATCATCATCACTTTTAATTTGTATACCGTCCTTCTATCTTAGAAAGGCAGTTTACAAGCTGGGAAAAAAACAAAGAATGTACACTTTCTGCATCTGAAAATCTGGAGAGCGCGATTTTCAAAGGACAGCTGCGTTTTATGATTCCTATATTGTCCAAAGAAGGTGGAATAGGGCAGGTTCCCATTAAAAGGCAACCAGTACTATGTACTATGAACAAACACAATGTAACAAGAGGAAAAAAGATAGAAAACATGAGGAAAGACTTTAGGAAGTGAATGTTAATTTCTGTGTAGAGGGGGGGTGGGGGGAAGGGTGAGAGGAAGATTTATTCATATGAATTGTTTGTGTAATTTGTTTGTATGATTTACTTGTATGGTTGTAATGTATGGATATGTATTGCAATTTTGTGAAATAAAACTTTGTAAAAAAAATTTAAAAAATTAAAAGGCAACCAGAACGGGATGCGTCCTCCATCTCTGGCACGGACATTATGCAAACACTCGCTCACACGAGTACCTCTGTTTATGTGCCTTGGAAAGCCTAACTCTGCAGTGAGCCCCATGGAGCTCAACAGGACTTCCTCGCAAGGCAAGGGCATCTTCCAGGGTTGCAGTTGAAATCTCCGTTTGGTTGCTTTCTGTCCCATGAGCAGTGCAGGGTCTGTGAGGCCCAAGACGAGGCTCCCAAACCCAGTCAGATGTTTTTTATTTCCTCCGCTAAGAGCTGGACATGGACCAAAACTCCAAGGTGAAAGGGTGATGTGTAACATGGTGTGACATCTAGAATAAAATAATGTGATGTTTTTAATATTTAAAGAGAGCAAGTCGGCAGTATAACATTTTCTGCGGAGGGAGGCGGACGAGGGTCCCTATATATTTTAATTTGAAATGTGCGCAGATGTTGGGTTTTTAATCGTAGCATGTCAGAATTTGACTTTAACAATGGCAAAAATGTGAGGTCTGCTTTTTCAGGATTTCTTCCATGTTTCATGCAGCGGATTTTCATTACACTGAGCAGCAGACCGCCATATATTTATGTAAAGTGTCATCACTTATTGACTTAAGTGCATGTATGAGGCTTAGCATAAAACACACTTCGCAATGGAGAGCATCTTCTGTCAAGCTGGGGGCACAAGGTATAGTATCTATCTATATAGTTCGATTTTCAATAAAATTTATTCGACCGTCAGTCAGAAAGCACATCTTATCCATACAAAAGTTAAAACGTCTAAACATCTGGAAAAGCGTGACACTTAGAAACAGCGATAAGTATATGCATAGCTGTCAACTTTCGAATTTGAAAATAAGGGATTTTTCCGAACTTTCGGATTTGAAAATAAGGGATGCCGCGAGGGCAGTGCAATGGCACCAAGTAGCCTCGCCACCCTGCGCTCCAGAGGCTGCGCGCGAACGGGTGAGTGAAAGAGCGAGCGCGTAGACGGCAGGCAGGCTGTCTGTCTGGTTGGGCGTGAGGGTCTGGCTGCACAAGGCATGCAAGCTCCGCCCCCAGTCGGTCTCAGACTCCTTATTGGCAGCCAAGCAACGCAGCTGAGGAGCCTCCCTGGCCGGCAGGGAGGGAGAGGAGCTGCTTCCTTTGAAATCCGGGAAATTTAAGGGATATCAACAATCCAGGATAGCAGCGGGAAACGGCATTGGAATAAGGGAGTTTCCCGCAAAAAAAGGGAGGGTTGACAGCTATGCTTCTGTGCATGCCCAGATGCCGAAAATCGCTTCTGTGCAGATTCGATTTCCGGCATCTGGGGATATGCAGAAGCGATTTCCGGCGTCGGGCTGCGCCAGCCTGGCCCACATAGCATCTCTGTGGGATTGATCTGGCCCATGCCTGGTAAGCCTTGCCGACCCCTGGTATAAGCCTTTGGGAGGCAGAGATGCAAGAGGGCATCAGAGGAGGAAGGGAAAGAAAGAGAGACAGAGGCCAGTGTTGCCTGCGGCACCCCTGGTCATTATGGAAAGCACCCCAGGTTGCCACGGCACACTGGCACATGGCAAACCACTGCCCTATAGCATCTGCTGGCCCACCACCCATTTTTTAAAGAGGAGGACACAAAAGTGTGAAATGAAATGCTGGCAGCAATTCCCAATTGGGCAAGGAGCTGAGCTCTTCTGACTGAATTTGAAAGGGGCGCCCTTGCCCAGACAATGACCCGATTGTCCGTCTCTCCGCAAAGTATGTCCTGTGCACCCCCCCCCCAAACCTCTGTTGTATTTCAGAGGGTGGAGAGGGGGAGATACACAATACCATGTCGGGAAACCATTCTTTTAAGTGGCAAGCTGAATGCCGACCTTCTTCTATTGTCCCAAGAGGAAGGAGAGCGAAAAGGCAGCTGAGCAGCCCCGTAGGGGAGATACTTTGCAGGTTAGGTCCCTTTCATCTTTCCGCCATTTGTACCTTTGAACTTCCTGAGCTTGGCCTCTCCGGGGTCAGGTTTCAACCTTGTAGCATCTTCTTAATGTGGCTTCATTGTTAGAGGGCTCCTCTGAAACTGATCACAGCAATAAGCAAGATGGGCAGCATGGAAACAAAGAGATGGCCTGCTTCCAGGTGATTTTACTGAAAAACAAAGCAAAACCTCAAGACCCACACATATTTCAAAGCTGGACCAATCTTCAACCCAGGGCCACATTCACACTATACATTTAAAGCATAATAATAATAATTCTTCTTTGGCGATCCCTCGTAGCCGAGTAACCCTAGAAAGGAACGCTGTGATCACTAAAAGTCAGCATGGGTTTCTGAAAAATAAGTCATGTCAGACTAATCTGATCTCATTTTTTGACAGAATTACAAGCCTGGTAGACGAAGGGAACACTTTGGATGTAGCCTATCTTGATTTCAGCAAGGCCTTTGACAAGGTGCCCCATGATATTCTTGTAAAGAAGCTGGTAAAATGTGGGCTAGACAATGCTACCATTCAGTGGATTTGTAACTGGCTGACTGACCGAACCCAAAGGGTGCTCATCAATGGCTCCTCTTCATCCTGGAGAGAAGTGACTAGTGGGGTGACACAGGGTTCTGTCTTGGGCCCAGTCTTATTCAACATCTTTATCAATGACTTGGATGATGGGCTTGAGGGCATCCTGATCAAGTTTGCAGATGACACCAAATTGGGAGGGGTGGCTAATACCCCAGAGGACATGATCACACTTCAAGGTGACCTTGACAGATTGGAGAACTGGGCTAAGGCAAACAGGATGAATTTTAACAGGGAGAAATGTAAAGTACTACACTTGGGCAAAAAAAAATGAAAGGCACAAATACAGGATGGGCGACACTTGGCTTGAGAGCAGTACAAGTGAAAAGGATCTAGGAGTCTTGGTAGACCACAAACTTGACATGAGTCAACAGTGTGATGCAGCAGCTAAAAAAGCCAATGCAATTCTGGGCTGCATCAATAGGAGTATAGCATCTAGATCAAGGGAAGTAATAGTACCACTGTATTCCGCTCTGGTCAGACCTCACCTGGAATACTGTGTCCAGTTCTGGGCACCACAGTTCAAGAAGGATACTGACAAGCTGGAACATGTCCAGAGGAGGGCAACCAAAATGGTCAAAGGCCTGGAAACGATGCCTTATGAGGAACGGCTTAGGGAGCTGGGTATGTTTAGCCTGGAGAAGAGAAGGTTAAGGGGTGATATGATAGCCATGTTCAAATATATAAAAGGATGTCATATAGAGGAGGGAGAAAGGTTGTTTTCTGCTGCTCCAGAGAAGCGGACACGAAGCAATGGATTCAAACTACAAGAAAGAAGATTCCACCTAAACATTAGGAAGAATTTCCTGGCAGTAAGAGCTGTTCGACAGTGGAATTTCCTGCCAAGGAGTGTGGTGGAGTCTCCTTCTTTGGAGGTCTTTAAGCAGAGGCTTGACAGCCACCTGTCAGGAATGTTTTGATGGTGTTTCCTGCTTGGCAGGGGGTTGGACTGGATGGCCCTTGTGGTCTCTTCCAACTCTATGATTCTATGACTCTATGATTCTATGATTCTAAGATTGTCTTCCATAAACACGGTTTTAACCATGAGTCCGTAAGTGACTGTGGAGGCCAATTCTGGATCTATACTTCCTTCCACAGTGGAACATTGGCTTCCGGGCAGGAGTTGATCATGGTGAGGGTTTTGCCAAGCATGCCTTCCTCTTAGCACGTTTCTCCCTTGCGTCCTGAGTTCAAGTTCAAAGCCCATGACACCTTTGGTCAAGGCTGTTCTCCAACTGGAGCGCTCTCAGGCCAGTGTTTCCCAGTTGTCAGTGTTTATACTACATTTTTTTAGATTTGCCTTGAGAGAGGCTTTAAGCCTCTTTTGTTGACCACCAGCATTACTCTTTCCATTTTTAAGTTCGGAATAGAGTAGTTGCTATGGAAGACGATCATCAGGCATCCGCACAACATGACCAGGCCAACGAAGTAGATGTTGAAGAATCATTGCTTTGACACTGGGGATCTTTGCTTCTTCCAGTACACTGGTATTAGTTCGCCTGTCTTCCCAAGTGATGTGTACAATTTTTCGGAGACACCGTTGATGGAATCTTTCGAGGAGTTGGACATGGCGTTTATATGTGGTCCATGTTTCACAAGCGTACAGTAAGGTTGGTAGTACAATAGCTTTGTAAACAAGCATTTTGGTTTCCCTGCGAATGTCCCGGTCCTCAAACACTCTGCACTTCAATCGGGAGAAAGCCGCACTCGCAGAGCTCAGGCGATGCTGGATTTCGGCATCAATGTTGGCCCTTGTGGAAAGATGACTGCCTAGGTAGGAGAAGTGATCAACATTTCCCAACATTACACCATTAATAATAATAATAATAATAATAATAATAATAATAATAATAATAATGTTATTGTTGTTCAGTCGTTCAGTCGTGTCCGACTCTTCGTGACCCCATGGACCAGAGCACGCCAGGCACGCCTATCCTTCACTGCCTCTCGCAGTTTGGCCAAACTCATGTTATCAGCTTTGAGAACACTGTCCAACCATCTCATCTTCTGTCGTCCCCTTCTCCTTGTGCCCTCAATCTTTCCCAACATCAGGGTCTTTTCTAGGGAGTCTTCTCTTCTCATGAGGTGGCCAATAATAATATACCAAAAGAATTATGTATGCGACGGAAGCGGTAAATGCAGGTTTGGGGAACACATGTTTGCTGAAACAATGTGTCGCTCCAACCTTAGCTGTTGTTGTTTTCCCTAAACTAAAGAGGCCCAGCTGTTTTGGCCTTTCCTGAGCCAGGAGAAAGCCATTTGGAAAATATTGCGTTCAGTCCTCTCCTCTGCTTTCTTGGAGCAACTGTGAGGTGTAAACAATTTGTGCACCCTAGGGAGTAGTTTCTCCTGTCTGATATCAGGACCCTTTGGGGGCCTCCTTTGACTGTCTCCGGGTGTTCTGCCTCAACAGGACCTTTCCAGATAGGATTAGACCTCCAGGTCAGACCTGAAGCCTCTTGGCCTGACAATACTACTCGCAAATAATGCCCCAAATTTTGCTTTAGGTGAAATGTGGCGGCGGCAGCTCTACAGTGGACCCTCCGGATACGAACTTAATTCGTTCCGGAGGTCCATACGTACCCCGAAAAGTCCGCAACATGAGGCACAGCTTCTGCGCACATGCACGGTGCAATAGAGTGCTTCTGCCCATGCACGAGGTGCACAGAGTGCTTCTGCACATGCGCACGTGCACAAGGCATGCAAGCTACACCCCCAGTCAGTCTCAGACTCCTTATTGGCAGCCGAGCAACGCAGCTGAGGAGCCTCCCTGGCCGGCAGGGAGGGAGAGGAGCTGCTTCCTTTGAAATCCGGGAAATTTAAGGGGTATCAACAATCCGGGATAGCAGCGGGAAACGGCATTGGAATAAGGGAGTTTCCCGCAAAAAAAGGGAGGGTTGACAGCTATCCGTGCGTGGCGTGCCGCGTTCACAACCTGAATGTTACATTACCCAAAGGTAACGTAAGCCGAGGGTCCACTGTACTTCGGAGGGTGCTTGATGAGCAAACCTTGAACGGGGCACCATTTGCTTCCTTCCAACAAAACAGCAAATGTGGCGGAGCCCTCGTGCTGATAGCAAAGCTCTCATTTTGCTGGCAACCCAGCCCAGTTTTCTGCAATCTAGCAAGCGGCAGCAGAGCCCTAAAAACATCAGAGATGTTGTGTCGCTCAATGTGCCAACATCCTGACAGAATTAGGGAGTCCTCTCCAAACTGCCCTCTAGACATGGAGTCGCACAAAGAGAGGCTTCATCAGGATCCCGACCTAAATATAGCGGAGCAAGAGTAGTGGAACATTAAATTTTCTTCCTGGCATGCCATCTCCCAACATGATGCAACCTGAAAGAATATTGTTTGAGCAAAGAGGGGAGGAAGAGGGGGAGACGGAGCAGCTGCAGAAAGCAGGAAGGGAGAGGCATCTCGTCAGGAGGCGAGAGAAGAGAAAGCTCAAGGTGGAAGTCTTCTGCTAGCTCCCTCGCTGCGAGAAGCGAGGTTGCAGGGAACCAGGCAGAGGGCCTTCTCAGTAGTGGCGCCCGTCTGTGGAACACCCTCCCATCAGATCAAAATAAAAAAATTCCTTCCAGTAGCACCTTAGAGACCAACTAAGTTTGTTCTTGGTATGAGCTTTCGTGTGCATACACACTTCTTCAGATACACTGAGACAGAAGTCACCAGACCCTTATATATAGTGAGAGGGTGGGGAGGGGTATTACTCAGAGGGGTGGTGGGAATGGGTGATAGGTAAACAACCTGTTGGCGACTGTTAACGACTGCAATTAGTCTTACAGGAAAAAGCAAGGGGTGAGAAGGTTAAAAAAGCTTTGGCATGTATAATGAGGTAAGAATCCAATGTCTTTGTTCAGACCAGGTCTCTCCATGGTTTTAAGCTTGGTAATGAGTTGCAATTCAGCAACTTCTCTTTCCAGTCTATTTCTGAAATTCCTTTGCAATAAGACAGCTACTTTGAGATCTTGTATAGAGTGTCCTGGGAGATTGAAGTGCTCTCCTACTGGTTTCTCTGTCTTGTGATTCCTGATGTCAGATTTATGTCCATTTATCCTTTGGCGTAGGGTTTGGCCTGTTTGTCCAATATAGAGGGCTGAAGGGCACTGTGTCAAGGAAATAAACAACTATCTGACTTTTAGAAGACATCTGAAGGAAGCCCTGTTTAGGGAAGTTTTTAAGAATTGATGTTTTTATTATGTTTTAGATACGTTGTAAGCCACCCAGAGTGGCTGGGGAAACCCAGCCAGATGGGCGGGGTATAAATAATAAAATTATTAATTTGCAAGGTGGCTTAAAATATAAGAAACAGTAGTCATAACAAGCAAAAAAGGAAAGCATCTCAAGAAGTACCATACTTTTCTGTGCATAAGACTAGGGTTTTTTTTTACTTTAGGATAAGGTCAATAATCTGGGAGCGTCTTATACACGGATAGTGCATATGCCCATTTTTCTAAATTTGGGGTCACCCAAAGTAGGGGGCGTCTTCTACATGGGGGCGTCTTCTACACGGAAAAATACGGTATATAACAAAATTAAACAGACTTCAAGGAAGCTACATTAACACCTAAAGATAATACCAAATACAGAAAAAATTGCACCTCCAAAATTAAATCTTGACCCCAACAGACCCCTAAACAATATCCAACGCTAAGAGTCTGTAGGCATCCTATGAAGCAGTCTTAAAGGAATCACAACCAAGATAAAACGAACCTAAGAAAAGTCTGCTGGATAGGCCTATGGCTCTGGACTGCAATGCCTCAAGGTCTGCCTCTCTCCATATGAACCTACCCGGACCCTGAGATCATCTTCTAAGGACCTCCTTCGTCTGCCTCCTCCATGAGAGGTCCGGAGGGCGGCAACACGAGAACGGGGCCTTCTCTGCAGTGGCTCCCCATCTGTGGAATGCTCTTCTCAGGGAAGTTCGCCTGGCGCCTACATTACACCCCTTTAAGCGCAAAGAGAAAACATTCCTCTTCAACCAGGCTCTTTTAAATGTGTTTATGGCATAGCTGTCAACTTTCGGATGTGAAAATAAGGGATTTTTCCAAACTTTCGGATTTGAAAATAAGGGTTGCCGCGAGGGCGGTGCAATGGCACCAAGAACCCTCGCCACCCTGCGCTCCAGAGGCTGCGCACGAATGGGTGAGCGAAAGAGCGAGCACATAGACAGCAGGCAGGCTGTCTGTCTGGTTGGGCGTGAGGGTCTGGCTGCACAAGGCATGCAAGCTCCGCCCCCAGTCGGTCTCAGACTCCTTATTGGCAGCCGAGCAACGCAGCTGAGGAGCCTCCCTGGCCGGCAGGGAGGGAGAGGAGCTGCTTCCTTGGAAATCCGGGGAATTTAAGGGATATCAACAATTCGGGATAGCAGCGGGAAACGGCATTGGAATAAGGGAGTTTCCCGCAAAAAAGGGAGGGTTGACAGCTATGGTTTATGGGATGGGGAGGGGGTTATTGGTTTGTTTCTCTTCTTGTTTTATTATGTATATTGTGTTTTTAAGTTTGTATTTTTATGTTGTGCACTGTCCTGAGCTCTGTGGATGAAAGGCGGTATACAAATTTAATAAATAAATATAAACAAACAAATAAACAAAATGGCTTGTAGCCATTTATAGCGATGTCTTCTCCATGAATTTGTCCAATCCTATCTTAAAACCGTTGAAGTTGGTGGCCATTACTGCCTCCTGGGCGAGGAAGTTCCTTAGTTTGTTCTACATGAAGAAGGACTTGCTTTTCTCTGAATCTTCATGGGTGTCCATGATTTCTAGAGTTAGAAGAGAGGAAGAAAAAAATTTCTCCGGCCACTTTCTCCATGTCATGGTATTTCAAACTTCTATCAAGTAAGAAATTCCTTACTTGATCATTTAAGGAATTTAAATATTTGTGTTGGGTTGTGTCCAGCGTTAGTCATCCTCAGAGCAGACCGAACGAAACTAATGAACACGGCGAGCTTAGGTCCATTAAGTTCAACGGGTCTACTCTGAGTAGAACTCACTTGGCTGCCACCCACTGCAATTTTATTTGCTTGCGTTGTACGCTCCCCTCGAGACAAAGGGCGTTCTAGAAGTAAACAATAAAATAGTATCAATATAAGACCAAAAATTGCTGGGGGAGTGTGAGCAGAGGGGACTGTCATTTACAATGTCATTTACATCGGGTTCACCTGGTGAGACTGATGGGCAGGAATGTCTCCCAGGAGTGTGCCGGTCAGTAATTGCACAGTTCAATGCTGGAGTCATCAGCGAAAACACAATCTCCACGGACTTGGTTGAGCGTCAGGCCTGATGACGGAAACCGAAAGGAACCAAAACTCAAGTCCAAGGGTTGAGTCTTGCTCTCCCTCATGATAAGCACTGCGACGAACCTCCCCCTCAAGTTACACGCTTGACCCCTTTGACTGTTACTAAGTGTGTTTATCACTGAGGTGTCCTGGGTTCTAATTCCTTTTCGCCCCACCTCTATCCTTTGAGGTCCGTCTGAGTTGTCAATCCCTTTTTATTGTAACCTGGGATATCTTAGTAACAGGGGTTCCTTTTGTCCAGCTGCTGTGACTGCGGTAGATATATATATTCACAATGCTCTGGGCTCCTGGGGTTAACCTGCCTCTCAGCTTGCAGTACTGGGGCCTCTGTCCCTTCAGATCCCTCACTGTGTCAGTTAGCTAACTCCTTTAGCAACTGTGTAGCTTTACCAAGGCCTCTACCCGCTTGCCCCTTTTAAGAGAAACCCTGAGACACAAACTATCTCCCTGCAGGTGTGTTTTGTCTCTTCCCTGAGTTCCTTTCCTCATAAGCATTCATATATCACTGGACCCAACCATAAACGACGATAACTCCTTGGCTCAACGAAAACAAGTTTTTATTCTTTACATAACGTAACTTTTCAGATCTTTATTATTTCATTCGCTTAGTTTCCAAACATAAGCATAAACACTGTCAGTTTAACCAACTGATCTTCATCCTATCCTAATCCTACCTATCCGACCCACCACTATCCTGATCCCACTCCCTCTTCTCCCAGTCACCACTCACTCCCTCCCTCTTCTCCTCTCACCAACGGCTGCTCCCTCCTTTTAAAGGGCGGAATGTCCCGCCTCCCCCGAGTGAGCTGCCACTCAAACATGGAGTGAACATTAACCCTCTAAGAGAATCGCTTAACTTGGGGCAGGTTTGCCACAAGCACCATCTCTGAGCAGAGAGAGAATCTAGAGTTCCAGGCTTTGGCCCAGGGTTCAGTTTCCAGGATCCGACCCCCTTCCCATTGGGCAACTGCTTTTGGGCACTACCTGCTTCATATGATCTCCCTCTCCGAAGATCTCTTCTACCGGGAAGCTCAGGGCATCCAGCAGTTCTGAACATCTGTCTCCCTGCCAAACATCAATGTCTAATGGGGGCATTGTTTGCATGTGTCCCAAAGATGGAAGTGATTACCATAAAACATGTAAATGGATTATCTCAGAAATTCTCGTCCCAGCTCGGCACAGGGAAGGAGCCTTTCTGTTTTGCATTACGGAATTACAGTATGTTCTCTAATGGCTTGGCACTGGAGGCTGCTGCCTCTTAGGTCTCCTTCCCTGGTGTTTGAGATCAAGGGGAAGACGCAGCAACATGGGGCTTAAATATGACCAGCTGTTTCACCTTTCATCCCTGCCCCGTCCGTGGAGATGGCTTGGAAACCGGGTGGAAACTCAAGAAACTCATTCCCAACTGGTATGAAAAGGACCACAGGAAGGGGCAGAAAAACCGGTCTACTTCGCTTTCTCATTCCCCCCCCCCCATCTTCAACTCAGCCCTCCACATTTCCGCATCAGTTTGCAGGCTTTCGTTTCAAGTCCTCATGAAAACCGGCCGACATTTTTTAGCCTGCCTTTCTCTCACACATTTTTGCAGGCAATTTCTCCTGGTGTTTTTTGCATGCAATTTTTTCACCCCTTTGTGCTCAGGTGGCAAGGATTCCCTGATTTTTTCCTACCTCTTTTGGATAGAGATGACTTGCCCAATGTGTTCCATGCTCTGGTAACTTGCAGAGTATAGAGAATCATAGAATGGTAGAGTTGCAAGGGACCATGAGGGTCATCTAGTCCAACCCCCTGCAAAGCAGGAATCTTTTGCCCAACATGGGGCTCAAACCCACGACCCTGAGATTAAGAGTCTCCTGCTTTGCCAGCTGAGCTATCCCAGCCTAATGGGTGGAGGTCTCTGCCTTTCCTCGTGCCAAAATCTCATCTCAAGGGCCCAGAGAAAATGTGTTTGATGACTTCATCGCGACTGAACTCCATCGCTTGGTCCTTGTCTTCTGAGTGCAGCCTAAGAGGGGAACCAGAAGTCAGAGCTCAAGGGAAAGTTGAACAGCTGGTGCTCTGGCGGACGGGTGTGGAATCCATCTATGCTGTTAGGACGCCAACAAGTTGGTGCGCTGAAGAGCAGCAGTGAGTCTGATAAAGCCGAGGTTAAACAGTCCGGGTCAGAAGCCAGCCAGTCAGTTCAAGCCAGAAGTCAGGAAGCTGAGGTCAGGATTAAGCCAGGAGTCAGAAACCGAAGTCAGGAAGCCGAGGTCAGGATTAAGCCAGGAGTCAGAAGCTGAAGTCACAAAGCCGAGGTCAGGATTAAGCCAGGAGTCAGGAAGCCGAAGTCAGGAACCAGGAACAGGATGAGCAGGCACAACTACGTGCTTCAGCACAGCAGTTGCAGGTGCTGGTGAGGGAAGCATCCGGCCTTCCTTAAGTAGCCAGCTCATCACCACGCCTTTTACGAGCTGCAACTGCCTCCAATTGCTCCCTCCGTTTCTCAGCTCTACGCTCTACAGTTGAGATGGGAGGGGAGGGGGCCCTCCGGCTCCTCTCCTCACAAGGGCCTGATTCTGGCTCAACTTCTTCCTCATCCTGTTCTGGCCTGCCCTCTTCCCCATCTGCTTCTTCCTCTTCTGAGGAGTATCGCCACCAGTCTTCTTCAGCTAAGAATCCCTCCATTTTTCTGGACTCTTCCGTGGTTGCTGCTTCGCCTAGGGGGGCTTGCCATCACTCCTGCTCATCTGGTGCAACCCTGACATATGCATTACTGTAGTGTGAATCCATCTTTTGCTCTTAAGGCATTCAAAGACCACTTTGATTTAATGAGAAGGGGCTTTGAGTTGGCTGCAAGAACTTTCCCAATCTGCCCAAGTGCGGGACGTGTTCTTGGCTGAAATTTTGCACTTTGAAAACCATCCCATGTAAGTGAGCGATCCTACATTTCAGGGATTAAGAATCGGTGGTCCTCCAGAGGTTGTTGCAATCCAGCTCTCAGCAGCCAACGTGGTCAGGGATTGTGGGAGTTGTAGTCCAGCAACATCTGGAGGGTAAGAGGTCCGCCACCCCTGCTATATTTTGCAACTAAGGATCAAACTGGGAGCGTGTGCAGGTTGCTGTGAAATCCACACAGCCCTGATGGGAAGTGTGGATGGATGCCAGACCCCGAGGTTTGAGCACCTACCTGTTGTTGTTGTTGTTTAGTCATTTAGTCGTGTCCGACTCTTCGTGACCCCATGGACCAGAGCACGCCAGGCACTCTTGTCTTCCACTGCCTCCCGCAGTTTGGTCAGACTCATGTTGGTCGCTTCGAGAACACTGTCCAACCATCTCGTCCTCTGTTGTCCCCTTCTCCTTGTGCCCTCCATCTTTCCCAACATCAGGGTCTTTTCCAGGGAGTCTTCTCTTCTCATGAGGTGGCCAAAGTCTTGGAGCTTCAGCTTCAGGATCTGTCCTTCCAGTGAGCACTCAGGGCTGATTTCCTTCAGAATGGATCGGTTTGATCTTCTTGCAGTCCATGGGACTCTCAAGAGTCTCCTCCAGCACCAGAATTCAAAAGCTGGTGGGACAACTCACATTTGGCACTATGCAGGCATTAACAAATCTCTGCACATGAAGTCTTGCGTGCTCCCAAACATTTTGGAATCCTGCCAGTGACCCCCGAGTCTTGAATGCCCAGCTTACGCCAGACCCAAGGAGATATAGTACACAAAATATATGTGGACCTACTGAAGAGTTGCAAGAAAAACTCTTTCTATATTTTACTTCTTTGCTTCTGCCACGCTGCCCCCCCCCCCCGCTGCAACTGAAAAGAGCAGCATTGCTATCAAGTAGAAAACCAGGCTGACAGCACTTTTAAAGTGCTGCCTAGGACTCTCGTACCTACGAGACCGCCTCTCCTGGTATGCCCCACGGAGGACCTTAAGGTCCATAAATAGCAAGACTCTAGAGGTCCCAGGCCTTAAGGAAGTTAGATTAGCCTCAACCAGAGCCAGGGCCTTCTCAACACTGGCTCCAACCTGGTGGAACGCCCTGTTTCATGAGACCAGGGCCCTGCAGGATCTGATTTCTTTCCGCAGGGCCTGTAAGACAAAGCTGTTCCCGCTGGCCTTTGGCTTGGAATCAACTTCATCCCCTCCCCCCTCTTTCCTTTTTCCTCCTGTGATGGAACTCCTATTTGGGGACTTCCCTGGCATTTTTCTGGCCCATTTAGGACCAGTCTGGATAGTTGGCCTTGGTGAAGATTTGACAGTTTCTTCCCCAAATACTGCTCTTAACCACTACACCACACTGGCTCACGTGAGCAAAGGGTTTCTACTGGTTGGGTGCCAGCGTCTTCAAGGAAATAAAGCAATCACTCTACTAACTAGCCTGAAAATGTTTCAGACATGGGTTATCTCTAGCCCACAGAACAACCGTTAATGCTGAAGTTTTAGAGTGGGGGATAGAGAGCTATTCACTAGTGCCATCCTTTACCAGGTTCTTGGGATGTTCATAGCAGCACAGATGCAATGAGTCCTGAGACATGCAGTTTCCAGGATGCCTAACTGACAGTCATATTTAGGTACCATGGGAAAATTGCATTTCCCAGGGTCCCTGGTGCCCGAGATGCTGCTGTTGCTGGGATCGTGACGTCAGGGAATGAAGCCTTGTGGAATGGCCTCTGACAAAACTCCCCTACCCCTCACTGCTCCTGCCAAATAAATGAAAAGGTAGCCGTGGGTCAGAAATTCAGATCCCATCACACATCAGATGATGTCACCAGGAACACAACAGGGTCTGAATTCCAGAACTATGTTTGGGGAAAAGGCAAGTTTTTCAGAAATGACCTCATGTCTCCCATGCTCACTCCATCTTTTCTCATGAACCTTCCTAAGTAGGACTTGCTATCTAAGTGAGTGTTTAGAGATGGCTTTGAGAATGCCATCATTTGTTTTGGTTGTCTCATCTCCTTGGAATTCCTTCCATTGTACTTTGAGCATCTTGTGGCAATAAAAGTCCTCATTTCCCCTTTTGTTATTAATCGGAGAGGGATGGTCTCTTGAACATTGCAGTGCTTGCGAGAGGCACTCATCTGCTCTCATCTGTGTATTTGAAACAGGCTGCAACTCGGGTGGCCATGTGTCCTGTTTCAAAAAGGACAGTCCTCTCTTGGAAGGCAACCATGTACAGTGGTCCCTCGACTTACGAATTTAATCCGTTCCAAATGGACATTCGTAGGTCGAAAAGTTCGTAAGTCGAAAAAGCGATTTCCCATAGGAATGCATTGGGAGAAAAAATATTCGGAAAAATTCGTAAGTCAAGGAAACCGCATCTAAAATTCGTAAGTCGAGGAAACTGCATCTAAAACCGGCAATGGATTTCCATTCGGATGTCGAAAAATTCATAGGCGTGCGGCCACTTTTTTCATTCGTAAGTTGAAAAATTCAGATGTTGAGTATTTCGTAAGTCGAGGGACCACTGTAATAACAACAACAACAACAATTTATTATTTGTACCCCGCCCATCTGGCTGGGTCTCCCCAGCCACTCTGGGCGGCTTCCAGCAACATTAAAATACATTAACACATCACAGATTAAAAACTTCCCTAAACAGGGCTGCCTTCAGGTATTTTCTGAATGTCAGATAGTTGTTGATCCCTTTAACCTCTGCTGGGAGGGCGTTCCACAGGGCGGGCGCCACTACCGAGAAGGCCCTCTGCCTGGTTCCCTGTAGCTTTGCTTCCCACAGTGAGGGACCCACCAGAAGGCCCTCGGCGCTGGATCTCAGTGTCCGGGCTGAACGGTGGGGGTGGAGACGCTCCTTCAGGTATACAGGACCGAGGCCGTTTAGGGCTTTAAAAGTCAGCACCAACACTTAGCTAGCTTGAGAGCCAGTGTGGTGTAGTGGTTAAGAGCGGTGGATTCGTAATCCGGTGAACCGGGTTCGCTTCCCCGCTCCTCCACATGCAGCCGCTGGGTGACCTTGGGCTAGTCACACTTTTCTGAAGTCTCTCAGCCCCACTCACCTCACAGAGTGTTTGTTGTGGGGGAGGAAGGGAAAGGAGATTGTTAGCCGCTTTGAGACTCCTTCGGGTAGTGATAAAGCGGGATATCAAATCCAAACTCTTCTTCTTCTTCTTGCGGGTATTACTGGTAACGGCAAGCTCCTCTAACAGTAGATGATGATGAAGATGATGAAGATGATGGTGGTGGTGATTATCATCATCATTGTTATCAGATGGGCGGGGTATAAATAATAAATTATTATTATTATTATTATTATTATTATTATTATCATCATCATCATCATTATCATTATTATTTGAATTTATATACCGCCCTATACCCAGAGGTCTCAGGGCAGTTCACAAAACAGATCACAATATATAAAATAAAAACAATAACCCAATAATACACACACACCCCAAAAAAGAGCCACATTTTAAAAGGGTATAGGATGTCCATCATGTCAACCAAAGACCTGGTTAAAAAAGAACGCTTTGGCTTGGCGCCTAAAGGTGTATAATGAAGGTGCCAGGCAATCTTCCCTGGGGAGAGCATTCCACAGACAGGGAGCCACTGCAGAGAAGGCCCCGTTCTCGTGTTGCCACCCTCCGGACCACTAGAGGAGGAGGCACACGAACAAAGGCCTCGGAAGTTGATCTCAGGGTCTGGGTAGGTTCATTTGGAAAGAGGCGGTCCATGAGGTATTGCGGTCCTGAGCTGTTTAAAGGTAAAAGGACCCCTGACCGTTAGGTCCAGTCGCGGACGACTCTGGGGTCGCAGCGCTCATCTCACTTTATTGGCCGAGGGAGCCAGCGTACAGCTTCCGGGTCATGTGGCCAGCATGACTAAGCCGCTTCTGGCGAACCAGAGCAGCGCACGGAAACGCCGTTTACCTTCCAGCCGGAGCTGTACCTATTTATCTACTTGCACTTTGTGCTTTTGAACTGCTAGGAGCTGGGACTGAGCAATGGGAGTTCACCCCGTCGCAGGGATTCGAACCGCCGACCTTCCAATCAGCAAGCCCTAGGCGCTGTGGTTTAACCCACAGAGCCACCCGCGTCCTACCCTGAGTCGTTTAGATGCCTTCAAATAGTTATTGGCTGTCTTATTATCCATCAAGCCCCACCCTCGGCTTTAAAATCTAAAAGACATGGCACAAAAGAAGAAAGGGAGGAGGAGGGAAGAGAAAATGGGGCAGCTAATATCTATTTTATTCAAAAGATTTCTACAGTTGGGCCGATGAGCACTTACTGTTCCCAACCCTAACCCTGCGGAAAGCCATCTAATTAGACTTTAATTTGATTTTGACCTGTTTTTAGGAGGTAATTTAATTATTATTTGATTTTATACTAATGTTATATATCTGATGTTAGCTGCCCTGAGCCCGACTTCGGCCAGGGAGGGTGGGATATAAATAAAAGTTGTTTATTATTATTATTATTATTACTACTACTACTACTACTACTACTACTCCTAGTTTTTACCTAAAAAAGATATGCCAAGCAGCTTACAGCGAAACACTCATCAGAAACAGTGCAATCAAACAAAAGTAGCAGGTAAAAGCAGCAAGATCAATGAATTAAAACATACACCACTCTGGGCAGCTTCCAACAGAACATTAAAATACAATAATCTATTAAACATTAAAAGCTTCCCTAAACAGGGTTGGCTTCAGATGTCTTCTAAAAGTCAGGTAGTTGTTTTTCTCTTTGACATCTGGTGGGAGGGCGTTCCACAGGGCGGGTGCCACTACCGAGAAGGCCCTCTGCCTGGTTCCCTGTAGCTTTGCTTCTTGCAGTGAGGGAACCGCCAGAAGGTCCTTGGAGCTGGACCTCAGTGTCCGGGCTGAACGATGGGAGTGGAGACGCTCCTTCAGGTATACAGGATCTGATCAAAGGCTTTGCAATCAGAAAGAGCAGGATAAAATTACAAATAAAGCGGAAGTATAGAAAAATAAAAATTATTTTCCATCTTACCGTGGGTTTTGCTTCATTTAAAAAAAAAATATTTTATGGTTTATTCTTCTTTATATTTTGAATCAGATATATATGAGGACACCCAAATTCTTTTAAGTGCTTAAAAAGGTAAAGGTAAAGGGACCCCTGACCATTAGGTCCAGTCGCAGACGACACTGGGATTCTGGCGCTCATCTCGCGTTAGTGGCCGAGGGAGCCGGCGTACAGCTCCTGGGTCATGTGGCCAGCAGGACTAAGCAGCTTCTGGCGAACCAGAGCAGCACACGGAAACGCCGTTTACCTTCCCGCTGGAGCAGTACCTATTGATCTACTTGCACATTGACGTGCTTTCGAACTGCTAGGTGGGCAGGCGCTTAGGGCCTCTAAAAGTCTTAATCCAGCCCTGGATAAAGAACCATAAGATGAGAGAGCGAAGCTCATGGGCACCACTAAAAACCTTCATGGGCACCACGACACCCACGGGCACCAGGTTGGCAACTCCTGCTAGACAATACTGAGCTTGATGGACCAATGATCTGACTCAGTATGTTCCTAAGATGGAGTCAACTGCCAGTCTGATCAGGTCTCATCCTTCATCCCAGGCAGAAAAATATGTAGGGCCAGCTCTGCTTAAAAAAAAAAAAAAAGCTTCTCCCCCTTTTGCTCTGCATCTACCATCTATCCATTTTCTTTGGTAACCCCAAATTCTCCCACAATGAGAAGAGGGGCAGAGGGAAATATCTCTCTCCAACTCCAGACGGTTCCTAATTTCATAAACTTTGGTACAGCAATTACACACACGATAATTCAAAAGAAAGGAGATCCTCATAAAACAACATCAGACGGAGGCTTAACAAGTTAAATTTCTGAGGTGAAAGCTGGCACAAGCCGCTCAGCCGCCTGACACGACGCAGCTGCAAAACGTTTGCATCTTCAGAAGTGGGTATTTCGCCCCAGAGTGGAGAGATGAAAAAACGATGGGTTGCAGTGACCAGGAGCGAGGTCAATTTGTTCTGAGCGTCTCCATCTGGTTTGCTCTTTTGGGGTTTGCATCTCCAGGAACGAGCTGTTCGAAGACGCTTTGACATGACGGTCTCCATGCAGGCGAAAGAGGAAGGGCCGTTCCGTTAGAAGTGGCTGCCCCGGAAATGTCTGGCTCACATTTTTGTCATTAAGCTTCGTATCCCAACAAGAAGGCTGGTTTGCCACCTCCAGCAGCCCACTTACCCAATGGTGGCTACCTGACATTCAGTATCCCTCTGAAAACATCAGTGACCAGACTTCCCAGGGCTGTGAAATCACCCGAGGGCAGAAACGGTTGGTGTGGTGAAGAGGAGACATGGCGCTGCAATGAGCAGGGCAATGGTGAGGTCAGGGCTGTACAGAACCGCTGGTGGAGTCAAACCAGACTGAGACCTCCCTTCCACAGTGCCTCCTGGGACAGCTCCATTGGTACAGCATAGAATCATAGAATTGTAGAGTTGAGAGGGACCCTGAAGGTCATCCAGTCCAACCCCCTGCAATGCAGGAATAATAATAATAATAATTTATTATTTGTACCCCGCCCATCTGGCTGGGTCCACCCAGCCACTCTGGGCGGCCTCCAACAGATATTAAAATACATTAAAATATCACAGGTTAAAAACTTCCCTCAACAGGGCTGCCTTCAGGTATTTTCTGAATGTCAGATAGTTGTTTATCTCTTTGACCTCTGATGGGAGGGCATTCCACAGGGCGGGCGCCACTACCGAGAAGGCCCTCTGCCTGGTTCCCTGTAGCTTGGCTTCTCGCAGTGAGGGAACCGCCAGAAGGCCCTCGGCGCTGGACCTCAGTGTCCAGGCAGAATGATGGGGGTGGAGATGCTCCTTCAGGTATACAGGACCGAGGCCATTTTGGGCTTTAAAGGTCAGCACCAACACTTTGAATTGTGCCCAGAAACATACTGGGAGCGAGTGTAGGTCTCGGCATCCACTCCCAGTCACCAGTCTAGCTGCTGCATTCTAGATTAGTTGTAGTTTCCGGGTCACCTTCAAAGGTAGCCCCACATAGAGCGCATTGCAGTAATCCAAGCAGGAGATAACCAGAGCATGCACCACTCTGGCGAGACAGTCCACGGGCAGGTAGGGTCTCAGCCTGCGTACCAGATGGAGCTGGTAGACAGCTGCCCTGGACACAGAATTAACCTGCGCCTCCATGGACAGCTGTGAGTCCAAAATGACTCCCAGGCTGCGCACCTGGTCCTTCAGGGGCACAGTTACCCTATTCAGGACCAGGGAGTCCCCCACACCCGCTCGAATCTTAACTAAAGCATCCATGACAGATGGCCATCCAACCTCAGCTTAAAAACCTCCAAGGAAGGAGAGTCCACCACCTCCCAAGGGAGACTGTTCCACTGTCAAACAGCTCTTAATGTCAGAAAATATTTTCCTGATGTTTAGTCGGAATCTCCTTTCTTGTAACTTGAAGCCATTGGTTTGAGTCCTACCCTCCAGAGCAGGAGAAAACAAGCTTGCTCCATCTTCCGTGGGGCAGCCCTTGACATGTTTGAAGGTGGCTATCATATCTCTTCTCAGGCTCCTCTTTTCCAGGCTAAGCATAAGTTCGAGCCCCACAATGGGCAAAAAATTCCTGCATTGCAGGGGGTTGGACTAGATGACCCTCGTGGTCCCTTCCACTTCTACAACATAGCTGTCAACTTTCAGATTTGAAAATAAGGGATGCCGCGAGGGCGGTGCAATAGCACCAAGTAGCCTCGCCACCCTGAACTCCAGAGACTGCGCGCGAACGGGTGAGCGAAAGAGCGAGCGTGTAGACGGCAGGCAGGCTGTCTGTCTGGTTGGGCGTGAGGGTCTGGCTGCACAAGGCATGCAAGCTCCGCCCCCAGTCGGTCTCAGACTCCTTATTGGCAGCCGAGCAACACAGCTGAGGAACCTCCCTGGCCAGCAGGGAGGGAGAGGAGCTGCTTCCTTGGAAATCCGGGAAATTTAAGGGATATCAACAATCCGTGATAGCAGCGGGAAATGGCTTTGGAATAAGGGAGTTTCCCGCAAAAAAAGGGAGGGTTGACAGCTATGTTCTACAATGCTGTGATTCTATGATTCTGTACTGCAGCCTGACACAGGGTAGTCTGGGAAAACCTTTAAGGTGATAAGTACATAAGCCTTGCAGCTTGATCAGGTCAAGGACCCATCTGGTCCAGTATCCTGTTCTCACAGTTGCCAACTAGATGCCGATATGAGAAGCTAACGAACTGGACTTGAGCGCAACAACTGTAAATCTCAGCACTGGGTATTTGGAGGCATAGTGTCTTCAACAGGCACTATTTGTGAAACGTGGATCACTTCTAAACGCCATCTCCAACTCCTCGAAAGATTCCATCAATGGTGTCTCCAAAAAATGTTACACGTCACCTGGGAAGACAGGCGAACTAATGCCAGTGTACTGGAAGAAGAATCCAGTGTCGAAGCAATGATTCTTCAACAACAACTTCGTTGGACTGGGCATGTTGTTCAGATGCCTGATTATCATCTTCCAAAGCAACTACTCTATTCCAAACTTTAAAACGGAAAGCGTCATGCTGGTGGTCAACAAAAGAGATTCAAAGACTCTCTCAAGACAAATCTAAAATAATGTAGTATAATCACCAACAATTGGGAAACACTGGCCTGAGAGCGCTCCAGTTGGACTTTGAAGACCCTCAAACTCAGGACGCAAGGGAGAAATGTGCTAAGAGGAAGGCACGCTTGGCAAATCCACACCGTGATCAGCTCCCGCCCGGAAACCCATGTCCCCACTGTGGAAAGACGTGTGGATCCAGAATTGGCCTCCATAGTCACTTATGGACTCACGTTTAAAACTGTTTATGGAAGACATTCTTACTCTGCTACGAGTGATCGAAGAAGAAGAAGAAGAAGAAGAAGAAGAAGAAGAAGAAGAAGAAGAAGAAGAGGCCTTCAACAGGGGAGATAGAATGCAGCCATTCATGGCTGGTAGCCTTTCATAGCCTTAGGCTCCAGAAATCTGATTATGCCAACTAGGTTTTCAATGGTAGCCTCATTTTGTCTCTTCCCAACCAATGCATACATGTAGAGTATCTTACATGCATGCAGATGGTCTCAGGTTCAATTCCCAAGGGCACCTCCAGGTAGGACTGCAAACGTCCCCTGCCTGAAACACTGGAGGCTTGCTGCCAGTCCGTGCAGACAATACTGGGCTAGATGGACCAGTGGTCTGACTCATCAGTATAAGGCAGCTTCTTCTGCCCATCCTTTGGCATCGTCAACAGCAGCCAAAGCAAATTAATCACCATTATCATCTGTTCCCGGCCGTTTATTTACAGAAGGCGAGAGCCAAGTTTGCAGGGCTGATATCCGACCACTGTTTGCCTATCAGCAGTTTCCCTGAGCTGCCATCGGCTGACCCATATCGAAAGCGCGATAGGAAACAACCTTCATTTATTCAGACGCTGTTTTCGGAGAAATGGATCTCTGCAAACTGTCCAAATAAACAGAAGGGCTTTGAAGCGCTAATCGGGAGTCATTAGCTTTGTTCTCTTGCCTCCTTCTCTCCCTTTTCCTCGCTGGGCTTTTGTTTCGTCAGACATGATCATTTGTTTTTGGTGATAGACTGGATTAAATTAATTGAGGCTTAGAACAATATACATTTCCTCTTGCAGCTACTTTCTCTGCCAAGGCGATCTTATCAGTCTCATTAGGCTGACAGCTTCCACTTCCATGGCAATCCTTTTTACGGCAGATATTATACAATCTTATGTTTTTTAAAAATAAATAAATAAAATAAAACTCTGAATCATCAGAAATCCATCCAAACTGGTTTGCATTTATGTTAATTCGCTATTTAGAAACCCACCTCTCTTTCCTTCCCCTCCTCTACGAATCGTAGACTCATAAGCAAAGTCAGGCCAAAGAAAGGCCCATCTGGTCCAGCGCTCTCTTCTCACAGGGGCCACCCAGGTGACTGCAGGGAGCCAGCAAGCAGGATTCGAACACAAGACCAACTCTTCTCCCCTGTAGTTTCCAGCAACTGGCATTCAAAAGCATGGCTGCCTCCGACTGTGGAGACAGAGCATAGTCAAAATGGCTAGTAGCCATCGATAGCCCTCTCCTCCATGAATTTTAATTATTATTATTTTATTATTCATACCCCGCTCATCTGACTGGGTTGCCCCAGCCACTCTGGGCGGCTTCTAACATATATAAAAACATAATAAAACATTAAACACTCAAAAAAAGCCTTCCCTTTACAGGGCTGCCTTCAAATGTCTTCTAAACGTTGCATGGTTACTTATCTCCTTGGCTCCTGGGTCACATAACTCCATACTTCCCAACATTTCTCCAATGAAAAGAGGGACGTCCTAAGGCAGTGATGGCTAACCTTGACACTCCAGATGTTTTGGGACTACAACTCCCATCATCCCTGACCACTGGTCCTGTTAGCTAGGGATGATGGGAGTTGTAGTTCCAAAACATCTGGAGTGTCAAGGTTAGGCTTCACTGTCCTAAGGAAAAGCGGGACATCCCGGGATCAAATCAGAAACTGGGACGGCTTCTGTAAATCCAGGACTGTCTCTGGAAAATAGGGACACTGGGAGGGTCTTAGTTGGTGGCCTTCATGGTCCTGTGGGAGCAAGTCCCATAGCTGATCGACATGCTGCCTAAAGGACTTTTTGAACATCCAAAAATTCGAGAGATTGCAGCCTTCCAAGTACATGTTCTAATCTTCTTCTTTCTTCTTCTTCTTTGGCAATCCCTCATAGCCGAGTAAGATTGTCTTCCATAAACATGGTTTTAACCGTGAGTCCGTATGTGACTGTCTTCCATACAGTGAGTCCGTAAGTGACTGTGGAGGCCAATTCTGGATCCACACGTCCTTCCACAGTGGGGACATGGGTTTCCGGGCGGGAGTTGATCACGGTGTGGATTTGCCAAGCGTGCCTTCCTCTTAGCACATTTATCCCTTGCGTCCTGAGTTCGAGTGTCTTCTAAGCGCATGACACCTTTTGTTATGTACTGAGTTGAATAGGATTGAAAAAGCAGCAGTCTGATTGGTCCTAGAACAATAGGATTCAGAATGCAGCAGTCTGATTGGTCCTAGAACAATAGGATCCAGAATGCAGCAGCCTGGTTGGTCCTAGAACAATAGGATCCAGAATGCAGCAGTTCGATTGGTCTGCAGGAGCCACCCAATCCAGCTCCAGCTGGAAGTGAATCCGCAACCTGATTGGCTTACAGGAGTATCCGGGAATTAGCCAATCACGTGGGGCCCATTGTGTAAATAATGTATATAAAGCAGACATTCTGGGGAAACTGGCATTCCTTTCCTTACTACTATGAGCTGAATAAAGAGCATGAAATCCACACTCGACTCCGAGTATATTTCACCTTTGGTCAAGGCTGTTCTCCAACTGGAGCGCTCGCGGGCAAGTCTTTCCATTTTCAAGTTCAGCAAATTTGCCTTGAGACAGGCTTAATAATATAGTAGGATAACAGCAGCATGGGTTTCATAGTCAGAAACACCCCTCCAAAGTCAGGGAAGAGGAAGACCCCGCCCCGCATCCCACCTTTCGAAATTTCCCTGGCATTTTCTCTCCCCTTTCATAATTTCCAAGTGCAAATTGATGGAGAAAGGTGGAGGGAGACAGCGGGAGAAATATTCAGCCCTGCACTACTTCATATGTCAGCAACAGCTCCCATCAACAAGAACCGTCTGTTCGGCGTTCAAAGTTCCCTCTTACCTTGACTCACATTTATGCAACAAACATGAAATAATTTCCAATAAAAGAGGGCTTTTATTTATATATTTTTAAAAAAACAACCAACCCAAACAAAATAGAGGAGAGCAGATTTGTTTGCCGGCTGTTCAGCCAAACTGCACTCACAAAGGTAATCCTGAACTTTCGTCTCTTGTGACTTCAGTTTAGGGTGATGTCATCCGTGTGGTGGCATCGGAGTAGTTTTCCAAGAGGGCAAAAAAGAGGGAGAGGGAGTGCGTTATGAAATGTGTTCTTCACAAGTGAGCATTGGGAGCAGGTCATGGTGATCTTAGCATTGATACGTCTTGTCCTTGCAAAAGATAGATTTCGACACCCACACCCACAAACATCATACTGAATTTCCTATGGAGAAAGATGCAGGTGGACAGATGTAGAATTGGTTGCAATTCTATGGTACCTGGGTGCAGCGTCATAGGAACAGAGGAACTGGCTTTATACTGAGTCAGATCATTGATATTATTATTATTATTATTATTATTATTATTATTATTATTAACAGAAGTACTGTACTGTTTTTGGGGGACAGGGTGCGAGCGGGTGTGGGGGACTCCCTGGTCCTGAATGGGGTAACTGTGCCCCTGAAGGACCAGGTGCGCAGCCTGGGAGTCATTTTGGACTCACAGCTGTCTATGGAGGCGCAGGTTAATTCTGTGTCCAGGGCGGCTGTCTACCAGCTCCATCTGGTGCGCAGCCTGAGACCCTCCCTGCCCGCAGACTGCCTCGCCAGAGTGGTGCATGCTCTAGTTACTTCCTGCTTGGACTACTGCAATGCGCTCTACGTGGGGCTACCTTTGAAGGTGACCCGGAAACTGCAATTAATCCAGAATGCGGCGGCTAGACTGGTGACTGGGAGCAGCCGCCGGGACCACATAACACTGGTCCTGAGAGATCCACATTGGCTCCCAGTACGTTTCCGAGCACAATTCAAAGTGTTGGTGCTGACCTTTAATGCCCTAAACAGCCTCAGTCCAGTATACCTGAAGGAGCGTGTCCACCCCCACCGTTCAGCCCGGACACTGAGATCCAGCGCCGAGGGCCTTCTGGTGGTTCCCTCGTGCGAGAAGAAAGGTTACAGGGAACCAGGCAGAGGGCCTTCTCGGTAGTGGCACCCGCCCTGTGGAACGCCCTCCCAGCAGAGGTCAAAGAGATAAACAACTATCTGACATTCAGAAAATACCTGAAGGCAGCCCTATTTAGGGAAGTTTTTAACTTGTGATATTTTAATGTATTTTAATGTCTGTTGAAAGCCGCCCAGAGTGGCTGGGGAAACCCAGCCAGATGGGCGGGGTATAAATAATAAATTATTATTATTATTATTATTATTATTATTATTATTATTATTATTATTATATTATTATTATAATAAAGATAAATGTGTGAATTTTATTATTGTATTCTTATAAAACTAATAAAAAATGATTATAAACAAACAAAAAACAAAACAAAAACAAAGTATATACATGTGGATCTACCCCATATGGGGGGTTAATCCCAGTGTCTGCAGACTGGCAGTCACTGCAGCTCACACAACGAAAGGAAGATGGAAAAGAGGGAGGAGGGCTGTGTGTCTTGTGGTTTTGTTACCTGCACAGGTAAGGTCACGCCCACCTCTAGTCATATGCAAGAGGAAGTATGTACCAGCTCAGGAGGAAACAGGAAGTTCCAACTGGCTGGATCAAACATCCCCTTGCAAGTCCACTCTAGGAAAACAAGGAATGTTGTACTTGACTGCTATCTATGCATCACAGGGGGCGGCAACCTAAGGCCCATGGGCCACAAGCAGCCCACGGGGGTCGTTTAACCAGCTGCCCCCAAACTGAGCCACCCGCTTGGTGAGTCCCTGCCCACTGCACTAAACTGGCACAGCGCGGCGCAGGACTCGCTTCCGCGGTGCTGAAAATCGCGTCTGCGCAGATGCAGACCCCAGAAATCGCGTCTGCGCGGACGCAGATGCCGGAAATCGCGTGCGTGCGCAATCCGGCCCACAGAAGGATCTCTGCTGGAGTGAACCGGCTCAGACGAGGTAAATCTTGCAGACCCCCTGATGTATCACATCCCACAGACCCAAAGGACTGGAGGGAAATGGACAGAGCACACATGCGCATTCAACTGCCTAGTGGCGTCTGCATCACGCAGGAGGCTGCAGCCACAGAGATATGGTGAAGCTATTTTCAACAGAGCCCAGAGATGGAAGCAGGCAGTTGTATTGAGGCAGTACCAGGTGTATCAATTTTGCTGCCGGGGCAACCCCCCCTGTGGCCCCCTCCCCACACTATGCCGCTGTATCCATGACAGGCGCCCACCCAACCTTGGCTTAAAAACCTCCAATGAGAGTCTGTTATCTCCCAGGGGAGACCGTTCCACTGTCAATCAGCTTTTGCTGTCAGAAAGTTCTTCCTGTTTACGTCTGTTAGAGTTTAATCAATTTTTCATTGTTATGAATTATGTTTTCGTATTTTATCTGTTTTTGTTTTCATTTGTTTAGGCCACTTTGAGTCTGAGGGAAAGGAATAACAATAATAATAATAATAATAATAATAATAATAATAATAATAATATTTTTTAAATTTGTACCCCGCCCATCTGGCCGGGCGGCTTTCAACAAAGCAATAAAATACAATAAAATACATCTTATACCGTTTTGGCTTTTTATAGCTGTGACTTCCGTCAAACCTTCCTTATGATATTCTAATATCTGTTCCTTATAACTATATTTCCTTAATCAATCATTGTTTTATATTATTACTTTCTAAAAATTGATCACTATATCTTCGTATTAACAACAATATTTCTTCTTACTCTACAAAGCTTCTTGCAGTTCTACCAACATATTCAATTGAATACAATTATCCTTTAAATAGTCTGCAAATTTAGTCCAGTCTTTGATGAACTTCTGGTCCCGCTGTTCGCGGATTCTCCCCACACATGTATATACTTTGTAACTAAGTCTGCCTTCAGGGATCCATCTGTGAACTGAATGTGTGAGTAAACTTATTTTATACACTTTACACAAGATTGTGCCATGTCTATTCTATTAAGAGGGATTAAAGAGGTCTTACTAGGAATCTGATATTGAGAAGCTTAAACAAGCTTGCAACCAGCTACCTGCTGTGCGTTTAAAAGGGGAATGTAAAACTCTGCTAAATTATAGAACTTGCTAGTGCAAGTTAGGAAGGATATTAATAAACAATATATCCTCTCCTGTCTCCCTGAACATTCCCACAGGGTCCCTTCCAACTCTACAAGTCTATGACTCTAAAACAATTTTTAAAAATCTATTAAAATACAGATAATAAAAACAGCACAGCATTAATTAATTAAAATGGCCTTGAAACCCTCTTCACCTGCACCACTGGTTAAAGCTCATATTCTGTCCAATAGGTTTTGCCCCACTGACTCTGAACAACCCATTTCAATCCAAATGGAAAACAACATCGGGGGGGGGGGTTATCGATGCCATCAGGACCGGTGTCAGGGTTTTTGGCGCCCTAGGCGAGGGGGCGGGGCACCGTACGTCATGCGCAATGACGTACGGTGCCCCGCCCCCTGCCCGCCGGGCACCCCGCGCTCCCGCGATTTTCACCGCTGGTTGGGGCGGCACGGGGTGGCGGCGGGGGGCGGTTTTTGCCCCAACCTGCTCGCTCCGCCGCTGGTTGGGGCGGTGGCGGGGGGGCGGCAGGGGGCGGCGGGCAGGCTGCCCAACGCCCCCTCCATTTTGGCGCTCTAGGCAACCGCCTAGTTCGCCTAAATGGAAGCGCCGGCCCTGGATGCCATACATGGTTTAGGATACACTTATTCTAAAGTGGGTATTAGACAATGAATCAGAGACATGGAATTCCACACACCCCCACCCCAAAAAAAACAACCCTGAGTTTGAGAGCATGCCATCTCAACTATAAGGACAATGTGGGAGCATTTATAATGCCAAAATATATGTCAAATTTATCAGTCCCCAAATATAGGAAAGCTTTTATGTTAACCGGATTAAATGTTTTACCTTCTGCACTCATAAAAAGGCATATATAACAGCTGCCTTTATCGTGACCTCCGTAAACAGTTCATTACCCCATCCTTTTAAAAAAGCAAAAAAAAACCAGGGGGAACTGAAGCATTTTATTTCAAATGCCTATTATCAGATAGAAACCATCTGATGTAGCAAGAGTCTGTGAATCTGCTATTACTTGCAGGAAAATGATGATCAACCAAGGAAAACAAGCCCAGGACAGAGGCGTCATTACTATTAAGTTTATGAAATCTTGTATTTCGGACGCATTTCTCTTCTTCACCGGTTCGGTTGGATTGTTTTAGTAACAGGTTACAAGGCAAGGCTCCCTGGCACACTTGTTGCCCCCAGTTCCTGCCCGCACTTGGCATTATCCCATCCACGTAGAAACGCCCCCCACCCCACCCCAGAAATGGCCGGATTGAGGTTTGACAAGGCCCTAAGCTACTGAAGGTAATGGGGCCCTTTATATGTCCAGCTGTCCTTTCTCAACAACAAATTGTCCCTGTTTTCTGTGTTGAATATATGCTATATGGTAATTGATGGACCTAATAGGTATCTAAAGCCATTTGCACATAACAAAATAATAATAATAATAATAAATTTTTATTTATACCCCGCCCTTCCTAGCCAAGACCGGGCTCAGAGCAGCTAACAGCCATAAAATCACAGCAAAACATACAAAACAATCAATTAAAAGGCAAGTTAAAATACGATTTAAAATTTAAAATGCAGCCTCATCTTTAAGTAGCCCACCAATCAAACCATAAAGGAATGAAACCATAAAGGAATGAAACAATTATTCAGTTCAAATAATTGTTGAACTGAAACACAATTAAGAAGTATATTAACAAAAAGGTAAAGGTAAAGGACCCCTGACAGTTAAGTCCAGTCGCGGACAACTCTGGGGTTGCTGCGCTCATCTCGCTCTACAGGCCGAGGGAGCCGACATACAATTAAGAAGTATCTTACTAGTGAAATAATTATTAAGCTCTAACTTCAAATGATGTAGGTTTTATTTTATTTGTTTTTTATCTTATATTTGGAAATGTACATCCAGGTTTTTTTCCCCTTTAAATTTTTTGGGGGGCCCAAGAGAGTGGGGCCCCAAGCTATAGCTTGTTTAGCTTATACGTAAATCCGGCACTGCCCACCAACCTCCACATTAACCCCAGTCGCTCGCCAGCACTGAAAAGAGGATCAGCAACTGAGTAAGTTTTGCCAGGCTTGGTAAAGGTAAAGGGACCCCTGAGCATTAGGTCTAGTCGTGACTGACTCTGGGGTTGCGGCACTCATCTCGTGTTATTGGCCGAGGGAGCCGGCGTACAGCTTCCGGGTCATGTGGCCAGCATGACTAAGCCGCGTCTGGCGAAACCAGAGCAGCGCACAGAAACACCGTTTACCTTCCCGCCGGAGCGGTACCTATTTATCTACTTGCACTTTGATGTGCTTTGGAACTGCTAGGTTGGCAGGAGCAGGGACCGAGCAACGGGAGCTCACCCTGTCGCAGGGATTCGAACCGCCGACCTTCTGATCGGCAAGCCCTAGGCTCTGTGGTTTAACAAACAGCGCCACCTGGGTCCCTGCCAGGCTTGGTACTGAAGGCCAAATGTCTGCTGCTTTCCAGGACGAAGGCCGAGACCATTAGCCTTGCTGTAAAAACACATCCGCGCTGGGCTTCTTTCATCCAAAAGGCAGTTTACAAACTCTGCCTTATCACCGAGGGAATGTTTATCTTGTTGCTCTGTAAGAGCATTCCAAGGAAGGCAACAGTAGCTAATGAAATTAAGCAAGATACTTGGCAATCGTCATTTGCTTCTTCTTTTTTAATCCCTCCATTTAAAAAAGAAGAAGAAAACCTTCCAAAATTTGAAAGAGTTCAGAGTAACACAAGAGAGTCATTTATGTAAAGCCAGCCATTCTCCATTGAGTTGAAAACTACCTCAGTCGTAATTCAGTACTGTAAGGCAGTGCTCCCCAACCTTTTTATCGTCGCGGAACAGTCAACGTTTGATCATTTTACCACGGCCCGCTGAGGGGGGGACCTTGATTGTTTATATTTTAGATTGTTTTGATGTCATAATTTTAATTTAATTGTATTTAAACATGCCTTCAAAATAAAATACAGTTACACCCAAAAATGAATATAAAGTGATTTAACATTTTAACACCACAGTAAATAAAATTTAATGTTCCTTGGGCGGCCCGGTACCATTTGATCCACGGACCGGTACCGGGCCGTGGACCGGGGGTTGAGGACCACTGCAGCAATGGATTTACCTGGCAAGTCTGTCGATCGGTCGATAGATCGATCAAATATATTTCTTAGAATATTTATGCATTTTTGTTGCTCAGATCCCCAAGACAGCTAACAATACAGAGTAACACAAAGCGCTCTCTCTCTCTCTCTCTCTCTCTCTCTCTCTCACACACACACACACACACACACACATACACACACACACACACACACACAACCAGACAGAGGTATATTGGATGGAGTATGCAAGGGAGCACAGCTCTGGGACTCTTTACCAAACAGGACCAACGATGTCATCAGCTACAGCATCTTTCTTCGGCAAAGTGCATGAAGTGATAACGAGGCTTTCAAGTTTACTGGATTTTAGTTTTGCAACCAGCTGAGTATTCCGAATGTGCGGCCAGAGGGGGTGCATCCACACTTACCTTCTTGCCCAGGCATAGGCAAACTCCGGCCCTCCAGATGTTTGGGACTACAATTCCCATCATCCCTGACCACTGGTCCTGTTAGCTAGGGATGATGGGAATTGTAGTCCCAAACATCTGCCGGGCCGGAGTTTGCCTATGCCTGTTCTTGCCCGCACGCTTTCTAGCTCCACGCTTCAAAGCACTGTGTTTGAGCGCTTGTGGTTTCGTGCCCTGGTTCTTTCCTTGCAAAAACCCTCTCTTTAATGCTGAATTGGAACCAACAGCAATTTGGGTTTGTTCGTTTTTGGCACCAGGGCAAACAAAAAAAAGAAGCGCTCAGACACGGTCCTTTAAAGTACAGACCTGTGCCTTGAAATGTGGCACAAAAAGATGTCTGGATTAGAATTGTTGAGTTGGAAGGGACCCCAAGGGTCATCTAGTCCAACCCCCTGCAATGCAGGAATAGTCCTGAGTGGATAAATGTGAATATGCTGGCAAGACCCTGTCTAGCCCCCACTGAGTCTATACATCGAGTCTCCTCCCTTTGGAAGATCTCAGGATCCGTGCGTTGAGCCTCCTCTCTTCCATCAGGCCTTCTTTGCAAAGATTACACCCTGAGCTATGGTTGCCATATTCCCAAAAATGAAAGTCAGGACAAAGTTGTTGAGCTTTTTTAGGGAACATCTCCAAATAAATAAAACGTTCTTGGACTTTTCTACGATTTTTTTAAAAGCATTTTGTAAAAAAAACAGCAGAAGCTTTCCTTTTGGAAATTATAGAACTACCTAAACTGTATGGAAACTTATTCATGTGTGCTACTATAGTGGCGGGACCCAGGTGGCGCTGTGGGTTAAACCACAGAGCCTAGGGCTTGCTGATCAGAAGGTCGGCAGTTCGAATCCCCGCGACGGGGTGAGCTCCCGTTGCTCGGTCCCAGCTCCTGCCAACCTAGCAGTTCGAAAGCATGTCAAAGTGCAAGTAGATAAATAGGAACCGCTCCGGCGGGAAGGTAAACGCCGTTTCCGTGCACTGCTCTGGTTCGCCAGAAGCAGTTTAGTCATGCTGGCCACATGACCTGGAAGCTGTACGCTGGCTCCCTCGGCCAATAAAGCGAGATGAGCGCCGCAACCCCAGAGTCGGACACGACTGGACCTAATGGCCAGGGGTCCCTTTACCTTTACCTTTACCTTACTATAGTGGCAAGAATGTTACTTGCCCAAAAATGGAAAGAAGCAGAAGTCCCAGCAAAGGAAGAATGGATACAAAAACTTATGGAATATGCAGAAATGGCTAAACTTACTGAAAGTATAAAAATGGAAATGGTTTATTGAATATTTACAGATAAATTTTAAACAGATAACAACATTGGCAGGATTATTGTAATAACCTGCAGTTTTATAAGAGTATATGTTTAAAGCAGATGAATAAATAAGCAAATTAAGTTAATTTGGATATGCAGAAGATATTGCAGATAAATTTCAGGAGCCGCAGAAAGTGGGGGCGAGGAAGTCGAGTTTTGAAATGTTAAAAGGATTGTAAAATCAGTGAAATGTATAAATCTGAAAAGCATAAATAGAATTTAAAACCAAAATAAAATAAAATAAATTGCCCTACTTCCCATACGTCCGGGCTTTCCCAGACATTTCTGCCAATTCAGTGAAAATCTGCACGGATGCCATTTCGCTGCCTGATTCCCAGATGTGTCGGGGGAAACCCACCCAGAGCATCTTTGCATTTCTGAATTCTTATGCCCAGGGCCTCCCCACTCCTGCCAGGTTTTCTGCATGATGGCCATGCCCAGGTCCTCCTATAATTCCTCTGCCCAGAGCCTGTGCACCGTTTCTGCATACGGCCTGCAAACCACAGACCCCATCCCCTGCCCTCTGCATGTTCCGCAGGTCCAAACGGGTCATACGAACAGGGCGATAAGTTTGTCCAAAAACCATAGCAATGCTTGTTAGCACAGACACTCACAAATTAGCTTTCGACAGGAACAGCATTTCCAAGGTGTTCCCTTACAGCTCCGACAACAGCAGGTATATTAAAGGCCGCGCCGTAAAGAGCCAAGGAAAAGCTATTTGGGAACTAAATTATCCCAGCTGTGTCCCTTGGATGGAAGTCAACCATATTCAGAAACCACATGCATCAAACCCATTGGCTAAATCGCCTTGTAGACAGGACGTCTCGAGTTTCTATCCAAAGTGGCTATACTCTCTGTTTAAAATAGAAATGCAATTCCTCTCGCCCTGTTTACTTAGCCTATTTACAAATAGCCTTTTTTATTTTTTTGCTTCTGTGAAAGGGTTCGCTGAGTTGCTGGAGGAACCCAAAGAGAGTTTAAGTTCCACGCACCTTTGGCCAAAACGGGCCCAGATACCCATCTCTGCAGAGGAGACACACACACACACGTTTCTTGGGGTTTCTGCACGCTTCCGTTTCAGTCTACAAAGTTTGGCTTCCCAGGATTCCTCCTACCACAGCTCGTATGTGGCATCCTGTTTATAATGCAGATGGCAACAGCGGCCAATCTTTTTGGTGAGCCTTTGGGAATCGGGGATGGGCTAATGCAACACAGCTGCGCCAAATGCTCGCTTTCTCAAAACGGCGGCTTTCGAAGAAGACAGGATATTTCCTGGAATGCCCACTTCCCCTCCCCAAGACAGCATGGCAATGCATACGACAGCCAAAGAAGAATGGCAATGGGATTCTTTGCTAAAAGGTAAAGGTAAAGGACCCCTGACAGTTACCGTATTTTTCGCTCTATAAGGCGCACCTGACCATAGGACGCACCTAGAAAGGGAGCCATTTCTACAGTTTCCAGACAGATAATCTAATCAGCCAGTCACATGTCGCTGGGGAAACAGCCTCCCTCTGCAAGGGGGCGGGGCTGGAATCTCTCTCCCTTATCTCTCTCCCCTATCGTTTGCTGAGCAGCTGCTCAGGGGGCTTCCTTTCAACACCCCCTTCTCTCTCTTTTTTTTAAAAAGCACGATCTGCTTTTGCCCCTGGGCAGTTCAGCTCCAGGGACCACACATTCGCTCCATAAGACGCACAGACATTTCCCCTTACTTTTTAGGTGAGCTCCCGTTGCTCGGTCCCTGCTCCTGCCAACCTAGCAGTTCAAAAGCACATCAAAGTGCAAGTAGATAAATAGGTACCACTCCGGCGGGAAGGTAAACGGCGTTTCCATGCGCTGCTCTGGTTTCGCCAGAAGCAGCTTAGTCCTGCTGGCCACATGACCCGGAAAAACTGTCTGCGGACAAACGTCGGCTCCCTCGGCCAGTAAAGTGAGATGAGCACCCATGCCTTCCCTATTGTCAGGGTTGCACCAAATGAGCAGGAATGGTGGCAAGCCCCCCTAGGCGAAGCGGCAACCACGGAAGAGTCCAGAGAAATGGAGGGATTCTTACCTGAAGAAGACTGGTGGCGACCCTGCTCAGAAGAGGAAGAAGCAGATGGGGAAGAGGGAAGGCCAGAACAGGAGGAGGAAGAAGTTGAGCCAGAATCAGGCCCTTGTGAGGAGAGGAGCCAGAGGGCCCCCTCCCCTCCTCCCATCTCAGCTGTAGAGCGTAGAGCTGAGAAACGGAGGGAGCAATTGGAGGCAGTTGCAGCTCATAAATGGCGTGGTGACGAGCTGACTACTTAAGGAAGGCCGGATGCTTCCCTCACCAGCACCTGCAACTGCTGTGCTGAAGCACGTGGTTGTGCCTGCTCATTCTGCTCCTGGTTCCTGTGTTCCTGACTTCAGCTTCCTGACTCCTGGCTTCCTCCTGACTTTGGCTTCTGACTCCTGGCTTAATCCTGACCTCGGCTTCTTGACTTCTGGCTTAAACTGACTTTGACCCGGACTGTTTAACCTCGGCTTTATCAGACTGACTGCTGCTCTTCAGCATGCCAACTTGTTGGCGTCCTAACACCTATGAGTGCCATGCGCCCCATCCTGTCCCCATCCCTATGGGTGCCACGTGCCCCATGTGGCACCGGATGCACGGCACCCTTAGGGACGGGGCCCTCTGTGAGGTGTCAGCCACCCTACAGCTGGGGGGGAGGCAACAGGTGGACAGCGCTGAGCCTATGGACACGAGACACGTGGCTCATGCATGCTGCAGGCCCCACAGCGAGTGTCGCACACCATTTTGTCACCCCCCATCAGGGTGGCACCCGAGGTGGCCCGCCCCTGTCCCCCCTTTCTTATGCCCATGCATGTAGGATACTGGAATTCATGGGCCTCTGGCCTGATCCAGCAGAGCTCTCCTCATCCATTTACTACCCTTCATTCTGCACCGCCACTGCCCCCTTTACGGTTATTGTTGCAACCCGTTGTCCAGAAAGGGCTCTGTTCCTTCTCCACACGACAGATCACATCCCTCCCTTGGTTTCTTAGAAGCACAACTGCTGTAGTGCCTTCCTTGCGAAAGCAATCGGAAAGAGGCTCAAGTTTATAAATGCAGACTTCCAACAGACCCCCTTGCTGATCTTGACGGAAGGCTGGGTTGCTTCCAAAGAGGAGAAGTCCCCATATAGATAGCCATGCACTGCTCAGCTTTACTAACGCCGATCCCATCTCGCTTTTCTATCATCCTGCACACGCCCATCTTGCAGTTATTTTGGGCTTCCGCTGATGCAAACGATTATGCTCGCTTTTGGATGTGGCAAAGCCAGTTTCCGCTGCCAGCCCATGTCTAAAACCTTTGCATCTGGCAAGAACGGAATGTCAGAAGACTCGGGACAGATTTTCAAAATCCCTTCTGCATGCGGCGCATAATGCAACTATGCAGTTGCTCTGGTGGTCACCAAACTGGGTGGCATTACCTGAGAACATAGGAGCCAACTCCTAGGGACTGTGGGGCTTCAGCCCCTACAATAAAATATATGATGGTGCCACCCCGCCCGCCAAGTTGATGGGCATTACCATTCAAATGGTGTGTGTGCACTGCATCATGTGATCGATTATGTGGGGCAGGGCTTACCTGGGCTTCCATAATATTTTATTCAAGTTGGTACCCCTGCTTGGGATTTCTGCATTGCAGGAGGTTAGACAAGATAACCCTCAGGGATCCCTTCCAAACTCCACAATTCTATAATTCTATATCTGCATTAACCAGAGCCAGTGTGGTGTAGTGGTTAAGAGCGGTAGACTTGTAATCTGGTGAACCGGGTTCGTGTCTCCTCTCCTCCACATGCAGCTGCTGGGTGACCTTGGGCTAGTCCCACTTCTCTGAAGTCTCTCAGCCCCACTCACCTCACAGAGTGTTTGTTGTGGGGGAGGAAGGGAAAGGAGAATGTGAGCCGCTTTGAGACTCCTTCAGGTAGTGATAAAGCGGGGTATCAAATCAGTGGCGAACGGAGCCACTTGGCTGCCCAGGGCGGCAAACGTTGAGGCACCTCCGGGGGCGGGCCGTCGCTCCGCAGCATGCATGCGTCCTGATTCATGCGTCCTGCATCGTGACGTCACGATGAACATGTCAGGACAAGCAGCGCATGTGCGGGATGACGCACATGCGCAGTCCATCCATGCTGGTGCTGCTGCTCCCGCGGCAACTCATAAGGCTGCCGCGCTCGAACAGCGCGCATAAGGCTGCCCCGTCTGTGCTGCTTTTTGCATGCGGCAGCCTTACTAGTTGCTGCGCGAGCAGCCGCCACACAGACGGGGTGCCGGGAGGCTGGGCTCGGCTTGGGCATCGCGGGGGGTGCCCAGAGTGTCGCCCCCTCTAGGGTGGAACCCGGGGCTGCCCGCCCCCAACGTCCCGACCTTGCTCCGCCCCTGTATCAAATCCAAACTCTTCTTCTTCTTCTTCTAACCTACATTCCCGACTGACTTCTGCATTCTACAGGAGAAGGTTTGCAGTGGGAGCAGGAAACTTGCACCAGTTGCAGAGGTTTTTTTGAGCTGAGGCATTTACCAGGTACCTTGTCACCATGAAATAAAAGGAAATTTCACTTGAACACCCACAGCTGAAGCAGCAACCATAGGTTTCTTCAAAACTCATGTACAGGCATAACCTTTTTGCCCGGGCTTTCTCAGACTGTGCTCCCCAAATTCCTGTTTTTTATACCTTTTTGCTGCAGGTTTTATTTTGCATTTTTATTATGATTGCACTGCTTTTGGCTTTTAATGTGGTGCGCCGCTTAGAGTTCTTTTTATTAAAAATAAAATAAGCAGTTTATAAATGTTTTAAATAAACATTTCCTCAGCACTCTGCAGCTTCCCTGCCTTCCTGGTCTGGAAAAACAAAGCCCAAAGGAAGAGTCACCTCGTGACATCTACCCCCACCCTAGAGGGCCTTCTCGGTAGTGGCCCCCGCCCTGTGGAACGCCCTCCCACCAGATGTCAAAGAGAACAACTACCAGACTTTTAGAAGACATCTGAAGGCAGCCCTGTTTAGGGAGGCTTTTAATAGTTAATAGATTATTGTATTTTAATATTCTGTTGTAAGCCGCCCAGAGTAGGTGGGGAAACCCAGCCAGATGGGCAGGGTATAAATAATAATTTTATTATTATTATTATTATTATTATTATTATTATTATTATTATTATTATTATTATTATTATTATTTGAGGGAAGTCAGGGAAATGGATAACGGAGCGCATGAGATTAGTGTGTTCGCTGGTTCCATTTTTAAGCGAAATCCTTCCTTTTCCTTCTTCTTTAAAAAAGAGAATGAACCCCACACTGATTTCTTTAACAGTAAGAAGGCTTTGCTTTAAATAACAAATGAACAGCTGTCAGGTGGGTGAGGCAGTCTCCCTGGTTTCCGGCACTTTCAGGAAAGCCCAAGCTGAGGATGTCACAGGGTTTTGGGGAAGTGAGGGCAGAGAAGGCGGCCAAATCTGCCAGAGAGATGACTTGGAAAACAGAAGCAAGGATGCTTACAAACCCCCTCAGCCACCTCAGCATAGGAATGGCTGAATTCGTGATTATCCAGTCCTGAGTTCACTTCCCCACATTTGCACTTCAGTTTGCTGTCTGAAGTGAACCTATCCATGGAAATGCAGGTCAGTTCTGTGTCCAGGGCAGCTGTCTACCAGCTCCATCTGGTACGCAGGATGAGACCCTCCCTGCCCACAGACTGTCTCACCAGAGTGGCGCATGCTCTAGTTATCTCTCACTTGGACTACTGCAATGCGCTCTACGTGGGGCTACCTTTGAAGGTGACCTAGAAACTGCAACTAATCCAGAATGCGGCAGCTAGACTGGTGACTGGGAGTGGCTGCCGAGACCACATAACACCGGTCTTGAAAGACCTACATTGGCTCCCAGTACGTTTCCAAACACAATTCAAAGTGTTTGGCTTTGAAGCCCTAAATGGCCTCAGCCCAGTATACCTGAAGGAGCGTCTCCACCCCCACCGTTCAGCCCGGACACTGAGATCCAGCGCCGAGGGCCTTCTGGCGGTTCCCTCACTGAGAGAAGCAAGGTTACAGGGAACCAGGCAGAGGGCCTTCTCAGTGGTGGTGCCCGCCCTGTGGAACACCCTCCCATCAGATGTCAAGGAAATAAACAATTTTCTGACTTTTAGAAGACATCTGAAGGCAGCCCTGTTTAGGAAAGATTTTAAAATTTGATGTTATATCCCTATTATTATTATTCTGTTGGGAGCCGCCCAGAGTGGCTAGGGAAACCCAGCCAGATGGGCAGGGTATAAATTATTATTATTATTATTATTATTATTATTATTATTATTATTAGCTATTTAGAAAAGTTCACATGAGAATTCACCAACATTTTAATGTGAATTTCACCTTTTCCTTCACCATTTTGCCCGAGACGTGCATTTTTCGCCAAGAAACATAATGCATTTCCACATGCCATTTCCGCTGATATGTGCATTTATAACATGTGCACTGAACCCAGGGATATGCATTTTTATACTCATTCCTCGGCTGGAAAATCACTCTGCAAAATTTGGCAACATGTGAATTTCAATGGGTGGCTGTGTTACAGTGCATATACTGTTTCAGAAAGCGCAGGTTACGTAGGTTCGCCTTTAAAGGTGACCTGAATCAAGTCCCCATCCCTAATATCTCCACCCCACAGATACATCCCACCTACAACAGTTCCAAAGAAATTTTCTCTGCCCTTTGATGATGCCCAGGAGCCACAGGTAAGAGCTGAGCGGAGACCAATGATGGACAAACTACCCCAGAAGGAGCTTCACATTACCCTAACTCAGGGGTCGGCAGCCTTTTTTGAGGCTGGGCCAGTCCACTCCCCAGCAGACCTCTCGGGTGGCCGGAGCATGCGCACCCATGCGTGTCCATGCATGCGCTCAAGCTATTTCCAGCGCTCTTCCAGGACGGAGGAAAGCCCGTGCACATGCACAGATGTTGTTTCTGGTGCTCTTCCAACCCGGAAGTCAGTCCCCAAAGTGAGGAAAAAATGGCTCCGGGGGAAAAAGAGTACGGAATTCCCACTCCGATCCACGGAACTGCCGTGGGCTGGTTCTAGGAAGCTTATGGGCCAGAACCGGCCCATGGGCCTTAGGTTGCCGACCTCTGCCTTAACCAGAGGTACTGCCCCTCCTCTAACACCCGGTGCGCTGAACCAAGATGAATACCCATAATTAAAATGCACAATAAAATAATTCCATTCAGACACGAAAATAAGCTTCCATAAGTAAGATGTGCAGCAAAACAATCCCATTCAAACAAGAACATGTGCAGAGTTGGGCAACCAAGATGATCAAGTGTCTGGAAAGCAAGCCTTATGAGGAACGGTTGAAGCTCAACATCAGGAAGAGCTTTCTGACAGGAAGAGTTGTTAGACAGTGGAACGGTTTTCCTCAGGAGGTGGTGGACTCTCCTTCCTTGGAAGTTTTTAAGCAACGGTTGGATGGCCATCTGTCATGAATGCTTTAGCTGAGATTCGTGCATTGCCGGGGGTTGGACTAGATGACTCTAGGGGGCCCCTTCCAACTCTACAATTCTATGATTCTATGGGTTTTTTTTTAATGCGATGCCTTTTCTCAGAGAAAGTGCTTCCAGACATTCCTTTCCCTCCACGTCACCTACAGAGAGCTTCGTGGGATTTTATTTTTCCTATCTCCGCTCAACCCCAGAGCAAGAAGAGAGACCACCTCATTCTCTGAGCTCCTCAAAGCCTCGCGAGCATCACCTGCCTTTCTCATTACGGACGGCGAAGCAGCAGGGAGGCTCTGCAACCTGCTCGGAGGAACGCGTTTTCCAGGCCCGAATATCTGGGAGTACACAAAACATCCTGGGTATGTGTGATGTTTGCCCTGGGCCCAGCTGCTGAGCCAGCCACCTATGGGAGGTGGTTATGGAGGAAGCAGTTTGAAAGATGTTAACAGGAGGAGGAGGAGGGGAAGCTGGAGAGCTGTTGTGCTCGACTCCCGTGCCAACAGGGTTGTAACTGGATTGGTATGCAGCAGGGAGAGAGAAAGAGAGATAGCCGCCTGCCCTGAAGGCTCACACACAAGCACACACTTTTACCAGACCCCCATTACAGATCCTTCAGGAATCACACGTTGGGCTTCAGAGCTGCCTAGCTGGCTCGAATTGCATTCCTGTCTTGTCCGCCCTTTTCTTTCCGGCAGTGGTCTGGTTGGGAAGCCTTCTCTGAGCATCGAGTGTCGTTGTTGTTGTTTATTAAATTTGTATAAAGCCCTATACCAGCAGGTCTCAGAGGTAGACTGTCTCAGAACATGGCTGTTCCACTTAGCTCTCATGTTGAGAAGGATGAAGGTGATGCTGTGGTCTAAACCACTGAGCCTCTTGGGCTTGCTGATCAGAAGGTCGGCGGTTCGAATCCCCGTGACGGAGTGAGCTCCCGTTGCTCTGTCTCAGCTCCTGCCAACCTAGCAGCTCGAAAGCATGCCTATGCAAGTAGATAAATAGGTACCGCTACAGGGGGAAGGTAAACACTGTTTCCTTGCTCTCTGGTTTCCATCATGGTGTCCCATTGCACCAGAAGCAGTTTAGTCCTGCTGGCCACATGACCCGGAAAGCTGTCTGTGGACAAATGCAGACCCCTTGGCCTGAAAGTGAGATGAGCGCCGTAACCCCATAGTCACCTTTGACTCATAGCTGTCAACTTTCGGATTTGAAAATAAGGGATTTTTCCAAACTTTCGGATTTGAAAATAAGGGATGCCGCGAGGGCAGTGCAATGGCACCAAGTAGCCTCGCCACCCTGCGCTCCAGAGGCTGCGCGCGAACGGGTGAGCGAAAGAGCGAGCGCGTAAACGGCAGGCAGGCTGTCTGTCTGGTTGGGCGTGAGGGTCTGGCTGCACAAGGCATGCAAGCTCTGGCCCCAGTCGGTCTCAGACTCCTTATTGGCAGCTGAGCAACACAGCTGAGGAGCCTCCCTGGCCAGCAGGTAGGGAGAGGAGCTGCTTCCTTTGAAATCCGGGAAATTTAAGGGATATCAACAATCCGGGATAGCAGCGGGAAACGGCATTGGAATAAGGGAGTTTCCCGCAAAAAAAGGGAGGGTTGACAGCCATGCTTTGACTGGACTTAACCGTCCAGGGATCCTTTACCGTTGTTGTTGTTGTTGTTGTTGTTGTTGTTGTTGTTGTTGTTTAGTCGTTCAGTCGTGTCCGACTCTTGGTGACCCCATGGACCATAGCACACCAGGCCCTCCTGTCTTCCACTGCCTCCTGCAGTTTGGTCAGACTCATGTTGGTAGCTTCGAGAACACTGTCCAACCATCTCGTCCTCTGTCATCCCCTTCTCCTTGTGCCCTCCATCTTTCCCAACATCAGGGTCTTTTCCAGGGAGTCTTTTCTTCTCATGAGGTGGCCAAAATCTCCCAGCCGCACTCACCTCACAGAGTGTTTGTTGTGGGGGGAAAAGGGAAAAGAGATTGTTAGCCGCTTTGAGACTCCTTAAGGGGATTGAAAGGCAGGATATCAAGTCCAAACTCTTCTTCTTCTTCTTCTAAGACCAATTAAATGGAGAATGGCGGGTGACCCTGCTTGACCCCAAGCAAAGGCCTCATCCTATCGCCTTCTGTGAAACATGCTCCCTTCCTGCAAGATTGCTTGACTGATGTTAGTGTGGAGTAAGCTATTTTGGTCCTGAGATGGTCCAAAGCGAAGTTCAGGAGGAGAAGCCTGCTTCTTTTTCATGCTTTTAACGAGTTGTTGAGTCACCAGCCAATGGCGGGAGTTCAAAAGCAGAAAGGAAACTCTGCATTGGGGAACTCTGTGGTGTTTGCCAAGGCTGCCAGATGCCAGGATCGGGAAGAGGGTTCCCTCGGCTTCTAAGCAAGCTTTGAAAGCCAGGGAGCAAGTGCCAAGTCCATGTCCTCCACAATCGAAAACGACAAGAAAGGAACGAGGAGACCATCTGGAGATGTTCTGAAGCATGAACGAGGAGCCCTGATGGGTCGGAAGAGCAAAGGTCTAGCGAAGCCTTTCCAAACCTCGGGACCTTGAAACCTGGGGACTCTGCCTTCCATAAACCCCAGCCAGCTTGGCCAATGGTCAAGAATGATGGGAGCTGTGGTCTAATAAATCTGGAGAGCAAAAGGTTGGAGGAGGCTGGTCCATTTAGTCCACCACCTTGGTTCCAACAGATGTTTCCAGGGTACCCAATATGCTTTCAGGAAGGCTGGTGGGGTGGGGTGGGGTGGGGTGGGGTGGGGTGGGGTGGGGTGGGGTGGGGTGGGGTGGGGTCATAGCTGTCAACCTTCCCTTTTTTTGCAGGAAATTCCCTTATTCCAGCGCCGTTTCCCGCTGCTATCCCGGATTGATAGTTTTCCTGTAAATTTCCCTGATTTCAAAGGAAGCAGCTCCTCTCCCTCCCTGCCAGCCAGAGAGGCTCCTCAGCTGCGTTGCTCGGCTGCGTTACTCACCAATAGTTACATTAGACAACAGCACTGTTTGTGCTTTGCTTGCATGTAAAATCAACCACTCTGGCCCAGCCCACAAATACACTCCTTCCAAAAGAGTGTTCAAGGATGCAAAGTCTGTAACACGTTTGTATAATAAGTCATTAATGGATGCCAGAGAGCCAAAAGAGTGAACCTGATCAATCCACCCATGAAGAATTGACGCTTTTGAATGGTGGTGCTGGAGTCCCGTGGACTGCAAGAAGATCAAACCAATCCATTCTGAAGGACATCGGCCCTGGCTGCTCACCGGAAGAACAGATCCTGAAGCATCTCATGAGAAGAGAAGACTCCCTGGAAAAGAGACCCTGAGGTGGGGAAAGATGATGGTGTGTAGCCTGGTGTAAATTAATTTGTAGCCTGGGGGGATTACCGCGGCATGGACTGTCCCCGAGAACCGTAGACTATCCCCGGGACAGGTTAGGCTGCCGATCCCTTATTTTCAAATCCGAAAGTTGACAGCTATGGGTGGGGTGGTAGAGTAATATAACAATAATTTATTATTTATAACCCCCCCCCCCAATCTGGCTGGGTTTCCCCAGCCACCCTGGGCGGCTTCCCACAGAATACTAGAATACAAAGAGCACACACCAGTTTTATTTCCCACCAACCCACCAAGAAATGCTGTCTAGAAATGGAAGCAACAAGAATTACCGACAATAGAAGAATGGCAAATGAAGGTGATGGGACTATGCAGAATTGGATAAGATGACAGGGAGAATCCGAAACCGACGGGATCAGAGATTCTTAGAGGACTGGAAAAAAATTGAAAATTATTTGAAAAACAATTGTAAACAACAAATTACGCTAGTAGGTTTGCAGGATGTTTTGTGAGGTGGATGATATGAAATGTTATGAAGAAAATTATGGATTATGATAATTAGTTATGATTGCATAAGTAACAGTGGAATTATGAAAATGCAAGATTAGATATGGAAAATGGAAATCTCTCGACGTGGCGGAGGAAAGTCCAAAAAGGTTGTGTAAGATGTGAAGACATGTTAAATGATGTATGGAAAATTTATGCAAAAATTTAATAAAAAATATTTTTTTAAAAAAAGAAATGCTCTGTCAGGGTCATGGCAAGAAATTAAAACAGGAGCTCAGGTCACCTGCCCAACAGTCTTCAGGTCACCAGGCTTCAGACCACGTACCTGCTAGAGCCAGATGGCAATGCCTTCAACCACAGCAACTTTGGTGTTGGGATGTGGACTGTGGCCTTTGAGCATTTTGGCATGTCCTATATCACTGGGAGAAAGAATTGGGTCTTACTTTATTTATTTATATCCCGCCCTTTCTCCCAAAGGAGCCCAGGGTGGCAAACACCTAAATGACAAAGCCAACAAAACTTCAACTTGAAAAAGAAATAAAAATAAAAATTCAGTTTTTCAAAAGAAATTTACAAACATGCAAACAACAAAGAGGCAAATCACATACATTTCTAATACACATATATTTGACACACACACACCGCTTTGGTGGTTTCTTTTAAATTTAAATTTTCATACTGCATTTTCCACATTACTCCATCTTTAAATTATTCTTCAGTTTCTCATAATAATCTGTTTAACTGCGAGTTGTAAGTTAGACCTGCTAATGTATTTGCATACATTGGTGTCAGGTTCCCCCTTGTCGGTTGTTCAATAAGAGAGCCACGCCATCTGTCTTTTAGTTCTTTTAATCAGTGCTCAATTATATACAGTGCAGAGCTCAATCTTATCATGTCTGTTCACTCACTAACAGAATCCGGAAGTGCCTCCCTCCGGTTTTGGCACCAACACAACATTCTTGGCAGCCGAAATTGCCTCCTCCTCCTCCTACATAATCTCTGCACCGGACCTGACGACTCTCCCTTCGTCCGAGCCTGCTGGGTGGTGCCAGGCCTCTCACTCAATCTCTGGAGCCCTCGCGCTCCTTCTCTCCCAGCCACTAACTGCTTCTCCCCCGAGGAACTGCTGGTTTCACTCGCAGATGAATCAGTAGTCAGAACAGGTGGCTGCTCCCTATAAACACTCAGAGCTGGACTGACAGGGGGAGGCAGATCCCTGACAATTGGTTTTTCAAATATTCCACAAATTTCCCCCAACCTTTGATCGTTTTTTCCCTCTTCTTGGTTTCTTATTACACCCGTTAATCTTGCCATTTCTGCATAATCCATTGGTTTTATTCGCCATTCTTCCTTGGCTGGCACTACATCTTCTTTCCATCTCTTGGCAACAACCATTCTAGCTGCAGTTGTGCCATACATAAACAAATTTATTCGATCTTTTGGTATCTCACTGCCTACCATCCCTAAAAGGAAAGCTTCTGGATTTCGACTGGCAGACTGCTAGCCACTGAACCAGTTTTATGGTCCTGCTACTTATGTGTAAAGCCCTAAGTAACTCGGGACCAGGTTAGGTTACCTGAAAATCCCCTCCATTGCCCAGTAAAGGGATTAAGAGCAACCAATGGAACCAGTTACGTTTGCCACAACCTGGTGATTCTTTGCTTGCGGTAATGTGGAGGTGGGATCAGGGCCGTCTTAAGCATATCCGGCGCCATGGTGCAAAGCTTCCTGGCGCCCCGCAGAATTCAGCGCCTGCAGGCTAAAAGGGAAAAAACCGAGCCGACACTCGATGGGAGTAGCGTACACACCCTCGCTCACTAAGCGCGCTCGTTCGGTGTTCCCTGGACTCTCGGCTGGCGCCCTCCAGAACTTGGCGCCCCGCGCCACTAGCCTCAATGGGTAAGACGGGCCTGGGTGGGATTGTTCACTGGTGACACTGGTGTTGAGGAATGCCCTCCCTACTGAAATACAAGTGGGCCTCATCCGTATTGGCATTCTGCCGGCTCTTGAAGACACACCTGTTGAGGCAACCATTCCCCTGAACCTCAGCTGTTTTAATAGCTCTTTTAATTGTTTTAATTGTCATGCTTTTTCAGCCGGCATGTCTTGTCGTAAATTTTAATTATGGATGTTCTTCCTGTTTTGACAGAACAGTTTTATGGTGTGTTTTAATTGTGTATGCATGTTATAATTGATTTTATATTGCTTAGAAGCCATTTGGCATATGAGTGCTATATAAATTAGTCAGGATTGATGGGCTCTTTTGATTGTTAGTGCTAGCTGATTCCCCCCCCCTTTTTGTTGTTGTTGTTGTATTTGCAAAATAAAGTGTGTGTGTGTGTGTGTGTGTGTGTGTGTGTGTGTGTGTGTGTGTGTAATTTGCAGTCTGCTGGCATTAAAAAAAAAAAAAAGTGGTCCCGGGCCAAAAAGTAAAAAGATTCCTACAATTTCTAATGGAGGTCACAGGGGTTCAGTGTCAACACAGTTGTGCTGGTTAATTGAAAACATCTGCAACATGATATGACGGGCACTGGCTTTCCCTATCACTGTCAGCTCAGCTTGGATTCATCCTGCACAAAAACAGGAGAAGGCAGCCTTCCTTCCCCCAGGTTGGTGCTGTCCAAACGTTTTGCTTGAAAACTCCCATCAGCCCCAGCCTGCACAGCCTGATGGGAGTTGCCATCAAAAACATCTGGTGAATGGAGCCAGCCTGAGTTTGGGACCCCCACTAGGGCACAGTTCCATTAAGATCCGTGCCGAGATTATGGATAGTGTTGAACCCGTGTCAAGCTCCATGCGGCACGGGGCCCCCTCTATCTGTACTTCTACATAAATTTTTTCTATGTTGCGGTGGGGCAACTGGTATACCTGGCAGTCCGTGATCTCCGTCGAGTTGCCTTGGTGTGTTGGGTGTGCCAGCCCCGGGTGTGCCTGACATCGGGTGTGCCGACCGCGACACACCCGGGCGATGTGACCTGATTTTCTGTACTGCCTGCACTCTGCGTTGCGGAAACGGCAGGTCCTCCTCTCGTGACTCTCCCCACAGCTTGCGCAGTTCCCTCCTTCTGGTCGGGGCAGCTGTGGTGTGTGCATTGCTTGAGCGCGCCGCTGTACTCTGTGCACCTCCTCCCTGTCGGATCCTGAGTCGTCGGTGAGGTCCTCATGGTGGACCCTTGGTTGGGACGGCAGGCTCGGCCGTGCCTCTTGCGTCGACCTCTCGGCGGCTTCTGTTGCCAGGGCCTCCTCCAGAGCGACCTGGTACGTTAGGTCCTTCTTGGCGTAGAGGCGTCGTTGCAGCTTCTCGTCCCTCAGGCCACCGACAAGGCGGTCACGAAGCATGTTCTCCAACTCTGAGAAGTTGCAGAACCGAGCGGCTTGGCGGAGGGAGGTAACAAACCCAGTTATGGTTTCCCTGGGAGCTTGCCGCTTTGCGTAGAAGGCATTTCGATGAGCCACCACCGAGGGCTGCGGCGAGAAGTGCCCCTTCAACCATTCCATTATTGTTTTGTAAGGAACGGTCGCATTCAACTCAGTACATAACAGGAGGGCACCAGGTTGGATACTCTCCCTTGGGTTCCTTGGAGGTTTTTAAGCAGAGGTTGGGTGGCCATCTGTCAGGGATGCTTTAGCTGAGATTCCTGCATTGCAGGGGGTTGGACTAGACGGCTCTTGGGGTCCCTTCCATCTCTACAATCCTGTGATTCTTTGGGGGAAATCTGTGCAAGTTTCATCAATCAGATTTTGCACTCCTGTTATGAAGCAAATGCACAGTTGATCTCCTCCTCCTTTGATTTAAAATAGCCCTTTCATTTTGCAAAAATACAGTGACTGCAATAAGCCGTGCAAACCATTCTCGGATAATCTTCGGCGAATGATAATCACCTGGCGTGGGTTTTTTTGTATTTTTTCTCCGAGGCAAGAGTCAAGGAGAGCAACAGACAAACCGGGAACATCTTGGTGAGCAAACACGATCGCAGCTGTGTCAGGGAATGCGCTGCCATAAATCAGGCTGTCAAACCCAAAGCACACACGATTCTCTCCCTGCCTCTTTCTTCCTTTCTCCTCATGTGTATCACCCTGCGGTTTCAGCTGGTGGCTGTTATGATTTCAAACAAAGTCCTTCATGCTAGAGACGCAACTGGAATGCGGGCAGCCTGTGGGGAGATCATCAAACTCAGAGTAGAACACCCCACCAACCCCACAATGACCAGGATTTGGGGGGGAGGCTAGGCATTTCAGGGGGGCTATTGCGCTGGTGTGCAGTGGGGGAGATTCGAGAGCCGACCCTCACATGGCTCTCAATGTTGGGGACAAAGTGGGTGGCGGGTGTACATTGGAGAGCGGAATAAGGAGACAGCTTCTCCGTAAATCTCCCACCCACTCAAGTTGTTGCCTGGAATCTCTCTCTCTCCCCTCCCTCCTCACCCCCCCCCCCCCTCTCTCTCTCTTCTCTCTCTGACACACACAGCCCAGCACATCCTGGAGCCAAACGCCAGATTCTTTCCTGCCTGCCATGTAAACAAACGGCCCAGCTGTTTTCTGCTAAGATCCCACTTTTTCAAAAACTTGGGCCCTCTTGTATAAACTCCGATGTAATGGTATTTAAAGTGTCATACACAATAAGCGTCTAATCCCAGTCAATAAATCGCAGGTGGGTTGCAGCTGGGCTCGCTTTCGGGACTGGGGCCAATCTCTTTCCGAGGCGGGCCGGCTCCAGGTGGGTTTCTCAGGCCAAGATGCGTGGCAAACTGGGCCGGGCGGAGGGGAGGGGAGTCTTCTGCCAAGGATCAGCAGCAGGCAAAGACCAGGCTCGAGGTGCGCCCTCCCCATAGCCCCCAGAGATGGCTCTCGAGTGGGAGACCGGTGTTGATCGATCCAAAGGGCATGCACAGAGGGCGGCCAAGGATCCCTGTTCAAAATCTCCCCGCAGTCACAAACACACAAGGGGGCGATAGGGGAGGCAGTGATGGGGAACCTCTTGGGCGTGGGGTGAATGTGGTCGCCCAGGCCCTCCCCGCTTGGCCCACAGTGTGGCTTGACCCAAGTCATGACCACCTGGGCACCACCTGGCATTGTATGACGTCAGGCACAGGGCAAATGTGAAAGTACATGTGAAAAGGATCTAGGAGTCTTGGTAGACCACAAACTTGACATGAAGTCAACAGTGTGATGCAGCAGCTAAAAAAGCCAATGCAATTCTGGGCTGCATCAATAGGAGTATAGCATCTAGATCAAGGGAAGGAATAGTACCACTGTATTCCACTCTGGTCAGACCTCACCTGGAATACTGTGTCCAGTTCTGGGCACCACAAATCAAATCAAATCAAATATCTTTATTGCGGTCAAGACCAGAAGCAATGTGTATAAAATGTAATGTGTAAGTTGATGGCATCTGGAGCCAGGACAGGCTCAGGCCCCTGACTCAGCCCAGCTGGTGTTGGCTGCAGGAGATATCTGTGCAGACTGGGACTCTTCAGATCAGGCCCCGGACCTTGGTTCATATGATGTCTGAGGCAGAAGATCCAGTGCAGCAGAAGAAGAAGAAGAAGAGAAGAAGAAGAAGAAGAAGAAGAAGAGTTTGGATTTGATATCCCGCTTTTGATTTGATACCCCGCTTTATCACTACCCGAAGGAGTCCTCCAAACGCCTAACATTCTCCTTTCCCTTCCTCCCCCACAACAAACACTCTGTGAGGTGAGTGGGGCTGAGAGACTTCAGAGAAGTGTGACTAGCCCAAGGTCACCCAGCAGCTGCGTGTGGAGGAGCGGGGAAGCGAACCCAGTTCACCAGATTCCAAGTCTACCGCTCTTAACCACTACACCACACAGTCTCTCAGAGACTGAGACTCTTCTGGTTCCGAGTCCCGAGCCCGAGTCCCAGGCCATCACAGGTTTACTCCTTAGCCTTTTCTTCTCCCAAAGATATTCCATAAGGCAGCAGAGGTTTAGGACCAGTGTTTTCCTTCTGTTACATGGGCTACTTTCAGAGATTAATGAACCCTACCTGCCCCTCATTTCCCTCTGCAGCATGTGCAGAAACCACCTTCTACCTTCTTGACTGTTGGACCCACTCTTGGTCTCGTCCACTCAATCTGCCAGAGCCTGTCTTCGCATACAGGGGAAGTCCCTAACTCATTGAGGGTTTGACACCCATCGGCTCCCCTCACCTGGTTTAGCCCGCCAGTTGAAGCTGTTCCCGGGCTGTGGCCACTGTCGCATGCTAACAGCTTTTAGGAGGCGCCGGTGAGAGCTGAGTGCAGGGGACCAAAGATGGACAAATAAGGACAATAATTTATCACATACCCTGCCCATCTGACTGGCTTGCCCCAGCCACTCTACAAACCACCCCAGAAGAAGTGTGACATGTCCCCTGCTACAGGTATCCCTCCCTGAACACCCTATACATCCCACAAAATAATAATAATAATAATAATAATAATAATAATAATAATAATAATAGATGCAGGGGACACTGTAGAAAAGGCCCCTTGTTTCATCATGGGAGGAGAGGTGTTTGCAACCTTCCTCCCTCTTCTCTTTTGTCTCCTCCAGATACACCTCTCCGAGAAGCTTTCTCACTTTTGAGATTCCAGGTGTCTAACTGATCTTGAAACTCCAAATCTGATCATTTAAGCACCTTCCCTAGCCGGGAGACACTAAGTTTGGAAGTCAGCTCAGGAAGCCGTGTCACGGTTGGAGGGACATCTGCGAGGCATTTTGAAAAGTTACATTTGAAAGCCCTTCCTCCCGGGGTCAGCGCAAGGTGCACTGTGCGGAGACTTGGCAGAGATGGAAAGCAGGTGGGGTCCCGGCTGTCAGCAGGCCGCTCTCTTCATCCCCGTCCACATTGGCTGCTCCGACAAATGTGTCTGGCGACTTCTCCAGGAATTTTGCTTGACCCGCATTTCCAATTGATCTGTGGGCGAGGAAGGCTCGTTTCCTCTCACCCATGAACTCAGAGGCCTTTGGGAAGCCACATCTCTCTTGGCCTCATTCTTCCCAGTTGGAATTGTCAGGATACGTCCTACTCACAAGTAGAACCTTGGCAGAGACACATGCCCGACTGGCATGTTCCCTCCCGCCTGGAGGATTGTTCGGGAGCTTCTTAAGCATTCCTCAGCCCGAACATCACAGCGACTGATGCCAAGAAGACATCAGCACACTTAGGGATCTGCAGAGGTTTGCGCAGTTGCGTAACAGAACTCAGCAACTCAGCATTTAGGCTAATCTACTTTATTTACATATAAACACACACGGAGCACTTCAACATGGCTCCCTCTCTCTCTAGCATCAGGCAGCAAAGAGAAAGAACAAAGGACAATAGTCCCACTTCAGGGAACACAGGAAGACAAACATCCTGTCTCCATCACATCCCATTCCTGTGGAATCAAAATACATACCCAGTCATGTGATAGACAACAATCCCATGACTGCACACGGGGAATGAATCTCCAACAGTAATATGGGGTACATTCGTATTCATCCAGTGAGAAGACATCTGCAGCCCAAGGGCCACAATGCCTTCTGGGGGCCACCAGTACATATCCATCAACTGCCTCAGAAAAACCAGGACATCCCGTTTTTTCCCACGAGAGCACGGCGGCCAAATTGCTCTCATGCAATTTTGGGCCAACATCTTGCCCCCCAAAACAAGCAAACTTTTTCCCAAGTCCACGATCTCAAAGTGTCCCATAATTGTTTTTGGGGCTCCATGCCCCACCAAGTGCTTTTTGAGGTCTGTGATATTGCAATGTGCCCCAAAATGTGCATGAGAAAGGTGGTTTTTTTTAATAAAATAAAATCAACATGTCAAGGATTAGCCTGTGCTGGATGACGGCTCTTTCTTGTGTGTCAGTTCATACTGAGCTGATTATGGTTCTGAAAAGTGGACGGTACCACAAAAGGAAACAGGCCACAGAATTGTTGCTGTCACAAGACTCTTCTTGTGTCAGACTAAGACAGGGGCTAAATTTTATTCCACTGCAGCCCTTTGGATAAAATGCCCCTCCTCACTATTTTGCCAGGATTTCCAGTTGAAACGGCGAGGACTAGACACTTGGTGTGATGGCCTGGGACTCAGACTCGGAACCAGAAGAGTCTCAGCCTGCACCGGATCCTCTGCCTCAGACATCATCTGAACCAAGTCCGGGGCCTGATCCTGAAGAGTCCCGGTCTGCACAGATTCCCCTGCAGCAAACACCAGCTGGGCCGAGTCAGGGGCCTGAGCCTGTCCTGGCTCCAGATGCGGAGATTACCTCGTTGCTTTCAGCTGGACCATCACTTACAGCTGATCCACTACCGGTTGGGTCAGGGGAGGCTGAGGCTGCCCCTAGGTCCAATAACCCACCGGAGTCTCCCGAGCTGCAGAGACTCAGGTCTGAGAGAAGGAGAGACCTGAGTACTCGCAGGAGGAGTGCTCGCCTTCGGGCGAAACAGGGAGGTGAGTCGCCGGGGGATCGGGACCGGCTGTTGCCCCGACAAAGATACAGTGGTACCTCAGGTTACGTACTTAATTCGTTCCGGAGGTCCGTTCTTAACCTGAAACTGTTCTTAACCTGAAGCACCACTTTAGCTAATGGGGCCTCCCGCTGCCGCTGCCCAATTTCTGTTCTCTTCCTGAAGCAAAGTTCTTAACCCGAGGTAATGCTTCTGGGTTAGCAGAGTCTGTAACCTGAAGCGTCTGTAACCTGAAGTGTATGTAACCCGAGGTACCACTGTAAAAGGCTGTCGGACCCCGCCCCAGGTTGCAGGAGCAACATTTCTGCAAGCAAGATCCTGCCTGAGATCCTGTACCTGTCCCAGGGGCGTAGCACGGGGGCAGGGGGGCAGGCCACCCCGGCCAGCGCCCTGGTGGGGGTGACACTCGGGGCGGGGGCTCTGCCCACCGCGCCTCCAAAGCCGCCCTGGGCTTTTTCTTTTTCTTTTTTTAATGCTATTTTCGGTGCTGCCGGGGTGGAACCGCAGGGGCGGCCAGCGAGGAGGGGTGTCACGCTTGTCGCTGACATGACACCTCCCCTTCGCTGGCCATCCCTGCGGCTCTGCCCCGGCAGCGCCGAAAATAGCCTCCCCCCCCCTTTCAGCGGCTTTTATCGCCGTTGGGCTCCCTGGGCGGAGCCGCGGCATGGAGGAGAGGGGCGGGCCAGCCAGGAGGGGGTGACACCCCTCCTGGCTGGCCCGCCCCTTGCCTCCATGCCGCTGCGCTGCAGGCCAGCCAGCGGCGAAAAAAGCCGCTGAAAGGGGAGGGGAGGAAGACAAAGCAGGCGCTTTTCCTTTCCCCCCCCCCTTTCAGCGGCTTTTTTCGCCGCGGCATGGAGGCAATTGGCGGTGGCATCGCTCCGTGCACATGCGCGTCGTGACGTCTCCAGGGGTGCCGCTTGGCTTGCCACCCCCGGCAGCCAAGCGGCACGCTACGCCCTTGACCTGTCCTTGCCTGGTTTCCTGCCCCGTGTTCTGCCTTGGCTCTGTCGGACTGAATCCTCGCTGAACCTTCAGATTCTGGACCAGACCTGGACCTCGTCTCTCGGATTACCCCCGGACCCAGCATACTTGGGTCCCTTTCGATTTTTTCATATGCGAGTCAATGCAATATGGCGTGTGCTCTCCCATTAAGGACATATTCACAGCTATCTTGTGTACACACAACTCCTTCAAAGAGGTCCATCATCACGTACAGAGCTCTGTTCACCAGATTTGTGAGCTGCCGCTGGTGATATTGATTCATCGCCCCGAAAGCAATTAATAACCCTCAGCTGCTCGGTCCCCCTATTTATTGGGGATGATTTGCAATAGCAGAGCAAGAGTTGGTGTTTCTTTTCGCATGGAATCAGTTTAATTAATCACACTGTTTGAACAGCTGGGTTGACCACGTATTTATACTAGAGTTCAGCGCTCTGTGAAAACTTGTCGAGCCCAAATCAAAATAATACAACTGGGCGATTAATCACACCTCTCTTCCCCCCACCCTCTCTTAAAAGGGAGAGAAATCGTTCACATGTTAATGTCTTGTAAATTAACGCTCCTCGGTCCGAAACCAGCCTTAAGTTACTGTGCGCAAGATAAAGCCATCAAAAAAAAGATTTGGCTTTTGACCCAAGAAATGAGCACTCAGCTCTCCTCTTAGCTGACAGGACGAAGATTTCCAGAATGAGCACCATTTATGGGGTGAGAGGAGGAACATCCCACCCCTCTGGGTTTTTTCCTTTTCTTTTTAGAGTGAGAAAAAAAGAAAGAAAAAAGCGAGTGAGAATGAAAAAATAGAATATTATTATTATTATTATTATTATTATTATTATCATTGTCACCTCTGAAAACCTTACATTTTCCCTTAGTGTCTCGTTTATGTAGCAAGTGAGAATGAAAAAAATAGATTATTATTATTATATTATTATTATTTTCAGCTCTGAAAACCTTATATTTTTCCTTAGTGTCTTGTCTATGTAGCAAGTGAGAATGAAAAAAAAAATAGATTATTATTATTATTATTATTATTATTATCATTGTCACCTCTGAAAACCTTACATTTTTCCATAGTGTCTTGTTTATGTAGCGAGTGAAAATGAAAAAAATAGATTATTATTATTATATTATTATTATTTTCAGCTCTGAAAACCTTATATTTTTCCTTAGTGTCTTGTCTATGTAGCAAGTGAGAATGAAAAAAAAAATAGATTATTATTATTATTATTATTATTATCATTGTCACCTCTGAAAACCTTACATTTTTCCATAGTGTCTTGTTTATGTAGCGAGTGAGAATGAAAAAATAGATTATTATTATTATTATTATTATTATTTTCACCTCTGAAAACCTTACATTTTTCCTTAGTGTCTTGTTTATGTAGCGAGTGAGAATGAAAAAATAGATTATTATTATTATTATTATTATTATTATTATTATTTTCACCGCTGAAAACCTTACATTTTTCCTTAGTGTCTTGTTTATGTAGTCCAGCGCTTTCTCCCAAAACTTAGCAAATGTGGGGCACAGTAAAAGCATTTTTTCCAAGAAGAACTGTCCATATTACATCACCAAAGAAGAGCTCCATTAGATAGTCCTTTCTTACACAAACGTAAGGGACTCCCATCCCACCCACAAATGTCTCTGCCCACCTTCTTTTCCTGAAGCAGAGCACTGGGCTGCTGTGTCATCTGAGAGGAGCTGGTGCTTAAGGGATCTTGACTCCAGGATCTAAAAAAACCTGGCAGCTTAAGACCAGGGTTTTCTCCTGTGTCGTCTCAAGTTCCACAAAGCTGAGAAATTGGATGTCAGAGCCTTAACAGACGTGCCCCGAGATCAGCAGTGATGTTCTGCGCTCCCCAAACTGTGTGATATTAATATCTGCAATAGTCTTTTCAAGTGGTCACCAGGGGTCATAATGATGTCAGGTGACTGGCAGGAGGGCAGCCCTGAACACCTGTCAAATTTCACCTGCAGGGGATGAGGGAAGGAAGGATCCGGCCCGCCAATCAGATCCCCTTCCCCAGCCCTGGTCCAGTGGCATGCACTTCACAGGAATCCTTTCCCAGAGTTGCTATCTCCAATAAATCACACACAGGGTGCCTCCTGGCCACTAATAAAGGTAAAGGGACCCCTGACCGTAAGGTCCAGTCACGGACGACTCTGGGGTTGCGCGCTCATCTCGCTCTATAGGCCGAGGGAGCCGGCGTTTGTCCACAGACAGCTTCCGGGTCATGTGGCCAGCATGACAAAGCAGCTTCTGGCGAACCAGAGCAGCGCACAGAAACGCCGTTTACCTTCCCGCTGGAGCGGTACCTATTTATCTACTTGCACTTTGACGTGCTTTCGAACTGCTAGGTTGGCAGGAACTGGGACCAAGCAATGGGAGCTCACCCCATTGCGGGGATTCGAACCGCCGACCTTCAGATCGGCAAGCCCTAGGCCTAGGACCCTCGTACCTAAGGGACCGCCTCTCCTGGTATGCCCCGTGTAGGACCTTAAGGTCCTCAAATAATAACATTTTGGAGGTCCTGAGCCACAAGGATGCTAGGCTGGCCGCAACTAGGGCCAGGACCTTCTCAGTACTGGCCCCGACATGGTGGAACGGTCTGTCACAAGAGACCAGGGCCCTGCGGGATTTGGCATCTTTCCGCAGGGCCTGCAAGATGGAGCTGTTCCGCCTGGCCTTTGGGTTGGTTTCAGTTTAACCCTGATGTTTCCTTCCTTTATGGTTTGATTGGTGGGCTACTTAAAAACGAGGCTGCATTTTAAACTTTAAATCGTATTTTAACCTGCATTTTAATTGATTGTTTTGTATGTTCTGTTGTGATTTTATTGGTGTTAGCCGCTCTGAGCCGGTCTTGGCTGGGAAGGGTGGGGTATAAATAAATTATTATTATTATTATTATTATTATTATTATTATTATGGTTTAACCCACAGGACCAAAAGAAAGGTCAGGATAACCAGCTGCCGGTTTTACTTGCAAGATGTGCATTAAATGCAACGCTGAATTAAAATGATACAGGTGCAATTAACAGAATCCTCTCTCACAAATAGGTAAAGGTAAAGGACCCCTGGACAGTGAAGTCCAGTCAAAGGCTGGGACTATGGGGTTGCGGCGCTCATCTCTATTTAAGGCCAAGGGAGCCAGCTGTCCACAGACAGCTTTCCGGGTCATGTGGCCACCAGGACTAAACCGCTTCTGGCGCAACGGGACACCGTGATGGAAACCAGAGGGCACGGAAACACTGTCTACCTTCCCGCCACAGTGCTACCTATTTATCTACTTGCACTGGCGTGCTTTCAAACTGCTAGGTTGGCAGGAGCAGGGACAGAGCAATGGGAGCTCACTCAGTCACGGGGATTCGAACCACCGACCTTCCAATCGGCAAGCCCAAGAGGCTCAGTGGCTTAGACCACAGCGCCACCCCTGTCCCTTCTCTCACAAATATGAATTGACTGGCACGTGTGGTAATGCAGTCACATAAATTTGAAGGATAGAATTGACGCCGAATCTCTCAGCCTATTAGCAAAGGCTGTGACTGAACCTTCATCTCACCACGGCACACACAGGGGCACTTCATAAGTAAAGGAATAGGTGTTGCACAATTTTTGAAGTGATGACAAACCTAGACAGCATCTTAAAAAGCAGAGACATCACCTTGCCGACAAAGGTCCATATAGTTAAAGCTATGGTTTTCCCAGTAGTAATGTACGGAAGTGAGAGCTGGACCATCAAGAAGGCTGATCGCCGAAGAATTGATGCTTTTGAATTCTGGTGCTGGAGGAGACTCTTGAGAGTCCCATGGACTGCAAGAAGATCAGACCTATCCATTCTTAAGGAAATCAGCCCTGAGTGCTCACTGGAAGGACAGATCCTGAAGCTGAGGCTCCAATACTGGATGGTTAAGTCCAGTCAAAGGCGACTATGCGGTTGTGGTGCTCATCTTGCTTTTCAGGCTGAGGGAGCCGGCGTTTGTCCACAGACAGCTTTCCGGGTCATGTGCCCAGCAGGACTAAACCACTTCTGGTACAACGGGACACCGTGACGGAAACTGGAGCGCACGGAAACGCCGTTTACCTTCCTGCTGCAGCAGTACCTACCCTATATACTCGAGTATAAGCCTAGTTTTTAAGCACATTTTTTGTGCTGAAAAAGCCACCCTCGGCTTATACTCGAGTGAGGCAGGCAGTGGCTCCTATGAAGCTTTCCCAGTTTTTTTGTGGTAAAATTGGGTGCCTCGGCTTATATTCGGGTCGGCTTATACTCGAGTATATAGGGTATTTATCTACTTGTACTGGTGTGCTTTCAAACTGCTAGGTTGGCAGGAGCTGAGACAGAGCAATGGGAGCTCACTCCATCACGGGGATTCGAACCGCCGACCTTCTGATTACCTTTAGATCACAGAGATCCTGTGCTCACCCAACAGAAGCCCTGCTTTGCGCCTACTAGTGGCATGGTGTGGCCTAGTAGGCGCCTGGACAAACAGAGGCTTGACAGCCATCTGTCAAGAATGCTTTGATGGTGTTCCTGCTTGGCAGGGGGTTGGACTGGATGGCCCTTGTGGTCTCTTCCAACTCTATGATTCTATGGACTGGGGGTTGGTCATTGGTCAAGTGCCTATTCGCTCGCTTTGAGCCTCGGAGTAAGACCAGGTGATTTCTGCTTGTTTCCAAGACAGGATCTCTAATGTTTCTACGTTGCAAATAAATAAGGCCATCAAGAAGCAGTCCTGGGGAGAAGAGTCCGCCTGGCCCATTCCTGTCTTCCTGAGTGAGTGTTGGGAGAGGACTCTGCTGCAATTCCCTTCTCCAGCAGCAACAGCCGCTTCACCTTTCCACTGGTGATTTTTGAAAAGGACCAGATGTTCCCCCTGTAGCTCCTTATTGGCTCTAATCTCTTTTTATTCTTTGATCCTAACCCCACTTAAAAGAAACCCCCTATTTAGGTCCTCTTGGGTGGTCCTCACGGACAGCTTAGTTAATTCCAACCCCCCTTCTTACAGCTTTCCCAACGCACCAGCCGGCCTGTTTTGAGCAACCACAAGTTAACCCTACCCTACCAAAACAATAATTTCGGGGGGGGGGGGTTGCAGGGAGAAGGGCAGGGCTGCTGGGGCTGCCATCTAATTCCTCTTGGGGATAACCTGGATTTGGTGGGTATTCTGCTGGGAGTCAGCTAGGAGCGAAAAGAGCGCAGGCAGAGGCGAATATTTTCCCAAGCAGCTCCGAAAAGCACACCAGCAACAGCCGTTGGGGACACTCCCAACGAAAATGGAGTCATTTCAGCTCAACCATAATAATGTGACAAAAGTCAGGTGCCAAGCTCACTCTGTGCAAGAGTCCGTGGGGTTCCAGGCACTCACCCAGGGCCTGTGTTCTTTTGGAGAATTGAGATATGGTGAAGACTGTCGTAGCTTTAAGAAATATGGTTGATAATAATAATAATAATAATAATAATAATAATAATAATAATAGTAAAAAATCTGGGTTGCCCCAGACATTCTGGGCAGCTCCCAACAGATTAAAAACAGAATAAAGCATCAAATATTAAAAACTTCCCTAAACACCTATTTAGACCTTCAGTCTGCATGGAGGGAGTCCAGATCTTACAACGTGGTCATTTCAAGAGGGCCTTTCCCTCCACAGCAGTGCAGCCAGCCTTCAGCCAGCCTGCCCAAGATGGATCCCAGTCTCACCCTGCCCAAAACTCTGTTTTCCTGTCACCTCACACACAGTGCCAGCACGTAGCCTGGCTGGAAGTACGAACATCCTCAAAATATCCTCGAAATGGATATAGTAGAATTGGAAACGCTGAGCAACGTGGTATTATTATGTCTTTGTTTTCCTAAGTTGTTTTGAAATTGTTAATGTTTTGCTATGTTTTACGCAAAATAATAATAATATTGTAGTTCCTTTGTTCTAAGCCATTTTGGGCATGATTTATTTGTGAGAAGGTAAAGGTAAAGGGACCCCTGACCATTAGGTCCAGTCGCGGACGACTCTAGGGTTGCGGTGCTCATCTCGCTTTATTGGCTGAGGGAGCCGGCGTACAGCTTCCAGGTCATGTGGCCAGCATGACTAAGCCACTTCTGGCGAACCAGAGCAGCGAACGGAAACGCCGTTTACCTTCCTGACAGAGTGGTACCTATTTATCTACTTGCACTTTGACGTGCTTTTGAACTGCTAGGTTGGCAGGAGCAGGGACCGAGCAACGGGAGCTCACCCCGTCACGGAGATTTGAACCGCCAACCTTCTGATCGGCAAGCCCTAGGATCTGTGGTTTAACCCACAGCGCCACCCATGTCCCGATTTGTGAGAAAGCAGCATACAAATAAACTGAATGAATGAATGAGAGAACGGATACCAAAACGATCAGAGAGATGGAGGAACTCCTCTATGAAGAAAGGTTGAAGCGCTTGGGACTTTGTAGTTTAGAGATCTTTACTGTTTTGAACTTCCTTGTGGGTTGTGCAAACAGCTATCCCAAATAATGCTTTCCATGGCGTAGCATCCACTGGAGATGAGTTTGTGGAACCAAGGAGACGATGGCCCAAAAATTTTGGGGAACCACATGACCAGAGAGAAAACCAGGAAGCAGGTAGTGGTGAAGAGGGAGGGCCATAGAGCAGCGTTTTTCAACCGGTGTGCCGCGGCACACTGGTGTGCCGCGAGACACCGGCTGCTGTGCCGCGGGAAAACTCCCGGCGCATTGGGCTGCGCACACAGGCGGCTCCGGTAGGACGAGGGCGCGGGATCATAGAGCCTCGGGTAGAGGCTAGAGAGGCGCCCACTTCCGATCCGGCTTCTTTCCCCCTCCGGGCGCGCCGCTTCCGGTGAGCACGGGCGGGGCGACCGGCGGTGCCCTGAGCGCGGGAGGCGGAGAAGGAACGGGCGCCTGACCTGCCGCGATCGCCGATCTCCTGCTCCATTTTCGCCCACCTGAATCCTTCCCCTCCCTCCCGCCGAGGCACGCAGACACCCCACCCCCCAAAGCAGGGGAATCGAGGTACATATATCCTTCCCCTTTCCCCGTTTTTTGACATTTTCTGGTGGTGGTGTGCCGCGAGATTTTTTTCATGAGACAGGTGTGCCGTTGCCCCGAAAAGGTTGAGAAACACTGCCATAGAGGACTGTGATTCCTAGAGAGATTCTTTTCCCCACCGGGTCACCCAAACGAGCCTTGTACTGGGATTTTGACCTCTGGGTCTTGCCAGCCTCCACATCCAACGCCCTGACCCACCTCCAAGCCTGGCGATGCAATAAATCCATTGTACTTGGTTATACCTCCCCACAGCCATTGTTCCTTCTTCCGTTTATTTACTGAAGAATATTCATATTCCGTAAATCCCCGGCTATTTATCCCCCCTTGATTATTTTGGCACAGCGAGCTCGGAGGATATTTGCTTTGCTTCACAACGAGCCCTTCTCTTCCTTGCAAAAACAAAAGGCGGCCGGGGTATTTGTTAATGTAGGTCCGTTCTCCTCAAATATTTATACGGATTCATATGAAGAAGATTAAACGCTTGCAATGTTCGAGACACACACACACACACAAAGAGATGTGCGTGCATACACTCACACACCGTTGCAGGCAGAGAGAGGCACGTGTTTGACCCAGAAGGGGGACTCTTGAGATTTGCCTTAGCAAATGTGTTGAGTTTGGACACACACAAAAAGAGAGAGAGAGAGAGAGAGAGAGAGAATGAAATGAGAGAAAGAAACTCTTGGCCTTTGGTGAACTCTCTGTGTGTTGTGGACGCCAAAGATTTCATTTCAGCATGACCTTAGAATAGTGATACTTTTAGCATTTCCTGGTATTTGGAAGGAAGGAATGTTTTTATTTGAATGCAGATGTCATTTGGTTTATAAGAAGGATTTGGTAACATGTCGATGCCAGTTCTACACTTATCCCAAATTTCCTGAAACGGAGGAAGAACATATGTTAGATCTCCCTGTTCGATGGGGAAGGAGGGAGAGAGAGGGAGAGAGAGAGAGAGAGAGAGAGAGAGAGAAATCTAGCTCTGCAGAAGCCTCCACTCTAAACATTGTGACTTTGTACAATTTACAAAATGTTTCATCTCCATTAAACAATAAACCCCTTGACCCGGGTGGCTCCGTTTCAGGGATCCTGCGATCGGGGAGGGAAGAGGCGTAATGGGTGAGGAGGATAAATGGAGAGGGTCGAAAGGTTAAGGAAAACTGTTTAATTATTTCTCCGGCGCATGGGCCAGGGGGAGGCTGGCCGTGCATGCCTGGTGCCCCCCCTTCTCCCCCTCGCAGGGTGGCTGCGTGGAAGGAATCCATCCAGCAAAGGCGGAAAGCAGGTTGCTCACCAAAGCGCCCAGCTGTGTTTATGAACAAACAGTCTCTGGGCTCTCTTCCGTCTCGGAACCTCTCGGTTCCCTGGGCTCCCCGCTCCCTGCCAGGGAAGGATCAGTGCCAGCCCAACGGCATCTGTTTGGCACAAATAAAGAAGCCTAAAAGAATGGAGAGGGGGGTGGGAAAGTCTTCTGATTCGTGACCCTGAGGGAAAAGCTGCTGCTCTCATTCGCATCGCAGCCGGGGTGTTTGTGAAAAGAAAACCTGTGGCCACATGTTGCTGGCTCAACATGCATGCGCCTCAGCAAGAGGCTGGGTACCCGCATCAGGGTGGTGGCAGCAACAGCGGCCCTCTCCTCTGATCCTCTCTGCTGTTGAGGGAAGGAGGAGGACGAGAAGAGAATCATAGAATTGTGGAAGTGGAAGAGAGTCAACCCTCCCATTTTTTGCGGGAAACTCCCTTATTCCAATGCCGTTTCCCGCTGCTATCCCGGATTGTTGATATCCCTTAAATTCCCCGGATTTCAAAGGAAGCAGCTCCTCTCCCTCCCTGCCGGCCAGGGAGGCTCCTCAGCTGCGTTGCTCGGCTGCCAATAAGGAGTCTGAGACCGACTGGGGGCGGAGCTTGCATGCCTTGTGCAGCCAGACCCTCACGCCCAACCAGACAGCCAGCCTGCCTGCCGTCTACGCGCTCGCTCTTTTGCTCACCCGTTCGCGCGCAGCCTCTGGAGCGCAGGGTGGCGAGGCTACTTGGTGCCATTGCACCGCCCTCGCGGCATCCCTTATTTTCAAATCCGAAAGTTGACAGCTATGCCACAAGGGTCATCCAGCCCAACCCCCCTGAAATGCGGGGATCTTTTGGCCAATGCGGGGCTCAAACCCATGAACCTCTACTGACTGAGCTGTTGCAGCTGGACTTTAAAAAGCAAGTTCCTATCATTTGCAAAACCTGAGAGATGAAGCCAAATGCAGGGAATGCTCTTCTTTCTTTCTCTCTCTCTCTCTCTCTCTCTCTCTCTCTCTCTCTCTCTCTCTCTTGGTGAGGTTAGCCTGCTTCCTCCTTTCAGTGTTTTAATTACTTTATTGTATTTTATTGCATTTATACGCCACCTTTTCCTCCAAGGAGCTCAAGGTGCCATACACGAGCGATGCCCATTCTGACTGTGCGCGCCCTTGGCTGCTCTACAACTGGGGGGAGGCATGGGCCATCTTGTCACACACACCCAGAGTGGCACCCAGGGTGGCCCGCCCCCTCCGCTTCCCCCCTCCCCCACTTTGTACGCCCCTGAGTGTCCTTATTTTCCAGGGACAGTCCCAGGTTTACAAAAGCCGTCCCAGTTTCTGATTTGATCCTGGAATGTCCTGCTTTTCCTTAGGACATCCCCATTTTCATCAGAGAAATGTTGGAAGGTATGGAGTTATGCTTACACACACACACACACACACACACACACACACACACACACACACACACAGGGACCTAGGTGGCGCTGTGGATTAAACCACAGAGCCTAGGGCTTGCCGATCAGAAGGTCGGCAGTTCGAATCCCCGTGATGGGGTGAGCTCCTGTTGCTCGGTCCCTGCTCCTGCCAACCTAGCAGTTCAAAAGCACGTCAAGTGCAAGTAGATAAATAGGTACCACTGCAGCGGGAAGGTAAACGGCATTTCCGTGCGCTGCTCTGGTTCGCCAGAAGCGGCTTAGTCCTGCTGGCCACATGACCTGGAAGCTGTATGCCAACTCCCTCGGCCTATAGAGTGAGATGAGCGCCGCAACCCCAGAGTCGGACACGATTGGACCTAACGGTCAGGGATACCTTTACCTTTACCTTTACTTTTACACACACACACACACATACACACACACACACACACACACACACACACACCCGAGCCAAGGAGATAAGTAACTATGCAACCTTTAGAAGAAATCTGAAGGCAGCCCTGTATATGGAAGTTTTTATAATATTTAATGTTTTATTATGTTTTTATATATGTTGGAAGCAGCCCAGAGTGGCTGGGGCAACCCAGCCAGATGGGTGGGGTATAAATAATAAAATTATTGCTGCTGCTGCTGCTGCTGCTGCTGCTAAATAGAATATCCCTTTATAGAGAACCTTTTGGGGCTTTTTGAAAATTATTTTAAATAATAATAATAAGGAATGGGGAAACAGCATGATGTGTGGCAGGTTTTAGGAACACAGGACTTTTCATCTGATCCATAGTAGCCAAATGAATTTCTCTGGGTAGCCCACAAGCAGAGAGACCATCAATAGCCCTGTCTCACTGGAACAGCCTCTGTTGCTGGAGAGTAGCATTTGTTCTACTGCTCTCTCTGGAATGGAAAGCATATGCTCTCTGCCCTGCCATTTTGGGATTTCTGCAGAACTGAAACGCCATCCCAAACACATTAGCCCTTCTACAGAAAGCCATTGTCAGAGTGACCCGGAAAGCCACAAGATTGGTAGGAGCAGGGACGCTATTTTCATTTTTCAAAGCATCCGTGTGGTCCATCTTTTTCCCATTGTTCATCTTTTGAGAAACCGTTTCTCCTTCTTTCGCACTCCTTCATCCTTAAAGCGTGTGTGGCTATAACTGGGATTATAGTCACCATACAAAACAAACTACTAAGGAGCTGCCCTAGAAAATGTTGCATAAACGGCATTTGACACCAAGGAAGTTGTCCTTGAGAAACCTTAATCTTTCCCCCAGTGGTGGACCTATGTTTTTGGGGGTGGGGGACCCGAAGCTTGAACTGTTATGGGGGTCTCTCAGCAACCAGCAACGAAGTCTAGATAGCCACTGTTATCTTCTTCAGTTGTTCCTTGACAGATCACCACAAATTTTCCATGCATTTTGGGGTATCCATTTTAAGTACTTTCATGAACCCATTGTTATTCCTCTAGAATCATAGAATCCTAGAGTTGGAAGAGACCCCAAGGACCATCCAGTCCAACCCCCTGCCAAGCAGGAAACACCATGAAAGCATTCTTGACAGGTGGCTGTCAAGTCTCTGCTTAAAGACCTCCAAAGAAGGAGACTCCACCACACTCCTTGGCAGCAAATTCCACTGTCGAACAGCTCTTACTGTCAGGAAGTTCTTCCTAATGTTTAGGTGGAATCTTCTTTCTTGTAGTTTGAATCCATTGCTCCGTGTCCGCTTCTCTGGAGCAGCAGAAAACAACCTTTCTCCCTCCTCTAGATGACATCCTTTTATATATTTGAACATGGCTATCATATCACCCCTGAACCTTCTCTTCTCCAGGCTAAACACACCCAGCTCCCTAAGCCGTTCCTCATAAGGCATCGTTTCCAGGCCTTTGACCATTTGGGTTGCCCTCCTCTGGACACGTTCCAGCTTGTCAGTATCCTTCTTGAACTGTGGTGCCCAGAATTGGACACAGTATTCCAGGTGGGGTCTGACCAGAGCTAGGGTCTTGACCTCTGTTAAAAAGAGGGGGGATGCATTAGCCACAGCAGACCAGCTAACATACTATCAAACCTCCTCTCAGTCTCCTCTTTCCCAGGCTAAACATCCCCAGCTCCTTCAACCGTTCCTCATCAGGCTTGGTTTCCAGACCCTTGGTCATCGTGGTCTCCCTCCTCTGCATACATTCCAGCTTGTCAACATCCTTATTAAATTGTGGCACCCAGAACTGGACACAGTATTCCAGGTGGGGTCTGACCAAGCCAAATAGAACAGGGCTATTACTTCCCTTGATCTGGACACTATACTTCTGATGATGCAGCCTAGAATAGCATTCAATTTTTATTTTTGCTGCTGTATCACGCTGTTGACTCATGTTCAGCTTGTGGTCCACCAAGACCCCCAGATCCTTTTCACATGTACTGCTAGTGAGCCAGGTGTCCCCCATCCTGTATTTGTGCATCTGGTTCTTCCTGCCTAAGTGCAGAACCTGGCATTTGTCCCTATTGAAATTCATTTTGTTAGTTTGGGCCCAGTTCTTTAATCTGTTAAGGTCATCTTGAATTCTCTCTTCTGCAGCATTAGCTATCCCTCCCAGTTTGGTGTCTTTTGCCAGTTGTGAAGAGCATCCGCTCAATTCCTCATTCTAATCTATATATATAAAATCGTTCAAGTTGGATGTTTGTTAACAATCGCCTTTCTCCGTAACCCCTTGATCGATTCCGTTCAAATTTGGACACAACGTTCCATGCCCATATGGGAGTGGTCATATGTACTTAACATTGCACAAATACCACACCTTTCCCAGGTAAAAATGTGATTTTCTGCAAAAAAAATATAGCGCCCTCCAGTGGATGTTAAACGGCACAACACAACACACCTCTTTCTGACCCCTCCTCCTCCTTTCCCGACGTCACTACCACCATCCAATCGACAGACAGACCGCCCACAAACACTACTGGGACAAAGAACCTCATAGACTAAAATAGTAGTAATAAACAGTTGTAGAAACGAAGACAAAAATGGGAGGGGCAAACAGAGAACACATAGAGGAGAGGAGGAGTTTGGATTTGATATCCCGCTTTATCACTACCCGAAGGAGTCTCAAAGCGGCTCACATTCTCCTTCCCCTTCCTCCCCCACAACAAACACTCTGTGAGGTGAGTGGGGCTGAGAGACATCAGAGAAGTGTGACTAGCCCAAGGTCACCCAGCAGCTGCATGTGGAGGAGCGGAGACGCGAACCCGGTTCCCCAGATTACGAGTCTACCACTCTTAACCGCTACACCACACTGGCTCTTCAACGAGATAAGCTGTAAGTAAACATACGCTTTCTCTTTCATACTGTATCTTACTTTTACATTTCACCAAATCAGCCACAGCAAGGCGTGGCTGGGTCAGCTAGTTGTTCATAAAGATGTTGAACAAAAACGGGTCCAGGACAGAACCACTGAATGATAATCCTTCTTAGTTGAGACATGATAAGGATGTGTAAGAGCTCATCATAACAGCCCCTATGGCTAAACTCCCAAGGAGATCCATTATTATTTCTGTGTACACATACACACGATGCCAACAAGGGCCAACGAAGCTATTCGGAGCATGGGAATTTATCCTCAGCTTCCTTTGTCATCAGAGATGTCAACACTAGGGCTGGAAAGGAGCTCTCAACACCTCTCCTTGCAATTTCTCATTTTCCCACTCTTAAATTCAGTTCCCCTCATTTCCTCAGCAAACTGGTTTATTTTTTAATTAAAAAAAAACATGTAGTGAGAATTCACCAGCATTTTATTTAGTGTAAAATTCTCCTAACGAACACATTTTCGTAGGCACCTTTGACTAATGCGCCTGTTTTGGCAAGCAATGCAATTTTGTGTTGCTGTTGTTGTTGTTTAAAAAAGAGATGCAGTTTTGTAAACATTGGTTGGGGAACTGCATTGTAAGATTCGGATGACGTGTGATTTTTGACGGATAGATGTGCTTCGGTTCACCCGTTGTTTTGAACGACGAGAATTTAGTGATCATTTTGCTTATTCCACGAAATATAAGCCTGGGTGATGTAACGGTTAGACCAGGGGTCAGCAAACTTTTTCAGCAGGGGGCCGGTCCACTGTCCCTCAGACCATGTGGTGGGCCGGACTATTTGGGTGGGGGGAGAATGAACAAATTCCTATGCCCCACAAATAACCCAGAGATGCATTTTAAATAAAAGGACACATTCTACTCATATAAAAACACGCTGATTCCCAGACTGTTGCGGGCCAGATTTAGAAGAAGAGTTTTGGATTTGGATTTGATATCCCTCTTTATCACTCCCCGAAGGAGTCTCAAAGCGGCTCACATTCTCCTTTCCCTTCCTCCCCCACAACAAACACTCTGTGAGGTGAGTGGGGCTGAGAGACTTCAGAGAAGTGTGACTAGCCCAAGGTCACCCAGCAGCTGCATGTGGAGGAGCGGAGACGCGAACCCGGTTCACCAGATTATGAGTCTACCACTCTTAACCACTACACCACACTGGCTCTCTTTAGAAGGTGATTGAGCCGGATCTGGCCCCCGGGCCTTAGTTTGCCTACCCATGGGTTAGACTATTGGACTAGGACTCTGGGAGACCCGGGTACAAATCTCTACTCAGCCATGAAGCTCACTGGGCTAGTTGCTGCCTCTCAGCCCAACCTACCATACAAGGTTGTTGTCAGTGTTAAATGAAGAGCAGCAGAACCAGGCACATCGCCTTGAGGAGCTCCTTGGAGAAAAAGGTGGGATGTAAATCCCCAACGACAGCTGCTATGGAAGCGTAAGATGATTTTTTTTTTACCAGCTCTCAGCCACAATGCATTTAGTCTCTCTCTCTTTTACATAATCTTAATCAAATTTTCTGTTTTACAGTTTAAACAACCTTAAAATATCAATGACTTTCCTACTTCTCTTTCCATGGTTCATTTTGCATAACATAAATCCCTGCATATTTTATATAAACTGGACCATTCAGTAATCCATAATTACATCCATCAAAACTTATTTACACTGTTGAACGTACACAATTTCCCTCCATATATTCAATAAACCTTTCCCAATCTTCTTTAAACGTATGTTCTTCTTGTTCTCTTGTTCTATATGTCAGGTCCACAAGCTGCGCATATTCCATCAGTTTAAGTTGCCATTCTTCTTTGGTTGGGACCTCGTTCGTTTTCCATTTTGGGGCTACAGTACAGTCATACCTCGGGTTAAGGCTGCTTCAGGTTGCGCGATTTCGGGTTGCGCACCGCGCCAAATCCGGAAATAATGGAATGGGTTACTTCCAGGTTTCGGCGCTCGCGCATGCGCAGAAACACTAAATCTCACTTTGCGCATGTGCAGAAGCGCTGAATTGCATCACGCATGTGCGCAGACACAGCAGCGCGGGTTGCGAACAGCCTCCCGCACAGATCGCTTTCGCAACCTGAGCATCCACTGTACATAAATCACCTTTTTGACACCTGGGGATTTCCATCTGAATTATCCCCAGCAGAAAGGACTCTGGTTTTTCGGGGAAAGTGCTTTTAAACATTTTCCCCAATTTGTTATAAATTATTTCCCAATACTCTTTTACCCTTTTACAGGTCCGCCACAAGTGAAAGCACGTCACAGATCTCTCCATCCACATGGTTACCTTGAACATTGACAAAACTTTGGGGGCAGGGAGTAGGGAGAAAGGAGTGTAAGACGCCCAACTCCCCCCGTTTTGTCTCAGCACTGCCGCAGACAGACTTTAATGCCATTTCTCCTGTGTGGCCACGTAAGCTTGGAGCGAGCGAGTGGGAACAGCGGGGACTCACGATTCCAGGACAACATGTCTGTGGACAGATGAGAAATCCATGCTCGGGGCACACCCACCAAGACTTGGCCGCTAGCATGCAAGAGCCATCCCCCTACACGGCAGAAGGAAGGCACGACTCCCAAACAGGAGACTTCCAAGGAAGTCCATTAAAAAGGAAAAAAACCTGCTCTTGGATGAGCTTTGTATCTCCACACAAGTGTACAGGGCCCGCCTGGAAACAGTTTCAGGGTTTGACAGCCTCAGTGCCGCATTTACGTATAAGCTAAACAAGCTATGGCTTAGGACCCCACTCTCTTGGGGGGGGCAAAAAAATTAAAGGAAAACAAGACTGGATGTACATTTCCAAAATATAAGATTAAAAAACTAATAAAATTAAACCTACACACAGCAACAGTGTTTTGTGTTGTGTAAGTCATGGGCCCCGCCTGCTAGCCTGCTCCCTCAAATATCACTGGTTTGCTCCTTTCTATATATAGGGTGCCTACATTCTGCATGGACTGGTTGCATGGTTGCATGTGCAAATGGCTTTAGATACCTAGGTAAAGGGTAAAGGGACCCCTGACCATTAGGTCCAGTCGTGACTGACTCTGAGGTTGCGGCGCTCATCTCGCATTATTGGCCGAGGGAGCCGGCGTACAGCTTCCGGGTCATGTGGCCAGCATGACAAAGCCGCTTCTGGCGAACCAGAGCAGCGCACGGAAACACCGTTTACCTTCCCGCCGGAGCGGTTCCTATTTATCTACTTGCACTTCAACGTGCTTTCGAACTGCTAGGTGGGCAGGAGCTGGGACCGAGAACGGGAGCCCACCCCGTCGCGGGGATTCGAACCGCCGACCTTCTAATCGGCAAGCCCTAGGCTCTGTGGTTTAACCCACAGCACCACCTATACCTATTAGGTCCATAAATTGCCATATATAGCATATATTCAACACAAAAACAGCAGCAATTTGTTGTTGACAAAGGATGGCTGGACATATAAAGGGCCCCATTACCTTCAGTAGTTTAGGGCCTCATCAATCCTAAATCCGGCCCTCGAAGGAAGGCACGACTCCCAAATGGGAGACTTCCAAGGAAGTCCGTTTAAATAATAATAATACATGCTCTTGGATGAGCTTTGTATCTGCACACAAGTGTACAGAGCCTGGAAACAGATTCCCGGTGTGACAGCCTTCATGAGCCTTGGCAAAAATGGACTCCGGAGGGGGACATATCTATATATATAAAAATGTTCCCACCTTGCTCCGTAACTGCTGGACCAAATCTCATCAGCGTACCATGACCATCAAGGAAGGATCTGGCATGACCATCAAGGAAGGATCTGGCATTTTCTGAATGTCATTTTCTGAATGTCAGATAGTTGTTTATCTCTTTGACATCTGGTGGGAGGGCGTTCCACAGGGTGGGTGCCACTACCGAGAAGGCCCTCTGACTGGTTCCCTGTAGCTTTGCTTCTCGCAGTGAGGGAACCGCCAGAAGGCCCTCAGAGCTGGACCTCAGTGTCCGGGCTGAACGGTGGGGGTGGAGACGCTCCTTCAGGTATACAGGACCAAGGCCGTTTAGGGCTTTCAAGGTCAGCACCAACACTTTGAATTGTGCTCGGAAACATACTGGGAGCCAATGTAGATCTCTCAGGACCGGTGTTATGTGGTTCCGGCAGCCGCTCCCAGTCACCAGTCTAGCTGCCGCATTCTGGATTAATTGCAGTTTCCGGGTCACCTTCAAAGGGAGCCCCACGGAGAGCGCATTGCAGTAGTTCAAGCGGGAGATAACTAGAGCATGCACCACTCTGGCGAGACAGTCTGCGGGCAGGTAGGGTCTCAGCCTGCGTACCAGATGGAGCTGGTAGACAGCTGCCCTGGACACAGAATTAACCTGCGCCTCCATGGACAGCTGTGAGTCCAAAATGACTCCCAGGCTGCGCACCTGGTCCTTCAGGGGCACAATTACCCCATTCAGGACCAGGGAGTCTCCCACACCCGCTCGCACCCTGTCCCCCAAAAACAGTACTTCTGCCTTGTCAGGGTTCAACCTCAATCTGTTAGCCGCCATCCATCCTCCAACCACCTCCAGGCACTCACACAGGACCTTCACCGCCTTCACTGGTTCTGATTTGAAAGAGAGGTAGAGCTGGGTATCACTTTTTACTCACCTTTTCTCTAAACTTAACTCACAGTGCTGGTTAGCCATGGTGAGAACAGGATGCTGGACTAAATGGGCCATTGGCCTGGTCTAGCAGGGCTTTTTTTGGGGGGGGTGGACATGGAGACATTGCCTCCACCTCTCAGAAGGCCTCTCTCCAATTTGCAGATTTTCTTTCTTCCATTTGCCCCATCCCCATCTTTGAAGAAAGGGTTATCTTAGCCCCAGGCTTTCCAATATGGTGGGGCAGACGTCCACGGCTTCTGGTGGAAACCAATAATAGCCTTTCTAAAGTCAACTTGGTCTTCTTAACAAATTAGTTTAAAGAGGGGTGGGTGGGTGTGCATGGATGCAAAACAATTTGAATTCCCTACCCTATATTAAAAATTACCAACCCCCAAACGACACAGAGCCATGAAAGCTCATCTCATTCACAGTGGGAGAAACTTCTGCCGGGTCATTTAGAAGGGAAAGTCAAAAGGCACGTTTGGGTTTGTAATTAGATCTTAAGTGATTATGAAATTTGGGGGAACTGGTGTTTATGACACCTGCTGGCTTGGACTTTCCCCCTCCTGCTGGGGGAAGACATCAGAGGAATGAGCTGCAACTTAAATTAGCTGACCCCTCCTTGACCCACGGCGGACCCACTCAGGACCATCCGAGTCAACAGAAAGTGGACGGTCTCCCAGTTGCTCGCTGAACCGAAGAAAATATTTCCCTCTTCGACTTTCAAGCCTTCCTTTCTGTTGCTTTTGCATTTCACCTTGGAGGGAGAGGGGGGGCGAGCGGCTGTGTTTGGGGGGGGGCGTTCGAAAAAGCTGGAGAGGTTTAAAAGCCACAGGTGATGTGATCTGTTAAAAAAAAAAAATCTGGATTTCGACATTGGCTGCCTGGAGCAGATGGCAAAGCGATCAAACTGCTCGCCCTGTAGGTGGAAACATCTTTGCTGAAGTCATTAACGCTCCCCAAGAGGGATACTACCTGTATTGAAGGCAAGCAAATCATTTTTCTTGCTGTGATTTGATATTGAGAAATAACAGGAGGGAGATAAGCTGTATACCAGCATGAGGAGGGAGGTGTGTGTGTGTGGGTGGGTGTGTGTATTGGCCGTACTAGGTATGAGACACATTGTAAAGGGGGGGGGGGCGGTGTTGCAGTGAAGTGCTGGGGTGGTGGCCGTGGTACAACGTGCACCCCAAATACTACACCAGGGGTCAGCAACCTTTTTCAGCCGTGGGCCGGTCCACTGTCCCTCAGACCATGTGGTGGGCCGGACTATATTTTGAAAAGAAAAAATGAACGAATTCCTATGCCCCAAAAATAACCCAGAGATGCATTTTAAATAAAAGCACACATTCTACATACCTCGAGTTACAAACACCTCAGGTTACAAACGCCTCAGGTTACAAACTCTGCTAATCTGGAAGAGTTACCTCGAGTTGAGAACTTTGCCCCAGGATGAGAATGGAAATGGTGTGCCGGCGGAGCAGTGGCGGCAAGAGGCCCCATTAGCGAAAGCACGCCTCTAGTTAAGAACAGTCTCAGGTTAAGAACGGACCTCCGGAACTAATTAAGTTCGTAACTAGAGGTACCACTGTATAGGGCAGTACATAATTTCCATATAGATTATAGATAGATAGATGATAGATAGATAGATAGATAGATAGATAGATAGATAGATAGATAGATAGATAGATAGATAGACAGATGACCCTCGTAGTCCCTTCCTTCTTCATTGTTAAAACCGTGTTTATGGAAGACAATCTTACTCAGCCATGAGTGATCGCCAAAGAAGAAGAGTCTTCCCATCGCCACCTGCTGCCACTTTCTCTGCCCCCAACCACCCCCTATGCTGCCTCAGCCTCCTCCTGCTCCTCCACGGTTGTCCAAAGTATCTGCAGGGGGCACCATGCTAAGAACAACTGTGGGAAATAGTTAGGGTGGCCCCCCTCCATCCTCTGATGGCAAGAGCTTTCCTACTTCAGAAGCATGGGTGGTTCCCCCCCCCTCCCTATAAAAAGAACACACCACTTATTTCATATTTCAAATCCTCCTGCCTCTGCTATTGTTCAGACAACTTTTGGCAGATCCCGCCATCCCGTTGTAAATAATAGATGTTTAATTTGCAAGGAGCAAAGCCCTCCTCTCCGACTCCTGGCAGGCTCTCTGCATCAGCTGCATTTCATCTGACTGTAATTCATCTTGCTGGCTCGGCATCCGGACTGGCAGCCTGCGTTTTCTCTCCCCTTCCCATGCTGGGCGCGCCAAACTCCATCTCTGCACACCTCGCCGCACTGCGGAAGGAGAAGGAAGAGCAAGAGCGGGCAGGGTGGCCCTTGCAGTGTTTGAATGATGGATAGAGCCCGTGCTTTTTTTCTTTAAAAATGTTTAGGGGTGCTCAAGAAAAATCACCATTTTAGAGTTCAAATCGGGGGAAATAAATATGGTAAATTGACCATGGTACAAAGATTCACAAAATGTTTAGGGGTATGCGTACGCCCGCGTGCCCCCAGAAAAAAAGCATTGGATAGAGTCGATGGTCTTCCTCTCTGGCGATCCCTCGAAGCCAAGGAAGATTGCTAAAACCGTGTTCATGGAAGACATTCTTAGCTATGAGTGATCGCCAAAGAAGAAGAAGATGGCTCTGTGTTCGGGGAGATCCATTGTGGGAGAAGCTTCCTGATGTGGAATAGGATGTTCCCATTTTCACTGGAGAAATGTCGGAGAGTATGAAGAAGAAGAAGACGCAAACCCGGTTCACCAGATTACGGTTCATCTAGCAGTTCGAAAGCACGTCAAAGTGCAAGTAGATAAATAGGAACCGCTCTGGCGGGAAGGTAAACGGCGTTTCCGTTCGCTGCTCTGGTCCTCCAGAAGCAGCTTAGTCATGCTGGCCACATGACCCGGAAGCTGTACGCCGGCTCCCTCGGCCAATAATGTGAGATGAGCGCTGCAACCCCAGAGTCAGTCACGACTGGACCTAATGGTCAGCGGTCCCTTTACCTTTAAGGAGTCTCAAAGCGGCTCACATTCTCCTTTCCCTTCCTCCCCCATAACAAACACTCTGTGAGGTGAGTGGGGCTGAGAGACTTCAGAGAAGTGTGACTAGCCCAAGGTCACCCAGCAGCTGCATGTGGAGGAGCGGAGACGCGAACCCGGTTCACCAGATTATGAGTCTGCCACTCTTAACCACTACACCACACTGGCTCTCTCTGAACGAGCTGCCCTCCTCGAGAGGCGTTCCTGGCACTCGGCCAACAGAGCTTTCTCTCCCTCCCTGTCTGAATCAGGCCCTGCGCAGTTTCCCCAAAAAGAGAGGCTGCCCTGGGATGCATTAGCGTTCGCAGGCCTCGAAGAGCAGCATCTGGGGATTGCGCAAGGGCCGGCAGCTGGAAGGTTTTGTTTTTTGACATGAGAAACGCTTTAAAAAAACCCAGACCCAGAAAGATGTTGTCGATCCCTTTGAAACGGCCGGCCAAAGCTTTCAGCAGCCTTGGCAATTTGATCCGAGAAATTTGTCGGCGCTGCTAATATCTCTTGGAGTTTGCCCAAATCATCTCTGGGGGCCTGAGCTGCTGCAGTGCTGGTGGTAGCATGGGGGGCAGTTGTCAGGATTTCATCCCATCACATGGAAGGGGAACTACAGTGGTGCATGCTTTCTAACGTGTGAAGAAAAGGAAATAGCTTCTTCTTCTTTGGCGATCACTTGTAGCCGAGTAAGATTGTCTTCCATACAGTGAGTCCGTAAGTGACTGTGGAGGCCAATTCTAGATCCACACATCCATCCACAGTGGGGACATGGGTTTCCGGGCGGGAGTTGATCACGGTGAGGGTTTGCCAAGCGTGCCTTCCTCTTTCCACATTTCTCCCTTGCGTCCTGAGTTCGAGTGTCTTCAAAGCCCATGACACCTTTGGTAAAGGCTGTTCTCCAACTGGAGCGCTCGCAGGCCAGTGTTTCCCAGTTGTCGGTGTTTATACTACATTTTTAAAGATTTGCCTTGAGAGCGTCTTTGAACCTCTTGTTGACCACCAACATTACGCTTTCCATTTTTAAGTTTGGAATAGAGAAGTTGCTTTGGAAGATGATAATCAGGCATCTGCACAACATGCCCCCATATATAGCTAATTCAAAATGTGAACAAGAGTAAACCGTAAAATAAAATTTTATTTTTCCAAATGAATCAAGTTGGAAAATAATGTTTATTTCGGTATACATCCGCTTTATTTATATCTGAAAATATTTCACCTACATTTTCCAGTTGCAAAGTCTTTGATCAGATCCTCCGAAACCAATCTGACGTGAATGGATCGCAAAACTCAAGGACTGTGCGGAATGGGCGAAGTTGAGAGGCCAAAGCGACCGACTTTTTATTCCCTTTCTGGAATATTTGAGAAAGAACTATAGTCAAATGAAATTGCGGACAGAATTCGAATTATGAGCAGTGGGTCAAGAATGACAACAAATGTAATGGAGGAAAAATGTATTAGATATTGCTTGACATATAATGCAGCAGAGCAGGATTGGGAATAAAAACACCACAGAGGTCAGGGTGGGAAGACACCTTGTTCATTTTGCAAGATGAAACATATACGCACACATTCTTTATTATGGTCCAAAGACCCGCAAAAACGATCTCAGAAGCGAAGTACAGCAGAAATACAGAGAAGACATTACTAGGCAGCCACTTTTATCCAAGACATGTTGGTTTCTAATTCTTACTACCGTACCTCCAAAAGAAATTTTGCCACGGCCAGGGTTATATCATTTTTCTTATTGAATTAGAAGTTAATGTGTTTACGTTTTCAAAACTGAATAAAATTTATTATTAAAACAAAACACATCTGCTTCTATACTTAGTCGAGACAAGGCATCCAGCCTGCCTTGTTGCATAGTTGTTCTGTTGGGACTTTCAATATACTTCAACCGAGAAAAGGAACGCTCAGCTAAGAAATTAAATGGTGACTGTTAATGTTAAAAGGGTAATGCTCCAAGCGTGTGCTTATTTTGCTTAATGGTTAATCCAGCCCAAATGAGCAGCAGCCATGGGCAGCGCTAAAATTCGGTGCCCCTCCTCTCACGCTCCATTCCGCAGTATTATTGTGGCGCCCCCTGCAGTGCAGTTCCTGGTGCGGCCAAACACGCTGCGCTACCTGAAAATCACCTCTGTGGCAAGTGGTGGCGAGCAGCAGCAGAGGAGGCCAGGGATGCCTCCTGAGGAGGATGTTTCACCTTGCCTGATAATAATTAATAATAATAATAATAATAATAATAATAATAATAATAATAATTTATTTATACCCTGCCCATCTTGCTAGGTTTCCCCAGCCACTCTGGGCGGCTCCCAACAGAACACTAAAAACACGATAGAACATCAAACATTAAAAACTTCCCTAAACAGGGCTGTCTTCAGATGTCTTCTAAAAATCAGATAGTTGTTTATGTCCTTGACATCTCATGGTTCCACAGGGCGGGTGCCACCACCGAGAAGGCCCTTTGCCTGGTTCCCTGTAACCCCTCTTCTTGCAGAGAGGGAACCACCAGGAGACCCTCGGAGCTGGACCTCAGTGCCCGGGCTGAACGATGGGGGTGGAGATGCTCCTTCAGGTCTACTGGGCTGAGGCTGTTTAGGGCTTTAAAGGTCAGCACCAACACTTTGAATTGTGCTCAGAAACATACTGGGAGCCAATGTAGGTCTTTCAAGACCGGTGTTATATGGTCTCAGTGGCCGCTCCCAGTCACCTGTCTAGCTGCCGCATGTTATGGTGCCAACAGGATGGCGTGCCGAAGCCAGGTATCAGTACCGGGGGTCAAGAGAAGCTGAAGTCAGGAGCAGTCTGAGTCAGGAACCAGCCGAAGTCAGGTACACAGGATCAGGAGCAGAATGAGCAGGCACAACCACATGCTTCAGCACAGCAGTTGCAGGTGCTGGTGAGGGAAGCATCCGGCCTTCCTTAAGTAGCCAGCTCGTCACCACACCTTTTACGAGCTGCAACTGCCTCCAATTGCTCCCTCCATTTCTAAGCTCTATGCTCTACAGCTGAGATGGGAGGAGGGGAGGGGGCCCGCCGGCTCCTCTCCTCGCAAGAGCCTGATTCTGGCTCAACTTCTTTCTCGTCCTGTTCTGGCCTCCCCTCTTCTCTATCTGCTTCCTCCTCTTCTGAGGAGTGTCACCACCAGTCTTCTTCAGGTAAGAATCCCTCCATTTCTCCGGACTCTTCTGTGGTTGCCGCTTCGCCTAGGGGGGCTTGCCACCACTCCTGCTCCTCTGGTGCAACCCTGACACCGCATTCTGTATTAGTTGTAGTTTCCGGGTCACCTTCAAAGGTAGCCCCACGTAGAGCGCATGGCAGTATTCCTAGCGGGAGATAACCAGAGCATGCACCACTCTGGCGAGACAGTCTGCGGGCAGGTAGGGTCTCATCCTGCGTACCAGATGGAGCTGGTAGATAGCAGGCTGTGCAGGCTGATCCTGGCTGCATATCTGCAGAAACAACTCGCCTTCCCTTGTGGGCAGCCTTTCCCAAGCTGCCGTCCTACAGCTGTTTGGGGCTACAACCATAGCTGCCAACTTTTGGATTTGAAAATAAGGGATCAGCAGCCTCACCTGTCCCGGGGACAGTCTATGGTTCCCGGGGACAGTCCACGCTGCGGTAATCCCCCCAGCCTACAAATTAATTTACACCAGGCTACACACCATCATCTTGCCCCACCTCAGGGTCTCTTTTCCAGGGAGTCTTCTCTTCTCATGCGATGCTTCAGGATCTGTCCTTCCGGTGAGCAGCCAGGGCCGATGTCCTTCAGAATGGATTGGTTTGATCTTCTTGCAGTCCACGGGACTCCAGCACCACAATTCAAAAGCGTCAATTCTTCATGGGGGGATTGATCAGGTTCACTCTTTTGGCTCTCTGGCATCCATTAATGACTTATTATACAAACGTGTTACAGACTTTGCATCCTTGAACACTCTTTTGGAAGGAGTGTATTTGTGGGCTGGGCCAGAGTGGTTGATTTTACATGCAAGCAAAGCACAAACAGTGCTGTTGTCTAATGACATCCTATTCTCTGTAACTATTGGTGAGCAACGCAGCCGAGCAACGCAGCTGAGGAGCCTCCCTGGCCGGCAGGGAGGGAGAGGAGCTGCTTCCTTTGAAATCTGGGAAATTTACGGGATATCTAACAATCCGGGATAGCAGCGGGAAACGGCACTGGGATAAGGGAATTTCCCGCCCAAAAAAGGGAAGGTTGACAGCTATGGCTACAACTCCCCTCATCCCTGGCCGGCACGGGATCATGAGCATTGTCATCTGAAACAGAGCTGGAGGAATGGCGGCTTGGATGGAGGAAAGCGCTCTCTGGGTGGCCTTTGGCAAGTAGCTCTTCTGGCGCCCAACCACCCTTGCAGGGTTGCTTTGAGGATAGAATGCCACCACGAGCCACTCAAAGGAAAAGGTTGGGTGGCAGAAACTCCTCCTCTCGTGGTTTACTCACTTGCTTTGCAGGTTGGCACTGCCTGTCTGTCACCCTTTATCCTGCCCCACTTCTGCAGACAGCACACATCTGCCCCGGTCTCGAGGCTCTGGAACAGGCATGGGCAAGCTCGGCCCTCCAGGTGTTTTGGGACTACAACTCCCATCATCCCTGACCACTGGTCCTGTTAGCTAGGGATGATGGGAGTTGTAGTCCCAAAACACCTGGAGGCCCAAGTTTGCCTATGCCTGCTCTGGAAGAAGGCTCTTTCAGTCTCAGTGAAACTGCAATGTTTTGCAATGTTCTGTTGCTGTCATCTTCCCCCCAGGAATGGGGGAGAAGATGGATTCAGTTTTTGTTTAAAGTCGGACTTCCCAGATCTACAAAATAAAAAATAAAATAAAAAATCCTTCCAGTAGCACCTTAGAGACCAACTAAGTTTGTTCTTGGTATGAGCTTTCATGTGCATGCACACTTTTTCAGATGCACACGAAAGCTCATACCAAGAACAAACTTAGTTGGTCTCTAAGGTGCTACTGGAAGGAATTTTTTTTATTTTTTATTTTGTTTTGACTATGACAGACCAACACAGCTACCTACCTGTTCCCAGATCTACGTTTTCCGAAAGATTCTGCAAACCAAAACAACTCTCCTTTGAAATTTGCACTTTCCGAAACCTGCAACGCAGTTGTCCGGCCAAATAAGACACGCATACAATGGTCAAGACTGCATATAGATGTGCACATTAGTGAAAGTAAAATATAAAAGTGTGTTAAATGTGAAAATGTGTATATTCTGAAAATTCACACCAAAAAAAGCCTTTTCATGAGGACTTTTCCTTCTTAAATAAAAGCATAAAATGCATAAAATAAAAGCATAAAATGATGAGAAGAGTTTAAGACTGGAAAAATGAGAAATTGAGAGAAACCCAAACAGGCATGATTGCCCACCCCCTTCTTCCCTCTGAGCAATTAGGATGTTTGCGAACATTCCATGATGTCACAGCAGGTCCGCCAATGGCAGTAAGAAGAAGGCAACCTTTTCACCGGCTGCATGGAAAAGCCCCAGGCTGCCGACGTTCTGTTTGCTCCCTGGCATTTAGCAAGCAGCTCTTTCTTTTTCATTTTGCCTGATGTGGATGAGGGCATACACACACACACACACACACACACACACACACACACACACACACCACAGAAAGATGCACATCCCCAGATGTCTGCTGTGCATGACATCAGCACGGGTGGAGCCTACTCTGGGACAAAACAACGTCCATGCGGCGTACGAGAAGTGTTCCTGCTGCACCCCTCTGCCGAGCTTTGAGCAACAAGCGCCTTAATAATAGACTCCTCATGCTGAGATCACTCTCCTTTTAACCTCTCGCTGCCAAGGCGGGTTCTAAAATAAGCCCAGCTGTGGCTGCTAAGTCCATTTAACGGAGGGCTGTTTTGCATTTTGGAGCAAAACTCCTGCTTCGTGCACCCACCCTGTCCTTCCTCCGGGTCTGGCTCTCTTTGTCTGGAATGGTCCTTGTCACGGCGGAAGGTGCCAGAACCCAGCTGTTCCTCCCCAGACTTCTGGGAGAAAGAGAGGGCGGGTGCGTGAGAGGCCTTGTGGCCACAGCTCGTTCCCGTAAGTGCAAAATCCAGTTCGGATGAGTCTCTGAGCTGAGCTGGGCCAGTCGCAACGCCCGTGGCAAGAGTGTCATTGGAAACAGGCGTTGGGGAACATGTGGCGAAGAGGCCAAAGAGCATACCGAGACCCTCAAAACCCTCCTCAGGAAGACCACCTGGTGTGAGAGGAGGAGGAGGAGGAAGAGGAGGAGGAACACAGTGTGGTGTACTTCAGCCAGAGACGTTTCCCACCGATCACTCTTGCTCCCGAGCCAGGCTGAGAGATAGGACAGCTTAGAGGAACGGCAGATGTGTCTCTTCTTTCCACGGCCCCCTCCCCAAGACATTTGTTGTTTAGTCGTTTAGTCGTGTCCGACTCTTCGTGACCCCATGGACCAGAGCATGCCAGGCCCTCCTGTCTTCCAATGCCTGCCTATCTATCTATCTATCTATCTATCTATCTGCCTGTTGTTGTTGTTGTTGTTTAGTCTTTTAGTCGTGTCCGACTCTTCGTGACCCCATGGACCAGAGCACGCCAGGCCCTCCTGTCTTCCACTGCCTCCCGCAGTTTGGTCAGACTCATGTTGGTAGCTTCGAGAACACTGTCCAACCATCTCGTCCTCTGTCGTCCCCTTCTCCTTGTGCCCTCCATCTTTCCCAACATCAGGGTCTTTTCCAGGGAGTCTTCTCTTCTCATGAGGTGGCCAAAGTCTTGGAGCCACAGCTTCAGGATCTGTCCTTCCAGTGAGCACTCAGGGCTGATTTCCTTCAGAATGGATAGGTCTGATCTTCTTGCAGTCCATGGGACTCTCCAGAGTCTCCTCCAGCACCAGAATTCAAAAGCATCAATTCTTCGGCGATCAGCCTTCTTGATGGTCCAGCTCTCATTTCCATACATCACTACTGGGAAAACCTTAGCTTTAACTATACGGACCTTTGTCGGCAAGGTGATGTCTCTGGGTATAGGATGTCAAATCTAGTCCAAACCGCCTGCAAAGCCCAAATCTTTTGCCCAACATGGGGTTCGAACCCACAGTAGTGAAATTAAGAGTCTCGTGCTCTACCAAAGGAGCTATAAGAACTGTGTGGCTTTATTTTGGCTGTGCCAAATAACCCTGATGTTTTGCATTTCAGCGCAAAATCCCCTCTTTTGTAGGGCCTGGATTCCACCCGGACAACTGCCTGTGTGGCAGGAGCTGGCCTGCCCACCTGGTCTGGATGTTGCCACCAGCTTCCTTCCTGGATCTGATTTTGGGGGGGGGGGGGAGAGGAGCTATCCCGTGAGGATTCCCTCACCTACAAAGGGCAGATCCCAGACCCAACGAGATCCTGCCTTTCTTCCGCCAGCCAGCTCCTCGCTTCCACCCCCAGCAATAAAACAAACCCACGTAATTCTGCAGAAAAAGGGTTATCACTTCATGTCAGGCGGGCGGGTGGGGTGGGTGTACGGGGAATGGGGGGGGAGATAATTATCCATTGTGAATCCTCCCAGCTTTTGTCTCCCTCTGAAGGGCTATTAAGTGACCCAGGGTGGCTGCAGACAGATACCTGCAAACAAAAGGATCAAGGGGAGAGAGCACAAAGCCCCCTGTGTCACCGTCCCCCTCCCCACCCTCGGTGCAGGTGCAGGAGACACAGGCCAGGTGGCTCAAAAGGCCCCTTTTGTCTGAAGCTGTCAGGACGGAGAAGTCGATTCATCTCCTGTTCCATCCCCAAACTCTCTGCGGCAAGAAGACATATCTCTTCCCCCCCCCCGCCAATCTCTCCCCCCACTCTCTCGTGCCCCTCCTTGCCCCCCGCCCACCCGATCAGGAAGTCTGCAATGACATGCCTACGCGTTAAGCTCCATTAAAGTGGTCCGGGGGTTTAAACACTTCATGTCGAAAGCGGATAATTGCTGTCGGTGGGGTTTTAATAGCTGACACAGGTGCCTTTGAACAAAGGTCAGGAATCAAGTGCATCTCTCCCAGAGAGCCTTTTTCTGGCTTGCGTGCCCCCCCCCCATGCGCCTCCACCGGCAAACATATCTACCACCCACCCACCCCAAAGAGGGCAGCTCTTATTATTATCAAGAGCCCCTCAGGAGCCTGGAGGGAACTGTTATACATTTAGGTCTGCATGTTCCAAATAAGAGGGGGAAATGGAGACACATGTGAGATGGGTCACTCCAACTCTCCCCTATTGCCCCCCAGCGCAGTTGCACCACAGAAAAATAGGTGGTCACAACAGGCAATCTCCCTCTCTCTCTCTGCCCTGTTAATTGAATCATCTGCTTCTCTCAACCAGAGTCAGGATGGGAGGAGAGTTCGCTGCAGGGCGAAAGGGTAGAGACAGAAGCACTTTGGGAATACGTTGAGGCTTCCTGGGATAAGGAAACTGTTACGTATCATTTGTTTTGTTGCATTTATGATCTGCAAACCTTGACCTGCTAGATCCGTACTTCCCAATGTGGGGCACACACCCCACAGGGGGGCAATTTGATTTTTAAGGGGGGGCAAATAGAAGAATGAGTTATTAACAGTGAATAGCCTTTTAGGCTTCCTCAACGCAGGTGGTGCTGTGGGTTAAACCACAGAGCCTAAGGCTTGCCGATCAGAAGGTCGGCGGTTTGAATCCCCGTGACGAGGTGAGCTCCCGTTGCTCGGTCCCAGCTCCTGCCAACCTAGCAGTTCAGAAGCACGTCAAAGTGCAAGTAGATAAATAGGTACCACTCTGGCGGGAAGGTAAACGGCGTTTCCGTGCGCTGCTCTGGTTCGCCGGAAGCGGCTTAGTCCTGCTGGCCACATGACCCGGAAGCTGTACGCCGGCTCCCTCGGCCAATAAAGCAAGATGAGCGCCGCAACCCCAGAGTCGTCCGCGACTGGACCTAACGGTCAGGGGTCCCTTTACCTTAGCCTTTTAAGTTTCCTTGACATGAATAGGAGTTCACTTTTTGAATAATAAGAATGATATGTCACGGGGACGGCATCAGGATTTTAGAGATGCTTCGGTGGGGCATGGCCAAAAAAAGGTTTAGAACCAGTGTGCTAGATCAAGCTAAAGATGCATCTCAGAGGAGGGTCCACTAAGGTGGTTGGGGCACAGTCCTCCCATTGAAAATGCCAAGCTAATAATAATAATAATAATAATAATAATAATAATAATAATCCCCTTACAACATCTCAAAATTATCACTTGGCTGGGAGACTGCATTGCAAAATTCAGAGAAGTGCAAATTTCAAAAATTGTCCATCTTTCAGGTCTCATGCCCCTCTCATGAACACTAGTCTGCCACGCACCATGCCATCCTCTGGCTCTGAATTCCGGTTGATAGGGGTGAATTGTTGTGAGAGCACTACTGAGTTCATGTCCTGCTTGCAGTTTTCCCATAAGCAACTGTTTGGTCATGGTGAGAATAGAATGCTGGACTGGATAGGTCTTTGGTCTGATTCAGCAGAGCTCTTCTTACGTTGTTTAGAACAGGCATGGCCAAACTTGGCCCTCCAAATGTTTTGGGACTACAACTTCCATCATCCCTAGCTAACAGGACCAGTGGTCAGGGAAGAAGAAGAAGAAGAAGAAGAAGAAGAAGAAGAAGAAGAAGAGGAGGAGGAGGAGGAGGAGGAGGAGGAGGAGTTTGGACTTGATATCCCGCCTTTAACTCCCCTTAAGGAGTCTCCAAGCGGCTCACATTCTCCTTTCCCTTCCTCCCCCACAACAAACACTCTGTGAGGTGAGTGGGGCTGAGAGACTTCAGAGAAGTGTGACTAGCCCAAGGTCACCCAGCAGCTGCATGTGGAGGAGAGGAGACGTGAACCCGGTTCCCCAGATTACAAGTCCACCGCTCTTAACCACTACACCACGCTGGCTCTCAATGATGGGAACTGTAGTCCCAAAACATCTTGCGGGCCAAGTTTGGCCATGCCTGGTTTAGATCATGAACTGCCCCATGGAAAAACAAATGAGAACCTGAATCTTGGCTGATTTGTTTTTATTTAACTAATTGGAAAAAATGCCACGTTATGACATTTTCCAAACTACCTTATATATCTTACCTAGTGTTTCTTCCTGTGACCTTTGTGTGTGAAAGAAAATCAAAACCATTTAACTGAATCAGTATCTACATTCAAAATTAAAAAGTGACAAAGCCAGTAAGAGAGAAAAAAGAAGGAAAACTTAAAGGAAGCCTGAAAATTTGTTTATCTATATATGCACAGCCGAGGCAAAGCACACACACACACACACACACACACACACCACAATCCTACCCATTTATCCATTGTCTCTACATGTGTGAAGGAAGATTGTGTAAAATTGGGACAGAGCAATTCTATACTCGTATTGTACCGAGATTGAATATTGCCACTTCCTGGAGTGAAGCAGGTGAAAGCCGGTGAATTGCTCAGGTATTGCAGCTAAGGGACCAACAACCCTGACTTGAGATATTTGCCCTTGACCGCTCTCATTCTGGGCTGCAACTCCACCTTGGGCAAGTAAGGGTCAAAGATGCTCTTAGATCCCAATCTCCCATGTGTGCCCGATGATATGTGTGTGAGAGTCAAAAGAGGCGATGTTCACATGGCCTGCAAAGACTTCTCTGTGATCTAAGCTAGTTTGACCTCTCATCACGGCATACCTAACACCTGTGTTTTCCTTAAAAGTCTTGCCTCAGTGCTCCCAGCTGGTGACTTCAATGGCGCAATGTCAGCAGGAACCAGCTGGGTTTTCAGACATGCTTCCTGCCTGGAGGTGAGCGAGGGTTTTCAGAAAGTGTTCCTGGTCCAGCCCCGCAATGACCCAGCCTGGACAGCTCTCATACTGACCTCCGTCACAGATGTGGACTGCTAATAATAATAATAATAATAATAATAATAATAATAATAATAATTTTTTATTTGTACCCCGCCCATCTGGCCGGTTCTCCCCAGCCACTCTGGGCGGCTTCCAACAAATATTAAAATACATCAAAATCACAAGTTAAAAACTTCCCTAAACAGGGCTGCCTTCAGGTATTTTCTGAATGTAGGATAGTTGTTTATCCCTTTAACCTCTGCTGGGAGGGCGTTCCACAGGGTGGGCGCCACTACCAAGAAGGCCCTCTGCCTGGTTCCCTGTAGCTTGGCTTCTTGCAGTGAGGGAACCTCCAGAAGGCCCTCGGCGCTGGATCTCAGTGTCCGGGCTGAACGATTGGGGTGGAGACGCTCCTTCAGGTATACAGGACCGAGGCCGTTTAGGGCTTTAAAGGTCAGCACCAAGACTTTGAATTGTGCTCGGAAACGTACTGGGAGCCAATGTAGTTCTCTCAGGACCGGTGTTATATGGTCCCAGCGGCCACTCCCAGTCAACAGTCTAGCTGCCGCATTCTGGATTAGTTGCAGTTTCCGGGTCACCTTCAAAGGTAGCCCCACGTAGAGCGCATTGCAGTAGTCCAAGCAGGAGATAACCAGAGCATGCACCACTCTGGCGAGACAGTCTGCGGACAGGTAGGGTCTCAGCCTGCGTACCAGATGGAGCTGGTAGACAGCCGCCCTGGACACAGAATTAACCTGCGCCTCCATGGACAGCTGTGAGTCCAAAATGACTCCCAGGCTGCGCACCTGGTCCTTCAGGGGCACTGTTACCCCATTCAAGACCAGGGAGTCCCCCACACCCACCCGCACCCTGTCCCCCAAAAACAGTACTTCTGTTTAAATAGCCCTGCGACTGAGTTTCCCCAACATGGGGCCCCCAGGAACCCCTTTAGTGCCCACCAAAACTCCCTGTTCCTCCCAGATTTATTAAATTAGTCAATGGTTTTCTCCCCGAGGATGGCGATAAAATCGGAAAATAGCGAATAATCGGAAAATATCGAATAATTGTTAACAGATAAAATGGAATCAAAATACTTCAAGAAGCTTTGGGAGAAGATGAATGGAGGTCCCATATATGTGTATGAATTTGGTAGCCACCTAAGAAAATAAAATAAATTTGCAAAAATGACTCTTGACCTTGCTTGAGTAGTCAGGCATTTGTACCTAGCAGTTCAAAAGCATGCCAGAGCCACTGGCGGAGGAAGAGGGGGGGAGCGCACAGCCCCGGGCGGCGCGATCCCGGTGGAGTGCCATCGCAGCTGCCACACCCAGCAGGCGGCGTGCCATGCCCCCAGGACGCGCGCCAGCCTCAGCCCCACCTGTTCTCCCCCCACAATGGCTGAGCAGATGATCAAAAAGGAAACCCATAAGCAGGTGTTTTTATTCTTATTACAATCAAGCAGTATATAAATTTTATTAAATAAATAGTTTAGGAATAAGAAAACATCCACAATAAAACAATTCCACATGTAAGGTAAAGGTAAAGGGACCCCTGACCATGAGGTCCAGTTGCAGATGACTCTGGGGTTGAGGCGCACATCTCGCTTTATTGGCCAAGGGAGCCGGCGTACAGCTTCCAGGTCATGTGGCCAGCATGACTAAGCCGCTTCTGGCGAACCAGAGCAGCACACGGAAACGCCGTTTACCTTCCCGCCGGAGTGGTACCTATTTATCTACTTGCACTTTGACGTGCTTTCAAACTGCTAGGTTGGCAGGAGCTGGGACCAAGCAATGGGAGCTCACCCCGTTGCGAGGATTCGAACCGCTGACCTTCTGATCGGCGAGCCCTAGGCTCTGTGGTTTAACCCACAGCGCCACCCGTGTCCCTAATTTCACATGTAAATGCAATTAAAACAACTTCAAATCCAATAGTGAGGCTATCTGAGGCAAAATCCTCCCTTTTGAAGTCTTGTTGGAAGAGAGAGGGGCTTTGGGTGGCCACAAACGTTCATCCGCAAACATTCGTCCTGCTCAGAGTAGGTCCATTGAGATCAATGGGCATGACTAACTGAAGTCCATTAATTTCACTGGGTCGACTGTAAGCGAACCTTAGCTGAATTCTTGGTCTCCGTGCTGTGATTTACCGGTAAGTTTGTTAAAATAATAATAATAATAATAATAATAATAATAATAATTGTGTTTTATTTTATTGAGAGGTATTTCGAGGGCACAGCTTTGAGTCCAAACTTGGAAGACCGGTCAGATATTTTAAAATGAAAATAGTACAAAATGAAAATACAGAGCTATTGGAGTAAATGTTTGGTCCCCTGGGCTTCTCGTTTGAGAAAGGTAGAGCACCATTTCTCTCAAAACTCCAGCTCTTTGTTGTGGTTAGGATGGTAAATCTATTAGGAGAGCTGAGGCACTTAACAAGCTGAGCGGCTGAAGAGAGAGCCCTTCTGGATTTGGGGCCTGTCTGCGAACCTCTCCGAGTGACGAGTTTTTCTGAGAAGACCCACCACCCACCATGACCATCAGGGATTTTTATTTTTCTTATTTCCTCAAAACTGTAATGATGGATGGCACCAATGGTCTTAAAATGCAAGGCTTGGCTCAGTCCAGGAATCTTGTTTTCAAAGGCAATGATGCAGCGAAGAGTAATTTCTATCAGTGCATCTCGCTGAAAGGTCTTGTTCCTAACAAGACCCACGAGAAAGGATGCTAATTTGAGTACAGGACCTGTTTTCTCCGGGTTAGGAACTATTTTCTGTGTCAGGGCTCAGTCACAGAATGTGTAAGGAAAGGGTGATGGCTGCCATTAGAGCATGTGCAAAGCGCATTTCTGTACCCAACAAGTAATGGCTGCTTATTTGGGGATAAAGGGTAATATTCAACAAAGTTCTAAGTTCTACTCAGAGTATACCAATTGAAGCTAATGGGCATAAGTAAATTAGCAATTCAGCATTCTTCTTCTTCTTCTTCTTCTTCTTCTTCTTCTTCTTCTTCTTTATCCTCCCTTCATCCTAAGGTCCCACAGTAGGCTACAACTATTTAAAACTACGAGAACTCTATCAGTTGCAGGATTTTGAGAGCAGCTCAGGACTCAGCTGTGGACTTTATCACAGCAAGGATTTTGAAGCAAAGAACCCTCTCTGGGATCAGAGAAAGAAAGGACTATTTTTAACAACTGTAAATAGTGGTATATTAGTGGTGCATACTGGTGTTGGCCTAGTAAAGACAACTCTGCTAAACGGCTGTTTTTTGTGGTGAGCTTAACCGCTTGTCTGAGCTTCTGCAGCGCATATACCACACAACCCAAACAAATGGGAGCGAGGTTTGTATAGGGAGACATGGTCTCTCCGGTAGCCTGGGCCCAAGCTATATATAACAAGCCCAGCTGCTAACAATAGAGCCATAGAACCATAGAATTGTAGAGTTGGAAGGGACCCCAAGGGTCATCTGGTCCAACCCTTTGCAATGCAGGAATCTCTGCTAAAGCATCCATGACAGATGGCCATCCAACCCCTCCTTAGAAAACCTCCAAGGAAGGAGAGTCCACAACCTTCAGAGGAAGTCCGTTCCCCTGTCGAACAGCTCTTAATGTCAGAAAGATCTTCCTGGTGTTTAGTTGGAATCTCCTTTCTTGTAACTTAAATCCACTGGATTGAGTTCTACCCTCCAGAGCAGGGTTTTTGGAGGTTTTTAAGCACTGTTTTAAGCACAGCTTTAGTTGAGATTCCTGTATTGCAGGGGGTTGGACTACCGGTAGATGATTCTTAGTCATCCAACTCTACAACTCTTCCAACTCTACAACTCTATTATTCTATGATTCCATGTGACAGCCCTTAAGATATTTGAATATGGCTAACATATCTGGTGGGACGCGGGTGGCGCTGTGGGTTAAACCACAGAGCCTAGGGCTTGCCGATCAGAAGGTCGGCGGTTCGAATCCTCACAACGGGGTGAGCTCCCGTTGCTCGGTCCCAGCTCCTGCCAACCTAGCAGTTCGAAAGCACGTCAAAGTGCAAGTAGATAAATAGGTACCGCTCTGGCGGGAAGGTAAACGCCGTTTCCGTGCGCTGCTCTGGTTTGCCAGAAGCAGCTTAGTCATACTAGTCACATGACCTGGAAGCTGTACGCTGGCTCCCTTGGCCAATAATGTGAGATGAACGCCCCAACCCCAGAGTCGGTAACGACTGGACCTAATGGTCAGGGGTCCCTTTACCTTTACCTTTAACATATCTGGTGCTGGAGGAGACTCTTGAGAGTCCCATGGACTGCAAGAAGATCAAACCTATCCATTCTGAAGGAAATCAGCCCTGAGTGCTCACTGGAAGGACAGATCCTGAAGCTGAGGTTCCAATACTTTGGCCACCTCATGAGAAGAGAAGACTCCCTGGAAAAGACCCTGATGTTGGGAAAGATGGAGGGCACAAGGAGAAGGGGACGACAGAGGACGAGATGGTTGGACAGTGTTCTCGAAGCTACCAACATGAGTCTGACCAAACTGCGGGAGGCAGTGGAATACAGGAGTGCCTGGTGTGCTCTGGTCCATGGGGTCACGAAGAGTTGGACACAACTAAACAAGTAAACAACAACAACATATCTCCTCTCAGTCTCCTCTTTTCCAGTAACAAACCAGTAAGAGATGAACCAATAAGAGAGATTTAAATGCAGGATCGGCATTCTGAAGTAATTGCATGAGGAAAGAAGGGGATGAAGGAAATGTTTGTTAGAAGGCCTTGTAGACAGAGCCGGCCCTCCCAGGAGGCAAAGTGAGGTAGCTGCCTCAGGCGGCAGATACTGGAGGGTGGTGAATGGACAGAGCTGTGCATGCATACACCTTGTGGTATATCCCATAGCTGTCAACCCTCCCTTTTTTTGCCCTTATTCCAATGCCGTTTCCCGCTGCTATCCCGGATTGTTGATATCCCTTAAATTTCCCGCATTTCAAAGGAAGCAGCTCCTCTCCCTCCCTGCCGGCCAGGGAGGCTCCTCAGCTGCATTGCTCGGCTGCCAATAAGGAGCCTGAGACCGACTGGGGGCGGAGCTTGCATGCCTTGTGCAGCCAGACCCTCACGCCCAACCAGACAGACAGCCTGCCTGCTGTCTATGCGCTCGCTCTTTCGCTCACCCTTTCGCGCGCAGCCTCTGGAGCGCAGGGTGGCGAGACTACTTGGTGCCATTGCACCGCCCTCGCGGCATCCCTTATTTTCAAATCCAAAAGTTTGTAAAAATCCCTTATTTTCAAATCCGAAAGTTGACAGCTATGGTATATCCTGCACCTCCTAAGCTAATCTCAGGTCAGGTGCAACCGAGGATATGAAGTAAGATTCAATTGCCATTCCCTCCATGGAATTGAGGGAGGCATCATTTTCTGCTTTGCCTCAGGTGGCAGAACATCTTGGACCAGCCTCGCTTGTACGCTTTCTGCCCACCCTCTACACCCCTAATGAAAATGTGAATCTTGTTTACTTCCCAACAATGAACATCACACTTGTGTGGGTTTTTTCCCCTCCTTTCTAATTCTCTACCTCATTTTCTAGGAAAAGGTTCAGGGAGCTTTTTTAAAAATACCTGAAACAACTGGTAACAAATGAATCATTTCCTCTGGTGCTTTTTAAACATTTATTTTAAGTCTTTTTTGACCAAGAAGCTGCCCTGGCTCACACTCCCTCCTTCACCTGCTCATGGGTATTGGGCCGGCAAAACTCGATCTCGCCTCATCTTTCAGGCCAGAGGCCTTCAAACCGCAGGTCGCTGCAGCTTTATAAACACCCTCAGGGAGCCAGGATCTTTCTCCGAGAGCGCCAGATGAAGTGAAATCTACCGTGCACGTTTATATTATGCTTAGCTCCACTTAGTATTGTATTTTATTCCAGATGAAGGATTTACCTTTTCCTATTCACAGAACAATCTCACAGGGGGCTTGGAGCAAGAATTAGCCAGTGAGGAATGCGGACGGAGACGTCGTTCATAAATGTCTTTTGCCGTTCCTTCGTGCACAGTGGAAGGAACAAATATCAGCTAAGAAGAACGCTATTAAGGCAATTGTAGAATCGTAGATTTGGGAGGGACCCCCAAGGGTCATCTAGTCCAACCCCCTGCAATGCAGGAAACTCAGCTAAAGCATCCATGACAGATGGCCATTCAACCTCTACTTAAAAACCTCCATGGAAGGAGAGTCCACAACCTCCCGAGGAAGACTTTTCCACTGCTGAACAGCTCTTACTGTCAGAAAGTTCTTATTGATGTTTAGTCGGAATCTCCTTTCTTGTAACTTGAAGCCATGGGTTCGAGTCCTACCCTCCAGAGCAGGAGAAAACAAGCTTGCTTTTAAAAATAATAAGTAAATAAATAAAAGTCACACACCTTTCCCTAGGTGTGATTCTTTCATTAGATGACCCTTTGGGTTCCTTCCAATCCTATTATTCTAACAGCGGCATTCCTCCCCCAGATCAAAAGCCTTCTGTGGATGCAAGCAGCCTTTTTCATTTGCACAAGGCAAAATCCAGGATCCAGCCCATAGTAAAGAGGAAGAATGTGAACCAACTTATATGCCCCCCAGGAGCTTACATTGCAAAAAAAGGAAGTAATATTCAACAGATAAGGTAAAGGTAAGGGACCCCTGACCATTAGGTCCAGTTGTGTCCGACTCTGGGGTTGTGGCGCTCATCTCGCTTTATTGGCCGAGAGCCGGCGTACAGCTTCCGGGTCATGTGGCCAGCAGGACTAAGCCGCTTCTGGCGAATCAGAGCAGCGCACGGAAATGCCGTTTACCTTCCTGCCGGAGCGGTACCTATTTATCTACTTGCACTTTGACGTGCTTTCGAACTGCTAGGTGGGCAGGAGCTGGGACCAAGCAACAGGAACTCACCCTGTCACGGGGATTTGAACCGCCGACCTTCTGATCAGCAGGCCCTAGGCTCTGTGGTTTAACCCACAGCGCCACCTGGGTCCCTTATTCAACAGATAACTGGCACCAAAAATTGTAAGATATGAAATATCTGATGGCTGCTTTGGGGAGAAATATTCAAACACCCAGAGCTTGTCTGGAGAATATCCAACACGAAAATTCAGAAGGGCTTTAGCAGGATCAAGCACATTTCACTTTGGACCTCGTGAGTTGCAACTGAGCAGGACTTCAGGCTAGCTTCACAAGAGAGCTTGCTAATGATATGATATTTTGCCATAGTCGATGCACTCAGAAGGATAATTTGCCTTGTGGCTTCCTGTGTTTTGCTTCGAGGCAGCCCTGACCGAGAAGTGCTCAACTTGTCACCCTTGTCCTGAGGTTGATTGGAGGATCTGAAAACTCACTTAAAGGAGCCCATGAATATATTTTTTCCACGCTCCCTCCGACGAGCCAAACTTTGCAGCCCAGCTGGGTTTGCTGCTCTACATATGCTTATCTGTTTTGGTTGTCAGAGTGACATATTTTCCCTTGATCTGCCATGGGAAACTCATTTATACAAAGCAGGAAGGAAGCTGCATTGCAGGCGAGTGATGAAGGACTTGGCATAAGCCGCCTTCCCACTTTTCCAGAGCGCTTTCCGGAATCACACCACCACTGGGAATGGTGAAATCCTTTTGACACTGAGCTCAGAGCTCATTCCCGGCATCCATCTGCATTGCAATGCCATGTCTTAATCAGCGGAGGCTGGTCATAAGGAAATAGGAAGAGGCTTCTGAATCAGGCCAATGGCTCATCTGGTCCAAAATGTCCTGTGGTCAGTCAGAGGCTGGTCAGTCAGAGGTAGGAAACCAGCAAGCAGAGTCCAGGCACAAGGCCACTCTCAGCAACATGAATAGAATAGAATAGAATAGAATAGAATAGAATAGAATAGAATAGAATAGAATATATTTTATTGTCATTGACCCCTTCGGGAACAATGAAATTACTTGGCTGCTCCATCCACCCAGATAGGGCACTCCACACAAAAACAAAACAACTACAAAAACACTGATTAAAACCATACACACTGATTAAAACCATACAATGATAAAACATAACAGGTAAGATTAGATGACTTCAAAGTCCAGGCTTCCCATTCAAGGCTGCGATCGCTCTGGAGAAGAAGCTGTTTCTAAGACGGCTTGTTCTTGTCATCATCGTCCTGTATCTCCGTCCCGATGGCAAGAGCTCAAAGAGACGGTGACCAGGATGCAATGGATCTTTCACTATGCCCAGTGTCTTTCTGTGGCACCTCGTGGCATAAATCTGCTCTAAGGTGGAGAGCGAGCAGCCAACAATGCTCTCTGCTGCCTTAACAACTCTGCACAACCCCATCCTGTCCTGGGTAGTACAGCTTCCGTACCACACACATAAGCCATAAGTGAGCACGCTCTCAATGGCACAGTGATAGAAGGCAAGCAGCAGCTTTTGTGGAAGATGGTTTTTCCTTAGAACTCTCAGGAAGTACAGTCTCGCTGCCTCCGACTGTGGAGTCAGGGCATAGCCATTGACAATATTATTTCCTCCATGAATGTGACCAATCCTCCACATTCGTGGGCACCACTGCCTCCAGTGGCAGGGAGTTCCACAGTCAAACTACGTGCTGCATGAAGAATTCTTTTGCTTTATCTGTCCTGAGTATTCCAACATTCAGTTTCAATGGCTGTCCACGAGTTCTAGCGTTTTAAGATAGGTAGAAAAACTTTTCTCAATAAACTTCTATCTTGACGCCTCTTACTCATCTTGTCCCTAAGTGAAGAAGGCCCCATCACTGCAACCTTTCATGGGCATAGCCAGGGGAGGGGGGCAGCTGCCCCTCCCCATCAAAATACTTAAATGAAACTAGAAATGGGCTAGGCTTACTCCCTTTTTTGGTGGGAAATTCCCTTATTCCAACGCTGTTTCCGCTGCTATCCTGGATTGTTGATATCCCTTAAATTTCCCGGATTTCAAAGGAAGCAGCTCCTCTCCGTCCCTGCCGGCCAGGGAGGCTCCTCAGCTGCGTTGCTCGGCTGCGTTACTCACCAATAGTTACATTAGACAACAGCACTGTTTGTGCTTTGCTTGCATGTAAAATCAACCACTCTGGCCCAGCCCACAAATACACTCCTTCCAAAAGAGTGTTCAAGGATGCAAAGCCTGCAACACGTTTGTATAATAAGTCATTAATGGATGCCAGAGAGCCAAAAGAGTGAACCTGATCAATTCCCCCATGAAGAATTGACGCTTTTGAATTGTGGTGCTGGAGTCCCGTGGACTGCAAGAAGATCAAACCGATCCATTCTGAAGGACATTGGCCTTGGCTGCTCACCGGAATGACAGATCCTGAAGCATCTCATGAGAAGAGAAGACTCCCTGGAAAAGAGACCCTGAGGTGGGGAAAGATGATGGTGTGTAGCCTGGTGTAAATTAATTTGTAGCCTGGGGGTATTACCACGGCGTGGACTGTCCCCGAGAACCATAGACTGTCCCAGGGACAGGTGAGGCTGCTGATCCCTTATTTTCAAATCCGAAAGTTGACAGCTATGATTCAGAGGCGTAGGAAACCGCTTGGGCACCCGGACCGCGAGCAAGCCGCGGAGCGAGGCTTTTTACTGGGCAGCTTGGGAGGCGCCGTTACCCCGCCGAGTGGGTGAGCGAGCAAGCCGCGGAGCAAGGCTTTTTACCGGGCGGTGGGGCAACGGGGTGGGGTTTTTCAGCTGAACCCCCAAAGCAAAATGAGAGGTGACGGGTGAAGCAATTGGGGAGGGGCGGGCAGAGGGAAATTCAGGAAGAAGACCCTTCCTGAGTCTATATTTGCCAGTAAACTTTATCAAACCACCATCCTCTCTTCCTCCCTGCATTACCCTCCGAGTCTTTTTATTTTTATTTTTAATCAGGTTTCAACTGGTGTTGACTTGAATTGCAGCCCGCTTATTTGAAAAGCTTGGACAGCCGATAACTTAACTGCCCACTTGGTCTTATCTCCATGAGGACCAGGGATCTGGCAAGTTGCTCTCTTCTGAAGAGGTTCTGGCAGAAGCACGGAGTTCGCTTCCCCCTTCACTGCCGTCATCTGCTGAGAGTGGCATGTGAGGGTAGGTGGGGGGGGCTTCCTCTTCTGGGGCTAAGAGAGCAATCTCCTGGGTATTCCTGGGGAGATAAGTCCCTAAAGAGATGTGGAAACAGAGGCGACTTCTTCTGGAATGTTTTAGACTCAAATAGAGTGAGACAAATAGAAAACAAAAGGTGTGCAAGCCATCTCACTTACATAGGAAGCTGCTTTATTTATTTTATTTTATTTTATTTTATTTTATTTTATTTTATATTTTTGCATTGCATTGCATTTATAGCCCTCTTTTTCTCCAAGGAGCTTGGGGGGGGGGGTGCATGGTTCTCCTGCCCCCTGCCCCTCATTTAAGAGGTACCATTGAAACTGTTTTCTGTAATTCTATTACTGCCTGGTATGTCACAGCCTCCAAGCTGGATAAGAAGAGGCTCCAACGAGCAGTAAGAATTGCAGAGAGGGTAATTGGTGTTAGTTTGCCCCCAATAGAGACACTTTAATGCTGCTCGAGTCAGGAAGAGAGCAGAGAGAATCGTCGCAGACCCCTCGCATCCTGGTCATCACCTGTTTGATTTACTTCCATCCGGACGTCATTACAGGACTCTATACACAAAAACGTCTAGGCACAGGAATAGTTTTTTCCTTGTGCCATCAAACTGTTGAATTCGTAGTTGTGTGCGGAAGGGAGGTCAGTTGGTGGTATGGGGTTCCTTTGCTGTGCTGTTGTAGCGTGAGGGGAATAGTGTTTGTATGAGGTACGTTTTTCTTTACATTGCAATGTAGTCGAAGCAAAATTCCAAGTATGATTGGTACTTGGCCAATAAATTATTCCTTATTCCTTAATTCCCCACAATAACCCTGTGAGGTAGGATAGGCTGAGAGAGGCAGTAACTGGCCAAAGGTCACCCGGCGAGTAGAGATCCGAACCCTGGTCTCTCCCAGGTCCCAGTTTGACACTCTAATCACTACATGATTTTTTTATTATTATTCAAAATGGACTATTTATTGATTTAATTTTTAAAGAAATTTTTGCTTTTCTATGCAAAGGCCATCAAAAGCAGCTTAAACCACGAAAATGAAATACAACACTTTTTTAAAAAAAACAAACCGTGTGTTACAAAAAAACCCAGAACATATTTCAAAAAAGCAGACAAACTCCATAGCATATTATTGTGGCATTCGTCCCGCAAATGCGACAAAATTACTCAAGAATGGCCAGTCAAAGGTCTTTAAGGACTTCTGAAAAACTTTGGTCCACCTGTTTCATAGATCACAGAATTGTAGCATTGGAAGGGAACCACAAGGTTCATCCAGTCCAACCTCCAACTACATGACATTTAGAAAATACCTGAAGGCAGCCCTGTTTAGGGAAGTTTTTAATCTGTGATGTGTTAATGTATTTTAATGTTTGCTGGAAGCCGCCCAGAGTAGCTGGGGAGACCCAGCCAGATGGGCGGGGTACAAATAACAAATTATTATTATTATTACTCCTGCAATGCAGAAATCTTTTGCCCAACTTGGGGCTCGAACCCACAGCCCTGAGATTGAGAGTCTTATGCTCTGCTGAGTGAGCTATCCTCAGTCTCTTGCAGATCTCTTCCATAGCAGTGGGGCCATCAGAAAGAAGGTCCTGGCGGGGGGGAGGGGGATTTCTTCAATAGACCCACCATTCCTTAACCACCAACATACTTCTGGAACCGGCACTTCACTTCCGGAAGCCAGTGCAGGCTTCCAGAAGGACGTTGGCTGGAAAGCTGCGGCGGAAGGAGGAAGGAGAGTGGGCAATGCTTGTGGGCAACATAAGTGGGCATGTCTTCTTGGTTGACTTCTTGATCCCACGCTCTGGTGTGAGCCAACTGACTTGCACCACAGTGCCGGACCAAAAAGTTGCATCTTTGGGTCCTGAGCTCTGGTGCAGCTAGAGCATGGGGACCAAAACAAGACATCTGGGATTGGGATCAGATGTTGGGGCAACTTCTGTAAATCTGGGGTGTCCAGCTTAAAATGAGACAGTTGAGCAGTATGGTGATGTTCGAGGGGACTTGGTCCAGCGGCTGCTGGTGAACAAAAGCGGGTTCCACTGGGCTTATAAATTACAGGGTCTTCTATAGAGGCCTTCCCTGACCTTGGCTTTCTGCGTACATCGAAATTAAACCACGTTCTCGTAGGAAGAGCATGCCTGCGTTATCAGGACAGAGTGCCTGCTCTCTCTCTCAGGCGAGCTCAAGACTGAGCTTTTCCTGCAGAAGTATTCGTAATACAAGGGACGCAGGTGGCGCTGTGGTCTAAACCACAGAGCCTAGGGCTTGCCGATCAGAAGGTCTGCAGTTCGAATCTCCGTGTCGGGGTGAGCTCCCATTGCTCGGTCCCTGCTCCTGCCAACCTAGCAGTTCAAAAGCACGACAAAGTGCAAGTAGATAAATAGGTACCGCTCTGGTGGGAAGGTAAACGGCGTTTCCGTGCGCTGCTCTGGTTCGCCAGAAGCGGCTTAGTCATGCTGGCCACCTGACCCGGAAGCTGTACGCCGGCTCCCTTGGGCAGTAAAGCGAGATGAGCGCCACAACCCCAGAGTCATCCGCAACTGGACCTAATGGTCAGGGATCCCTTTACCTTTATTCGTAATACAGTGGTGCCCTGGTACTCAAACGCCTTGGTTCCCAAACCCTGAAAACCCAGAAGTAAGTGTTCTGGTTTTCGAACGTTTTTCGGAAGCCGAACATCCGATGCAGCTGTCGGCTATTGTTTCTGGGGCGCCTGCACCAATCAGAAGCTGCGCCTTGGTTTTCGAACATTCTGGAAGTCAAAGGGACTTCCGGAACGGATGAAGTTTGGTGCTTTTGTTTTTGCTATTTATTTTGCATTTTTGTGACTTTTTCGGTTAATTTGTTTTTGTGACTGTGTGGAACCCAGTCCAGCTACTGATTGATTGATTGATTGATTGATTGATTGTGTGACTGGGGAAATGGATAAAAGCCCCCCATCCAAACAATGACTATCATCAGTGCAGGTAAGAAAAAAACTTAATTTTAATTTTTATCATCTACAATACTATCTTATTTATTTTATAGTACAGCACATTGATTATTGCTTTCATTTTATGGATCAATGGTCTCGTTAGATAGTAAAATTCATGCTAAATTGCTGTTTTAGAGGTTGTTTTTAAAAGTCTGGAACGGATTAATCCGTTTTACATTACTCTCTATGGGAAAGCGTGCCTTGGTTTTGGAACGCTTTAGTCTTGCTTTTTTGTAATGTCTTCAGCTGCTCAAACGAATAATATTCTATAATATTCTACATCAGACTTCTATCATGTTACCTCCTTCACCTGTTTCATGGCTGCAATGCAAAGGAGTGCTGGCGAAGTGTTTCGAACACAGTGCTGTATAAATATTAACCCTACCCAGAAGAGCCCTTGTGGAAGGTGCAAAGAGGCCCCGGCAGGTATAAGCCCAATCTGTGGGGAATAAATTGTAGTAATTATAGTGCTTGATGGGTGTGGACTTCTAAGCCAAAACAGAACAGCCAACAGCTGTGGCTCACCCATCCCATTAAAACGGAATTTTTATTTTTATTTTTTTAAAGCACCCATTGGTTTGACAGCATGAAATGGCTGTGTAAAGAGAGATTTGAACCGCCACCCCCTTAGGAGTCTGCAGATGTCTTTTTCCAAAGGGGTGGGTTTCAAGGCTTGGCCGACGCTGGAAGCCATGTTCTTTGTTGAAAGATGCGGCATGCGGTCCGTGTATCTCTCTCGACTGCAGTTTCCAGGCGTGACATCTTTCATCCTAATCATCACACCCGAGGAGGGGAAGAACATGTGGCTGCCAGACCCGTTTTCTGCCCAAGGAGAAGCCTGCACCTCTTAGCTATTCATTTCCAGGTAAAGGCCGCACACTTTCCACTCATTCTCGTTCGATATCCAAATCAGCAGAGGCAGGCGAAACATTTGATGCACAACAACAAGGTGTGCATCACCTTGGACTCATTCACACTATCGTCCTTCTTCTTCTTCTTTGGCGATCCCTCGTAGCCGAGTAAGATTGTCTTCCATAAACACGGTTTTAACAATGAGTCCGTAGGTGACTGTGGAGGCCAGTTCTGGATCCACACGTCCTTCCACAGTGGGGACATAGGTTTCTGGGTGGAAGTTGATCACGGTGTGGATTTGCCAAGTGTGCCTTCCACTTAGCACATTTCTCCCTTGCGTCCTGAGTTCGAGTGTCTTCAAAGCCCATGACACCTTTGGTCAAGGCTGTTCTCCAACTGGAGCGCTCTCAGGCCAGTGTTTCCCAGTTGTTGGTGTTTATACTACATTTTTTTAGATCTGCCTTGAGAGAGTCTTTCAACCTCTTTTGTTGACCACCAGCATTACGCTTTCCATTCTTAAGTTTGGAATAGAGTAGTTGCTTTGGAAGATGATAATCAGGCATCCAAACAACATGACCAGTCCAACAAAGTTGATGTTGAAGAATCATTGCTTCAACACTGGTGAATGTATACCAACACTGGTATACGTTTAAAGCGCTACGATGCCATTTCAAATATGGCCTGCCCCCCCCCAAGAATCCTGGGAGCTGTAGTTTGTTAAGGGTGCTCAGCGTTGGTGGTGGGAGACCCCCGTTTCCCTCACAGAGCCACAATTTCCAGACTTCCCTGGAAAGAGCGATTGATTGTTAAACAGCTCTGGAAACTGTGGCTCCGTGAAGACAGGGGTCTCCTAAGAACTCTCGGTGCTCTTTTAACAAACTACAATTCTCAGGATTCCTTGGTGGAAGCTAAAGTAGCAACATAGTGCTTTAAATGCATTGTGTGGATGTTTCCTGTTTTATCCAGAGCCCTTTGACTCAGCGCTGTCTTTAGCATATGCGCCACCGGGGTGCTCCCAAATTTAGTTTAGCCCCCAAATTGGCCCCAAAAAGGAACATAATATTTTGATGTAAGAGTTAATTTCGCGTGCACAGCGCCATTGTGAATGACAAGTGCCGCCGCTGGTGCAGCGCGTCTTTGGTAAATGGGCGCATAAAGTCGAAAGTCCTTCAGTGAAACAGTAGGTATACATTTTGGTAATACCTAGGTATATATGTATTTTGTTTTTCTAGCTTGATCAATATTATTTATTATTTCATAACAGGTAGATAGTTAAGAGCTTAGGCGGCTTCAGTGGCGGGCGCCTGGCACCCCCCAGAATTCGGCGCCCGGGTGCCCCGCACCCCTTGCACCCTCGGATAAAGACGGCCCTGCTTTGACTGTTCTAAGATTGGGGCACTTATACCAGTATCAGCAGACAGGGATTTCCTGTGAGGATTTCCACAGCCACAAAGGACGGAAGGCAGGCATTGAGAAGCTTTGCTGCCTCCGATTGTGGAGGGCAGAGCATTGCCAGCCAGGCTCGTAGCCATCGATAGCCTCTCCTCCATTAATTTGATCCTCCAAAAGAGGATCTAAAAACGGGCATCCCCAAACTGCGGTCCTCCAGATGTTTTGGCCTACAACTCCCATGATCCCTAGCTAACAGGACCAGTGGTCAGGGATGATGGGAATTGTAGTCCAAAACATCTGGAGGTCCGACGGTTGGGGATGCCTGATCTAAAACCAGGTTGGTGGCCTTCAGTGTCTCTTTCCGTGCAATCGCAGCTTTTGCACCCCCGTTGCGAGAGTTGTGTGGTGTCCTTCCTCCGCCATGTCGCTTTCCTTTCCACGTCATCCTGCATTTGCAGAGGGTTGGACTAGATGACCTGACAATTCTGTGATCCTGTGATCCTGCTACATTTTCCCTCATTTAGCACCCAAACGGAAAGCTCCATGGCTGTCTCTTTTGGCAAAGTGCTAGGGGTCTCTCTTCCACTGTAGGTGGATTACCGGTAATTAGGAAGTGGCCCCTTAGCTATATTTTTTTTGGGGGGAGGGGGAGGAAACACTCCCCATAACACACCAGCAATAATAATAAGACGAAGAATTAATATGGTGGAATTTCCCTGGGGAGTTTCCCCTGGGCCTGTCTTCTGTCATTACAAAACCAGAGCAAAGCTTCAAGGGACGAGAGGCGTTTGGCTCATTAATGAAGAGGCTTCCTGGGTCTTTTGCCAGGAAAGTGACATAAAGCCGCTTCCCACTTCTTAGAAAGCTGTAAATGGAAGAAGGCCTTTTATCATGGCTGGTTTATTGTTTGCTGCTCTCTCCCTCTCCCTGTCTTCTTCTGTTTGGTGTCTGCCGAGTGAGAAGGGGCTGCACAGTCTATGTGAGCATGGTTTGAATGACACGGCACCCGGGGGGGGAATGGTGGCAAAAGCTTAATTGCAATAACGTTAAACGAACATGCGTCCTGCTTCCAGCATGAGGCTGTGGAGAATGGAGTCTGGCACCATCTAGCGGGGTGTGCACGCTCTCTTTTTGTCAAGGCTTTTCAATAAGGCTCTCCAGGCATAGGAGAACTGTTTTGTTCTGGGTCAAGCCATTATTCCAACTAGCTCAGTCACATTGGCTGCAGGCGAACTAATACCAGTACGGTAGTAGAAGAAGAAGAGTTTGGATTTGATATCCCGCTTTATCACTACCTGAAGGAGTCTCAAATTGGCTAACATTCTCCTTTCCCTTCCTCCCCCACAACAAACACTCTGGGAGGTGAGTGGGGCTGAGAGACTTCAGAGAGGTGTGACTAGCCCAAGGTCACCCAGCAGCTGCATGTGGAGGAGCGGGGAAGCGAACCCGGTTCACCAGATTACAAGTCTACCACTCTTAACCACTACACTACACTGGCTCTGGAAGAAGCAAAGATCACCAGTGTCAAAGCAATTATTCTTCAACATCAACTTTGTTGGACTGGTCATTTTGTGCGGATGCCTGATTATCGTCTTCCAAAGCAACTACTCTATTCCGAACTTAAAAATGTAGTATAAAAACCAACAATTGGGGAACACTGGCCTGCGAGCACTCCAGTTGGAGAACAGCCTTTACCAAAGGTGTCATGGGCTTTGAAGACACTCGAACTCAGGACGCAAGGGAGAAACGTGCTAAGAGGAAGGCACACTTGGCAAATCCACGCCATGATCAACTCCCGCCTGGAAACCAATGTCCCCACTGTGGAAGGATGTGTGGATCCAGAATTGGCCTCCACAGTCACTTACGGACTCACTTTTAAGACCGTGTTTATGGAAGATAATCTTACTCGGCTACAAGTGATCGCAGAAGAAGAAGAAGAAGAAGAAGAAGAAGAAGAAGAAGAAGAAGAAGAAGAAGCTTTGCCTCCACAGTTGGAGACTGCGAAAATCAGTTGCTGGAAACCACAGGAGGAGAGAGCTACTCTTGTCCTCAGATCCTGCTTGCTGGTTTTCCATTGGGGCATCTGGTCGGCCACTGTGAGAACAGGATGCTGGACTAGATGGGCCATTGGCCTGATCCAGCAGGCTCATCTTATGTTTTTAATCTGAATCTTTGCTAGGTCCCCCCTGGGTTTTATTTGTGGCAGGGGCGGGGGTTGTATCCTAGTGCTGGTTTTGATCTACAAAGTCTTAAATTACTTAGGACCATGAAGGGTAAAAGAGTATTGGGAAATAATCCATAATGAATTGAAAAAAATGTTCTGAAGTACTTTTCAAAAAAAAAAAAAGTCCTTTTTGTTGGGGATAATGCAGACTGAAATTCCCAGGTGTCACAAAAAATTATTTGTGTATGCTACTACTGCGGCCCGTGTTTCGTTAGCCCAAAAATGGAAAACGAGCGAGGTCCCAACTAAAGAAGAATGGCAACTTAAGTTGACAGAGTATGCGCAGCTCACACTTAACATATGGAATAAGAGAGCAGGAAGAATATACGTTTAGAGAAGATTTGAAAATGCTTATTGAATATATGGGGGGAAATTGTGTACACCTGAAAACACTGGCAGCATTAAGATAAATTCAACAGTGTAACTAAGTTTAGATGGACGTAATAATTGAATACTGAATTGTTTATTTCAGGCATAGGCAAACTCGGCGCTCCAGATGTTTTGGGACTACAACTCCCATCATCACCACTGGTCCTGTTAGCTAGGGATGATGGGAGTTGTAGTCCCAAAACATCTGGAGGGCCGAGTTTGCCTATGCCTGTTGTAAAATATGCAGGGATTTATGATATGTAAAATGAATCATGAAAAGAGAAGAAAGGAAGTCACTGATATTGTAAGAATTTTAAAATGAGTATTTTAAATTGCTAAACAGAAAATTTAATTAAAAAATTATTTAAAAAAAGAAAAAATGACTCAGGACCACAATACCACAAGGACTCCCTCTCCCCCTACGAACCTACCTGGACTCTGTGTTCACCATCGGAGCCCTTTCTTTGTGCCTCCTCCATGAGGTCCGGAGGGTGGCAACACAAGAACGAGGCCTTTTCTGTAGTGGCTCCCTGTCCATGGAATGCTCTCCCCAGGGAGGCTCACCTGGTGCCTTCATTATATATCATTAGGCGCCAGGCAGAAACATTCCTCTTCAGCCAGGCCTTGGGCTGATTTGTTGTTGACTTAGCATAAACATAAAAATTAATAAATTCTAGGATTGTGGTTATTTGGGTTGGGAAGGGTGAAATATAAGAATATTCTGCAGCCTTTTAAATGCGTTTGTAGGAAGGGGGGTTATTGTTTTGTTGTTTCTGTTTTAACTATTAACTTGTGTTTTTACCTTGTGTTTTAGCCTGAGATTTTGTGAGGAAGGGTGGTATAGAAGTCTAATGAATAATAATTACATTAAACAAATTTTAATAATAGCCTGGCCTTTGGGATGAAGCATGCTTAGGAAAGAAAGAGAGTATTCTTCAATAGTGCAAATGCAACTCCCCCCCCCCCCCAAAAAAAGGACAAACAGATTTTGGAACATATGATTTGTATTTGAAAAGGGGTCTAATGTCTCACCTGCTGATGAATGCACAAGGCCAGTGGGGTCCCTGTGAAGGTGGATGAGCCATTACTGCAGATGACCTTCCTTGATAAGCATCTTTGGGAATTAATCTGCTTGCAATTGTCTTATCTGGGGCACCCCCTGCCCCCCCTCCCACATCTCAGCCCTTGCTCTATATTTCCCAGGACGAAGCAACCTAAGGCAGTAAAAGAGATTAAGATAAGAATGGTTCATGGTGACAGCAGGACTGGCAGAGCCAGCCTGGGGGAATGAAGATGCAGACTTGCCAACAGAAGGATCGGCCATCCTTTGGGATTTGGGGCTTGGGAATCAAAGCTGACCTCAGAGGCAAGAAGCAGGATGGAGAACAGGATTGTGATTTATGAGTCACAAAGCAGAAGCTGCCAGCGCCTTTACAACATGTCTTTTGTGCATTATTTGTGATCTCTCTGATATTTGTGGAGGGTACCGTTTTAAAGCCTTTCTGTTTCCAAATACTTCGCTCATCTCTTCTCTGAAAATAACTTTGCACACAATTTTCAGCCCTGGGTTTAAGCACATTATAGCTCAACTATTTCAAACAGATTCTTAAAGCACGTGCCCTTAAAAACACTTCAGATCATCCTATGGGGGGGTTGTTTCTTTTTCGCCTTCCTTCCCTCCCTTGGGTGGCCAGAATGGATGGTTTTTTCACTCCTTTGGAAAAAAAAAGTCTTGCAAACTGGGAAATCACATCCACAGCTCAAGTCAATTTTATGCTTGCTGACTTGAGATTATGGTATTGTTAGCCATTTCGGTAGCCCAAACTATTTCCATTGGCAACGCTAGCGCAAAAGACACTTGAAGAGACAGACTGCATGCAAGTGTTGTTGTTTTTTTTGTAACTTTGGATTTACTGACATGATCTGCATTTTGTATATTTGCATTTTCATTGTTCTCTCTTTTAATGTTTTGAATGTTTGCAGTAAGCTGCTTTGGACACAACTCCTTATGGAAAAACAGCATATAAGAAAAGCCAGTCAATCTATCTATCTATCTATCTATCTATCTATCTATCTATCTATCAATCAAGTGTTTATACACTAATGCTAGAAGCCTCTGAACCACCATTTCTGGAGTGCTTGGTTTTAGAAGATCAAACAAAACCAAAACTCCAAAACACCAAATTGGCTAATAAATATTAAGAACAGTTTACTCAATCAAACATGTTAAAATGAACACATTAAGGTGCAGCGTGCAAATCCAAGCCTGTAAACACTCAATAAACTGATGGCATAATACTGAGGCAAATGATAATGTCCTAGCGTAATCAAATTACGCAAAAGTGTTGCAAATAGTACTCTACTGAACGCGCAAAGTCTTTTGTGAGGGAACGGTCACAGTCAGGCAAGAAAACCTGGTCATGCGTGATGGTAATCGCAGATAGGCCTTCCTCGCCGTCCCTCAGCGAAGTAGATCTGAAGACCTGAATCCCGGATATAATCAGGTTTCGCGGGAGCTTCTTCAGTTCATCGTGCAGTTTTTACAACACCATACAATGAAATTATAGATTCTCACAGGCACAGCAAGTGGTTTTAGAAGATGGCATTGATCTAGTAGGCACAACAGAAACCACAACACCCAGAACTGGACACAGTATTCCAGGTGTGGCCTGACCAAGGCAGAATAGAGTGGTACTATTACTTCCCTTGATCTGGACACTAGACTTCTGTTGATGCAGCCTAGAATTGCATTAGCCTTTTTTGCTGCTGTATCACACTGTGCCGCCCTGCTCCATCCACCATGACAGAGAAGTGCTGCCTCCATCGGCAGCAATTTTGGGTGAGATTTTGCCAATTCTGTGTGAGCAGAGGAAGACAGTCAAGATCATGGGTAGGCAAACTAAGGCCTGGGGGCTGGATCTGGCCCAAGTGCCTTTTCAATCCGGCCCGCAGACGGTCCGGGAATCAGCGTGTTTTTACATGAGTAGAATGTGTCCTTTTATTGAAAATGCATCTCTGGGTTCTTTGTGGGGCATAGGAATTCATTCATTATTTTTTTCAAAATATAGTCCGGGCCCCCCACAAGGTCTGAGGAATAGGGGACCGGCCCCCTGCTGAAAAAGTTTGCTGACCCCTGGTCAAGATTATCAAGGGTCTGGAAACCAAGCCCTATGAGGAACAGTTGAGGGAGCTGGGTATGTTTAGCCTGGGAAAGAGGAGACTGAGAGGAGATATGATATCCATCTTCCAATATCTCAAGAGCTGTCCCATGGAGGAGGGAGCTTGCTTGCTTTCTCCTGATCTGGAAGGCAGGACTCGAACCAATGGCTTCAAGTTGCAAGAAAGGGTACTAAACATACAGAAAAGCTTTCTGAGAGGAAAAGCTGTTCGCAAGTCTCCCTCGGGAGGTAGTGGACTCTCCTTCCTTGGAGGTTTTTAAGCAGAGGTTTTTGGATGCTTTAGCTGAGTTTACTGCATGGCAGGGGGTTGGGCTAGATGACCCCTGGGGGTCCCTTCAAACTCTAAGATGCTATGATTCTAGGAACATTTTTTTAACAAAGGAGGAAACAAACAGGCTCATATAGGTATGTATAAACCATTCCAGTTTTTATACCCTGCTGTTCAAGTACATGATGTGCAAAAGGCTAACTGTGAGTAGTGCTTTATTGATCACATTATTATTTTGCAAGTGCATAATGTGATGCTAACAAACATATTTTTACAAAGCATGTTTTTTTAAAAGAGCGTTTTGCATTTATAAAGCAAGGGTGCCCTCTACTGCTGCAGTCGTGTTTTACTAAAACTCCCTTTTTTTCTCACAGTCCTGAACCCACTTACAAGGGTAAAATCATATGTATTTCACAACAGCAACTGTTTTTGCAACTGAATTATGAGAGATCATAGATAAATGTGAAATAATAATGAAATGTATCTTTTTAATTTTAATGGAATTTTAATGTGATGCTGTGATTACCTTTTAAACAAAAAAAAAAATCACTGATACTTAATGTGAAATTGTTCCATTGTAGATTTTAATTATGTGCTGTTATCTTTTCGTATATTGGTTTTATACTTGTAAACCGCTTTGAGTTAAGAGCCGGCGGGGGCGGGGGTCTTCAAGGCCCCTGTCCAATAAGAAGCGTCCTTCCAAGAAGCCCTAGCAAGGCGGGCGCTTTGTTTATTCCCCGCCGGCTGATAGGGCCCCGGCAAAGGAGCGCTAGAAAAAAGGGCCAATCCCCGTTCTCGGCTCCGGCGCGAGCTCTCTCTTTCGAAACCGTTGGCGGCCGGCGGCGGTTTGTTTGTTTTTGCAGCAGAGAGGATGGCGCGAGTTCGCGCAGCTGAGGTGAGGAGAGGCTGTATCCTAGCAACGCAGGAGAGCGGGAGGGGGAACTGCCAATCCTGCGCCGTTTTCTGTATTTTGGGCGGGAAAAGGGGGCTTTGCCCCCACCTCGTTCTCCTGTGACGGACTGAGCGCGGGGCGAATGGGATCCCTTTCTTCTCAGCCTCTCCCCGCCTCCCTTTACCAATCTCGTTTTTCCACGCCGGCCGCTTTAAGGGTGCCTCTGAGCACGTGCAGAGTGAATTCCCCCGACGTTGGAGATTAAGGGGGATTGGGAGGGGAAAGGGACAGAAGGCAAAAATTGTTCAGTGTTAATGCGCCCCTCACAGGCTTGTGGGACCTATTTATTTATTTATATTATTTATGACATTTTGTCGGTCGCTTTATACTGTCCAAGGCGACCCAAAGTGATCTGCAAGTAAACAGAGAAACAAAAACCCACGCAAGGGGCCTAAAAACCAAGTCGTGGTGCATTAAAAGCACCCTACCCAATTTATAATTGGGTACAGATGGGCGGGGTACAAATAATAAATTATTATTATATATAAGATTGTAACTCTCAAGACCCACAAATTATTGGCGCTTCTAGGAAAGCAGAAACTAAGGCATGACCTCTAGGAGGAAGGTGACCAAAAAAAACAACCCCTTTAGTAAAGGGATTTATTTCTGCTTTAACCATTTATGCGGGAACTGCTATTATTATTCATTGTTATTACCGGTATTGTAGCATTTTCTGTTGTGCTCTTGGGTAGAATTCTCCAGGGAGGTTTACATGGAAAAGAGCAAACCCACAAAAAACAATTAAAGCATTTAATATTAAAGTCAGGGTTGGGGTAGTGATTAAATGCACAATATGCAGCTGCTCAGTTTTATATTTCATCAACAAAATCCATTCCATGCCTTCAACACAGATTTATGGCTCGTGCAGGAGGAGTAATAAGGGAAAATACTCAATTCCCCCAAATAATAATAATGCATACAAAGGTGAAAAGTGGGAGACCCAAGGAGCATTATTACTTTCCTGTCAAGGTCAGGGAAGTGATCCAGCGAAGGCTGGCAGGATAGCTTATTCCATGGTCTTAACCCCATCATCCATTACTTAGCCTTAAGCATGTTGGTTATATATGAGGCTGGATATATCCCACAGCTCTTGCCTTCCCAGCCCTTCATGGCCTCGTCTCTCCACTCAACCCCATTGCACTTTATCCCATTGCAACCCCACCAATTACATTTGGAGGGTGGCCACTTACGCAATGCCAAAAAAAGATAGGAGGACTCACGTAACATTTTCACATGGCCATTTAAATGTACAGTTGCAACATCTGAAAGTCGACAGTATAATTAAATGGAGAAACTGTAACCTTTTATCCTAGTGGGAGTAAACTGGGTGAGTGACCCAAGGAACCTGTTCGTTCTGCTGTCCAGCTGTCTGCAACTTCAAGGCACATGGTGATCTTCCTTCTTAGGGTTCTTATCTTTACCAAGCATGGCCAAACGTGGCCCTCCAGCTGTTTTGGGACTACAGTTCCCATCATCCCTGACCACTGGTCCTGTTAGTTAGGGATGATAGGAGTTGTAGTCCCAAAACAGCTGGAGGGCCAAGTTTGGCCTGCTTTCTTTAAACCAAACAGCGCTTCATATATTATTATTATTATTATTAATAATAATAATTAAATTTCTTAATTGCTTTAGCCCAGGGCAACCCAAGTGACTTACAACCAAGCAGGCAATAAACCCCACATAGATACATTAAAATTGATATAGAGGACAGTCCTCTGTATAGTAGACCCCATGGCCACCCTAAATCTTTGTTCCATCACCCTCTGACGCCTGAAGATCTCCTGCTCCCTGAAACAACTCTGCCCATTTCCTTTTGCTGCTCAATGGGGCTGGAACTGCCTCACCCACCACCCTGTGATGACACTGTGTCCTTATTTTAAACTTAAATGCTGGAGGACATGTCACTAATCTAAATGTCACAATAAAGGGAGATATGTGTAAGTAAAACAAAAAAGCAGCAATTCTGGTCAAGGCATTTAGAAACACCAACAACTGGACAGGTTGCAATCCTAATTTTAGTGGATGGCAGCCAGTTATCTGTAGCCTTTCATGATACATTTCCTGGCCAGTCAGAATGAACAATAGTCATGGAGCAGCTATACAGGTATCAACAATTTATTAGACGTGTGGGAAGGAGAAGTTGATTTGTACCCCGAGGTGTTGTGTGTGCAGTAAGTGGGGCTGATGGTGTAAAATGCTGCAATGCAGGCAAACGAGTTTGACTCATCGGACGAAGAACCCTCGGAGGAAGAACAGGTACCCTTTCAAGTATCCTGGTAGGTCCAAATTTCCTCAGGGGATCCCTTCCAGAATTCCTTTGGAGCAGCTTAGTATTCTGGCCACTAGCCACGTTTCATAGCTTTCTGAATTTTCTTCATATGGAGTGTTAGGGGAGGGGTAGTTGTGCTCATTCTGGGGCAGTTTTTCCACCTTTGGTCCCCTGCACCCTGCACTCGGCTCTCACCTGTGGCTCCTGGAAACTGTCAGTATGCGACAGCGGCCACACACCAGGAACAGCTTCGATTAGGTGACGGTAGCCGGTGGGTCTTAAACCCATGATGTTTAGGGACTTCCCCTGCATGCGAAGACAGGCTCTGGCAGATTGAGTGGATGAGACCAAGAGTGGTGCAGAGGGAAGTGAGGGGCAGATGGGGTTCATTAATCTGTGAAAGTAGCCCATATAAGAGAAGGAAAACACTGATCCTAAACCTCTGCTGCCTTCCGGAATACAGTCATGCACCATGTTACGGCCGCTGCGGGTTACGTCTTTTCGGGTTGCGCTCCGTGCCGAACCCGGAAGTACTGGAACAGGTTACATCCAGGTTTCAGCGCTTTGCACATGCGCAGAAGCGCCAAATTGCGTCACACACGTGTGCAGACGCGGCACTGCAGGATACGAATGCTGCAGGATGTGGACGTGCCTCCGTCACGGATTACGTCCGTAACCCGAGCGTCCACTGTATATTTGGGAGAAGACAAGGCTAAGGAGTAAACCCTACACAAATCCGGAGTGGAGCCCCTAAGACAGTTGGATGGTGCCTTGTATGCCTCCTTCCAGCAACTCCTGCAGCCAAGCTGGTGCCAAACATTTTGCTCTGTTTTCCTTTGGACCAAATCAGTGAGTCGGGGGGGGGGGTGTCTTGTCGTCTGGGCAGCTCAGGACCTCCATACACACTGCCCAGGCCTGCACCTCAGAGAGGACACTTCGGTGCTGCTAATGAATTCACCCTGAGGCACACACCATTGTCTCTTGAGACAGACAGGTGCCAACAACAAGTTTGTACTATTTGAAACTTCTGAGCTGTCTTCAAGGGCACTTCCACAATAACGCATTGCAGTAATACAATCAGAACATTGTATGAGCGTAGATGGGCTGTGACTTGACCATTTTTGTCCAAAAGTAGCCACAGGTGGTGAACTGGACATAGCTGATAAAAGGCATTCTGTGCTACAAAGGACACTTGTGCTTTAGTGATAGTGCTGAATCTAGAAGAAACCCCTACACTCTGAACCTGCCTTCTCAAGGGGCATGGATAACCTACCTTGTGATGAGTATAATATGGCCAGTTTTCAGCACATTCTACCAAACAAGTTGCTGAGTCATAGCAGCTTTACCATTTTGCATTGAATGCAGGTACCCTGTGTTTGTAACCATCCAAAGCATACCTTACATTTCTCCTTTTGGCTGCAGAGATTATTTGTAACAGAAAAGAAAGTCAAGAAAACTTGTTGGATCCAAGGAAACCCTTGGATCGTAAGGGGAGCTTCCCTTCTTTTAAGCTATTCAGTAGCATAGGCAGTACCCCAGACGTTACTCACAATTCACCTGGGTGGCTGCACAAGGTTCCCCACTTCCAAAATTATTTCACACTAATTGATCAGCCACAACCTTGTAATTTCCAGATTGTGTTAAACACATCTTCTTATATACCCCTATGTTTTGCAACTTGAATGTCCTTCCACAGGTCAGGATCATAAATCCTTTCACCGTCTGTAACCATCTGAAGAATCTCTGAGGGCCTTTCCAGACTAGTCTTTTTTTATTGTGGGTGTGTTCTGCAACATATTCTTTGCACAATAATAGTGCATGGGGTGGGTTATTCTGCTTTAGCTTGTTCTGTGGTGCTCCCTCAATTTGTTGGTGGCATTCATCTGTCTCGGGAGACAATGGAGGAGTGGGCCTTTGAGGGTGAAGTCAAATGGTTGGAGAGTTACAGCACCTGCTATGGCTGTAGAAACTGATGCAGGAGAGACATGTTTTGTTGCAACTGGGGCATATGAAAGCATCCGGTTGCACTGCTGCAGATGCACCATGGCGTTTCTTCTCGCAGCATTCCTCTCCGCGGTCATTCCTCCTCATCAACCTGGCTTCCCCAATCCTTCCACATTATTGCCCAACAATACTGGGACAAAGATCAACTAAAACATTTGGGATATAAAACGTTACAGGATTTCAGCAGGATGTTGTGTGATATGCACTGGCTGGAAATGAAGCATTGTGACTGCCCCCAGAACTCTTGCAGGCTCAAACAGTGTTGAAAATGGGGTCACATGTAACCAACCCGATAGCATCATGAGCACAAACTATGCAAGTGCATAGTGAGCTAGATTTTAAACTCTTCTCCTGCTGACGGTGTACCACACCTGTAGTTGTAAAGAGAGCTTGCCGATTGCAAATTTAAATGCCATTGTAAAGGTTTTTAACTTTCTTTCTTTCTGTAGGTTAGCCCTATCACCAACCTATTCCCAATTTCTGGGAATTTGCTCACTACCAGGTATGCAATAACAGCTTAAAAACGTATTTAAAAGCTCATTCGTTAGGGGGGGAAATCTTAACTTACCCCACCCCACATTAATCTGCCTATGTCACTACATGCGAGGTAAAATGAAATATAACTGAATAAGGTGGTTGTTGGTGGTAAATAGACATAGATGTCTTGTATTTAACAAATTCTTGTCATATTTCTAGCAGTACTTGATATGTTCTTTTATGCATCCACACTGCATCGTTTTAGGTTGCCGATTCAAAAGTATTAGAAGAAGCCTTCAGAAAGATATAGGTAATTATATATCAATGCCCTAGGGATCTTTCAGCATTCCTTCAATGCCTGTTTGCTCCAAGTTTCCCATTTCTTATGCCTTGCAACTGGCATAGGATTCTGGGATAAGCATTTTTGGTTTTCTTATTTTTCTTTATTCCCTTCTTTGTGTAACATCTTTCCTGATAAAGGGTTCCAGAAGAGACATTTCCTCTTCCCTCTCACTTGAGAGAAAAGCTCTTAAGATGGCATATGCCACCTGCAGTTTGTATAACGTTATTATTTTAAGAATGATTTAAGATTTTTATTTTAAATGAATTGTTTTTACATTTTAATTTTTTAAAAAAATAATGCAAACATTTTAAGAATTTAGTGTCTTAATTGGGGACACCTTTTTATTGATTTTTTTTATTAGTTAATCAATAGATTATTAAATGTTGCTGCTCTCCTTGGAACATTTATTTTCCTTGTATCCTGAGCCGAGCACTAATTCCACCCTGCCAGAGTATCAAATTCCAGGGCAGTGCTGCAATTTCAGTTGCTAAAATTAGGCGAGCTTTATGCCTAGCACCCGTGGTTTGCCTAATAATCAGGTCATGGAACACCCAGATTCCTTGTTGTAAAGTCAATTTGAATTGTTTTCTGAGTTAGGATTCGTTCCTTTGCAGATGAACTGAAGAGCTACGGGGTGCAGGATGTCTTTGTCCTCTGTACCAGAGGAGAGCTTTCAAAGTACCGTGTCCCACACCTCCTAGAGGCATATCAGAGCCAAGGGATTGCTGTGCACCATCACCCTATACCTGATGGAGACACTCCAGACATAGCCAAATGTTGCCTGATTCTAAAGGAACTGAGGAGCTGCCTCGAATGCGACCGGAAAACCTTAATACAGTGAGTCCCAGTGCGCCAGGTCTTTTGTCCTCTCTCCACAAGATGGTCACAACCTGCATACATCCACCTAAGTTTTCTGCTAACACCACAGTTCAGAAATTTGCCTCCCAGCTTCTGCCACCCCCTTGAATGTTGCCACCATTCCCGTGTAGGTGGGACAAAATAAAATGCAGATGTGCCACATCCTAGAGAATCTTCCTAAATCAAGAAAATCCTACAATCGAATGCTTTAGGGGAAAGTGGGAGAAGAGCAGTGAGCTTGCGAAGTCAGGATGAGAAGGAAGATGTGTGCCATTCCCAAGATTTGATTGTAGACTCTTAGTAATTATATTTTATCCTGCCCTTGCTCTAAGAAGCTTAAAGGCAGCATTCAAAAGATTTCCAGCACTCTCCCATGCGGCACCCAGATTCGCTTAGCTTTAAAAAATGGTGCCACAGAGAAGCTTCTGTCCTATGCAACAATAAGGGTTCATTATAAGAAAACCAGAGAGCCCTTATACACAGTCATCGTAAGCTAGGACTGGGTTTTTGAAGGGGAGCTCAAGAAACACAGAGCTACACGGAGCCCTGAACAAGCCTATGTCAGGGCAGCTTTCCCCAATCTGACACTGATGAAAGTCAAATGGCCAAGCATCTGAACGGTACGTTTGGGGTGGCTGTATTAAGGAGTACCTCTCAATATCAGATTGGAAACCTTTTTCTGGAACAAGACAGAGCTGGTTCATTGTGACTCTTGATACTATCACAATGTACTTGTTCTGTTTTTGGAAGAAAAAAAATGCCCAATCCTTTTTTCCCCCTTTCAGTTGTTATGGAGGGCTTGGAAGATCCTGTCTCAGTAAGTAAATACTTTTTTTTAAAGCATTACTTGGTTTAATATTGGCATTTTCCTGCATAAATCCATCTGATCGTGAACCTATGTCCTCTAGCATGTTACACAATTTTCTCCACCAGTAGTCTCAGATTTATCTTTGCAGTAAAAGGCGGAAGCTCTTTCACAGCTGAGTTGGAGGAATTCTCCATGCCTTCTACTCCCTAGGTATAACAACAACTCGGGAAGAAGAGCATCACTAGCAGAATGCAATTTTTTCCCCTGCAAGTTGTGAGAACTATTAATCTTTTATTTTTATTATTATTACTGAGGTGCCCATGAAGAGCCAAGATGGGCAATAAAAAGAGGAAAGTAGAACTTCCTTGCAAGACCTGTGTCATGGTGAACAGTATGAGATTGGAGCTGGAAGTCCTTGCTTTAAAGCTCAAAGATTGTTGTGGCACCTGAAATACTCACAGATGTATTATGGCAGAAGCTTTCATGAACAGTTATTCTCAGCTAGCAGGTTATATACCCATTGGGGACAAAGGTCATGAAATGCAGAAGGTATAATATGATATTTCTGTGCTGCCTTGTTGCTCAGCTGTGACTTCCCTGGGGTTCCTTAAGCAAGCCACTCTCTTAGCTTTAGCCTCAACAAGTGTAATGAATGCTTCACAAGAGAATGTGCTCTGATCATGTACAGCAGGAATGGAGAACTTGCAGCTCTCCAGATGTTGGGACTACAACTCCCTTCATTCCTAACAATTGGCCACATCTGGAGAGCCAGATGTTGCTCATCCTTCACATCCAGCATAATCCCTAGCATATATAACCGGAAGTAATCTCCCCTGAGTTCAGTTGGACTTACTCCCAGGTAAATGCATATAGGATTTACAATCTTAAAGATATTGTGAAGTTACGGGGAACCAGGCAAGAGGGTGCCTGCCCTGTGGAATGCCCTCCCATCAGATGAAAAGGAGATAAACAACTACAGTACATGACTATTAGAAGACATCTAAAGGCAGCCCTGTATAAGGAAGTTTAAAATGTTTGATGCCTCACTGTTTTTATATTTTGGATGCTGCCCAGAGTGGCTGGGGCAACCCAGGCAGATGGGTGGGGTACAAATTATAACATCCTCCTCCTCATCATCGTTACTATTTATTATTATTATTATTATTATTATTCTTCACTCAGGCTTTCAAGCAGGTTCTGCCTCCTCACTAAATACTACTCGTTTCCTTAAGCAGGAAATCTCTTGGGTTTTTTCTTTTTTTTACAGTAGCAGCTTGTCTCCTGCTTCAGATATCTGACACAATAGGACCACAGCAGGCCATAGACAGCCTGCGAGACTTGAGAGGTTCAGGAGCTATACAAACCATAAAGGTATGAGGGAAGACCATGATGAGCCTGCTTGTTAGTGGGAGGACAAGTTAAAGGGCAACAGCTGACTAAAGGCAGTGTTTGGGACTGAAAATCTCTCCTGGCTTTCTAAGAGTTAAAGCAGGATATCATGCTGCTGGTGACAGTATCCATAATTCACCATTTCTGCTCTTGACCACAAGGCCATACCAGAATCCTGCATTGCCCTTACAGAAAACCGCTCAGACATGTGCTTTCTAGGCATGAGACAAGCAAAAGTGTGGATAAGCCTTGAATATTTACAGAACATTATTATTATTATTGGATGGAATTCAACATTGTGCTCTTCCAATCATTCCATCTGTGCAAGCCTTGCAGCTTGCCAAATGGAACAATCCCCCCTTTCCTATCCTCCCCCATGTGCTGTTCTGTGGGATGTTCTCTGGACCCCCTTGAAGCCAATTTCAGGGGGAGGAGAGGGCAGGAAATCCCTGTTGCACAAGTGGAAGTCCTTGCGCCAGGCTTCTGCTGATGGTGCTGGTTTAGTGAATCCTACCCAGGATCTCCCATTGTCCTCTTATTCAGGGAGCTTGCCATTTAATGGACTGCAAAAATCAAGGACGTGTGAGCAGGCAGATTAGGAGGATCCTTGGTCTCTCTAAGCAAGTTCAGCTGGGAGGGAGGAGAAATTGAAAGATACTGTAGGAACCTGCACTCCCAACAGACAATACTTTGTAGAACCTGAGAAAGGAAGAGGATCTGCTTGACAGCGAAAAAGTGGATTGGTAGGGAGTCAGGAGTACTTCCTTTGGCCTTCAGAAATCTGTTCTCACAACCACCTATCACAACCGTCCTCTACTCGTTTTCGCATCTGTGATTAGAGAACAGGTACTGCAGCTGATCCACCCTGCCTTTCCCTTGCAGCAATACAACTACCTGCATGATTTTCAAGAGACTCTGGCTGTCCATCTAGCAACAGAAGGTGCAACAGCAAGATCAGTATCACGATAAACAGCGGCAGTGGAACTGAGCTGCTTCTTACATGACCACGCTGCATTGCCTTTGCTTTGTGCATGCAGGTGAAAATGCACCTGGCTCCGTCTCATTAGAACTTACCAGTAATTAGTCAAGTTATCCTGGCACTATCTCCCTGGCAAGCTGTCTGATGCAAAATACAACAAATGTAAGCCGTGAGGGTTCTCTGTGAGCAAGAGCAATACTGTGATGTTTTCACAGCATAAATTCACGTTTTAAAGAGCACATTTGTCGATGGATTCATGAAACGTAACATTCTCAATATGTGGTTGAATTCACAATAAATATGATTAGTATCAAACCTTCTGTTCATATTTTTAACTCTCCATCCCACGTCTTATTTTCTGTGCTTTGGTGTGTTTGTTCTCTGTTCTTGCATCTCTCTGGTTTGTGGGAAGCCCTACAGAAGAAAACAGAATCTGGCATTTTTAAACTTTAGGGTGCGTCGTTTCCTGCTAAGTTATGTCCTAGGACACACCCGCAACAGCTGGCATTCTGCATGTCTTTAACATGGGCTGCTTTTCCAAATGTGTCTCTCCCATGAGGTTTGAACAAATATTGCACAAAATACTGCCCCTGCAAACTTGCCCCTTACTTTCCTGTTCACTTCTCTAGAAACCTATGGGCTGTTCCCATAACGCTAGGAAACAGTATGTATTAAAGTGATTGTCCAGCAATCTTGCATCATTGCCCAGTGATCTCCTATCCTGAAATAATTTATTGCTATGGAGGCTTTCTAAAAACCAGCTGGTACCTGTCAAACCAGAAGTACCTCCTGTTCCATTTGAATTTTCCCATCTGAAATCGTCAAGGCCAATATTGATCTATTTGATGTAGCCAGCCATATCAAAGGTAAGCTTAGGCAGCAATCCTGGTTGATGTTAGCTTGGGTGGGCTGCTTGTTTAGAGCCTTTGGAAGGCTCTGTAGAAGTGGAAATGTCCCGTCCCCCCATTGTTTCAGCCTCAGAGATACCTGCATATGGAGGTCAGACTGTATATCCACTGCTGTCTACTCTGACTGGCGGTCAATCTCGAGGGTCTCAAGAGTTCTTTCCCATCAACTGCTACCTGATCTTCAAAAACAACAAACCAAGACAGTAAAAAAACAACCCAGGAGGTATCAGAGCTGAGGAGCGGTTATCTCTATCCCGTGTTTATGGGATGCCTTTATGGGATGCTTGTATATTATAAAGAGATTCACACCTCTCTGCAGTGTTTCTTCAGTTTCTCCTACACTCACATCCTAGTTCAAAGTTAGCTTTGAATTTAAGTCAACATCGTACTTTTAAGAGAGGCAGAGGCAGTTTGGTGACAGCACCAGTATCTTATAAACAAATTTAATGTTTAATGTCTCCTAAATGTTTAATGTTTAATGTCTCCTAATGTTTAATGTCTCCTAAAGGAAGTTGTAGAAAATAAATACTACGCACACATCATGGACAAAAACCTTGTTTGCTGTCTTAAAAGCACACGTACTTAAAGGAGCTAGTGCTGCTGCCAACTGTATAAAGATCATGTAAAACAGCAGTCACAACACAGAAAGTAATAGGTAATCTTTTCTATGTGAACATACTGCTATGGACACTGCATGCCATTAAAGCTATGGCAGGCACAATTTCAGATCCTTCAGCAAATACTAAAGCTAGAGATGCAGGATCAAGTGAACATAATCTACCCAAGCATGTGACACTTGTCGCCAATAGATAATGATGGTTTTGAATATGCCAAATGAGATGAATACCTATTTTTAAAACTGTCAGAATAAGGACTTGCAGCTTCTTGGCATCCTGCACTGAATTCATTTTAAAATCAAATTTCATAGCTGTACAATGCAATCAGAAAATGTTTTACAGGATCTTGAAAACTTAGAATATGAAGTGAGGACTGGCTGAAATTTCATCATTTCCATTCCTATTTCATCCACCCCTATGGACTTAGGTCGGCAATGCTCATGGCTGTCTTCCTAGGACCTATAATAGGTATCAAACCGGCCTGTTTGTGAATAAAAAGCAGCTCCGTTGTGCTCTTGAAGTCCTTTGTTCCAAGGAGCATGAAACAGCAGCTCTTGCAGCAGAGTTGACTTCCACCAGCAGTGGGCATGAGATGTTCCACAGAAGGAATGACCAGTTTCAGTCTGGTGTGATTGACTTCCCCTCTAAAGATCCAAAGTGTTTTCCTTTACAAACCAAGCATCCATACTTGGAATCTCTTACAGAGTGAAAGCCTAGCTTGTCCCTGCTCCTGCCTAAGAACAGAGGCAGTGTTTTCCAGGATCAGGCCAGAAGACTGGCTTTGCAAGAATCCATTAGAAGTTGACCTGCTGCCCCCTGAAGGACATTGGTCTAGCTTCTAATCACCTTTGCTCTAAAAGCAGCCTGCTGTTTTAGCACAAGGTGTCCTTTTTCAAGCTATCGCTTTACCTTTAAAACTGGAACAGTATTACCTAGTAGCGGCTGGCTAAAGTCAGCAGTTCCAAAGCACTTTGAAAAAGCCAAAGCAGTAGAAGAAAATAAAAGTTTTATCCGTCTTTGAAGTTTTTATTGTATTGCACTAAGGAACAGCAGGGATATTCACCCAAACTCGTTGAACAAGTGTCTCAAATTGTATGCAATTCTACCTGCAAACTCACAAACTATTTTTATTACCACGCTTGACCCAGGTTGTATGGTAATTTGAGACCACTACACAAGGTATTTTCTTTTTTATAGGGTGGTTTTAATATGTACTCTTCACCGGTAATTCCCTCTTCCCCTACCATATCCACTTAACGTAGAAAATTAAAGCAAGGGGCATTCACTGTTTGCCATAAATATGGGAAGTTTGAGCCATGCACATTATAGGGAGGTAATATCCAAACGGTAAAAAATAGAACTACAATTCTTCCTGCAGTTGTAGTCATGTATTCATCTATAAGACACACAGAGGTTACCTAAGAGATAACATACAGAAAAGCATTCAGTCTTTCAGGAGCACTTGGTACCTACAGGTGACAGCTAGATGGCAGTCCACAACCCCAATGATCCACTACGAAGTCAATTGAACAAAAACAAAATTCTATTATACTAAGGACAGCAATTAATACTATTATAATTGAGGGAATGAGCTGTTCCTTATGGAGTGCAGGGTCAAAACTGTCCAAAGCCAGAGGTAACCGCTTTACATTAATTTATATGTGATTTTCATCACTTTAAACATCCCAGTAAAATTTAGAAAATGAAACCATCTTTCCATGAGTATTAAAGTATGGGCACAATTTAAAGGGGCAGGAGAAGAAGATGTAGTAGTCGTCTTTTCCCCCAACCAGTTGCAACTGTGATCAGATTCCGTAGCTAAATCTTGATACTAGATTCTTCTTTGAAAACAATCCTTTCGTCTTGTGGCTTTTCTGCATGCACTTCGCTGGAACCAAGTCCGCTGGATGCCATCTTTTAAGAGCTCACCAAGACATAAATCATGCTGTTGGAAGAAGCATAAACAGAATAATATATACATATCTATTAAATTCAGCAGAAATATTTCTGCTTTGTTGCATACTTCTGTGTTCAGCCTTTACCACTGAGCTCATTTATGTACCACCATAAGCCAGAGCCAGATACTCACTAGTGCGGCCACAAGGGAAGTAGATATCTGCACACAGTTGTTACTGCTGCTGGCACTCACTCTTATTATAAACAGAGTGCTTGCAGTGGTTATTTACTGCCTGGTGCCCGCAACACAAAAACATGCATCACAGACATTTACAACTTGGTGCCTCTGGTTGGCAAACTTGTCTCTTTTGCCGGGGTCTAGCACAGTTCTAATAGACAATCTCAAGTGGCAGTAGCAAAAACATGCTTTTCTGGCAATTTAAGCAACAGTTGTGCACAACTTTACTTTACTTTGCTTACCTTTTAAAGCAACAAAATATGTGAAGAGCATGGCATTTTTTTAAAAGAAAGAAGTTTTGTACAACACAAAACCCACGTCAGATAGCAACTTCAGAAAATGCATCTAAATGGTAGGGATTTGCTTTCTAGTTAAGAGCTGCTTTGCCTTTTAGGATCTAGTGGCAAGGCCCTGTTCCAGGCTGCTGCTTATCAAGAGGCATCTCTCATGCAGTCTCTGGCCAAGGCCTTCTCAGTCACACTAATCCAATTATGGAACTCCACCCGCCCCCTGCTGAAAAGGAAGCAGGTCATGAGATGAATTCTGGATAACCTTGAGACACGTATGAGATGCCTGGGCTTTTAGTACTGTAATTCTTTTAAATCCAACTATTGATACTTAATAACAAATTCTGTATAAAGCTTATCTTAACTTTCCTAAATCAGCGTTTCCCAACCGGTGTGCCGCGGCACACTGGTGTGCCGCGAGACACCGGCTGATGTGCCGCGGGAAAAGGTACCTGCAGCCCAGGGCTGCACAGGACCGTGGCGGCGGCGCTGCTGGAGCCTGGCGGCGAAGCGGAAGCCAGGGCGGCGTGGAGGAGCAGCGCGAGGAGGAGCGGCCACGGGCGGCGGCGCCCAGGAGGAGCCCGCGCCATGCTTCCTTTCCTCGGCGCTGCTGCTGCTGCTGCGCTCAGGACAGGCGCGGGCTCCTGGCGGCGAGGAAGAGGCGGCGGCAGCGGCAGCTCCGAGGCTCGCGCCCGGCCATGGCCCTGGGAGAGCGGGCGGGCGGGCGCCTCCTGGCAGCCCTCAAGCGGGCTCTCTCTCGCAGCCGCGCTCTGAGAGGGTCTGGCGAAGCGCGCGCGTCGCGGTGCGCCTTGGCGCTTCGGCAGCTCCCGCCGCCGTGCCCTGAGGGCCCCCGTTCGCCGAGGGGGAGCCGGGGAAGGCGAGAGGCAGCAGCCGCCTCCTCGGGTTGGGCAGGGAAGGCAGAGGACGCTGCCCTGCTGCGCCCTCAGCGCGCTCGGAGGAGGACTCGGACGCAGCGCCGAGGGCAACAAGGGGCAAAGGGGACGCACTCGCTCTCCTCGGCCGCCCCTTTGCTTGCAGAAGCGCCTCAGACCCAAAAAGAAAAAGCTGAGGAGGAGGGCGGAGGCGCCGCCTTCTCCTCGCTCGGGGCGGGTAAATAGTCGCTGGAGCTGCGCCTGCCGAGCTCGCGGAGCGCCAAGGAGAAGGAGCGGTGTGCCGCGAGATTTTTTTAATGAAAAAAGTGTGCCGTTGCCTAGATTAGGTTGGGAAACACTGTCCTAAATCATCAACCACCTTGAGTTGCTGGAAAGACAGTATGAAAAGTTCTGCAACAAATAAAAATGAAGTTTGTGACTTACCCATATAGGTAGTAAAAAAAAGATAGAAGGTAAAATGCTAGTTTGCACCATCCTTCCTTCTGGCAATATGCTAAAATATCTGCGTTCATGATGGTTGTAGGATCATAGAGTCCTGGGCCGCTCATTACAGGCCTGCTCATATACCTGGAAAAACGAATTTGCATTTTTAAAAGGTACAAGAAAAGAAATTTTGGTATTCAGCAATGAGAAGAAATAAAAATGCAGCTGCATTCATGGAATTGGAAGATCTCTCTTCACCTCCTTCCACCTTTCAAGGTTTCCGACTTATCAAAATGTATTGATTTATTAGACTTGCATTCCAGCTTTCCTCCAGTATGGAGCCCAAGGCAGCTTATAAGAAGCCTAAGCCTAAAGGAATTGCACCAGTTTAGTGAAGTGCATGACAAAATCCAACCTAACCAAAACATTCCCTGTGATCCAATGCAACGCTGACATATCCAGATCATATTGAAGGAGTGTTTCGGCTTCAACAACTAGGTACTGACCTGATTCCTCTGATCTTGACTTGTTTTTGTTATTGGTTTCACAGTGAAAAATAAAATGTCCCTTGCAATGATTTTATGAAGCAAGGTGTTTGGGGCCAAAAAAGCAGGATACTAACTATACTGCATTCATCCGCAACAGCTAAGTACAACATACCTCCAGTTACAGGTAGGTAGCCGTGTTGGTCTGTCATAAGAAGTGTGCATGCACACGAAAGCTCATACCAAGAACAAACTTACTTGGTCTCTTAAGGTGCTACTGGAAGGAATTTTTTTTATTTTTTATTTTGTTACAACATACCTATGATTACTAGAGAGTGGGGACAAGCAGCAGACGGGTGTTATCTCCCATCCTGCTCTGCATCCAACTTGCCTACTGTTGCAGAGCACTGGACTAGACGAATTCTTGGGCAGCTCTTTACACATTTATAAAGGCAAAAGCAGGCTCAAGGCAGAACTACAGGTTTATCTTCTTAAGTTAAGGCCTTACCCATTTGCTTTAAGTATCAGAAAAAGGAATCTCCCTCTACTTTGCAAACGGAAGTCATGGAAATGGCAGAGAACCATGTAGGACACTGAAGATTTAATTTAGATCCAAGTTTGCCTCCTTTTCTGATTTCCTCTCTCCCAGCAATAAGAGGTGGAAACTTGTTTTGCTTTAGATTAAGGCCAAGACTTCCAGAGGCCAATCAATGTGCAACATACACACTGAACAGCTTTGGCTGTTGTATTATTCATTCTTCGACAATCGTTCGCAAAAAAAGCTTCAGTTGCATTGTTAACCCAATTTCTCCGCAGGCTTAATTTCCACAGGAAGTCTACATCAAACCGTACTGTAAGAAGTGCGTTTCCATGAATATATTGAGACTGAACCATGCCCAGCATTACCTCCAAATATGGTAAGCCAACAACGGCATATTGAGACCCAGCGTGAGCCATTCTGTTGCACACAGAAACATAACACAGAAGAAAGCGTGGATGAGGTACTCCGGAAGCACAAGCTGCAAAGGAAGACACACAAGTCAAGGCAGTTCTGCTTCCACATTTAGTGTATTTTACTTGTGTTATGGTGACAGGGGGTGTACTGCGTCAAAAGAAAAAGTAAGAGGCAATATGCAAAGCCAGCATTAGACAAGAAAAGCCAACATAATAGTTTCAACGTACTGTGTCATGAGTGTGTAAAACGTGCAAACGATACTTAGTACAATTTGCATAAAACTGGTCGCTGCTCACATTGAATACCATTTATACAATCTGCGGTATGAGAATAAAAAAGGCAAGTTTGCATATTTTGGAGAGGGTCATCGCTTAAATTGAGGACTCGTATATATCTTCCATTTTACAACTTACATCCCAGGGAAAGTTAAATTTTCCACAGGCAATGCCCATCTGTCTTCATATTAGACTAGCAGATGGCCTTACAGCAACCCTCCAAATGATTTCTGCTTACATCTAGTGAGCTACATCCAAACCACAATTTACAGGTGGGATTTCAGCTACCTAACCAGGTACCCTCCAACTGTTTGAGATAACACCCATCAACCCAATTGTCGGGAATGGTGAAAACTGTGCAAGTCTACACATACAGCAAAAGAGGAGGATGTTTGGTATTTCATTTATATTTTATTTGGTGTGGACACAGATCTCAAGTTTTGCCCACTGCATTGTTTAATCAAGTAAGATGGACACTCACTCTACTAAGTTTTATTTCCTTGAAATTCATCAATGAACTTCTCCCTTCAAAATCAATTTAGCAGATTTAAAAGCAATTCTGAGCTCTGTTTGCTTTCTGCACTCTGTGGTTTTAGAAAATTTCACTTTCAGGCTCCCTCAGTTACATCTACAAATTATGATGACTAGAAACTTACATAAAATCCTGAGAATTTCTGTATTCAAACCAAGACTCAACAACTGCACAGTTCCTTGCTAACCTTCTATTGCTCCATTTCTACAAATTTTGGATGTCCCAAACTACAGTATTCAGATGAAGCTGTGTACTACTGGTTGTCTAAATCCTGGAACTCTAAAGTGCTGTGTATGTTATAAACCAAATGTTTTCTTTAAAAAGCATTTTTTTTTCTTTACAAATAATTGTGCACAGATAGGACCAATACTCTAATATAAACAATGTACACAAATATAAACAGCACAAATCCTGCTGTGCAGAAGGGAACAAACAGTGCCTAGAATCAACTTACATTTCTTACGTTCTATGAAAAGCAATTTACCTTTCTAATATATTCACTTCTTAACCATCATGCTTTCCAGTGAAAACATGCGAAGACGGTGTACTCTTGTTTATATGGGAGCCTGTTATCAATGACAGCAGTTTGTAGCCAACAAAAACTGGAAACCATCAACCACAGATGGTAACAGAAACTGCTGTTGATCTGATACTCCTCACTCTGTCTGAGTTTGCAGTCATTGTTGTATCCAGTATGAAAGGAGGAAGCGCTGCAGTTAACACAGACTATTCAAATCTGCATGTCCCCAAATACAGGTTGAGATTACAGCTGTGTGTCTGCTAAGCAGGGTGGATAAAAATCAATGATTTTTTTAAAAAAATCAAAAAAATCGAATTTTTTTTATTTAAATCGGATTTTTTTTTTTAAATTGGATTTTTAAAATAAAATGCTTTTGGAGGAAAAATCTTTCTAAATATAGTCTTCTATTTAAGTTACATTGTAGCCCAAAGGCTATTCATCAGGAAATAAGGATTTGTTTTAAGTTTATCAAGTGTGCTAAAACTCAGTCTAAGTTTTTTAAAAAAATGTTTAACCACATCAGTTAACAAACATGGATACATATGCTATCATGTTATTGTTTTAGTTAAATAAATTGTTTAAATGGTTATTAAGGAAATGATTATTTTTCTCCTTCCAATAAAGTACAGCAGAAAAGTTGTCCAAATATAAACAGTTAACTTATTAAATCTCACCATAATTTCATAATTATCTGTCTATGTATTTCTAGTAGTATAACCAAATCAGTAATTTTTGATATAACTGTAAAAACTACTCTGAAAATTTATTATTCCAAAAATGAAACCTTCATATGGTTGTAAATATTAAGATTATACCAGCAAGAATGAGTCTTTCTGTAAAAAAAAATATTTAAATCAAGTCTTACTGACTAGTGATTTAAATCGAGCCTTACTGACTAGTGATTTAAATCGTGATTTAAATCAATTTGATTTAAATCAAATCCACCCTGCTGCTAAGCAATAGGAGACCTAAACACGAAAGTTATTACAAGCATTCCGCCACAAAGCATTAAAAACTAGGGACGTCCAACTCCCAATAGACTGCAATCTATTCACAGTATTAAAAAACTGACAGTGGTCTACCCAAAGTTGTGGAGCTTTTTTTAGGAAGCCAAAACTGGGGTGTTTGTGGTTTTTTGCTTTTTTGTAAGGAGATCACTGAGGGGCCAGAGATCAACCAGGATCTACCAGGAACACCCCGCGATCTACCAGTAGATCACGATCTACCTGTTGGACATGCCTGAACTAGAGCTTGTGGCTAAAATTATTCTCAACTTGCTGGCCATTTCCTAATCTTGCACGTTAATCCTGCTTTTAAGAGTCCTGCACTTCTTTCAAACCTATTGCATCCCTATTGGGAGGAAAAGCATTTATAAGTACGCTCTTTAGTCACAAGAAAGTCTGCAGACTCTCACCTGTATATTTAAAACATAGTTGTCCAACATGCATATGGTAGAATCTTTTTGATTAAAAGTCTGTGATAAGGGAATGCATACATGTAGTGAACATTTTCTCACCCTCCCAAATCAAATGAGAGATGACCGAGCAGGGTAAACTGTTCCATGCGCAACCACTATCCAAGCTTGCTACATTCTCTCACTTCCACAGATCTGCTTTGTGGAAGCAGCTTCTAGCAGTTGTACCCATACAGCCCATAACCTGCTTCTAGCTGATCGGTTTACATTCAGCACTGACACCCACTGGCTCAAAGTTAGCAGGGCAATACTGAAAAATCATCTAGCTGGGAGGTGTACATCTCATTGCCCTCCAGGTGCTGCTTGCCTTCAACTCACATCAGCATCCCTGCCCAATGGCCATTCTGGCTGGGGCTGACAGGAGATGGAGCCCAAACACATCTGGTCCTCCATTCCTGCTCTCGCTGAATGCTGTCCCCCCCAACTTTCTCAAGCACCCCTGATTAATGGAGTAGCTGAAAGCAAAAGGGAAACACTTCGAGTGAAGGCAGAGGTTAACACCCGAGAAGTTGTTTCATTTATTTTAGCTCTCCAATCTGCTAAACAAGTACATGTACAATTGTAATGCTACATATATAAAATGAGTGTCTGCCATCTTTTGCTCTCTATTTAAACAGTGCAACCTGTTCCAACAGCTAACAGCAGTGCCAGTAACATCTCCTGAGGCTGTGGCAACAATTTCTCCTAAATCACAAAATGTAGGGATTAAATCCCCCACCAGGAAGGGCCACCTCAAATTAGGAGTCTACAGACTGCAGGTTATCCATCTCTGGTTTAAACTGAAAATCTTTTAAAGAACGTGGACTACGCCTCTCACTAAGGTCTGGTGCAAATGTAACAGCAGCTACCTAGAAACCCTGGGCTGTACCCGATGCAAGGCCAACTGAGAGGATACCCACTGAGCTTAATGGACATAAATTAGTCTTGTCTTTTAACTTCAGTGGGTTTACTCTGAGTAGGGCTGGCACCGGACACAACCCCATCTATAAGAAGAAAATCAAGGGGCCAGCCTTGGAAGAGCACACTCCTGTATACCAGTCACCTGACTCCCCAACATGAATTCCTGTAATTATGGTTTCATGATCTGCACCAACACTAATCAGGGTTCACATCTGAACCAGAGCTTGAATTCATGTTTTGAACTAGATTTGCAAACTCTGGTTGAGAGGAAACCTGACATTTTCCTCATTAAACAAGTGTCAAATCTATTGGATTCTTGCCAGTCTGGCTTAGTTATAGAAGAATTTAAGCATGTAACAGTTTTCCCCATCTCTTATTAAGCAAGCCAACTCACAACGCACAAAGTCCATGAAGTTATTACAACCCCTGAATAGACAAAAGACAGGCAAATGAGCAAGCACACCGAACAAAAAGAAGTCAACAGAAATAATACAGATGTTCCTAACAAAATGAAAAGTAGAGAGTGGCATTAAAACATTAAACTAAAAAGCAGTACACACCTTTAATGCAATTTTGACTCTCTTAATCTTTTTAACCTTTTCAACTGTCTTTGTGCCGAAAATGTAAAAAGCAGATTGAAAGAATGTTAGTATGACAGCTGACAAGATCACCAGCAGACAAGCAAGTCAGAACTTAAAGCTTAGAGGAAAAGAGAAATAAATCTGCCAAGAAATCTTAGATCTATTACATATTATCAAGTAACATTTTACTAATGCATCGTAAATCAATATTAATTACGAAAAACCTGACTAGGAATGAATGCAAAGAGATCTCTCTCACGTAAACTTACAGGGTTGAGTGTATTACACTGGTCTATGGGATTCTTGTAGTCAGTCTTCAGCTCATCAAAAGCTATAATCTAGAATAAAATTAGAATAGTTAGACAGTAGGGTGAGAACAGCTCAAATGGAATGCGTAGCCCTGTTCAAAAGCACCACGCCCTGAAAAGACAAAATCCTAGTTTCAATTTCAGAGGCAACCCTCCCAAGGGTTAGATCCCAGCCAGCTAGTCTCTTAAAATGTATGGAACAGCTAGGCAGAGTCTGGACACAATGTTAAAGAACTCAAAAGACATTTCCTGTCCCCACAAAAACAATAGCAGCTGCCCTGGCTCATTGCCTGAGCAAGACAGCTCAGTTCACAGGTTTCTTCATCCTGGTTTCTGTAATTTGGGGGTATAGAGGAGAGGCAAAGCACAAGCTCTCCTTTACCTTGGAAGCAGGCAACGCACCTTGACACAATTAGCTAGTCCAGTGAAATATGATAATGACATTTATTCTATAGGCAAAAGATTGCTAAAAACAGTACAGCTATTTCGTAGCACTCTCATGACCCAGCCACATGGACACATTTTATCCTGATGCTACTTAGTTAACGCTTCCCAGTTCTGCACAGTGTAGCCCCAGCCAAACATTTGCTGAAGGGAAGCAGATTTTGCAGTCGTGTCAAGTTAAGAAGTTGGTAGTAACTGTAAGAAGGGGGTGAGGTCTGGGAGGAAAGCGCCCTTTGTTCTATCAGGCTCCAACCCCCTGAGCGAGCTCACTTCTGATGGGCAACAAAAATGCTCTCCATCTCCCTTTTGCTAATACCTGGGCAAAGTCACATTAATTCACCCCAGGGCTGGAGTATTAGGAGAGAAATAAAACAGCAAGTTGCCGCAAGATTCTGGTTTGGCAGCTCCTGGTTGACCCAAATATCTCAAACCCACCACTTCAGTGCCCCAAAACAACTCTTTCCTTTACCACCTACGAACAGGTCCTATCCCCCCCCCAAAATATGCATCCATCTCTGGCACTCTCTCCCCACCCAGAACCCCCCTGAAATCACTTCATAAGTTCATGCAATCACCCACGCACCCCACTTTTCCCTCTCTTAACTCTTCACCCCCAAATACACACCACTCATAACTTGACTTGCCTTCTTCCTCCCGGGGGAGGAGCACCTCCCGCGGATTGCCAATGTCATGGGTCAACCACTAATGCACCCAGAATCCCCTTCCTCCTTCACACTCCACCCCCCAGACCCAAACTGCATGCCCCCCCCCCATGTCTCCCTCAACCCATGGATCTAATTTCAAACACTTGTAGACCCATCTTCCCCCCCAACACACAACAATCTCATGAGGACCCCGCTTTGCTCCTCCTCAACCCCAACGCACAACTCCCTCCCTGCCCCCATGAGGAGCCCCCCTCGCCCCATGGACCCCCATGCAAATACCCCTAGCGCCCCTCTTCCCCCATGCCTGCCCCCTAACACAGCCCCACCCTCCCCTCATGAAGAGCTCCCCCTCTCCCCACGGACCCCTCCCCAACTTCCCTAACCTCCACAGCTCCATTTCCCTGCCCCCATGAGGAGCCCCCCTTGACACATAGACCCCCCATGGCTGCCCCCTAACACAGCCCCTCCCTCCCCTCATGAGGAGACCCCCTCTCCCCACGGACCCCTCCCCAACTTCCCTAACTTCCACAGCTCCATTTCCCTGCCCCCATGAGCCCCCCTCGCCCCATGGACCCCCCATGCAAACACCCCCATGGCTGCCCCCTAACACAGCCCCCCCCCTCTCCACTCACATGCCAGATGGCGAAGAAGATGAGCGCGGCGGTGAGGAGCAGCGCCAGCATGTAGCAGAAGGCGGCGAACGTGAAGGCCATGGCGGCGGCGGCGGCGGCGGAGGAAGAGGAGGCCCCGGCCGAGCGGCGCGCGGGGGATGCCGGGCCGGATCATTCAGGGCGGCCGCCAAGAGCCCGGGAAGAGACGGCGAGGCCGAGAGGGGAGCGCCACTGCGCACGCGCGGGTGACGGCGGCGGCGGAGGGAACCTCCCCTCTCCTCCCTCGAAGGCGCCCCGCAGCGGCCACTCGCGGCCGGCGCCGGAACTGCAGCGCCGCCCGGACCCGCTTTTGTTCCTCCTAAGCTACTGAAGGTAATGGGGCCCTTTATATGTCCAGCTGTCCTTTGTCAACAACAAATTGCTGCTGTTTTTTGTGTTGAATATATGCTATATGGTCATTGATGGACCTAATAGGTATCTATAGTCATTTGCATATAGATATATAGACATAGATATGCAAATATCTATATTTGCATATAGATATATATGCACATGCAACCATGCAACCCGTCCATGCAGAATGTAGGCACCCTATATATAGAAAGGAGCAAACCCGTGATATTTTAGTGAGCAGGCTAGCAGGCGGGGCCCATGACTTCCATCATAGGAGCCTACACAACACAAAACACTGTTGCTGTATGTAGGTTTTATTTTATTTGTTTTCTATCTTATATTTTGGAAATGTACATCCAGGGGGTTTTTCTTTTAAATTTTTTGGGGCCCCCCAAGAGAGTGGGGCCCTAAGCTACATACAGCAACAGTGTTTTGTGTTGGGTATGATGTAAGTCATGGGCCCTGCCTGCTAGCCTGCTCCCTCAAATATCACTGGTTTGCTCCTTTCTATATATAGGGTGCCTACATTCTGCATGGACGGGTTGCATGGTTGCATGTGCAAATGGCTTTAGATACCTATTAGGTCCATAAATTACCTTATACTATATATTCAACACAAAAACCAGCGACAATTGGTTGTTGACAAAGGACAGCTGGACATATAAAGGGCCTCATTACCTTCAGTAGCTTAGGGGGAACAAAAGCGGGTCCGGACAGCCGGTCGAGATAATAATAATAATAATAATAAGATAGCGCCGCAAACTGCGAAAATGGCGATTCCTGCCGCCGTGGCTCTATACCCGCTGGTGGAGCCAGCAGTAGTATTTGTGGGCGGTCTGTCTGTTGATTGCATGGTGGTAGTGACGTCGGGAAAGGAGGAGGAGGGGTCAGAAACAGGTGTGTTGTGCTGTGCTGTTCAACATCCACTGGAGGGCGCTATATTTTTATGCACAAAATCACATTTTTACCTCGGAAAGGTGTGGTATTTGTGCAATGTAAGTACATATGATCACTCCCATATGGGCATGGAACGTTGTGTCCAAATTTGAACGGAATCGATCACGGGGTTACGGAGAAAGGGGATCGTTAACATCCAACTTGAACGGTTTTATATATATAGATAACATTCATGTGTATTTTTATTGAATTTATTTTACGTTAGTTGTAAATCACTTTGGGACTCTTTTTTTTTAAGAGGGGACCAATGTATAAATTGAATAACCCCTCTGGGAGAGGCACTCCACCCCTTTTATGTACATCTGCCAAACCCTAAAAAAACCCGCTATGCAACATCCCTATTATATGAACTCAAAAGCCTGCCCTAAACAGGCTTTCGAAATCTAGCACAACCGCATTGCAAGTAGCCAGCTTGCTTATCACACTTCATTTGCAACATGCCGGTAGTTCGATGCTGTCTATTGATCTGCATCACATGCGAGAGCCAACGTTAATGTTTCTAGGTCAAACATTTTCTGAGCAGGGTGGGAAACAAGGCAAACTGGGGGTCAGGGAACGGGAGGCGGGGGAAGTGATGGAAAACAGCAGGATTGCACAGATTCAAATCCAGGTCGAGAATTCCACTTAGCCTTAACTAGGCTTTGGAGGGTAGGACTCGAACCAATGACTTCTAGTTACAAGGAGATTCCGACTAAACACCAGGAAGAACTTTCTGATTGACAGTCTGAGGTGGCAGACTTCCCTTGGAGGTTTCGTAGGCAGACGTTGGATGGCCACCTGTCATGGATGATCTAGTTGAGATTCCTGCATCTCAGGGGGTTGGACTAGATGACCCTTGGGGTCCCTTCCATCTCTACAAGTCTATGATTCTATGGTTTCTTATCATAGCAAACCAAAGACAAAAACCCTCACACCTTTCAAACAATGGTTAAGGTTGCACTGGGAATGGATGGAAAGAAATCAATTTAAGGGAAAGAAAAGGTAAGCAGGAGACTGCAATCCTCCTAATAATAATAAATTATTATTATATTATTATTATTATTATTATTATATTATTATTATTATTATTTATTATTTATACCCCACCCATCTGGCTGGGTTTCCCCAGCCACTCTGGGTGGCTTCCAACAGAACATTAAAATGCAATAATCTATTAAACGTTAAAAGCTTCCCTAAATAGGGCTGCCTTGAGGTATTTCCTAAGTGTTATGAAGTTGTTGATTGCTTTGACCTCTGATGGGAGGACATTCCACAGGGCGGGTGCCACTACCGAGAAGGCCCTCTGCCTGGTTCCCTGTAGCGTTGCTTCTTGCAGTGAGGGAACCGCCAGAAGGCCCTCGGAGCTGGACCCCGGTGTCCAGGCAGAATGATGGGGGTGAAGACGCTCCTTCAGGTATACAGGACCGAAGCCATTTAGGGCTTTCAAGGTCAGCACCAACACTTTGAATTGTGCTCGGAAATGTACTGGGAGCCAATGTAGGTCTTTCAGGACCGGTGTTATATGGTCTCGGCGGATGCTCCCAGTCACCAGTCTAGCTGCCACATTCTGGATTAGTTGTAGTTTCCGGGTCACCTTCAAAGGCAGCCCCACGTAGAGCGCATTGCAGTAGTCCAAGCAAGAGATAACTAGAGCATTACTCCTGATCTTAGAAACGGGGTTAAGATAAAGTCTACAGCATCCCTCAGTTACTTCCCAAAACAACTCCATTCCACAAAAAAAGGTGGATCCAAGGAGCTCTCAGCAACACAACACACATCTCTTGCCAACCTTTCTGAGGCCACTGGAAGATTATTTTTTTCCATTTATTTTTACAGACGCTCTTCAGCTTTGAATTACAGAAAACAGCCCAAGGTTTAAGGAAGAACTGGGGTTGTTACCCCATGATAAAGTCACCGCAAACTAAACCCAAGATTGGGTACCAGTAACAAGATGTACCCCATTTTTCATGTATAACACGACATGTATAAAATGACCTCTATTTTTGGGGACTCCAAATAAAGAAATCCCCTATATGCACTATCTGTGTGTAAGACAACCCCCAATGTTAAACTTGAAAAAATTGGGGGTGGGGGGGGGGAATACAGTCTTATACATGGAAAAATACGGTACTTCTTGCTACCTAGCAAAAAACCAAAGGGGTGTGTGTGGAAGGAATTGGTCGAAGGATTATCAGAGAATGGATTCTCCAGTTAAGCAAAGAACAAATGCCCAGCCTTTCTTGCACAGAGGACTCCTGAGAGATGTCCAGTCCAAGGCAGGAAATCTAAGTGGTAGATTAAAATGAGCAGTTAGGACACTGATGGCTAACCTTGACACCCCAGATCTTTTGGAACTACAACTCCCATCATCCCTAGCTAACAGGATCAGTGGTCAGGGATGATGGGAGTTGTAGTCCCAAAACATCTGGAGTGTCAAGGTTAGCCATCACTGAGTTAGGACATGGACTGTGGAGACCCAAGAGGACGATCAGAGGCTGGCAGCTTCACCAGGCCAAAAAAAGCAGAATCCACTTGGAAATGGCCAGTGTAGCTCTATGTTTCTGGTACTAAATGTGCTTGTGTGAAGCCCCCAACCTCAGTCTGCTGGGCACGCCTCTTTTGCAAATTCCCTCAAGCGGAAGACCCACATGAGGGCCCGACTGACCCACCAATAATTTTGCAGAGGACTTTTGCATTCAAAAATGCAGGGGACGCAGGTGGCGCTGTGGTCTAAACCACAGAGGCTAGGGCTTGCCGATCAGAAGGTCAGCGATTTGAATCCCCGCGACGGGGTGAGCTCCCATTGCTCGGTCCCTGCTCCTGCCCACCTAGCAGTTCGAAAGCATGTCAAAGTGCAAGTAGATAAATAGGAACCACTCTGGCGGGAAGGTAAACGGCGTTTCCGTGCACTGCTCTGGTTCGCCAGAAGCGGCTTAGTCATGCTGGCCACATGACCCGGAAGCTGTACGCCGGCTCCCTCGGCCAGTAACGCGAGATGAGCGCCGCAACCCCAGAGTCGTCCGTGACTGGACCTAACGGTCAAGGGTCCCTTTACCTTTACCTTTGCATTCTACAAATACAAGCTTATCCATCCTTTGTGTTGGGCTTCACGTCATCAAATAAAGAGCACCAGCGTTTCACTCCTTCAGAGCATACAAGATTTATTTCAGGTATTTACAGCCTGCTTGCTTTTCAATTTGAGAATGAGAACTTCCATGGCACATTTTGTTTTCTCCCCATGGAAATGGCTCTTTATCATTTCTATGCATTTATACCACGCTCTTCCACCAGGGGAACTCAGGGCAGCTTTAGGCAATGCTTCCTCAATAAATCTTTTCCAAGTTATAAATCGAAATACTATTAAAAAGTGTAATTTTTGCAGACTCGGTTAATCTCTAGCAAAGAGGAATCCTAAACTACTACCGTATTAAAAAGGGCACTCTGTCAATAGAAAGGTTAATTTATTTACTTCGTTAGAAAAATTATAGTTTTCTTATGGGAATGTCGACTGTTTTCCCCGGCCCACCCCAACCGTGTGTTTGTGTGTTGGTCTTTCTTAACATGGTTGATAATAGGTATGCAAAAACTAAAAATCCAAGGCTGGAATGAATATTCCAAATTGAACAAAGTTAAGACAATTGCCATTAGTCTAAAAGTAAAAAAAGAAGGAAAGAAAGATGCTCAGCACAACACTTTAGAACAACGCCACTTACAAAAAGGACAATAAGGTCTCCTAAACGTTAAAAGAAAAATACCAGGGTTCGTTTTTATCACCAGTGTCAACTGCTTTCGTAAGTGTTTTAACAGCCCAGATGTATCAACAGCTGCTGCACAAGCTCAAAACCTTGTAGGATTAGGCAGCCCAGAAGGGGCTCAACCCAACAGCAAATTAACTGCCTGATTATCTTGCCAAGCTGGGCAAGGTTCCAGGAAGGTGCAAGAGAAGGGCACCTCCTCTATTCTCCAAGGCAGTTTCATGGCCCGTGGGCTAAATCCAGGACTATTGAGTTTCCTGCTACCCCAGGAAACAGAGGAGATTGCTGCCTGGGAACCCCCAACCCAGATCCATCTACTCGTGGCCCTGCCTTGTTTTAAACAACACTAGGCAAAAGAGTTTCCCGCAGGCTCAATCCAAAGGTGAAAAGCCAGTTTGCTCCCAGAAGTCAACGAGAGATTTCACATTTTTGTGTCACCAAGAGAGACCTATAGACGCCCTCTGCCATGCAAGACAACGTTGCTCCAGAAAGCACTTGCAAGCGGAGTAGAACAGAGATGGCAAACCCGGGGCCCTGCAGGTGTCGTCGGGACTCGGCCCCAGCCAATGTGGCCAACGGGCAGGGGGTGATGGGAATTGTAGTCGAGGGGTGGGGAACCTCCAGTCGGCAGGGTGACACTGGCTGATGAGCTCATTTCCCCCAAAGAGTGCCCAATTTACTCATCCGATGACATAGCTGGTGATGTCAGCTGACGGGCAGGGCCTTCTCCTTTAAGCGAGCAAGAGGGAAAAAAGGTTAAAGGACCCTGTACAAGGTGGATTCTTTCCCTCCTACCCACCCATTGCTTGATTCAGAGGGAAGCACTTTAAGATAGTCCCCAAGCGCAGGCAGGAGAGCAGGAACAGCCTTAAAGCAGGTGCTGTTTTGCGTTCAACAGCACCTGCCCCCAGCTATAGAGCTGGACCAGCTGGGAGGGAGGGGAGCCCTTGAGACAAAGTAGACTAATATACCTCCAGAATGGTTGCTCATCCCAGAGCTTAAGAAGAGCAGGTCATGGCCGTACCCTGCCTCTCCCTCGCTCTGTTTTCAAAGAGGCAAGCCAGCACTGCCCCACATGCTCCCGACATGCTCGCCTTTGCAGCTGCAAGGAGCTAGGGCAGTGATGGCTAACTTTGATACTCCAGATGTTTTGGAACTACAACTCCCATCATCCCTAGCTAACAGGACCAGTGGTCAAGGATGATGGGAGTTGTAGTCCCAAAACATCTGGAGTGTCAAGGTTAGCCATCACTGAGCTAGGGCATTCCTTCCCCTCCAAGTGCTGTTGGGACTGCCACTCCCATCACCCCTGACCGCCGAGCTAGCCGGTTTGGGGCTTAAGGGGAGCAATAGGCCAAAGCTTCTGGAGAGCACCAAGGTGGGCTAGAGACTAGCTTGAAAGAGGAACAAGACAGCCAAGGTGGTCAGGAATTCTGCAAGCGGAATTCTGAATGCATGCTACCTGCAGAATCACAGCATGTGCACAGTCCTGTCCGTGGGTCACAGGGCCCAGAGCAGAGCTGTGCTGGACATTCAAATACTAAGGAGCAGGGTTTGTTTTCGTGGATCTTTCTGGGTTTTCTCCAGGCAAAGCACCCCGCTTTAAATCGTGGCAATAAGCAGCCACAGAATCTGCCCCTGCAGGTGAAATTGATCAGACACCGTGTGGCCTCTTCTTTTAGGCAGAGTCGGCCTGTGTGTATCGAAGTCTAGTGTTTAAAAACGGGCAGCGTAAGATTCTCTTACAATCAACGGAGAGATAAAGAAATGTAAAAAAGAAAAGAAAGGCACACAGAGAAGTGCTTGTATAAAAAAGACAAGAGAACAGTTAATAAAAACTGCGTATAAAGACTTAAGGAATGGATGTTCACCAGAGTGTTACTGAGCCCTTACGGATTTATTTATTTTTAGAAATCTACTTCCCTTTGGACTAGTAAAAGGAAAAAGGAAAAAAAGAGGGACTATCTACTACACACAGAGAGAAGAAAAATAGACGGGTCAAACTTTTGACCCGAAATGGAATTACGTTGACGCAAGATCAACTGAGACTATCGTTGGAATTTTAAAGAGGAAAGGAAACGGTCCATTCTGAAAACTGAAGAAGCGAGGGTGTGATTAATACTTCGGAAAAATTGCATTTGAGATTGGTTCTAAACCCTTTTATGTCTAGAAGATTCAAGTCACTTAAGAAAATGCTGTTTTCACATACAAGCCATTAAGTGTCCAGTCTCTGTCAAACAAGGACGCCTCTGCAGCTCAGGCGAGGGGGGGGGGGGAGAGAAGAGGCTACACATTTGACTGGGAACACCCTGCAAACAGAGCCCATGGACACAAGCAAGAGTGACACAGAGGGTCCCATTCATCTTAAGCGGGCCTTGTGCAGGAAGCGTTCCTTGGAGGGAGACTGTGCCACATGCCTGTCACAGTTACGAGTTCCAGATTAAGCCATATAGAAATATTAGTCACAAGACGGAGGGTTGGTGGAATTGTCCCTGCAGGAGAGCTGTTCCCTTTTAAAACAGTTATAAAGAGAGGGAAGGAAAAACGACCCCGTGGGCAAAGTTTGGTTATGCAGGAACTGCCACTTCTCCCCCACGCTTGTATAAACTTTGCACGCACAAAAATATATATGTACATACATACACACACTGCAGGAAACGACTATAAATACAGTGCATCCTTTGTGGGTCTAAAAAGGAGGAGGAGGAGTCGCCGTGTCTGGTTCCAGTTCACACCAGGCTGGAATGCTTAAGAGTCTTTCAATGGAAGAAGCCAAGCTTCTCATGCAGCCACTCCTCAGTGAGGTCTTCTGTGTTCCTGATTTCAAATACCTTTAGTAAAAAAAAGGGGGGGGGAAAGAAAAGTCTTGTGTTAGCAACTATGGTCTCGGTCAATACAACGTAAGAGGAGAATATTAGAGGTTACCGGCCCCACACTTCTGCTGCGCTTTTCTGCTTGTGTGGTGGCACCTCGGTAAAACCACTTCTTACTGTTTGTAGCAGAGTTTTCCCCAGAGGCAGAGGACAAGAACAGGACATAGCTGCCAACCCTCCCTTTTTTTGCGGGAAACTCCCTTATTCGTACCTACAGGACCGCCTCTCCCAATATGCCCCGCAAAGGACCTTAAGGTCTACAAATAATAACCTGCTGGAGGTCCCGAGCCACAAGGCTGTCAGACTGGTGTCAACCAGGGCCAGGGCTTTTTCAGTTCTGGCCCCAACTTGGTGGAACACTCTGTCACAAGAGACCAGGGCCCTGCGGGATTTGACATCTTTCCGCAGGGCCTGCAAGACAGAACTGTTCCACCTGGCCTTCGGGTCGGACACAGTCTGATGGTTTCCTCCCCTTGGTTTTGTTTATGGGCCCTAAATGAATCGACATTTTAAACTGGCTTTTAACTTGTATTTTAATTAATGGTTTTTATATTCTACTGTAATTTTTGTTATGTTAGCCGCCCTGAGCCCGGTTCTGGCTGGGGAGGGCGGGGTATAAATAAAAAATTATTATTATTTATTATTATTATTATTATTATTATTATTATTCCAATGCCGTTCCCCGCTGCTATCCCGGATTGTTGATATCCCTTAAATTTCCCGGATTTCAAAGGAAGCAGCTCCTCTCCCTCCCTGCCGGCCAGGGAGGCTCCTCAGCTGCGTTGCTCGGCTGCCAATAAGGAGTCTGAGACCGACTGGGGGCGGAGCTTGCATGCCTTGTGCAGAAGACCCTCACGCCCAACCAGTCAGACAGCCTGCCTGCCAACTACGCGCTCGCTCTTTCGCTCACCCGTTCGCGCGCAGCCTCTGGAGCGCAGGGTGGCGAGGCTACTTGGTGCCACTGCATCGCCCTCGCGGCATCCCTTATTTTCAAATCCGAAAGTTGGGGGGGGGGGGGGAAATCCCTTATTTTCAAATCCGAAAGTTGACAGCTATGGAACAGGAGTTGTACTCAAATTCACAGTCAAAAGCTTCTTCATTGCTTGACTGGTTCCAAAAGCATTTGTGTTACTATTATATACAATGTTAAATAAATTGGAGTTCTCGTTATTATGTACACCCAAAAGAGACAGACCAAGAACTCGGGCCAATATAGTATTCAATAGTGAGAATAATCCCTACTAGCAAGCCAAATATAATGTGAGAGTCTTTAAAGATTAGATAGATTTCATAACCTAGGTGAAGGAACCATATGCTGTTTTATGTTTACCAATTTCAATACATGTAATTAGTATATATTGTTTTTTCATGCAATGTTTAATCCCTCCAGCTGATGAAGGTAGAAACACCAAAACAGGGCCCTGTCCTGGCTTCTGACTTTGTATTACCATGGATGCTACCTTATTCTGAAAGACTTCCACATAAAGCACGATACCGATACATCTTGATTCTGGACTATTATGAACTCTATCTAATCTTTAAAGACTCTCACATCAAACACGACATCGATATATTGTGCTAAAAGACTTATTTTGTAAATATCTTTGTAGCTTTAAGTTTATCACAACTATTGTATGGTTGCAGTTTTTGTTTTTGCTATTTATATTTGACTTGCTAGTAGGGATTATTCTCACTATTGAATACTATATTGGCCCGAGTTCTACTATATAATCTACTATTATATACAAGCCATTTACATTCCTTTTTTCTCTCTCCAGCACGGTATAATCTCAGTACAGTCATTAACAATCCTGACACAGCAAAACTCACAGTATCAGCAGAACACACTGTCTTACTTCCAACCTTGTTGTCAACATGCGTGCTGACAGCGTGGGTGTGTGCTTTCCTCGGGCAGAAATTGCAGCCTGCAACTTCCTCCCTGTATTTGCACCTCCAGCTGACACCAATCAATCCTACACACTAAAGAAAAAATCTGGAACCCTCTTTAAAGCTTCCAGGAACTTTTATCTGTGTCTTAAATAATGTTTTCCTAACAGAGAACCTTTGCACAGACAGAACGCTTGATGACACACCCCAGGAACAGATTTGACGGCCAGCTAAACCAGGTAAGGGTAGCCGATGGGTCTCAAACTTGCGGTGACCTGGGACTTCCCCTGCATGCGAAGACAGGCTCCGGAGGATTGAGCGGATGAGAGTGTCTCCTCCCGGCCACTCCTGCAGCCAAGCTGGTGCCAAATGCCTTGCTCTGCTTTAGTGAGGTCTCTTTATCTGGCCAGCCCAGGACCTCCATACACCCTGCCCAGGCTTGCGCCCCAGGGACGTCACTTTGGTGCTGCTAACACAGAGGTTCAGCTTCACCCTCGGAGGCACACTCCATTGTCTCTTGAGACAGAGGGAGGCCAACGACAAACACTGAGTACATAATCCAGAGGTACCTAATCCCTGGTACTTAATCCAGAGACGTCTGCTGTTGGGCAGTGTGGTTTGGAGCAGGGGTCAGTAACCTTTTCCAGCCGTGGGTCGGTCCACCGTCCCTCAGAAGAAGAAGAAGAGTTTGGATTTGATATACCGCTTTATCACTACCCTAAGGAGTCCCAAAGCGGCTAACATTCTCCTTTCCCTTCCTCCCCAACACTCTGTGAGGTGAGTGGGGCTGAGAGACTTCAGAGAAGTGGGACTAGCCCAAGGTCACCCAGCAGCTGCATGTGGAGGAGCGGAGATGCAGACCCGGTTCACCAGATTACAAGTCTACCGCTCTTAACCACTACACCACACTGGCTCTCTCAGAACATGTGGTGGGCCGGACTATATTTTGAAAAAAATGAACGAATTCCTATGCCCCATAAATAACCCAGAGATGCATTTTACATAAAAGCACACATTCTACTTATGTAAAAACACACTGATTCCCGGACCATCCGCGGGCCGGATTGAGAAGGCGATTGGGCCGCATCCAGCCCACGGGCCAGGGGTTGCCTACCCCTGGTATGGAGGATACAGCCTCCCAGGCCAACTTGGACCCTGTGGGTGGGTCAAGACTGGCCCGCTTGCCCGAGTCACCCACCCCTGCTCTGCAGGATCTCTCAGAGGGGCAGAAGAAGAGCTGCAGCTGCTGCCCTAGGAATTCCCTGAGGAACAGGGGAGGAGAAGAGGGGTGCATTAGCCACCGCGGTGTTATTTAATGCTTCCTCTGAGTGCAGGCAGAGATGTCAGCTCAGACCGCATTTTACGCTATTGATTCATGCATCGATGTAAAACAGAAAGATGGGAGGGGGGCCCCCGAAGCTCAATCACACAGCGCAGATTAGTTACTGCATTTGAAACCACAGTAGGGCGATCATGGAAAACACGGTGGGGGGGACGGAAGAGTCTCCTCAGGGGAGCGATGGAAGGACCAGGCAGGAGAACACAACTCTGCTCGAGACAGGCCAGCTAGGAAGTGTCGCTCCTTGCTCAGAGGATTAAGGGCATAGTAGGGACCCAGGTGGCGCTGTGGGTTAAACCACAGAGCCTAGGGCTTGCCGATCAGAAGGTCGGCGGTTCGAATCCCTGCGACGGGGTGAGCTCCCGTTGCTCGGTCCCTGCTCCTGCCAACCTAGCAGTTCGAAAGCACGTCAAAGTGAAAGTAGATAAATAGGTACTGCTCCGGTGGGAAGGTAAATGGCGTTTCCGTGGGCTGCTCTGCTCTGGTTCACCAGAAGCGGCTTAGTCATGCTGGCCACATGACCCGGAAGCTGTACGCTGGCTCTCGGCCAATAAAGCGAGATGAGCGCCGCAACCCCAGTCGGACACGACTGGACCTAATGGTCAGGGGTCCCTTTACCTTCACCTTTAGGAAGCTGAAGGGTATAATAAGCTGGAAGTCTAGTTCACCCTGCCCTAGATGCCTGGAGCAGAGGGGAGCTGGGGTCCGAACCATGTAGATGGCATCAGGTTAGAGAAGGCTGATCTAATTCTTGTCTCCCTTGTAAGCTGGAGCACACAGCTAGAAAGCCAGTCCTCCACACCAGATTTGCTCTGCAAGACTGTGAGCCAGACAGCTTGCGCTAGTCCCTGTCAGCCCTGAATAAGCGTGAAGGCAGGCGAGAGTGGGTGCCCCTCTCTTGCCCACCTTCCCAACACATCTGAAACTTACAAGGGTTATCCAGAGGTGAAAGGATGCCACTGGCCAGTGCTGTCCCTGTACATGCCTGCGTGTCCCCATCCCTCAAACCACACCTGGCTTCCTGGCACACCTATGCATTCATGCGCATGCAGCTCAGTGACCAGCCCTTATGAAACTAAAAATGGAAACCCAACTTCTTAACTTTTCTCTCTCTTCTCTTTCCATTTTCTCTTTTAATTCCTTTTCTATTCCTCCCTCCCTCCCTCCTCCTCTCTTTCTTTCTCTCTAGTTCCCCCACCTCTCTTCTCCATCTCTTTTTTTGCCTCTGGATCAATGTTTTAGTTTGGACAAAAAAACAGGAGATATTTGACAATAATCTTTGTACAGTGGTACCTCAACTAACGACGATAATGCGTTCCAACGCGATTTCCGTTAGTCGAAAAAATTCGTTCGGCGAATCCCCATAGGAATGCATTGGGGAAAAATTCGTAAGTCAAAGAAATCCTATTCAAAAATTCGCAAGTCAAAGAAATCCTATTCAAAGCGACCGCGACGTCTTTTCTTAAGTCGAAGAAATTTGTTTCCGGCGGCCATTTTGTTTTACCGGAAGTCATTCGTTAGGCGAAAAATACGTTAGGCGAGTTATTCGTTAGGCGAGGTACAACTGTAATTTTCTTTATAAACTCCAATAACATTTTTTTTAAATGTTCAATGAAGTCTGAAGGGCGCCTGTCCCCCACTAGCCAGAAGATCTCTTGCACAAAAAGAGACAATGACTCAGTGCCAGTTCTCTGCCTCTCTGCACAACTAGCAGAGTAGAGTAATTTTGTCTAATTTATAGGGACAGATCTGTATACTGCACACAGGCTGCAAAGTTCATTTTTCCCCTTAGCACAGAATTTTATGGGCACCACATTACACACAAACATGCCCTGATAACAGAAGTTTTTAAAACTGACAGAAGAGTTTAGGCAATGGGAAAAGTGTTAAGTTAGCATAGGAAGCTGCCTTATGACGAATCAGACCATTGGTCCATCTAGCTCAGTGCTGGCTACACCAACTGGCAGCAGCTCTCCAGAGGTTTGGGCAGGAGTCGGGAATTGAACCAAGGACCCCTCTGCATGCAAGGCGGATGCTCTTCAATACATATATACATAATTTCATTCGTACGCCACCTTTCCACAGTTCAAACCATGCTTAAGGCAGCTTACAAAATGAAAAAAAACAAAACATGTCACTGCAACATAACAAAAGTAGTCGTGAACAATAAATCAATCATTTAAAATATGCAACCAAAAGGAGCAATTTTTGTATATATATCACAACAGAATTGAAAATGATACAAAACAACAACACCCGCACCCAAGGAAGAATCCAAAACAATACCCCAGCTCAAGACTCTGATCAGCAGCCTCAGCTTTTGCAGCTGGAGTCAGTCAAGGTCCTGCCTTCCAGGCCAGGTGGGGAAAAGCCTGCAAGCAGGAAGCAGGTCTTCCAGGACTCACAGCTAAGATGACCTTCAGCAGCCTCAGCTTTTGCAGCTGGAGTCAGTCAAGGTCCTGCCTTCCAGGCCAGGTGGGGAAAAGCCTGCAAGCAGGAAGCAGGTCTTCCAGGACTCACAGCTAAGATGACCTTCAGCAGCCTCAGCTTTTGCAGCTGGAGTCAGTCAAGGTCCTGCCTTCCAGGCCAGGTGGGGAAAAGCCTGCAAGCAGGAAGCAGGTCTTCCAGGACTCACAGCTAAGATGGCCTTCAGCAGCCTCAGCTTTTGCAGCTGGAGTCAGTCAAGGTCCTGCCTTCCAGGCCAGGTGGGGAAAAGCCTGCAAGCAGGAAGCAGGTCTTCCAGGACTCACAGCTAAGATGGCCTTCAGCAGCCTCAGCTTTTGCAGCTGGAGTCAGTCAAGGTCCTGCCTTCCAGGCCAGGTGGGAAAAAGCCTGCAAGCAGGAAGCAGATCTTCCAGGACTCACAGCTAAGATGGCCTTCAGCAGCCTCAGCTTTTGCAGCTGGAGTCAGTCAGGCCTCCTCCCCCCCTTCCATTAAGCCACTACCCTTCCCCACAATGCAATAAGTTTGTACCCAGCAAATTCTGGGCGCGTTCCACTCTTACCTTTGTGAGTTCCGCCGTCTGTACGAGCTTATTTTTGCTGCCGGCGTACATCATCTGTTGCTCAGGCTTGCACCCTGCAATTATCGGGAGGGAATCAGATCAGAGGCAAAGCATTAAGGCAGTTCGTTCAAGAGGAATGGGGCCTGGGTGCAGGCAGGAGGAACAGGCCGGCCATTTCACCGCCTGCTGTTTCTCCCCATTTGCTACCTTGCTCTGCTAAAGCCTTTGCCAACCTGTCACCCTCCAGGTGCTCTGGGCTGCAACTCTCATTGGGCTGATGGAAACTGTAGTTCTGGAGGGCGCCTGGTCGGCAAAAGCTGCTTTACCCTTGCAAGTCGCCCCTTTTTATTTCTTGACTGCACTTATATCCCACCTTTTCCTCCAAAGACCTCAAGGTGCTGTATGCCGTTCTCCCCCTCATTTAATCCCCACAACGACACTGTGAGGTAGGCTGGGCTGAGAGAAGGCAATGACTGGCCTAAGGTCACACCCAGTGAGCTACGTTGCCCAGTGGGGATTTGAACCCAGGTCCTAGCTTGACACTCTTAAGCGCTGCACCTCACGGGCTCCAAAATCTAAGCCAGGCTTTGGCGGCCTCCAGAGGGTGTTGGACTACAACTCCCATCAGCCCCTGCCAGTGCACGATGGGAGTTCTAGTCCAACAACTTCTGGAGGAGGCCGGGCTAACAAAGGCGGATATAAACACTTAAAATTGAGAGCATGGGGGTCCTGAAAAGGGCAATTCACAAGCTTCACCAACACCACCTCCCCCCAGGTGTTCTTAGGGCTATCCTAAGCAGGGTAGATAAAAATCAACGATTAAAAAAAAAAAACTAAAAAATCAGATTTTTTTTTATTTAAATCAGATTTTTTAAAATTTAAATCGGATTTTTTTAAAATTTAAATCGGATTTTTAAAATAAAATGATTTTGGAGGAAAAATCTTTCTAAATATAGTCTTCTATTTAAGTTACATTGTAGTCCAAAGGCTATTCATCAGGAAATAAGGATTTGTTTTAAGTTTATCAAGTGTGCTAAAACTCAGTCTAAGGTTTTTTTTTAAAATGTTTAACCACATCAGTTAACAAACATGGATACATATGATATCATGTTATTGTTTTAGTTAAATAAATTGTTTAAATGGTTATTAAGGAAATGATTATTTTTCTCCTTCCAATAAAGTACAGCAGAAAAGTTGTCCAAATATAAACAGTTAACTTATTAAACCTCACCATAATTTCATAATTATCTGTCTATGTATTTCTAGTAGTATAACCAAATCAGTAATATTTGATATAACTGTAAAAACCACTCTGAAAATTTATTATTCCAAAAATGGAACCTTCATATGGTTGTAAATATTAAGATTATACCAGCAAGAATGAGTCTTTCTGTAAAAAAAAAAAATTTAAATCAAGCCTTACTGACTAGTGATTTAAATCAAGCCTTACTGACTAGTGATTTAAATCGTGATTTAAATCAAATCCACCCTGATCCTAAGACGTGTGTTTGCCCCATCCGATCAAAACATGGCTCCCAGGGGAACTTGCTGTCCTTATGGCAATCAGCCATTTCCACCTTGGAGCCCAGCAGGCAACTGCATTTTGCTTCGCAGAACTGTAGAGAGCTGGAAGGGACCTCAAAAGGTCATCCAGTCCACCCCCCTGCAGAGCAGGAATTTGTACAGAAGAAACTCCCCCCCATCAGCCAGCCGGAGCTTGACTTACCAACAGGGCTGGAGAAGATGAAGCAGAGCGGGTAAGAGACCCTCCCGTCGTCGTGCTGGTACTTGTAGCTGTAGACGATGAACGTTTTCTCAGTTAAGGAAAACGGAAGCAGGAGGGGTGGGCAAGAGAGGGTCTTGAAACCTGCCTGTTACAAAGGGCTGAGTTTTTAAGCAGAGCTTGCAGGCAAGGGGAGCAGTTTATACCTGGGGCTGCTACGTTCGAATCAATGAAACGCTGAAATGGACTAAAGAAGGCCATGGCAGTATCAGACAGTTGGAAGCACTTCCTAGGGACCCTTGTTTGGTCTGAGCAGCGCCGTCCCCCACCCCGCACTCCGCTTTCCATCCTGAGGTCCCATCTGCACTATGCACTTAAAGCAGGATCACCCCACTTTAAAACAGTCACATCTTCTCCCTAAAGAATGCTGGGAAATGCAGTTTTGTTTCGTTATATTCTTTACGGGGGAAAAAGAAGTATAAAATTTTAAGTGCACCGGGTAAAAGAAAATGTGAAAATAAAATAACCACAGAGCCTAGGGCTTGCCGATCGAAAGGTCGGCAGTTCGAATCCCCATGACGGGGTGAGCTCCCGTTGTTTGGTCCCAGCTCCTGCCCACCTAGCAGTTCAAAAGCACGTCAAAGTGCAAGTAGATAAATAGGTACCGCTCTGGCGGGAAGGTAAACGCCGTTTCCGTGCGCTGCTCTGGTTCGCCAGAAGCGGCTTAGTCATGCTGGCAACATGATCCGGAAGCTGTCTGCGGACAAATGCCGACTCCCTCGGCCTATAGAGTGAGATGAGCGCGCAACCCCAGAGTCGTCTACGGCTGGACCTAACGGTCAGGGGTCCCTTTACCTTTACTAACCTAAACGTAACCTAATACAGCGCTCATAAAAATGAATTCTAAATATCGTTAAATTTGTCCATGGAGAGTCTGCATTTGTACACGGCTTGTTCATGTGTTGCAGGTTTGTACATATATTCTATCCACTCATTGAAGAGAGCTGCATTTAAATTTTTCCAGTTCATCAATACCTGTCTTTTTGCCTTGGTAAGGGCGTGGACAGTCCATTCATATTTTCCCTTTATTAGGTTCCGTGTATTGGGTATATAAGTCAAAATAATATTTTCCTCTGCAAATTAAAGATTTGTTAAGTTTAAAGGTGCTGAGATTTGTTAGGAGGCCCCCCCATTCCCCTCCATAGAGCTACAATTCCCAGCGTTCCCTTGGAAGAGAGATGGATTGTTAAGCCACTCTGGGAACTGTAGCTCTGTGGGGGGTCCCTTAACGTTGCTCAGCAGGCTTAACAAACTACACTTCCCAAGATTCTTGGGGTGAGGCTGTGGTTGTTTAAAACGGCATTACACTGCTTTAAATGTCTTACTCTGAATTCTGACCATTGGCCTTTATCACCAACAATTTCTATCCGACTCCTGCTTGTCCATTGAGGCCCCAACTGCAACCAGCTCTTACCTAGCTCATAATGGGCTCCCTAAAGACAGCCTGTAAACTGTAAAAAGGGGTCTTGTACCAAGCCACACCATTGGCCCACCTATCTTAAAAGTGTCTACGCCAGTGGCCCCCAAACTACCCACACCATGGACCACTGGAAAATCGCTGAGGTTCTTGGCAGACTGCTTAACTGTTTTTCTGCCTAGTGTAGCAATTGTAATATGCCATAGGGACGCGGGTGGCGCTGTGGTCTAAACCACTGAGCCTCTTGGGCTTGCCGATCAGAAGGTTGGTGGTTCGAATCTCCACGATGGGGCGAGCTCCTGTTGCTCAGTCCCAGCTCCTGCCAACCTAGCAGTTCAAAAGCACAGCGGGAAGGTAAACGACATTTCCGTACGCTCTGGTTTCTGTCATGGTGTCCCGTTGCACCAGAAGCGGTTTAGTCCTTCTGGCCACAAGACCCGGAAAGCTGTCTGTGGACAAACGCCAGCTTCCTCGGCCTGAAAGCGAGATGAGCGCCGCAACCCCATAGTTGCCTTTGACTGGACTTAACAATCCAGGGTCCTTTACCTTTACCTAATGCGCCATGCTAGACACTGTAGGGTTTTTAATTGCACTTTTACAGACATGCCGCAGACCACCTGAACGAAGCTCGTGGGGCACCAGTAGTCCATGGAGCACAGTTTACACTGTCTGGCAGTGGCTCTCCAAGGTTTCATGCAGGGGCTGCTCCCATGCTGGAATCACCACCACTGACCCATCGATTTGTACATCTGTTTCGTGGCCCAACCAGGTGTGCTAGCTTGAGACTTTTGCAAGCACCAATATGCGGACCGGGAATGGGTTCTTCTAAAGCAAAATATTGCCGCCGCCAAGAAAAGGATATCGAGGTTGCCTCTCGGGCAGCTCGTCTTTTAGCTCATCCGGAGAAATGCCCTGGTAGCATTAAAAATAAAACGAGAGACAGGGTTGTGCACACAGGAATCCACAGATATATCCAACAGCTATATAAAATGGTATACGTAACAGTTACTAAGTTATTTACTTATTTGCTGTGTTTTCTTCTGTGAACTGCCCTGAGATCTTATGATGAAGGGTGGTATATTAATTTAATTTAATTTAATCATAACAGAACACACCACTGTAGACTGGGCCCATTTTTAAGATTCTTGATGCCAGGTTTAGAGGTCATTGCAATACTGTTAATGATTCCTAAGTTTATTATTAGGCTGTTGTCTTTCTACACAGGCTTTTAAATTCTATTCTGTAATGCTGTATGCTGCATAGAGCAGCTTTTGAGAACCTGGTGCCCACCAGATGTTTTTGGACTACAACTCCCATCATTCCCTCCATTTGCCTCCCCTTACTCTATTTGCTGCTGGTTCTGCCACTTTCTAGATTTAAGCCTGCTAGGGCAGAGACCTGAAGTTTCTCCATCCTTTGAGACACCGCATATAAAGCACTAGCAGCCTCGAAACCAGTGCTGCTCAGTAACTCTAAGAAACTCCACCCAACCAAAGGAATCTGTGCAGTTTTGAAAACCAGCGGTTAAAATCAGTGCTGCTTTGAAAGGTTCAGCCTGCCCCCCTGATCCAAAATGGCACCCACCTGTTACCAGAAAGAAGAGGAAAACCTGCTCCTTCTACTCAGGAACAGCCATGCAGACTATTCCCAGTGGGGAGAACCTCCCTACAAGCATTCTGTTCCCACCACTCAACGTGGGTTGAGATCGGAAGCAAGTTCCCTTAAAGAACCTTTGCCCATTTTATTCCAGTTACAGGTAGGTAGCCGTGTTGGTCTGCCGTAGTCGAAACAAAATAAAAAAAATTCCTTCCAGTAGCTCCTTAGAGACCAACTAAGATATCTGAAGAAGTGTGCATGCACACGAAAGCTCATACCAAGAACAAACTCTCTAAGGTGCTACTGGAAGGAATTTTTTTATTTTGTTTCCATTTTATTCTGTGAGCCATTGTCAGGGACTGGCCCGAGCCAGGAGAGGTGGCGGAAGGGACAGAAGCATCAGGGGGTTGCCCATGGGCGCCAGAGGAGATATTGTGAGCATGGGAGCAAGAAGAGGCAGCGCCTAAGCTGTCGCCTGAGACAGGAAAGGAGGTGTGGAGAAGTGAGAGTGAAGAGGTGTCGCCTCCTGTGCTGACGCAAGAACAGCGAGTGGAGGGGAAGCCCTTGGGAAGGGAGGAGAACATGGAGACGGAGAGAGAGCAAGGGGTCGAGGATGTTGCGGGAGCCTCGGCAACAACCTCGAGGGATGATGAAAGCGAAAGCGATGCAGGGACCAGGAGGGTCAAGAAACGGAAAAGGAGGAGTGAGAGGAGACGTTGGGGTTTCAAAAGGCTTTTATGTTGGGGGGAAAAGCGGAAGCCTTTACTTGGAGAATCTGATTCATCGGAGGAGGAGGAGGTGTAAAGCTGATCGGTGAAATAAACTTGTTTATGAACTGAACGGACTGCTGAGTCGCTTACTCTCGAGGAGGACACATATCTCCCCTCACAGCCATCCTGATATCTTTTTTAAAAAAAATATTTTTAATTTGATTTTCAAAAAGAAATAACAGAAAAAAGAATAATAATATATTCCAAACCATAACAAATCCTAAAATTAAGATTCTATGAATCTCGCGACTTGGTCCTTCAAATTTTATTTTCAACTGCATAGCGATAATATTCCAGTTTTTCACAACCCAAATTATTTGTAAATCCCCCTTAAATTACAAGCGTTCCTAAAATCCTACTAATGTAAATTTTGTAAATACATAATAAACATTTCCTATTCTTTTTTGTATTTGTTGGTGTCTTGATTTCTGACCTCCATCATGATATCTTATGATGAAGGTTGGTATATAAATCAAATAAAATCATCATCATCATCTGGTGCCCTCCAGAAGCTCTGGAATACAACTCACATCAGCTCCACTCAGAAGGGACGAATCACACTGTGGTTGATGGGAGTTGTAGTCCAGAACATCTGAACAGCACCAAGGCTGGCAAAAGCTAGGAAATAAGGCGCACTAAACTCAGTGGGGTTTGTTTCAGAACAGACATGCCAAGCACGATGTTGCTACTTCTGCCAAGACCACCTGGGCATGGTTTCAGAGCATCCTGCAGGAACCAGTATTGCAGACAAAGAAACCATTTCCCAAATGGTGCAGCAGTTCACTTTCGAAATCCGGCCAAAGGAAAATCTTTGCTGTGAGAAATTGCAGCCCCAGCTTTGAAGCAGTTTGTAGCTCAAGCCATGAGACACAAAATCCACACTATATAAATAGAACATCCACAAACCTCATGTTCTTCATCCAGAACCACCAGCTGCTTATCCTTGTCAATCTTCACTATAATAAAAGGGAGAAAGAGGAACAGAGGTGAAGTTTGTCTTTACCAGGGGTCAGCAACCTTTTTCAGCCGTGGGCCGGTCCACCGTCCCTCAGACCATGTGGTGGGCTGGACTATGTTTTGAAGGAAAAAAATGAATGAATTCCTATGCCCCACAAATAACCCAGAGATGCATTTTAAATAAAAGCACACATTCTACTCATGCAAAAACACCAGGCAGGCCCCACAAATAACCCAGAGATGCATCCTATATAATAATCTTGAAGTGTCCCTGCTTTTCCGTGTGTCATGGAAGTGCGTTCTGCGCATGTCACACGGGGACGCAGGGATTGGCCAGTGGACAGGAAGTGACGGCCGGCCGCCCGCCTCCCTCACAGCCCCGCTGGAGGATGGCCGGCCCGGCCTGGAGGCAGCGGCAGCGAGGAGAACGAGGAGCCCGGGCCAGGCCGTGGCGGCGGCGGGGCCTCGGGCAACCAGCTCGCCCTGGCGCTGCTGCTCCTGCGGAGGGGCGGCGAGGTGGGCGCTGGCGGGCGCTGTGGAGCGCGCTCGAAGCGGGGGGAGCAGGGCGCGCCGGGGCCCCGCGAGCCGCTCGGAGGGGCGGCGAGGCGGGAGCGGCCGGAGCGTGCTCGAAGCGGGGGCCGGGAGCAGGGCGCGCCGGGGCCCCGCGAGCAGCTCTGCCGCCTCCTGCCTCCTCTTCCTCTAGAGCCCGTTAGTCAATGGGCTAACTTCAACTAGTTTTAAATAAAAGGGCACATTCCACTTATGCAAAAACACACTGATTCCTGGACCATCCGTGGGCCAGATTGAGAAGGCGATTGGGCCGCATCCAGCCCACGGGCCTTAGGTTGCCTACCCCTGGTGTTTACAGAGGGTGTTTACTACTACTAGCCCTGGGCGGTATGCAACTCAAGAGCAGAAACTGAAATGAACTCATGGAAATTAATGAACACGACTAAGCTAGGTCCACTGGTGTCAATGGGTCTACTGCTGCTCACCCTGCCTTACTCTTTGGCTGCAACCAAACCAACTATTAGATAGATAACGATTAGATAGATACTCTCTGGCTGTAGCACAATTGGTAAGGTAAGGTAAGGTAAGGTAAGGTAAGGTAAGGTAAGGTAAGGTAGATAAATACTTTATTGTCATTGTACATAGTACAACAAAATTGAATATCAACAGGCCAGTGTTCGGAGCAACTCTCACTTGACCCACCAAGAGGATTCTGGACACTGTCCCAAGGGCAAAATGCCAGAAGTTGGCAGGGCCAGAAGCAAAAGAAGGAGGAGCAACAGGTTTTCCTTCGTATGAGAGGCTATTTCCCACACCCATTTGTAAACCCTTCTCTGTCTACCATGCAGACAAGCAAGGGAAACTGTCAGAATTCAAGGGCAAATCCCAGCCAGGCAAAAACACTCAAGGAGGGTGCAAAGCAAGGTTGACGAGGGATGAGGCCCAGGGAAGAGTTCCAAGGGCCAGAGAGAGAGAGGCCTAGAGCAGCGTTTCTCAACCGGTGTTCCACGGCACACTACTGTGCCGCGAGACGTCGGCTGGTGTGCCGCGGGAAAACCGTTGGGGACCCACACCGCAGGCGCGTGGCGGCGGCTCCAGTGGGGGAAAGGGAGCGCAGAGGGCCACCGCCGAGAGGAGGCACCGCGGAGAGGCTGCCGGGCTCTGCCGCGCATGCGCAGGCTGGGAGCTCGCCGCCGAATCTGATTGGTTGCCAGGGACCAATGGAAAGTCGGAGGAGGGAGACGCGGGGGCTGCCGGTAGCCGCCGCCATTTTCTGGTGGTGGTGTGCCGTGAGATTTTTTTTCATGAGACAGGTGTGCCGTTGCCCTGAAAAGGTTGAGAAACACTGGCCTAGAGGGCTGCACAAGGTCCCACCCCTGCTGTTGAGCATCACCTTCTGCCACAAAGACACACCTTTGTCAGAAAAGGAGTGTCTCTGTGGCAGAGGGTGATTACCAGGTAACACTGACTCCTCACTGGCGATCCACCTGCACTCACTGTGTGCTATTAGCAACAGGTGTTGCTATTAACAACATGCTTTTAGAAAAAATAAAAATAAAAGCTTTTATTAAGACTTTGCTCTGTTGTCTTACCACAAGGAAAGGTCTCTCATCATCCTAGAAAAAAGGTGACAAGTGGGGTGCCACAGGGTTCTGTCCTGGGCCCGTTGTTGTTCAACGTCTTTATAAATGACTTGGACGAAGGAAAAGAGGGGGTGCTCATCAAATTTGCAGATGACACCAAACTGGGAGGGGTAGCTAATGCCACAGAAGATAGAATCGGGATTCAATAAGACCTTAACGGATTAGAGAACTGGGACCAAGGTAAAATGAATTTCAATAAGGACAAATGTACGGTTCTGCACTTAGGCAGGAAGAACCGGATGCATAAATTTAAGATGGGGACACCTTAGCAGGGGCAGGGCCTTTTCAGCCACAGCACCCAAGTTACAGAACTTGCTTTTTTCAGGAAGATATTCTTGCTGAAAATCGTGCTTTTAGATGTGTTTTTGCCTAGTGGCTGTTGAGCAACCCCCCCCCCCCCTTTTTCTCTTTTGCTAGCTAGCTTTTAACTTGTGTTTCATTATGGTGGGACATAAATAGTTCATCCACATGCACACACACATAAATACTGCCCAACTTCACCAAGCCACCCATAGCAAATGCCACGACAGCAGGTTTTTGTAGTTAAGAGACGTTTGCTCAACCAGGGCAGGGCAGGAGAAACAGGAGAAAGAAGAAACATTTGGAAAAAAACATAAGCCGCGATAAATCCACTTATCTTTGTAACCATGAGGGCAGTAATCTCTTTCTATTTCTTATTTTTAAAGGGTTCCTTGGGATGATAAAAGAGGCTCCACGGAGGAGTCACTGAAGCCAACAAGGTCAGCTCTGGACCGACAGACCCGAAGCTTAATTACGGTGTTGACATAATTTGGGACATCTCGGAGAAGCCGCCTCCAAGACTCCGCTGGCCATTTAATACCCTACTGCCTTGCTACACCAGGAGTGGGGATTCCCCAGGGCTAGAGGCAACCCTCAGGCCTCCCTCTAAGCCACTCCCCCTCTCCTCAAGCCCCACCCCCGTCCCCAAACCTATTTGGCTGACTTGTGTCCTCCAACCATGAATACTTCTTGCTTGCCTGGAATGAGGCTTACATATACACAATGTGTGTTTGTGTGCAGACAAAATTGTGAGAGACCCCCCTTATCTTTGAACGGGTAGAATCTGGCCGACTGAATAAAGGCAATCATAACGGCCATTGCTCCGCCCACTTCTGGCTCTTGCGGGGGGGGGGGGGCACCTCAATACTTCTCACCGCCAGCATTCGAAATTAGGCAGGTGCGCCTGATATCTCCACCACCTGAAAGCGCCTGTCTGGGGGTCCTTGGATCTTGGCAGCTTTCACACACTAATACCATGTCCTGTAGAGTTTAATATTTTATCTGCACAATCAAAATGAATTTCAGGGACCAATTTCAAGCCGCCTGGCCCCAAAATGGCAACTAGGCATTCCGCTTTGGCAACCGTAACATTGTTTTAAGGAACCATTTACCACCTAGCTTATATATCTGAATTTCTAACACTGCTCACTACCTTCTAACAACATTTCTCCCACTATACAAAATTGGGACTGGGTGCTCACAAATCCACAAGGAGAGCTCTGCTGGATCAGGCCAATGGTCCCTCTAGTCCAGTGATGGCTAACCTTGACACTCCAGATGTTTTGGGACTACAACTCCCATCATCCCTGACCACTGGTCCTGTTAGCTAGGGATGATGGGAGTTGTAGTTCCAAAACATCTGGAGTGTCAAGGTTAGCCATCACTGCTCTAGTCCATCGCCCTGTTCTCATAGTGGCCTGCGGGAAACCAGCATGCAGGATTTGAGCACAAGACTTCTCTCCCATCCAGCGGTTTCCAGCAACTGGTAACCTGTGACAGACACAAAGGTTGCCACTGAACCAGCTCTCCAAATTGTCTAGGACAGGTTTTTCTGTTCGTTTTTCTGTTTGTTTGTTTTTGCTGACACCCAAAATGCAAAAGTTCTTTCAACTCTGCTCTCAGAAAGCAAAGTGCAAGGAGGTCTCGGGCCAAACGCAGAGTCCACAATGCCCTCTGCTCTTACTCAGCAGATCCTTCTCCACCCCACCCCACCCCAGCACAAGGCCTTGAAACCCTGGTGGGCAGACGTCTTACTGATAATCGCAGCATTGTTCGTCTCTTTGCGGAAACGGAATTTTCTCAGCTTCTCCACAAGGTCTTCGGCCACGTCACAAACCACGAGGGATTCACTCTGCGGTGGGGGGGGGGGAGGGAAGGAGAGACGAGGAGGGAGATGGTGAATAAGACATTCTTCATTTCAGTCAGCCGCACCTCTCCTATTCCCGGCTGTTGGGAGGTGTGGAGCAGGCGCAAAGACCCAGAAACGAATAAGAGGAAACAAGTAACTACCGTATATACTCGAGTATAAGCCGACCCGAATATAAGCCGAGGCACCTAATTCCACCACAAAAAACTGGGAAAACTTATTGACTCGAGTATAAGCCAAGGGTGGGAAATGCAGCAGCTACTGGAAAATTTCAAAAATAAAAATTCCGGTAGATACCAATAAAATTACATTAATTTTTTTTAATAATTTTTTTATTAAACATAATAAATTGTCAATCAGTATGATCAATTATATTTCCCCTTTTATGCCCTCCCCTCCCTCCCTCTCCCACCCTCCCAAGACTTCCCTCAGCTCCCCTCTCTGATTTGTTTATACAAGGCTCCTGTGCGTGTCCTTGTTGTGGGCGGCAGCGGTGGTGGTGGGGCGAGCCCTTCCGTCGCCTCTGCCACTCGCAAAGACACGCACAGGAGCCTCGGTTCGGAGGGGCGCAACACAGCACCCCTCGGTTCGGAGGGGAGCAGCGCAGCGCCCCTCCGAACCAAGGCTCCTGTGCGTGTCCTTGTTGTGGGTGGCAGCAACGGCAGTGGGGCGAGCCCCTCCGTCGCCTCTGCCACTCGCAAAGACACGCACAGGAGCCTCGGTTCGGAGGGGAGCAGCGCAGCACCCCTCCGAACTGCGGCTCCGGTGCGTTGGCAGCAGCAGCGGCGGTGGGGCGATCCCATCCGCCGCTGCTGCTGTCGTCAAAGACACGCACAGGAGCCTCGGTTCGGAGGGGAGCAGCGCAGCGCCCCTCCGAACCAAGGCTCCTGTGCGTGTCCTTGTTGTGGGTGGCAGCGGCGGCGGTGGGGCGAGCCCCTCCGTCGCCTCTGCCACTCGCAAAGACACGCACAGGAGCCTCGGTTCGGGGGGGAGCAGCGCAGTGTCCCTCCGAACCAAGGCTCCTGTACGTGTCCTTGTGGGCGGCAGCGGCAGCGGCGGGGTCGCCCCACCGCTGCCTTTACCGCCCGCAAGGACACGTACAGGAGCCTCGGTTTGGAGGGGAGCAGCGCAGCGCTTCTCCAAACCAAGGCTCCTGTGCGTGTCCTTGCTGTGGGCGGCAGCGGCAGCGGCGAGGTGAGCGCGCCCCTCCACCACCAACCGCCTCACCCGAGTATAAGCCGAGGGCAGCTTTTTCAGCTCAAAAAGTGTGCTGAAAAAGTCGGCTTATACTCGAGTATATACGGTATTCCGAAATGCTTTGTGGGGACATAGCTCTGTGATCCTGCAGTGGGAATAATAATAATAATAATAATAATAATAATAATAATAATAATTTTTTATTTGTACCCCGCCCATCTGGCTGGGTCTCCCCAGCCACTCTGGGCGGCTTCCAACAAACACAAAATACATTAAAATATCACAGGTTAAAAGCTTCCCTAAATAGGGCTGCCTTGAGGTATTTCCTAAATGTTATGTAGTTGTTGATCGCTTTGACATCTGATGGGAGGGCGTTCCACAGGGCGGGCGCCACCACCGAGAAGGCCCTCTGCCTGGTTCCCTGTAGCTTTGCTTCTCGCAGTGAGGGAACCACCAGAAGGCCCTCGGAGCTGGACCTCAGTGTCCGGGCTGAGCGGTGGGGGTGGAGACGCTCCTTCAGGTATACTGGGCCATTCAGGGCTTTAAAGGTCAGCACCAACACTTTGAATTGTGCTCGGAAACGTACTGGGAGCCAATGTAGTTCTCTCAGGACCAGTGTTATGTGGTCCCAGCGGCCGCTCCCAGTCACCAGTCTGGCTGCCGCATTCTGGATCAATTGCAGTTTCCGGGTCACCTTCAAAGGTAGCCCCACATAGAGCGCATTGCAGTAGTCCAAGCGGGAGATAACCAGAGCATGCACCACTCTGGCGAGACAGTCTGCGGGCAGGTAGGGTCTCATCCTGCGTACCAGATGGAGCTGGTAGACAGCTGCCCTGGACACAGAATGGACCTGCGCCTCCATGGACAGCTGTGAGTCCAAAATGACTCCCAGGCTGCGCACCTGGTCCTTCAGGGGCACAGTTACCCCATTCAGGACCAGGGAGTCCCCCACACCCGCCCGCACCCTGTCTCCCAAGAACAGTCCTTCTGTCTTGTCAGGATTCAACCTCAATCTGTTAGCCGCCATCCATCCTCCAACCGCCTCCAGGCACTCCCAGGCACTGGGAACAGGGGAAGAGGGCCTTGCACCAAGTCCGACCAGTGGTCTGTCTAGCTCAGTATTGCTAACACCAGCCTTCCCCAACGTGGGGCCGGGGGCTGATGAGAATTGTAGCCCCAGTATGAGGAAGGTTACTGCAGACCAGGGATGGAGAACCTGTGCCCCCTCTAGATGTTGCTAGGCTGGCTGCAGCTCCCTTTCCCCCTAACCATTGGTCATGCTGGCTGGTGGGAGTCGGGAGTCCAGGCACGCCTCCCTATTCCTGCTGCAAGCGGAGAACTTGAGGAAAAGGACTTTTCTGCTCATGCCACTGGGGAAGTCAATCAATCAATAACATTTATTCGACCGTCAGTCAGAAAGCACATCTTATCCATACAAAAGCTAAAATGTCTAAACATCTGGAAAAGCGTGACACTTAGAAACAGCGAAAAGTATATTATCCTATATAATAAAGTGGCTGTGTCCCTGCGTCCGTTCCGTGTGTCACGGAATTGCGCTACTGCGCATGTCCGTGTCCCACACGGACGCAGGGATTGGAGCGGGCGGAGAGGGGGGCGTGTCCGCGAGACAGCGCCAGCGCACGCGCGTTGTCATTTGCGCCAGCGCCGCTGCCTCGCACAGACACAGAGGGCCGCCGCTACCCCAAGGGAAGGAAGAGCTAGAACTGGGGCCGAAGTCGGAATACCTGGAGCCAGGGGCGTGCGCGCCGGGGAGCAGCAGTGAGAGCTGCTGGAAAGGGAAGAAGAAGCCGAGGAGGGAGAATCGCCCGGCGACCCGCCCAACATCCTGTTGGCTTATTGATATATCGCCCCTCCGCGGTGGGCCAAGCGGACGCGCCGGGAGGCGGAGGACAGGGCCGAAAGGGAAGTCGACGGCGGCCGAAGCGGGACAGAAAGCCTCGGTGGCACCGAGCGCCCGAGACCGGCCCCTTCCCTCCTGCCTCCTCCTCCTCTAGCGCCCGTTATTGAACGGGCTAACTTCAACTAGTACATTATATATTATGCATTTAGACCCGGGTCAATACAGTCAATTTTAGCCTTACGACGCTTAAAGGCCAAAAAAAGAAATTTGGCCACCGAGAACGTTGTTGTTCCAGTGAACTTGTTCAGCAAATACAAAACCAGTCTTTCTCTGTCTGCTGGGCTATGTTGGCATAGGAGTGGAGCTATAAGTTTTTGTCTAAGATCTGCATAGAATGGGCAGATCCAAAGAATATGTTCAGTTGACTCAACCACTCCCAGAGCACAGGGGCAAAGTCTCTGGGCGTATGGGACTCCCCTGAACCTTCCCCACAAAAACCGCCGATTCCAGAACGTTTAACCTAGTGGCTGTAAGGAGCCTATGGTATTCCACATAGTGGATTTCCGCCAGATAAGGGGCTGGTGAAATCTGAGATATCCGTTCCCCCAAATACATCCCAGGTTTCACAATATCCCTCAGATCTTTGAGAGATCACAACTTCAGCTTGGCTAAATGTCATAGACTCCAGGAAGAGATGCGACAATCCGCAGGTCTGCACTTCGTTTATGACTGAAAATCATCCCTCAATATCAGGGGGGCCAAGCCCACCGGGTTGAAACATAACTTGAGCCATAGCCAGAGTTTTGTCTTCAAGGCACTGGGGAAGTCCAGAAATAGAGGAGATCTGGTTGACCACTGATGCTGGATGAGATAGGTCAGCTATATTCGGCCCTCCAGGTGTTGCTGAACCGCAACTCACAGGGTTTCTAAAAGGATAAAATGAGGACTGATGTGAGGGTGGGGGTGGGCTGAAAAGGACATATTTGAATCTGATTTTCATTCTGGCTTAAAGGACTATGATGTTCGGATATGGTTACTGGCACAAATGATTATATGTTTAAATTAGGAGTTAAGTAGGGGGAAATTTAGCTAAAAATTCCGAGACCAGAGGGAGGTAAGGGTGTAAAAAGTACAAAATTAGGAGTTTGAAATTAGGTTAAAGTAAGGGAATTGGATAAGATTATAGGAAAAGAGCAGAAGTACCAAGACGCTGAGGTTTGGAAAAAGGAGTGTTTTAAGTAAAATGATTCTTGTATTTTATGATGTTTTAAAATTTAGGAGTAGGAAAACTGTTAGAGAGGAATGATAATGAATTCAACAGAGGGGGACTTGAGGAAGTCAACTGAAATATGAAATTGAGGAAAGAAGGAATACCTGGCCCACAGAACTGGGCCAGGCCTAAGCAACGATAATAAATAATGTTAGCAAGGTTAAATGTACGATGATTGTGACTACCCTTGTGAGAGAAGGGGATGAATGTTGCTCCCCACAGTGAGAGGGGGGAAGTATGAAAATTTAACTGTTATGGTATGCGCTTAAAATTGTAAAATCAATAAAAAAAAAATGGGGGGGAAAACCCTAAAAGGATAAAATGAGAAGGGGAGAATCGTGTATGCCTCCATGGATGAAAGTTGGGATATAAAAATAAGCAAATAAAGAGACAAGATGAAGTCGTCGTCCCCACCAGGACTTAGCCCACAACAGAGAGTTTCTGAATATGCATCAGTGCCTCAATGTTCGTCTTACACTATACAGCCAAGACAAAACAAAGCCATCCTACAAATTCCTTTGCTCTCTGCAGTGAAATGCATTTCCAGCATGGAAGGGCCAAGCTGATGCAAGTGGAAGGACTGCAAAGAGCAGAAATGGGAGAGAAGAGGCAAAGCGCCGTCGCAAAAGACGTCCTCCGTTATTGCAGCCTGAGCTTCTCTGCTCCTACAAGTAGCTTTGTGGAAACGTATTCCTGGCGGTTACACTCACAAATAAATGCGGCTCAGCGATTGTGTCAAGTGGAGGCACAGCCCAGTTCCCTGAATAGGCTGCCTCCAGGTACTTGCACCACCCAGAAATCATTTGCTCACCATAGGAGGCCCTGAGCCGGCAAGGCACCCGTAAGCATCAGAACAGCTTACTGCAGCCCTGTTGCCAAGGAAAAGAAAAGGAAAGGCATTTGCGAGTCTCTAGCTTACATCTCCCTGCAGTGTGGGGATTTGGAACGACTTATGTTCAGACCTGTTTAAATGCCAGAGGGTTTTTTTGGGGTGGGGAGCAGCGGGAGTCCACTTCTGCTGCTGCTGTTTCAATTGTAAGCTGCTTGGGGCAGGGACCATCTCATTGTTTCTTTTGCTGGAGCTAAAAATATTTTTTCTTCAAAGGAGTGAGGAATCTAGCAGGGGAGCTTCAGCTCCTGTGCAAACCTACGAAGCACATAATTCCTGGGGTGGGGAGGAGGCAGAAATCTTGACAGTAAAACTGGATTAGGTTTTGCAAGACAGACATGCCCTACTTTTCTCTCTTTCTATTTTTTTTTTTACTCACAGCCAGACTTAAGGCTAAGAGCTCTCACAAACAACACAGCTCAAGGCCTCCAAGGTCTAACTGAAGCCTGTTGAAAGAGTTATGCATCAACAGGCCTTTGGCACACAAGCCAATTTCCTTGAGAACTAGCCTTTTGAGCATCGCAAACCTAGCAGTTCAAAAGCACGTCAAAGTGCAAGTAGATAAATAGGTACCACTCTGGCAGGTAGGTAAACGGTGTTTCTGTGCGCTGCTCTGGTTCGCCAGAAGCGGCTTTGTCATGCTGGCCACATGACCCGGAAGCTGAACGCCGGCTCCCTCGGCCAGTAAAGCGAGATGAGTGCCGCAACCCCAGAGTCGTCCACGACTGGACCTAACGGTCAGGGGTACCTTTACCTTTAAGTAGTTAAGAATTTAAGAGAGGTTGGGCAGGGCGAGCGAACAAACTTTCAAAGTGAATGTGGTCATGGCTCAGCTGGCAGAGTATCTGCTTTGCACACAGAAGGCCCCAGCACATCCAGGTGTAGCTGGGAGAAACCCTGCCTGAAACCCTGGAGAGCTGCTGCCAGTCAGTGTAGACAATGCTGAGCTGGATGGACCAATGCCCTGACACAGGAGAAAACAGATTCCTTTGCTTCCAAAGAGCCAAGACCCAAGGCCATCTAACCGAACTGCCCTCCCTACACAAGCACCAGCCCCCTCCCACCAGCAGACACTGGTTGCATGCAAAGAATGGCCATTATTATTATTATTTATTTAAATGTGTATACTGCCCTTCGCCCATAGATCTCAGGGCAGTTCACACTATAACAATGCAAAACAAAAACACAAAATTCATAATAAGAACAGTAACACAGCTAATACATCCTCCCTCCAACCCACAAATGGTTGCAGTTTGTTTTCGAAAAGCAAATAAGTTCAGAACAGCAAGCCAAGCCACACCTGTAAGGGAACACAAACTCCCCTCCAGCAGGGGGGTGTTTGGGGGGGTATTATTACAGGACTCCTGTTCCCCTCAGCCCCTGCAAGCATGGCTAATGGTCAGGGATGATGGGAATCTGAATCCAACAAAATCTGGATGGCCAATGATTCCCCACTCCAGACAGAGTTCCTCTCAAGTTGATCCACTGTGCTGGGTCAGTGGAGGAACAGTATCATTAGGGCAGAAAATTCACTATACAAAGGAACCTGCAAGAAAATACATAGCCTCTTTTCTTCAAGGGGGTGTTCCTCTTCGGGGTGTGTGGAGATTTTACTCTCTTCTCCTCCTTCCACTCTATGTTCCTTGTCCATTTAGCATGCTTAGTCTTCCATGGTTCGTTGGAACACCCTTGAGGTGTTTTAAAAAGATTTTGCAAGCCCCAGGCTTCTCCTGAGAATACTGATACTTAGATAGGGTAAGCAGCTGCCCTGCTCCAAAATGCCTGTGGTCACTGCCTGCGGTCCATCTGCTCAGTACTGTCTACACTGACTGGCAGCAACTTTCCAGAGTTTCAAACAGGAAGTCTCTCCCAGCCCAACCAGGCAGAGGGCCTTCTCAGTAGTGGCACCCGCCCTGTGGAACGCCCTCCCATCAGATGTTAAGGAAATAAACAACTACAGTATCTGACTTTTAGCAGACATCCGAAGGCAACCCTGTTTAGGAAAGTTTTTAATGTTTGATCTTTTATCGTGTTTTTACTATTCTGCTGGGAACTGCCCAAAGTGGCTGGGGAAGCCCAGCCAGATGGGCGGGGTATAAATAATAAATTTATTATTATTATTATTATTATTATTATTATTACTTGGAGATGAACCTGGGACCTTTCTTCATGTAAAGCAGATGCTCTGTGGACTCCAATTTGATGAGAAATGTGGTGGCACCACGAGCACTCGCTGTCAGAAGACGTGATGATGGTTGGAGGGTGAGCAGAGTTACACATAAGCAGCAGTGGTTCGGTGGGCAGAAGAGGAAGAGGAGGATGCTTATACTGGCGTGAACTTCCCCAAGAGACTAGAGACAGATAGCAGATCCAGCCCTTTCTGGGCTCCATGAGTGGGTTTTGGGATTGAGGGGAGAGAAGGCAGTCGTGGGTGGGGTGGGCACCCTTACCTCAATGATTTCCCAAAGCGAAGGCATCCCATTTTGGAAAAGTGCAACTGTTCTACTTTAGCTTTCTCCGAGAGATCAATTAGATGGACAGAAGGAGCCAAAAGGGAACTTAAGATGTGTGCATACACACCACAATCTTTTACACCAGATTAGCCAAACACAACAGCCAGCCCAGTTCCAAATTTACCCTTAACAGAAGCAGATTAGAATGACTAGGCAAGGGTGTGCCTTGGAAGAGATACCAAGTAAAAATTCCATCCTCTCACAGCTCTTTATGTTATTATTTTCCAGGGTGGCTAAAGTGCGTAATGACACACACGCAAAAATCGCTATTGGTGTTGATCCAGATTATACATAAATGAAGGAGTCCCATTGACCACAAGAGAACTAGCTTCCAAATAATAATAATAATAATAATAATAATAATAATTTATTTATACCCCACCCATCTGGCTGGGCTTCCCCAGCCACTCTGGGCGGCTTCCAGCAGAATTTTAAAATACAATGATTCATCAACTATTAAAAGCTTCCCTAAACAAGGCTGCCTTCAGATGTCTTGTAAAAGTCTGATAGTTATTTATTTGACATCTGATGGGAGGGCATTCCACAGGGTGGGCGCCACTACCGAGAAGGCCCTCTGCCTAGTTCCCTGTAACTTCGCTTCTCGCAGTGAGGGAACCACCAGAAGGCCCTCGGAGCTGGACCTCAGTGTTCTGGTGGAAAGATGGGGCTGGAGACGCTTCTTCAGGTATACTGGGTCGAGGCCATTTAGGGCTTTAAAGGTCAGCACCAACACTTTGAATTGTACCCGGAAATGTACTGGGAGCCAATGTAGGCCTTTCAGGACCGGTGTTATGGGGTCTTGGCGGCCGCTCCCAGTCACCAGTCTAGCTGCCATATTCTGGATTAGTTGCAGTTTCTGGGTCACCTTCAAAGGTAGCCCCACGTAAAGCGCATTGCAGTAGTCCAAGTGGGAGATAACTAGAGCCTCTGGCGAGACAGTCTGCGGGCAGGTAGGGTCTCAGCCTGCGTACCAGATGGAGCTGCCCTGGACACAGAATTGACCTGCGCCTCAATGGACAGCTGTGAGCCCATTAGTGGGAACGGGGTTGAAGTATTCTGGGACAATACAGATTCCATCCTCCACTTTAGGAATAAACATGTATTAAGGGGAAGGGTCCTACCATCAACCCCTCCCATCACGAGGACAAGGACTCAATCCTGGACAGACCTATGTGGGAGTGAGTTCAGTAGGGCTTACTTCCAAGTAGGCACACGCAGGACTGCACTTTCCACATCACAGAATGTGGATTTATCACTGGTGAAGCATTTTTCAGCCACTCATCTCCACACCCTCTCCATTCATGCTTGCAGTTGAGTGAAGAGGGGAAATTAATCCACATTCCTGGTGTGAGTACAGACATAAAGTATACTTGTCCTGGATTAAGGAGTACAGGAAATTTATAACACTTAAGTGTGGCAAAAAGAAACAAAATCCACATCAATCGGTCTTTGGATTGCACCCCCGATCCTGCCATTTCCAGAGGGCGAGTGGATCAGGGTGGGGCAGTAAAAATAAGACAAAAGAGGGTGTGGGGCAGGGAGGCAGCCTCGCCAGCGCCTTTTCCGAGCACTGTCCCACTAAATGCAAAGTGGGTAAAGAATGGACAAACTGGCCCTTTTCCTTGCAATGAAGCATCACAGCTTTGTTTTGTTTTTTCCTCTGAGGGACGGGGGGTCTTCTCTAGCCTTCCCAGAAGGTCTGGGAAAATGCATTGTTAAGTTTTAACTGTGTGTGTGTGTGTGTGTGTCTGTGTGTGTGTGTGTGTGTCTGTGTGTGTGTGTGTGTGTTATTTATTAAATTTGCATACCGCCCTTCCTCCAAAGATCTCAGTGCAGTTCGCAGCATTAAAAAAATACAAAATATACATAATGAGAAAAAAAACAAAAACAGCCCCCCCCCCCCGATACGCACAGGCACATACACGGTTTAAACAAATGCCAAACCATCCCTGCAGCGGGAGGCCATCGCGACATCTATCTAATTTTTTGCCATAAGTCACATTTATTGCTCAAAATGCCATGTCTTCCCCCCCCCCCCGACGACGGGGACCCCCAGCCGCCTTCTCACAGGGACATGGGAGGGTTATTTTTAGACTCTAAGGGCACAAACCTTCCCGGGAATGTGGAGGCGGAGAAGGAGCCAGCCCAGCCCATCCCGGGCCTCCCCTCGCCGCCCCAGCGATCCCCCCCGCACTCACCATCTTGCTCCAGCAACAGCCTTTCCCTCAAGTCCCTTCAGCAGCGCGGCCCCTTTAAGAGCCCCCGGGCGCCCTCCCCGGCTCACTTTCAATCCGGCCTCAGACCCGCTCAACGCGCATGTCCGTCCCGGCCCCCGAGCCAATCAGAGGCGCAGCTGGGCACGGCCGGAGGCGTCGCCTGAGCGACGGCGAGCGGAAAGTGCCATTCCTGTTGGCGTTTTCTTTTTCTCCCCCTTCCTCCCACCTTCTCGGTCATGTGATTATCCTCCTCCAAGGCAGGCATCCGTCCAGCCGCCCACGCCTAGAGAGGCACGAGACTGAAGGCGCCCCCGCGGCGTCCCCGGCCTCTCTCGATAGCCCGGGAGCGGGGGCGGACGGGGATTCTACTTCCTGCCCCCTCCCGCCTTGCCCGGCAGGAAGCGGCGTTGCCATGGCAACCAGAGGAGCGGTGGGAGGGAGAGAGAGAGAGGTTGATAAATTTAAAACGTCCAGTTGGCTGACAAATAATAAAAGGCATGAGAAATTGAAAAGCGACAGCCGCGTGTTTATTGGCAGCAGGTTTGCTGCAATCGAACAAACAAACAAATTTTATTTTATTTTATTTATACATACATACATACCGCCCTTCACCAATAAATCTCAGGGCGGTTTGCAGCATAAAAATGCAAGATGAAAACCTAAAACACCTAATAAAAACAATAATAAAATACACCTATAACCCACTCCCCCAGGTGAAAGGTCAAAGAATCCCTGGACGGTAAAGTTCAGTCAAAGGAGACTATGGGGTGTGGCGCTCATCTCCCACAAGTGCATGTGTTAATTCTACACATCACTTGGGAAGAAAGGCGAACTAATGCCAGTGTACTGGAAGACACAAATATCGCCTGTATCGAAGCAACGATTCTTCAACATCAACTTCGTTGGACTGGTCATGTTGTGCAGATGCCTGATTATCATCTTGCAAAGCAACTACTCTATTCCTATCTTAAAAATGGAAAGCGTCATGCTGGTGGGCAACAAAAGAGGCAAATCTAAAAAAATGTAGTATAAACACTGACAACTGGGAAACACTGGCCTGCGAGCGCTCCAGTTGGAGAACAGCCTTGACCAAAGGTGTCATGAGCTTTGAAGACACTCGAACTCAGGACGCAAGGGAGAAATGTGCTAAGTGGAAGGCACACTTGGCAAATCCACACTGTGATCAACTCCCGCCTGGAAACCAATGTCCCCACTGTGGAAGGACGTGTGGATCCAGAATTGGCCTCCACTTACGGACTCATTGTTAAAACCGTGATTATGGAACTTGAAGACAATCTTACGTGGCTACAAGTAATCACCAAAGCAGCAGCAGCAGCAGCAGCAGCTAATAACAATAATTACCATTATACCCTGTTTCCCCTTTTTTAATACATAGTCATAAAGTAAGCCATGGCAGTTCGATGTCCACATGCGACAGCTGCATATTCCTGCATGGCAGAGGGTTGGACTGGATGATGCTCGGGGTCCCTTCTAACTCTACAATTCTATTATTCTTTCTTTCTTTCTCTCTGTCTCTCTCTCTCATACACAGGACTCAGCTAGACTGCTAAAGAAAAAGCGATTTATATGCCTTGTAGAAGCGATATAACATTGTGCCACCAGATGGCGACGTGGAGTCCCGGGTTTTTCTATCCCGGTTTTCCCTGTTCAAATTTACAGCGACTTAAAGTGAAACGCTTCTTTGTTGTGTCCAGATCCAGCCACACGCATTCCACCTGCGCTATGCATTTAAAGCGCTATATGACGCCCCGGCTTCCCCCATGGAATTCTGGGAGCTGTAGTTTGTGAAGGGGTTGAACCTCCTCCCTCCCCCCACGCCGAGGCTCCGCCCCCCACGTTCCGAGCAGCGTTTGACGAGAGACGGGGGGGGGGGGATGAACGAAGGGCAAAGAGGAAGGGAAGAAAGGGCAGCTGCGGGGGCTTCGTTGGCCCCTGGCGAGCATGCGCAGGATTCGTTCGCGCAGGCGCCCTGGGCCTACAACAAAGAGGGAGCTGAGGCGGCGGCGTCTCTTTCTCCCCGATGGCTGCCGCGTTCCTAGTGGCGCTGTACGAGTACTCGCCGCTCTTCTACATCTCCGTCGTCTTCATCTGCTTCCTGGTCACCAGCGGCCTGGTCATGGGCTGGTCAGTGGGGAGCGGGAGGGTCAGAGGTCACGGGGGGAGGGGGAAGCAAGGAGGAGGGGGGTCCAGGGGAGGGGAGGGGGCTTGGCTAGCGGGGGGGGGGGAGAAATTTATTCCAGTGAATGGGGGGGAGGTAAGCGGAAGATGGGGAGCTGTGGAGGGAGGGAGGCATATTATTATTATTTTTATTTTATTTATTTATTTATTTATTTATTTATTTCTCTCTCTCCTCCCAGAGACTCAAGGCGGCTTTCACAAATTGAAAACAAACACAGATAAAATGGGGAAAGCCATAAAACGTATAGAAAGATAGTCGTTAGAGATGTAATAAAGCTCTAAGTGGTGCTGCATCTGGGAATGTGGGGGGAAGATGCTATAATAATAAATAATAATAACAATTTATTATTTATACCCCACCCATCTGGCTGGGTTTCCCCAGCCACTCTGGGTGGCTTCCAACAAAAGATTAAAAATACATTAAAACATCAGTTACAGGTAGATAGCCGTGTTGGTCTGTCATAGTCAAAACAAAATACGTAAAAAAATTCCTTCCAGTAGCACCTTAGAGACCAACTAAGTTTGTTCTTGGTATGAGCTTTCATGTGCATGCACACTTCTTCAGATACCACGAAAGCTCATACCAAGAACAAACTTAGTTGGTCTCTAAGGTGCTACTGGAAGGATTTTTTTTATTTTGTTTTGATTAAAACATCAGCCATTAAAAACTTCCCTAAACAGAGCTGCATTCAGGTGTCTTTTAAAAGTCAGATAGTTGCTTATTTCCCTGACATCTGATGGGAGGCCATTCCACAGGGCAGGAGCCACCACTGAGAAGGCCCTCTGCCTGGTTCCCTGTAACTTGGCTTCTCGCAGGGAGGGAACCGCCAGAAGGCCCTCAGGACTGGCCCTCTGTGTCCGGGTTGGACAATGGGGGTGGATATGCTCCTTCAGGTATACTGTTATTATTATTTCTCTCCTCCCAGACAGAGACTCAAGGCGGCTTTCACGAATTGAAAACAAACACAGCTAAAATGGGGAAAGCCATAAAACATATAGAAATATAGTCATTAGAAACGTAATAAAGCTCTAAGGCGTTGAGGGGTTGCTACATCTGGGAAAGTGGGGAGAGGATGCTAGATTGTGGTAGTAGAGATGATGATAATAATAATAATAATAATAATAATAATAATAATAATAATTTATTATTTGTACCCCACCCATCTGGCCGGGTCTCCCCAGCCACCCTGGGCGGCTTCCAGCAATATTAAAAAACAAAACATTAAAATATCACAGATTAAAAGCTTCCCTGAACAGAGCTGCATTCAGGTGTCTTTTAAAAGTCAGATAGTTGCTTATTTCCCTGACATCTGATGGGAGGCCATTCCACAGGGCAGGAGCCACCACTGAGAAGGCCCTCTGCCTGGTTCCCTGTAACTTGGCTTCTCGCAGGGAGGGAACCGCCAGAAGGCCCTCAGGACTGGCCCTCTGTGTCCGGGTTGGACAATGGGGGTGGATATGCTCCTTCAGGTATACTGTTATTATTATTTCTCTCCTCCCAGACAGAGACTCAAGGCGGCTTTCACGAATTGAAAACAAACACAGCTAAAATGGGGAAAGCCATAAAACATATAGAAATATAGTCATTAGAAACGTAATAAAGCTCTAAGGCGTTGAGGGGTTGCTACATCTGGGAAAGTGGGGAGAGGATGCTAGATTGTGGTAGTAGAGATGATGATAATAATAATAATAATAATAATAATAATAATAATAATAATAATAATTTATTATTTGTACCCCACCCATCTGGCCGGGTCTCCCCAGCCACCCTGGGCGGCTTCCAGCAATATTAAAGAACAAAACATTAAAATATCACAGATTAAAAGCTTCCCTGAACAGGGCTGCCTTCAGGTGTTTTCTAAAGGTCATGTGGTTGTTTATTGCTTTGACCTCTGATGGGAGGGCGTTCCACAGGGCGGGCGCCACCACCGAAAAGGCCCTCTGCCTGGTTCCCTGTAGCTTCGCTTCTCGGAGTGAGGGAACCGCCAGAAGGCCCTCGGCGCTGGACCTCAGTGTCCGGGCTGAACGGTGGGGGTGGAGACGCTCCTTCAGGTATACAGGACCGAGGCCGTTTAGGGCTTTAAAGGTCAGCACCAACACTTTGAATTGTGCTCGGAAACGTACTGGGAGCCAGTGTAGATCTCTCAGGACCGGTGTTATGTGGTCCCAGCGGCCGCTCCCAGTCACCAGTCTAGCTGCCGCATTCTGGATTAATTGCAGTTTCCGGGTCACCTTCAAAGGTAGCCCCACGTAGAGCGCATTGCAGTAGTCCAAGCGGGAGATAACTAGAGCATGCACCACTCTGACGAGACAGTCTGCGGGCAGGTAGGGTCCGCATACCTCCCTTTAGCTGAGGATCACGGGGTGGTTTACAATATAAAAACACAAGAACAACTGAAAACATGATAGGGGAGACAATAATTTAAAAGCAATTTTAAAATGATGGAATATATCTACACTTTGTCACAAATATATATAAATCTATTAAAGCCATACATCTAGTACAGACGGAGGGGCATACCATAACATTTAACATGAACCCCACCTGAAGTGCCCAGGACCTTGACCCTATCCCAAAATATGCTACCCCAGTCAAGCTTAACAATGATCTTGTGGGTAGGATAATTTTGAGACCCACATAGCTTTCTGCAGGGTTGGGTGAGGAAGAGCCCTCTAAATGGGTGTTGGGGGGTAGAGTTTAGGAGCGATAAGCAATGGGGCTGAGGGTAAGTGGGAGGGATGTGCGCAGAACATGGAGGGGCACAATTTTATTTTTCATTGTGGGGGGTGAGTGGGTTGCATTTTAATAGGAGGGAGCTAATAAGAGTGGCTACCTGCGGTAAAATCCACATGCAGAGGGTCAGTTGCATCGAGGAGTAAATACAACATTGTTGTAGACTGAGTTATTTTGTTTTAAGATAGTTGTTGCGTATGTCTGCACCTTAACCACATTTGACTGTTGTTAATATTAAGCATTTCTGTTGATTTTATTTTGTGCTGCTTAGGTTTGGGTGGGACGTTCCCGTGATTCTGAGAAATTCAGACGAAGCTGAATCGACTGTGAAAGTGTCCCAGAAACAGATGCGGCAGGTGAAAAACCCATTCAGCTTGGAAATAAAAAACCTGGAAACGGCTTCAGTTGCAAGTCAGTAGATTGTGTGTTTTGGTTGCTGTTCAAATTCCCCCCCCCCCCTGGCTATGTCAAATGCTGGCTATCGATTTACCCGTAGCAACTATCCCTGTTAGACCCTTTTAACAGAAATGAGCTGACACAGTTTAAGCTGGCCCCTGTAAAGAGATGATTGCTTCCTTGATCTGCTTGACTATATTTATTTCTTCTAGCATATGGTCATGCAGGGGAGGTATACCGTGTACTGTGATCTGGCATTCTTGCTAATGTAAGTTTTACACTGTCAATATGAACGTGACAGCATGAAAACGCCACTAATCTCACGGATACCTGTGCTCTGTGCCAGAGGAATGACAGGATGCGAACCCATTAACAGGGAACCATAGGGGCAGCCCTGCCGGATCAGCAAAGGCCCATTTATTCCAGCATTCTGTTCTCATAGTGGCCAGCCAGGGTCTGAGTGTCACAGCTGTGCAGAGGTGCTTCCCTAGTGAATTATTAGGCAGCCGCCACCAAGTGACAATAGCAACACATTTTGGGCTTGATAGTTCTTCTCCAGGAGACAAAAAAATCTAAATGTGCTTTGAACTTAGTCTCACTCAACGAAGTTGCATGTTTTATGAAGTTAAAAAGGTAAAGGTACTCCTGACCGTTAGGTCCAGTCGCGGACAACTCTGGGGTTGCGGCGCTCATCTCGCTCTATAGGCCGAGGGAGCCAGCGTTTGTCTGTAGACAGCTTTCCAGGTCATGTGGCGGCCAGCATGACTGAGCCACTTCTGGTGAACCAGAGCAGCACATGGAAACACCATTTACCTTCCCTCTGGAGCGGTACCATTTTATCTACTTGCACTTCGATGTGCTTTCGAACTGCTAGGTGGGCAGGAGCTGGGATTGAACAACGCGAGCTCACCCCATCGTGGGGACTCAAACCGCCGACCTTCCGATCAGCAAGCCCTAGGCTCAGTGGTTTAGACCACAGTGCCACCCGCTTCTCCCTTTATGAAGTTAGTTTCTGTGAAATAAAATTTTGGGTGCTCCTCACACATGCAAGTTTTCTGTGTTGGCCTCACCAAGTCGCTGGCATCCAAATGGCAGACTATTTCCCCCATCTAATCTGGATTTACTGTTTACGGGGAAAATCCAGTAAAAAAAAATTAAAAATTAAAAATCCATTGGCGATGACTTGTGTGTTACATTTCAAAAACCTGGTGGCAAATTAATCCCCTGTCTGGAAAAGCCCTTTCATCGCCTGAAGAAGAGCTGTCAAGCATGAAAGATTTAGGGACTTGGTGATTTTCATCAAGAACGATGCTTTTACATAGTTATTTGGAATTGACATAATGGGTTTCCCCCAAACCTTTGGACCTTTCAGTTTTCAAAACTCCTGTTTGTGACTCCATGTTTTTTTCTTTCCCCCCTCCTCATAAGATGGGATAACGCTGGTGCCTGATTGCCTGGAAGACTGCCTCCTTACGTGCTACTGGGGTTGCAGCGTGCAGAAGATCCACGAAGCTCTGCAGAAACACGCGTATTGCTTTCGAATAAAAACTCCGCAGGCTTTTGAGGATGCCGTGTATAACGAGTATCTCTACCGCCAGCAGTATTGGTATCCTTTGATCAGAGTTGCGTATCTTTGGTTTTGTAGAGCTGCAGAATCTTGAACAGTTATGCTTCTAAGCAAATAATCTAAAGCAAGTTTCTAGCCCCAATGGATTTAGCAAAAAGTTGGGAAAGCCAGGGGAGGAGATACCAGAGAATGGGTGCCTAGTGCCCTTACTGCCCATCAGTCTTCCCTCTACTTAGTCTATTTAAAATCAACAGCCTCATTATTTAGAATATAAGGTTTTGAGGTTCATTTCTCCTTTCACCTCTGTACAGGGTGAGAACAAGAGTGGGCTGCAGTTTGGAAGTATTCCTTTTCATTGCACGTAGAAATGAATGTGTAAATTGGAGAATTAACTTGAAGGCAGAATACCTTTTGGCTCTAGGTACTTAATTCTTTGGATGCTGTTTGCCATAGCTCTTTCCTCTTAACTCGCTGCTCGGCTGCCACTTAAACAGCTGATCAGCAGAACGTAAAACAGCCCCTTTGGCCATTTGCTCTGCTCCTACATGCACTGCTTCACTATCATGAAAAGCCAATGGACACGTTTAACTATTGCATTTTCTTGGTCTGCTTTGCGGGAGATACATAGCTCAGGGGTAGAGGGTCTGCTTTGCATGCAAAATGTCCCAGGTTCAATCCATGGCATATCCAGCTGCCAATCTAAACCACTGAGCCCCTTGGGCTTGCCAATGAGAAGGTTGGTGGTTCGAATCCGCACAGCGCAGTGAGCTCCTGTTGCTCTGTTCCAGCTCCTGCCTACCTAGCAGTTCGAAAGCACTCTAGTGCAAGTAGATAAATGGGTACCGCTGCAGCGGGATGGTAAATGGCGTTTCCATGCACTCTGGCACTAATCACAGGCCTCTGTGCGCCAGGAGCGGTTTAGTCCTGCTGGCCACATGACCCGGAAAGCTGTCTGTGGACAAACGCCAGCTCCCTCGGCCTGAAAGCGAGATGAGCGCCACAACCCCATAGTCCCCTTTGACTGGACTTAACCATCCAGGGGCCTTTTACCTTTGCCGTAACAAATATAAATTCTAGTCCATAGTAACTTAGATCTTGCACTAAGAAAAGGCAAGTTGTGATTGGGCCAAATTTTGTAAATAAAGCAGATTTGCATGCATAGCTATCTTCCATAACTCATTCTTAGGTTTTGCATCATTTATTCTCTCCATGCTAGCCACAGGGAGTGGCAGTCATGCAGAGCACTGAGGCCACCTGCCCATGGCTACTGGAAGTCTTAAAAAGTGGGGGGTGGAACCCAAACCCTTGAGATTAAGCAGGTATAATCTGATCCCTACTCTGCATGCAGTAAGTTCCTCTGAAGTCAGTGAGACTTTAGAATATACCCATGTTTTCCCTATTTTAAGGCACCATCATATATATTTTTTTCCTCAAGAAAACGCACTATGGCTTATTTTGAGGGGATGTCTTTTTATTATGTAAGCACGCCTTGGCAAGGCCACGCTCGAATTCTGGGGCTGCGAAGGACGGGACGGGCGCGGAGCTCTTTGTTTGCTTGCTGGCAGCGGGGGGAGAATCCAAGCTGCGCTTGAGGAAACGGGCACCAGAGAGACCCGCTTTCGCTGGGCGCTCTCTCCTGCTCCTCCTCCACTGCCTTCCCTCCTTGAAACTCGACAGAAGCCTTGTTTTCCAAGGGGCCTCTTGGGCGACGCACAGGGCGGCTCGGGGGATTTCATCATGGCGGTGAGCAAGGAAAGCCCTTACCGCCTTCCTTCTCCGCCACAGCAGCCGCCCAGTGCGCTCTGCACCAAGCGGAGTTGGGCGAGCGCACGGGCGAAGAGACCTTCGGAGTGCCTTTGTCGCACCCGCTGCCCCTTCCTGTGTGCCCTGCTCTGTAGAGTTCCTGAGCGCTGCTTCTAGGGTTGACTGGTTTTGGTGGCGGGACTGGACGCCCCGCCCCGCCTTTTCCTTGGCGCCCTCCAGAACTGCGCCTATCACTATGGTTTATTTTCGGGGTACGGCTTATATTTCGCAAATGCGAAAAAATCCTGCTATGGCTTATTTTCTGACTACGTCTTAAAATAGGGGAAACAGGGTACATGTGTAGGATTGCCCTGACAGAGGCCGAACTTTGTAACGAATTCTGTGCTTATAACGGATGGAAGGCAACGCCGGGTAACGCCAAGCTTGATGCTAGATACGTTGGTGCATCTTGAACTTCAGCCTGTGCCCAAGAACATCTGTGGCACAAACATTGCATTTGTCTTTATTTGCGGTTCTGTTCCTTGACACAGACAAAGCATCGAGACGTCTGACAAAGCGGGGAAGCACTGCCAGGTACCCGAAGAGGCACAAATCATTGACTTTGGCCCCGTGCCCAGATCTCGGTACCCGCTAGTTGCACTGCTAACACTGGAGGATGAAGGCAACAGAGAAATATATGACATTGTAGGTAATCTCACTTGAGAAAAGGAACTGGGACAGGAGTTTGCTTTGAATTATCTGTGGGGAAAATTACCATTGAACAGAGTTGCAGGGCACTTGCTTTTGTTTTTTGTCATAGCTATTGGTGTGTGTTAATACAGGTGGAACTCGAAAAATTAGAATATCGTGGAAAGGTTCATTTCTTTCAGTACAGTAATTCAACTTAAAAGGTGAAACTAATATATGAGATAGACGCATGATATGCCAAGCGAGATATGCCAAGCCTTTATTTGTTATAATTGTGATGTACAGCTGATGAGAACCCCAAATTAACAATTTCAACTTTGGGGTTTTCATCAGCTGCACGCCAAAATCATCACAATTATAACAAATAAAGGCTTGACATATCTCGCTTGGCATGTCATGAGTCTATCTCATATATTAAACTCCAGTCGCTAATGAAAACAATTGCTTACATAAATGGACTTTTCTACGATATTCTAATTTTTCGAGTTTCACCTGTATTATTCCTTATTTAAAATGACATCTCATCCTGGATCCTTGGATTAGATAAGGGACAAAATAATTATTAGAGAGCTTGCCACATCCCACAGATTGAGAAGCCGGATCTGGTTCAGTCTGCTGGAAATAGTCACAAAGTTCATTACCCACCACTTCACATGCATAAGTTTTACCTGGGTGGATCTGAAATTTGGGTAGGTAATTAATGAAGTTGAACTGGTTTACATAATTGAGAATTGCCGTATTTTTCACTCCATAAGACACACTTTTTCCTCCTAAAAAGTAAGGGGAAATGTCTGTGCGTCTTATGGAGCGAATCTGTGGTCTCTGGAGCTGAACTGCCCAGGGGCAAAAGCAGATCGTGCTTTTTAAAAAAAGAGAGAGAGAAGGGGGTGTTGAAAGGAAGCCCACTGAGCAGCTGCTCAGCAAATGATCGGGGAGAGAGATAAGGGAGAGAGATTCCAGCCCCGCCCCCTTGCAGAGGGAGGCTGTTTCCCCAGTGACATGTGACTGGCTGATTAGATTATCTGTCTGGAAACTGTAGAAATGGCTTCCTGAAGCTGCAGAACTGTGAGAAACCCCATAAAACAGGGTTTTTTCCCTTTGCAGAGTAAGCTCAACAACTTTGAGCTGATCCTCAAAAAATAGGGCTTTTCTCCTTTGCAAAAGAAGCTGCAGAAATTTGAGCTGATCCTAAAAAAATTGGGGCTTTTCCCCTCTAAAAACTAGGTGTGTCCTATAGTCAGGTGCGCCTTATAGAGCGAAAAATACGGTAATTAATGAAATTGAACTGGTTTACATAATTGGCCTTAAGAATTGCTACCATCGGGAATTTCACTAAACGCAGAATAGGAAACCTGATGACTGCAATGATTTCTATATGAAGAAATAAAATGAAGGCATCCAATCCAAGGTGCTTTAAAGACAGATTAAACCTTTGCATACAGTTGTGTTCTATTTGGAACACTTTTACATGTTTTTATAATTGTAATGATTTTATTCGTTTCCCTAACTATAGTATATCATTGTAACCTTTTCTGGGACTTTATATTAAAATCTTACTAGTGGTTAATAAATCTTTTGAGATTTATCACTAGCCCATAAAAGCAGGCAACCTAATCAAAGACCAGTTGCAGCAAATAAAATCAATAATTAAGGCCAGCCATTAAAATTGAGGAAGGAATTTTGCCCCTCCGGTTAAAGCGATGTAATATGAAAGACCGTGTATAAATTTCAATGCTCTGTTTCGGGGTGGGTATGTAAGTGTTGTGTAATATATTTGTAAAAATGGATGGCTGTGTGGCATAAGAGGACGGATACTGGAATCTGAACCCAAAGTGATCAAGGCAATTCTATACAAGATGGGGGCATTGGCTCCTTGGAAATGACGATTAAGGAGTGTTCAATTATTTCTCCATCAACAATGCCTTGTTTTTAAGTTCTTCACAGTCAGGTTGGATGTTGTTTGAACAATAAGCGGCACAGAATTCAAATGTGTTTTCTTTTCTTTTCATAGATTTCTATGGTATCTATAATTCATGTTACTGATGACAGTTATAGGCTTTCCTGTCGAATACTGTATCAGTATCTCCTCATGGCCCAAGGTCAATTTCATGATCTAAAGGTAAGCTTAGGGATTTGTGGTTTGTTTTACATCTCAAAAGTGGCTAGAATTAACTGCCCCGGTTTGCATCAGGCCCGTTGCCCATCCTGTCCAATATTAACACTATTGAGTAGCAGCAACTCTCCAGAGACTTAGGCAAATCATTTCCTAGGACTGCTAACACCGTTCTTTTAACTTGGAGATGCTTGGGTTTGGGTGTAGAGCCGGCTGCCCCTGGGTCACTGATCTGTGCATTTTCCTCTGGTTTACTTCTGCAAGCCAGAAAAGCCAATTCCGCAACTGTAGAGTGATCAAAATACAAAACGCATTTTTGCAAACGCAGTTGGTTGCAACCCAGGTGTGCAGCAGAATGAGATGAGATAACGGACTGTAGGTGGCTCGTCACATTTTTGAATTCTCCCCCTTTGCAAAACACTACCTGCAAGTATAAAATGAAAAATAATCACAATAATTTTATTATTTCTACCCCGCCCATCTGGCTGGGTTTCCTCAGCCACTCTGGGAGGCTTTCAGTAAAATAGAAAATCACAATAAAACGCCGAACGTTAAAAACTTCCTGCCGGATTCTCTTATCGGTTGTTCAATAGTAAGACCAAGCCATCTTGTCTTTAAGTCTCTTTATTTTGTGCAAAGGTATTTACAGTGCAGAGTTCAGTTTATCATGTCTGCTCAGTCACTAGCAGAATCCGGAAGTGCCTCCCTTCTGTTTTGGCGCCAACACCAAAGCCTCGGCATCCGGAATTGCCACCTTCTCCTCCTACGTGAGATAGGCGCCGGAACTGACGCCTCCCCCTCCGAGCGAGTCTGCTGGGTGGTGCCAGGTCTCTCAGCAACTCCCTGGACACCTGGCACTCCCTGGCTCCCAGCCACGTACTGCTTCTCCCCTGAAGAGGGGCTGCCAGTTTCACTCGAAGATGAATCTGTCCTTAACACAGGCTGCGGGTCCCTGTATGCACTCAGAGCCGGACTGGCAGGGGTGGGCAGATCCCAATACACTTCCCAATACAGGACTGCCTTCAGGTGTCTTCTAAAAGATGTGTAGTTCTCTGTCTCCTTGTCATCTGATGGGAGGGTGTTTTATTATTAATAAGAAAAAATTACAATCTCATTAGGATGATTTTAGCCTTGGTCTCCCTTGCTTCCTGTTCATAGTTTTCCACTTGCAGGATCCTTTCCGCATAGGGGAACACTTCAAAAATACTATTGCCTGCATGCAGTCTGAAGTGGGGCAGGCTCTTTTTATTACCTAATCCTGCCATGCATGGAGGCCAAGTTTAATTTTCTCTTGCTACAGAGACCCGGGGAAATTTGGGAATTGCTATATACATGCATGATGCACTTTTTTAAAGCACAAATTTGTAAGCAGTGTGGACTAAATCCGCTTCTGGGACCTCTCTAGGTTAGGGGCTGACGCTTAAGCTTCATTAGTTTCATAGCAGAGTCTCCCCTGAGCATATGCCACCCAGGGCATATTTTGAAAATGCCCATGGGCTGCAAAACACGGAAGACCTGGTGTCAGGCACAGAGAGTCCTCCCCTCCCTTTGGTAAATTCACAGATAAGAATCAACGAGCAGTTGATAGATTTATAGTCCTTTTATTACAGCATCATGTTGCAAGCACAAGCACATAGCAAGGAGGGCAGTTGGCTAGTCTGATCTGACTTCCGCAGCATTTTAGGCGTCGATAGGAAGTTCCTCCCTCCCTCTGACTCCTTTGCTCTCTGATACGTTCGGACCTCTGAATCCGTGGGGGGGGGGGTTTCCCCACACTCAGGGGACGTCTCAACTAGCTGCCCCCTCCCTTCTGGTTCTGTTGTCATTATCTTATAACTGGGTAACTCCTTCCTAAGCTGTTCAGCTTCTCTCTCTCTCTCTCTCTCTCTCTCTCTCTCTCTCTCTGCTTCTGATCATGCTGTGGACAGGGTGGCGGCGACTATTCCCCCTCCAGCTCTCCATCGGAGAGAAGCAGGTCGGCCATAGAATACATTCCCCAGTCCTGTTCTTCAGACCACTCCCTGACACCTGGGCAATGAAACACACTCTGTGTTTGTGTGCATGTGCGTGTGCTTTCCGTACTCTGGCGAGAGCCAGTGTGATATAGTGGTTAAGAGCGGTAGACTCATAATCTGGGGAACCAGGTTCGCTTCCCTGCTCCTCCACATGCAGCTGCTGGGTGACATTGAGCTAGTCACACTTCTCTGAAGTCTCTCAGCCCCACTGAGGGGGGGAGGAAGGGAAAGGAGAATGTGAGCCGCTTTGAGACTCCTTTGGATAGTGATAAAGCGGGACATCAAATCCAAACTCTTCTTCTTCGTCGTCGTCGTCTTCTTCTTCTTAACATATTTTGCCATGGGTAGGCAAACTAAGGCCCGGGGGCCAGATCCGGGCCAATCGCCTTCTCAGTCCAGCCCGCAGAAGGTCCGGGAATCAGCGTGTTTTTACATGAGTAGAATGTGTCCTTTTATTTAAAATGCATCTCTGGGTTATTTGTGGGGCATAGGAATACGTTCATTTCTGCCCCCAAAATATAGTCCGGCCCACCACATGGTCTGAGGGACGGTGGACCGGCCCACGACTGAAAAAGGTTGCTGACCCCTGTACTAGAGCATGGGTAGGCAAACTAAGGCCCGGGGGCCGGATCCGGCCCAATTGCCTTCTAAATCCGGCCCATGGACGGTCTGGGAATCAGCGTGTTTTTACATGAATAGAATGTGTCCTTATATTTAAAATGCATCTCTGGGTTATTTGTGGGGCCTGCCTGGTGTTTTTAAATGAGTAGAATGTTTTATTTAAAATACATCTCTGGGTTATTTGTGGGGCATAGGAATGTGCTCATCCCCCCCCCCCCTTCAAAATATAGTCCGGCCCCCCACAAAGTCTGAGGGACGGTAAACCGGCCCCCTGCTGAAAAAGTTTGACTCTTTTTCTCCCTGCCTCTTCTCGTTCCCAACCCCCCCACAGCAACTCTTCATGTCTGCGAACAGCAGCGCCTCATCTCTAAGCAGCCCCCCCTCGGGGGGCAGGACAGAGGATCGCGCCCTCCTTGAGAAAGCCGGGCTGGCTGAGGACGAGGCGGAGCTGCCGGATGAAAACAGCAAGGACTGCATCGTCTGCCAGAACAGGCCTGTCAACTGGGTGCTCCTCCCTTGCCGGCACACCTGCCTGTGCGACGAGTGCGTGAAATATTTCAAACAGTGCCCAATGTGCCGGCAGTTCGTCGGGGAGTCCTTTCCGCTGTGCGGCCAGAAAGAGTGAAGAACTGGACAGAGCGGCGTGTACTTTTATCCAGGCAGAGAGAGAGAGAGAGGAGAAATTCATGCAGAGTTGACAAGATGAGTTTGGACCTTCTGGAATAGTACCCAAGACCTTCCCTTCCACCTGAACTTGGGTGGCTGGTTGTCTGGCCAGCTCTGAAGCAAGGCTGGCACCTTCCCTTAGCAGTGGATTTGATTTGGAAGCAACGGCGATGTCAAGGCTTGGGTTGCACAGCTGCCTCTGCCTCCCTTAACAGTGCAAAGGTGTGCGCATTACAGGCAGGAACAGCGCTTTGAACTCTGTATGAAGGATATCTCACTGTATGTGCACATAGATTTATTGGGTATTTTCATGGGACTTTTCACTGAGAAGTTTCTCTCGACAGACTGATGTGGAGAAAGAAGAAACATCCCTTGAGAACACTTAATTTGTATTTACGTGTGTATGTTTTTTTAATAGTAATAATAATAATAAATGTTATTTATACCCCACCCTCCCCAGCCAAGACCGGGCTCAGGACGGCTAACACCAAGTATAAAAACAATTGATTAAAATACAACTTAAAAACAAGATTAAAAACAACCTTAAAATGCAGCCTCATTTCAGTAGAAACTCAAATCAAAACTATTTGGGGAAGGAACTGTCAAATCTTCACCAAGGCCGACTATCCAGATTGGTCCTACATGGGCCAGAAAAATGCCAGGGAAGTCCCCAAATAGGAGTTCCATCTCAGGAGGAAAAAATGAAACGGGGGGGGGGGGGTCAAATTGATTCCAAGCCAAAGGCCAGGCGGAACAGCTCTGTCTTACAGGCCCTGCGGAAAGAAATCAGATCCCGCAGGGCCCTGGTCTCATGAGACAGGGCATTCCACCAGGTTGGAGCCAGTGTTGAGAAGGCCCTGGCTCTGGTTGAGGATAATCTAACTTCCTTAGGGCCCGGGACCTCTAGAGTGTTGCTATTTATGGGGCATACCAGGAGAGGCGGTCCCATAGGTACGAGGGTCCTAGCCAGAAATAAAATATAGACAGAGTTTTTCTTGCAACTCTTCAGTAGGTCCACATATATTTTGTGTGCTATATCTCCTTGGGCATAAGCTGGGCATTCAAGACTCGGGAGTCACTGGCAGGATTCCAAAATGTTTGGGAGCACGCAAGACTTCATGTGCAGAGATTTGTTAATGCCTGCGTAGTGCCAAATGTGAGTTGTCCCACCAGGGACGAAAGTCTCTAAAGGGCAGTAAATAATAATAAAAATAATAATAAATTTATTATTCATACCCCGCCCATCTGGCCAGGTCCCCCCAGCCACTCTGGGCGGCTTCCAACCAACATTAAAATACATCAAAATGTCACATGTTAAAAACTTCCCTAAACAGGGCTGCCTTCAGGTATTTTCTAAATGTCATGTAGTTGTTTATCTCTTTGACCTCTGCTGGGAGGGCGTTCCACAGGGCGGGTGCCACTACCGAGAAGGCCCTCTGCCTGGTTCCTTGTAGCTTTGCTTCTCGCAGTGAGGGAACCGCCAGAAGGCCCTCGGCACTGGACCTCAGTGTCCGGACTGACCGATGGGGGTGGAGACGCTCCTTCAGGTATACTGGACCGAGGCCGTTTAGGGCTTTCAAGGTCAGCACCAACACTTTGAATTGTGCTCAGAAACATACTGGGAGCCAATGTAGTTCTCTCAGGACCGGTGTTATGTGGTCCCAGCAGCCACTCCCAGTCCCCAGTCTAGCTGCCGCATTCTGGATTAATTGCAGTTTCCGGGTCACCTTCAAATCGGTACATTGCAAAACATCCTTTAGCCATACTGCCAGGTCTCTTAGAACTTAAAACGATGTGCTTCTGGGGGCTTTTTGGAACCTTAATTCCAGGGCTGCTTGCTCTACACTTTATCCAAGACTTCTATTTCTACTTTAAGCAGAGTTGTTGTGGGCATCCGTCTGCCTCAAGAAACAGTGGAATGTATCTCTGGGAGTGGAGTCAAACAGCTGTGGTAGCACTGAAGTGACCTCCTTTGGGGCGCAAGCCTGGGCAATGGGTTTGGAAGTCCTGGGCTGCCCAGACAACGAGATCCCCCACCCGGCCTTGCTTGGCTTCAGGAGTTGGCCTTCTGGCGGTTCCCTCACTGCGAGATGTGAGGTTCCAGGGAAGCAGGCAGAGGGCCTTCTTGGTGGTGGCGCCTGCCCTGTGGAACGCCCTCCCATCAGATGTCAAGGAAATAAGCAACTATCTGACTTTTAGAAGACATCTGAAGGCAGGCCTGTTTAGGGAAGTTTTTAATGTTTAATGCTGTATTGTGTTTTTAACAGGGGTGGCCAACTCCCAAGAAACTGCGATCTACTCATAGAGTTAAAAACTGGCAGTGATCTACCCCTCTTTTTGGGGTTCAGGTCAAAGTTGTTGAGTTTTTTCAGGGAGGAGGTAAAATGTTGAGCTTTTTTTTAGGGGAGCCACAGTTGTTCAGCTGCTTTGGGGGGAGCCAATGATCTACCAGTGATCTACCGGTAGATCACAATCTACCTGTTGGACATACCTGGTTTTTAACATTCGGTTGCGAGCCACCCAGAGTGGCTGGGGAAACCCAGCCAGATGGGAAGGGTATAAATAAGAAATTATTATTATTATTAATTTGCATTGTGCCACTGCCCACCTCCTCAGTATGTGGTAGCTGGAAGATTGCCCACAAGAAAATCTGGCAGAAAAGGCTCCCCACACCTGCTTTAAGGACATAAGCAGAGACTGAATTGGGAGACAGTCATATTGGACAGGAACTGCGTAAGACTGCAAGGCGTGCAAATCTGCTATTATGATTCCTCAGTGAGGCAGAAATCATCATCGTCATCATTGTGTGTGTGTGTGTTTGGCTTATAGTTCCTTGCCCCTGATAGCATGCCCACATGTCGGCGTTGCCTCCTGCTGATACAGCCCTATCCGTCTGCTATTTCAGCAGCCTCTTGGGGCTGCACCTGAGCTGCCGACGTCTAGGCTCAAGAAACGGCTCCTTGCTTGCAACATGGCATGAGAGACTGAGCCGCAGCTCCTCCAACAGATGGCTCCCGTCATGTTGGCAAGGCAAGGTTTCATGTTTGCGTAATTAGTCGCATGTCATATTGAAATGAAGGCCTGTTTGCATGCGAGAGAGGCCTCGGCCTTCGCATGGTTCTTGGAGTTAAGAGGCAAACTTGTCTGGGGGAGATGCCCCTTTCCAGTTCCTCTTGAAACAAATGTTGACAGGGCTTCTTATTATTTATTTATTTATACATACATACATACATACATACCCCACCCATCTGGCTGGGTTTCCCCAGCCACTCTGGGCGGCTTCCAACAAAAGATTAAAAATCCATTAAATCATCAGTCATTAAAAATTTCCCTAAACAGGGCTGCCTTCAGGAAATAAGGTGGCAAGAAGCTGTCAGCCGTCCCCATCATGTAGGCTTACATGATAGGCTTCCAATGACACCTTGCCGTCCCCTCGGAATAAGACAACACCTGGGGACTGAGAGCCAGTGTGGTGTAGTGGTTAAGAGCGGTGGACTCGTAATCTGGGGAACCGGGTTCGCTTCCCCGCTCCTCCACATGCAGCTGCTGGGTGACCTTGGGCTAGTCACACTTCTTTGAAGTCTCTCAGCCCCACTCACCTCACAAACTTCTCAGTGGCAAAGCACATGCTTTTCAGAAGAAGAAGAGTTTGGATTTGATATCCCGCTTTATCACTACCCGAAGGAGTCTCAAAGCGGCTCACATTCTCCTTTCCCTTCCTCCCCCACAACAAACACTCTGTGAGGTGAGTGGGGCTGAGAGACTTCAGAGAAGTGGGACTAGCCCAAGGTCACCCAGCAGCTGCATGTGGAGGAGCGGAGACGCGAACCCGGTTCACCAGATTACGAGTCTACTGCTCTTAACCACTACACCACACTGGGTTATTTGTGGGGAAAGGAATTCGTTCATTTCCCCCCAAAAAATATAGTCCGGCTCACCACATGGTCTGAGGGATGGTGGACTGGCCCACAGCTGAAAAAGGTTGCTGACCCCTGGTCTACACTCTCCAGGATTTAATACTAGGGACACCCCAGCCCTATCAGGAGATAACGGAGGTAGAACCATGTGCTCCATCACTGACCCATCTCATTCCAAGGACAAGAGTGACCCAGGTTCAAGAAACCAGAAGCCTTGCTATTGGGTATTGTAGGTAGAAAAATACATAAGCAAGATAAAACATTGCTTTTGTATGCAACAACTGCAGCAAGAATATTGTTGGCCCAATAATGGAAACAGGAAGAGATCCCAACAAAAGAAGACTGGCAGATGAAGTTAATGGACTATGCCGAGTTGGCGAAACTAACCAGGAAAATTCGGAACCAGTAGGACCAGACCTTTTTGAAAGACTGGAATAAATTTACATTGTATTTGAGAGACATTTGTAAACCATTGACATCGTTAGTAGGGCTACAAGACGTTTTGTAAGGGTAGAGATATCAGTTATTATCAATATGATGTCTAAATGTTGCATTAAAGATTTGGATTTAAGGGTGGTAATAATAATAATAATAATAATAATAATAATAATAATAACAACAAAATGCAATATCAGAGCATAATTAGGAAAACCATTAGTTGAGGAGGAGGGAAGTCTCAGCCCAAGATGGCCAAGTGGTCTTTATATATTATATGTAAGATGGATGTTTTGTCAAAAAAATATTTATAAAATTCAATAAAAAATTATATATATATATAAAAGAGTGGCCCAGGTTCAAATCCCAACTTGGCCATAGAATTTGGCAGGTGAGCTAGAGGAAGTCAGGTAAGCTATCCTGCAGGAATTCTCAAATACGGCACTGTGATTCTGATAGTTGCCCACTAGATGGCACTTTCCTCTTAGGAGAGTGGCCATAGTTTCAATTCTACTGCTGCACTTGACATCTGCAAACAAAAGGGCACAAACTTTCAAAAGAGCTCGATCTGTCTGCTTCGCCTTGTGAGGTTCCTCTAGGATTTCCCCCGCCTTGCAGCCCCCTCCCATCTGTTAAAGGAACTTAAATAATAATTTAATAATAATTTATTATTTGTACCCCGCCCATCTGGCTGAGTTTCCCTGGCCCATTTAGTTGCTGGCATCTGCCTGTCTCAGGAGACAATGGAGGGTGAAGCCTTTAGGGGTGAAGTCAAACTGTTGGAGAGTTACAGCGCCTGCTGTGGCTGTAGAAACCAATGTGGGAGAGACATGCTTTGTTGCAGCCGGGGCAGATGAAGGCATCCTGTTGGGCTGCTGCAGATGCACTATGGAGTTTGTTCTCTCTGCTCTCCTCCCAACGGTCATTCCTCCTCTGGTCACTGCTGTGGATGCAGGACCCGAATGTCCATCTCCAGGCACTGCGGTCATCTGCAAGGGATAATGTGGCCAGCCTTCATGTCAAGTTTCCAGACATCTTTGTAACAGAGTTGGTGGGCCTAGTGCCTGAAGCCAGCTGTGGACCAAGCAAGCCAGTGTAATAATATAATAATAATTTATTATTTATACCCCGGCCATCTGGCTGGGTTTCCCCAGCCACTCTGGGCGGCTTCCAACAGAATATTAAAATACAATAGTCTATTAGACATTAAAAGCTTCCCTAAACACGGCTGCCTTCAGATGTCTTCTAAAAGTCTGGTACTGTATATACTCGAGTATAAGCCGACCCGAATATAAGCCGAGGCACCCAATTTTACCACAAAAAAACCTGGGAAAGCTTCATAGGAGCCACTGCCTGCCTCACTTGAGTATAAGCCGAGGGCGGCTTTTTCAGCACAAAAAATGTGCTGAAAAACTAGGCTTATACTCGAGTATATAGGGTAGTTGTTTTTCTCTTTGACATCTGATGGGAGGGCGTTCCACAGGGCGGGCGCCACCACCGAGATGGCCCTCTGCCTGGTTCTCTGTAACTTGGCTTCTCGCAGGGAGGCAACCGCCAGAAGGCCCTCGGCGCTGGATCTCAGTGTCCGGGCAGAACGATGGGGGTGGAGACGCTCCTTCAGGTATAGACATCGCTGAGACAGAAGTGCAAACTTGCTGGGAATGTGGGTTTGGAAGAGCACATCTTTTGAGACTCTCGCCATATGATGCCCCAAATTGTCCTGACGCAGCGCATGTGGACGGCCTTGAGGCGTCACTCCTGGCAGCTGCGAGTTGCCCACGACTCACTTCCATAAAGCAGTGTTCTCAATGTGCAAGCCTTGGTATTGGACGTTGGCACTGAGTACGCAGGATGCCTGTTTTGGAAGGATCAGCGCAACTACAATCGGGTCACATTTAACAGCAGCTCTCATTCAAGGAACTGCATAACGATGCAAACCATTGGTCCATCTTGCTCAGTACTGTCTGCACTGACTGGCAGCAGCTCTCCAGGGTTTCCGGCAAGGGGAACATTCCCAGCTCTACCTGGAAATGCTGTGGATCGAACCTGGGACCTTCTGCATGCAAAGCAACGAGGATAAGGTCAGCTAGCCTACTGGTCTGGACCTTTTAAAGGGAACATATGATCCACTGAATAAGAGTTAGATGAATCCAACTCTACAGTTCCGGGAATTGTGAACAATGAAACGTCCACCTAATCAATGGCGTCATGGAATCACAGAATTGTAGAGTTGGAAGGGACCCAGGGGTCATCTAGTCCAACCCCTGGTAACACAGGAAACTCAGCTCAAGCATCCATGACAGATGGCCATCCAACCTCTGCTGAAAAACCTCCAAGGAAGGAGAGTCCACCACCTCTCGTGGGAGTCTGTTCTACTGCTGAGCAGCTCTTCCTGTAATAAAGTATTTTCTGAATGCTTAATCGGAATCTCCTTTCTTGTAATTTGAAGCCATTGGTTTGAGTCCTACCCTCCAGAGCAGGAGAAAACAAGCTTGCTCCCTATTCCATGTGACAGCGTTTGAGATATTTGAAGATAGCTATCATCTCTCCTCTCAGTCTCCTCTTTTCCAGGCTGAACATACACAGCTCCTTCAAGCACTCCTCATCAGGCTTGGTTTCCAGACCTTTGATCATATTGGTCGCCCTCCTCTGCACACCTTCCAGCTTGTCAACATCCTTCCTAAATTGTGGTGCCCAGAACTGGACACAGTATTCCAGGTGGGGTCTGACCAAAGCAGATTAGAGTGGGACTATTACTACTACTTTGGTTAGGTTATCTAAAACAATGGGCACCGTAAAGGAAGTACCGTAAGTGGGGAGTGGGAAATTATAGTAGATCAGGCTTCCTCAACTTCAGCCCTCCAGATGTTTTGGGACTACAGTTCCCATCATCCCTGAACGCTGGTCCCGCTAGCTAGGGATCATGGGAGTTGTAGGCCAAAAACATCTGGAGGGCCGAGGTTGAGGAAGACTGTAGTAGATCAAATATTAGGCTAAATAGAAGTTTATTAATCCTACTTGTAGAATATATTGTGTTTTAAAGAAATGCATTCTGAATCCTAAAATACCGTTCAGGAGGAGGGGGTAATTAATGTATATATTTAAACTGTAATCCATATCACTTTTGTAATACAGTTTGGAATGAAAGATAAAAAGTAGAAAATCAAAGGCTACTAGTTAACCATGGCTCAGTAGGTAGAGCATGAGACTCTTGATCTCAGGGTTGTGGGGTTGAGTCCCACATTGGGCAAAAAAAATTCCTGCATTGCAGGGGGTTGGACTAGATGACCCTCAGGTCCCTTCCAAGTCTACAATTCTTGCAATGTAGGAATCACAGATAAATAACCCCTGATAAACGGGCATAGAAGCTCTGCTTAGAAATCTCCAATCAAGGAGAGTCCACCACCTCCTGAGGGTGTCCGTTCCACTGATGAACAGCTCTTACTGTCAGTAAGTTCTTCCTCCTGTTTGGTCAGAATCTCATTCCTTGTCATTTGAATCCATTGCAGATATGGATTTAAGGGAGCACGAGCTGTTTGGTCGCACTGGGCACAGAGCCTCAGGGCATAGCTGTCAACCCTCCCATTTTTTTGCAGGAAACTCCTTTATTCCAATGCCATTTCCCGCTGCTACCCCGGATTGTTGATATCCCTTAAATTTCCCGGATTTCAAAGGAAGCAGCTCCTCTCCCTCCCTGCCGGCCAGGGAGGCTCCTCAGCTGCGTTGCTCGGCTGCCAATAAGGAGTCTGAGACCGACTGGGGGCGGAGCTTGCATGCCTTGTGCAGCCAGACCCTCACGCCCAACCAGACAGCCAGCCTGCCTGCCGTCTACGCGCTCGCTCTTTTGCTCACCCGTTCGCACGCAGCCTCTGTAGCACAGGGTGGCGAGGCTACTTGGTGCCATTGCACCGCCCCCGCAGCATCCCTTTTTTTCAAATCCGAAAGTTTGGAAAAAATCCCTTATTTTCAAATCCGAAAGTTGACAGCTATGCCTCAGGGGCACAGCAACTATGATGCAGAATGGAAGGTGAGAGGCGGGTGGCACCAAATGTTGGTGTTGCGCAGGTCCGCCACTGTCCATTCGTTCAGGTCCTACTCTCCGGAGTGGCAGGAAACAAGCTTGCTCCATCTTCCACCGGGCAGCCCTTCAGATATTTGAAAAGGCATCTATCAGAGGATGTGAAGAACCCTGTGGCCCTCCAGATGTTGATGGATTCCAACCCCCGCCGTCCCTCACCACTGGCTCGGCTGGCTGGCGCTGATGGTTGCCACCCAACCACATCTGGGGGTCCCCCATGGCTGGTGCAAAGAACGTCCCTTAATGGCCTGGAATCTCTCTCTCCGCCTTTGGAATGCGACCCTCATCAAAGCTAGTGGGAGGGGCAAAAAGGAAAAAGTTTGCAGGGGGTGTGCATCTGGGGACTTGGGAGAGACCCTGAGAGCTAGGCTGAAGGGGAAAGCACCCTGGGGTGCCGTAGTGCCATTCGATGCAGCCATCTGGGTTTTAACAGCTATTAGAAAGGGGAGGCGTTCTCTGCCCTCCTACCGCTGCTCAACGAAGTTCCCCTTGCTCGGAGAAGTGGGGGACGGCCCTCCCCAGGAGCCTCTCGGCGACAGGCATTTCCCTGGTGCTCCCTGGTGCGCTGTGCCAAGAACCTGGACGGCGTTTGCTCTCCGGGGCGCGCAGGCTGGGGGCCTCGGTTGCAACGCCGCCACCCCCCCTACCCGCCGCCGCCGAGAAGCCTCGATCTGCAATGCAGCAGCGTTAAACGGGCGGCGGGTGTGTGTGCGCGCGTGCAAGGCTCCTCCAGCGCCTTTCCGCGGACGCGCACCGAACTCCGGCCGCCAGGTCGCGCTTCCTTGCAAGGCCAGGTCGGTTGCAAAAGAAATAAGGGACACCCCACCCGTTTCCAGCTCAGACACCCCCAACCTGTAGGCAGGCAGGCAGGGCGGAGATGCCTTTGGAGACGCTGCAAAGGGGCCGCCTTGCTGTCTTATTTTATGTTATTTCTGCACCAGCCCCCCCCCCAAAAAAACCCACCCCATTGCACGCAGGCAGGCATCCTTGCAGCGCGCCCCGTGCGCCCGCCTCGCCTGCGGCTGAGTCAGCGGCGGAGGAATGCGAGGGGGAGGGCGAGCAGGAGGCGCCGCCCCCCCCGGCCGCTCCTCGGGGGAGGGGGCGTTGCGCCTCTCCGCGGCCATGACGTCATGGCCTATGCAAATGACCCTCCGGTGGGGAGCAGGGGCTCCGAGGGACGCGCTGCTCAGTCGCGCCGAGGAGGCGAAGCGGGCGCCACGAGGGGACGCAGCGCAGCAGCCGGAGCCGGAGCCGGGGAGGGTGGGCTGGGGGCGCTGCCGGGGGCGCTGCGCGGGCTGCACGCCATGGCCCAGCCCGGGCACCGCCAGGCGCCGCCGACGCCACCAGCAGCGGCGCCCCCTCCCGTCCAGCGGGAGCCAAGAGCGGACGGCAGCCAGGTGGGCATCCCGGGCAGGGCTGGGACGGGGCGCCCGTGCCGCGAGGGGTGCAGGCGGGCGGGCGGCGTCGGAGGGTGTCCTGAGAGTGTAGTCCGACGTCTTCCCCGGAGTTCCTTTGGAGAGGGTCTCCTGAAGTGGGGGAGAATTTTTTTGGGGGGGAGGGTCCAAGCCCTGCCTCGGGACCCTTCCGAAGGCGCGGGGTTTGCGGGAATTAAGTGGAGGGGGGGCCATCGATAGGAGGTCCCGGACTCCACTTTTCCTGGGATTCAAGGGTGCCAACTCGAATAAATTTTGTTTTTTTGAGGGGCGGTGGAGGTAATCGATCACAAGACGTGGCGCCCGCACACCATTTCAGTGCCAATGCCCATCAACTTGGGGCCCCTCAAATGTTTTATTGGGCCCCCCAAAAGGCCCTCAGCCCCTAGGAGCTGGCTCCTATGCTGGGATCCCCATCTCAGATCCCCAGGCGCCCCCCACCCAAGCAACCGCCCGGCCGCTTTGTCGACCGCAGAGGGGCGGGTGGGCGCAGCACGTCGCGTCTCTGCGGTTTCTCCGACGGGGTTGGGGGGGGTCGGAAAACCCTTCTCCCCTCCCTTTGCCCCCTTTATAATCCGAGTTCAGTCCAGGAATCCCACCTGCCTTTGGGAAACTTTTTCTCCCCTTTCCCAGCACCCACAGACGGTCCTTGGATTAAAGCCTCCCCCCCCCCCCCACGTCTAGCGGGGTTCGGGCGATAAAAGTGAGCTGTTTCGTTTCTTGTGAACGCTTCCGCGAGAGAGAGAGCTTGGGCAGGCAGACCCCCCCCCCCCCCAAATAGTCGCGTGCGCGCGTTAGTTTGTGCGAAGTGAGAGTTGCGCTTGTGCGCGCACACGCAGGGTGGCCCCCCTGTGGGCTTGAACAGCTGATTGGAGAAGGAAGGGAGGGGGCACGGCGACCGGAGCCTGCTTCAACCCCCCCGAATTTTATTTTAGCAGCCTGGAAAGGGATCCAAGCAGAGCGCCGCCTCCTCTGTTGAACTGTGTGCGCCTGTGGTCTTGGGAAAGGGGGGGGGGGGCCCACACCGACTGGTAGAGTTTATTTTTGTCTCCTGCCTGCCTGCCTGCCTGCTGGAGCTGCCAGTGGGGCCTAAATCCAGGAGCGGGGAGGGTCTGGCTGGCTAGCCGGCTGCTTAAGAGATGCTTGGATCCTGCGTCCTGGTCCAGGAGAGAGGAGAGCACCAGGGTTTGGGGCTGGTTTGCATCAGCTCCCTGTAGCTGCAGTGTTAAAAGTGTGTGCGCTTTCCTTCCCTCCCACCCCCTTCCACTTTCCCCTCTTCTGCCCTTCCTGCCGTGAGTGATGGGATTGCAGTCCCTTGCTCCTCTTTCCCCTCTGGCCCAATCCAGGTAACATCCCTACCTTGGGGAGAATCTGCTCGTGGGCTATAGAAGCAACAGGGGGAGCTCCCTACTTTCTCCTCCTCCTCCGCACTGTGTGGGAGGGAGGTTCCTTCCGAATCTCTCGAGGATGCAAAACCCACACCTGCCGCTGTGTGTGGGCTGCATATTTAGTGTCCCCTGTCTTTCCCCTTCGATTGCCTGACCTGTTATTTTGGGCGGGGAGGGAAGGATTTAAAAAAAAAAAAAAAAAATCCTTGCAAAACATCACACTGCTGCTTTCCCTCGTAAAATAAGGAAGAAGCAAGCTCCCCCCCTCCCTCCTTGTTATCTCAGATCCCAAATTTTCCCTCTGTCATATTAGGAAGTGAGCCGAGGGTTCTGTCATGCTGAATCATAGCACTGCCTTGCAAAGTGTGTCATCCTTACCATCACAGCAAAAATTCTTCTTTCTCTCCCTCCCTCCCTCTCTCTCCAACAGTTGTGAATGCTGCTTCTCCTCCTCCTTTTTTTACCCCTCCTCGACAAGGAATGCTGCGGCTGTGGATGGTCCAGAACGCTTCTTTCCGAGGAAGGAGCGAGGAGCCAGCTACGACTGGGCTAAAATAACCAGACTGGGAAAGGGAGAGTGACGGGCGGCGGCGGCTGTACAGCACAGGGAACCTGCATGATCTCCACACATTGCTGTGCCTTGTTGAGAAGTAGAGCTATATAAGTCCACGTTTTCGTGTCCCGTTTTCCTTTCTGTGCTGCATGTCGTCGCCTTTGGAAGAATTAAGAGGCAGCCGCCGGCATCTCGGCCTGGGAAGAGAGCGAGAAAGAGAGGGAGGAAAGCAATCGCACGTCAAGATCCGTCCGCAAACATCTGTCTTATTTCTGCAATAGCAACACCATCGTAGACTTCAGGAGGGGAGGAGAAGAGACTCCTAAGGAGGGTTTTCTTCCTGCAGTTTTTCCGCCCCTGTATGTGCACACATTCACCCCTTCCTCTTAGCATTCACACACACACACACACACACACACACACACACGCCAACCATGATGTTTCGAGACCAGGTCGGAGTCTTGGCAGGCTGGTTCAAGGGCTGGAACGAGTGCGAGCAAACTGTTGCCTTGCTGTCCTTGCTGAAGAGGGTGAGCCGGAGTCAAGCCCGCTTCCTGCAGCTCTGCCTCGAGCATTCCCTGGCGGACTGCACCGAACTCCACATCCTTGAGAACGAGGCCAACAATCCTGGTAAGATCCTTCCCTCTCTCTCTCTTTCTCCGTCCCTCCCTCTCCGCCCTCCCCTCCCCTTCGCCGCTTGGCGCATCCAATCCCTCTTGAATGCCACATTGTTCTCTTGAGTGATGGCTATCAAGGGCCAGCGCACAACGCTTGCACTTGGAGGGAGTTGTGGGGGGCACCCCGTAGGAACCCCCCTGGTTCCACACGAGGTGCAGCGGCAAAAACAAGCAATTTACTGCTGCTGGGATTTTCTCCCCCCTCCCCTCTTTCATCTCCTCTCTTTTGCTGCAAGCAGAAAAAGCTTTGGTGTAACTCTGGTAGCATGAATGATTGATACGCCACCTCCCTCCCTCGCACGGAACTTCCTGTCACATAAGTAACTCAGGTCACGTAGAGTCTGGATTTCCTAGGCTGCTTTTGGTCAATGTTGCTTCTTTCTCTGTCTCCTCCGAAGAAGCAGAAGCAATTGAGTGTGGCCTTGTGCAGGTTGCTAGAGAATTCTCCCACCCACCCACCCAATTCCAGTTTTGGAGGATCCGGGAGCCAGCGAGAGAAATCTGAATTTCGTGTGTGTGTGTGTGTGTGTTAATGGCAATTGCTGTTTTCATATATGCCATATTCCTGATATAGGTCAGTTTTAGCAGTTTGTGCCGCTCCGCAAGAAATCTTTACTGGAAACGTTTCAGCGAGGAAATATGACATTTCGTTGGAAAGTGCTGTGTTTTGCCTCATAAAATTAGATGCATGTTTAAATGGGCAGGCTTGGTTTTAATTCTGGTCTTCTCCCTTGTGTGCTATATAGTAGCAACTCTGGTGTCAGAGGTAAACTGGCAGTGGCATGAAGGTAATGAGTGCAGAGATTTGCTCATTGCTTGGGTTAGAGCAAGATAAATTCCAGGCACCTGGTCTGCCAGGTCCCAGAGAGTTTGCTGCTGGCAGACAGAGACTTTTTTTGCATGTTTGTTTCTCGTTGCATGGGGTTGATCTTCGAAGATCAACATGCTTCTGGCGGAAAAAAGATAGTTAACAAATGCTCAGTGTTTGTTGAGAGTGCATCAGATTGCACTGTAGCAATAAAACTGAGATTTGTTGTTGTTTAGTCGTGTCCGAGTCTTCATGACCCCCTGGACCAGAGCACGCCAGGCCCTCCTGTCTTCCACTGCCTCTCGCAGTTTGGTCAAACTCATGTTGGTAGCTTCGAGAACACTGTCCAACCATCTTGTCCTCTGCCATCCCCTTCTCCTTGTGCCCTCCATCTTTCCCAACATCAGGGTTTTTTCCAGGGAGTCTTCTCTTCTCATGAGGTGGCCAAAGTTTTGGAGCCTCAGCTTCAGGATCTGTCCTTCCAGTGAGCACTCAGGGCTGATTTCCTTCAGAATGGAGAGGTTGGATCTTCTTGCAGTCCATGGGACTCTCCAGAGTCTCCTCCAGCACCATAATTCAAAAGCATCAATTCTTCAGCGATCAGCCTTCTTTATGGTCCAGCTCTTACTTCCATACATCACTACTGGGAAAACCATACCTTTAACTATACGGACCTTTGTCGGCAAGGTGATGGCTCTGCTTTTTAAGATGCTGTCTAGGTTTGTCATTGCTTTTCTCCCAAGAAGCAGGCGTCTTTTAATTTCGTGACTGCTGTCACCATCTGCAGTGATCATGGAGCCCAAGAAGGTGAAATCTCTCACTGCCTCCATTTCTTCCCCTTCTATTTGCCAGGAGGTGATGGGACCAGTGATGATGATTTATTCAATTTATATACCACCCTTTATCAAAAGATCTCAGGGCGGTGTACAACATTAGAAACACATTACGAAACATCAATGATAAAAGCATAGTAGAAAGCATTCTGACAGACAGCTTAATACAGTGGTACCTTGGTTCTCAAACTTAATCCGTTCCAGAAGTCCATTCCCAAACCAAAGCGTTCCACAACCAAGGCGTGCTTTCCCACAGAAAGTAATGCAAAATGGATTAATCCATTCCAGACTTTTAAAAACAATCCCTAAAACAGCAATTTAACATGAATTTAGCTATCTAAGGAAACCATTGATCCGTAAAATGAAAGCAATAAACAATGTACTGCAGTCGCACAATCAAATCATTCAGTAGCTGAACTGGGTTCCACACAGTCACAAAAACAAAACGAAACAGAGCTGCAAAAACAGAAACGCAAAATAAATAGCAAAACCAGACAGACCTCAGCATAACACTCAAAACGGAAGTGTGGCACTCAAAACGGAGCACGTTCAGCTTCCGAAAAAAGTTTTCGAACTGGAACACTTACGTCCGAGTTTGCAGTGTTTGGGTTCCAAGTTAGAATCATAGAATCATAGAATTGGAAGAGACCCCAAGGGCCATCCAGTCCAACCCCCTGCCAAGCAGGAACACCATCAGAGCATTCCTGACAGGTGGCTGTCAAGCCTCTGCTTAAAGACCTCCAAAGAAGGAGACTCCACCACACTCCTTGGCAGCAAATTCCACTGTTGAACAGCTCTTACTGTCAGGAAGTTCTTCCTAATGTTTAGGTGGAATCTTCTTTCTTGTAGTTTGAATCCATTGCTCCGTGTCTGCTTCTCAGGAGCAGCAGAAAACAACCTTTCTCCCTCCTCTATATGACACCCTTTTATATATTTGAACATGGCTATCATATCACCCCTTAACCTTCTCTTCTCCAGGCTAAACATACCCAGCTCCCTAAGCCGTTCCTCATAAGGCATCGTTTCCAGGCCTTTGACCATTTTGGTTGCCCTCTGGACACGTTCCAGCTTGTCAGTATCCTTCTTGAACTGGGGTGCCCAGAACTGGACACAGTACTCCTCAAAGTTGTTTGAGCACCAAGGCATTTGAGAACCAAGGTACCACTGTAGTAAAATAATCACCACAATAGCAGTCTGCTTCAAATGCTGCATCTGCTGTGAACTCATCAGATGCCCTTGGACAAGCCAGTCTCAGCCTCAGCCTAGTGGCCTACCTCAGTGTTCCCCAACCTTGGGCCTCCAGCTGTTTTTGGACTACAACTCCCATCATCCCTTGCTAGCAAGACCAGTGGTCAGGGATGATGGGAATTGTAGTCCGAAAACATCTGGAGTGTCAAGGTTAGCCATCACTGTTGTAATGTATGGATATAATAATGTACGCAAGGCGCTTTGAACACTGGAAAGTGTTCTATAAATGCTCAGCCACCAGAAAAGGGCAGTTCTTTAGACCCTCCCAAGCAGCTGCTGGTTTTCAGAATGCCTCGTAGTAGCCCTTTAAAAAAAAGTGCAGCCGAACATGGTGTGTAACAGCTGCTCATGACTAGTCACGTCACAGGAATGCAAAATGCAAAGGAGTCTCTTGAGTGGAGAGAAGGGTTTGTGGGCTTTTGCTCTCTGTTTTAGCGCTGCGCTGGTTTTGCAAATGCAAGCCCAGGTCCACTTGCTGTTCCGTTTGTTCCTTTGTTTGTTTATAGGCATTTATAACCTGCCCTTCACATTGCAGTCTTAGGGCAGGTTGCATACAGCTCCATCCAGTTAAGCCAGGGGTAGGCAACCTAAGGCCCAGGGGCCAAATGCGGCCCAATCGCCTTCTAAATCCGGCCCGCGGACAGTCCGGGAATCAGCGTGTTTTTACATGAGTAGAATGAGTCCCTTTATTTAAAATGCATCTCTGGGTTATTTGTGGGGCATAGGAATTCATTCATATTTCCCCCCCCAAAAAATATAGCCTGGTCCACCACATGGTCTGAGGGACGGTGGACCGGCCCACGGCTGAAAAAGGTTGCCGACCCCTGAGTTAAGCCGTGCAAGATCTTCCATCCCCAAAGGTCTATGCAAAAAGATGCGTTTTGAATTGATGTCAACATGAGGCCGGGTGCAACTTGGAAGGGAGGGCATTCCATGCTGTGGGAGCGCCCCTTCCAATATTCGTTCTGGCTTCTCCTCGTTGTGCATGCTTGATCTTGGTTTTGGAGCCGAATCACAGAATTGCAGAGTTGGAAAGGACCCTGAAGACCCTCTTAAGTCAGCCCTGCACTCTTGACCAGATGAGCTATCCACACAGTCAATTTAGCTGTGTGGCCTAGGGCTTGCCGATCAGAAGGTCGGCGGTTCGAATCCCTGCGACGGGGTGAGCTCCCGTTGCTCGGTCCCTGCTCCTGCCAACCTAGCAGTTCGAAAGCACACCAGTGCAAGTAGATAAATAGGTACCGCTCCGGCGGGAAGGTAAACGGCGTTTCCGTGCGCTGCTCTGGTTTGCCAGAAGCGGCTTAGTCCTGCTGGCCACATGACCCGGAAGCTATACGCCGGCTCCCTCGGCCAATAAAGCAAGATGAGCGCCACAACCCCAGAGTCGGTCACGACTGGACCTAATGGTCAGGGGTCCTTTTACCCAGATAAGGAGTCATGGCTAGCAGTCAGCTGGAACCAAATGGTGAAAATGAGTGACAAGCTATCTTGTTGGAGATGCTTTTTATGTCACTTGCTAAGTTTTCCATTTAATACTAGAAGTGTGCAGCTGTTGGGGAAAGGTGCTCTCTGCTTCTGCTCAGAGGCTCTTTGTTCATTGATCTGTACTTAGGTCAAACCCTATCCCACTTTGGGGAGAGTGTGTGTGTGTGTGTGTGTGTGTGTGTGTGTGCTCATCTTCAGGTTCTTGTGTTGCAAATTAAATGTGTCTTGGGGTGGGGGAAGAAATGCTTTGATCTTAGTTGCCTTGAGATAGATCATAAAACTGTCCAATATTTATTCTCAACAATTTTCTATTCCTTTTAAAAATCCTGCAGTTACAATCAGAAGCTGTTGTGTGTTTTATTTTATTTTTAAAGAGGGGAAAAACACTCGTAATATAAGAGCCAGATGGTTAAAAACAATCAAACTTTGTGTATTTGATCCTTGCTTTCAAATTCCTGACCCGCGAGGCAAGGACATTCTACGTGTGCTGAGAGGTTAGTGCAGAAGTAAGAGCCGGTGCGCGACCTTAAACTGGGAAGTGCCCAATTTGCACAATATCTGTGCCGCGAAATTGCTCGGTCAGCCCTGAGTGGCATGCAGCTCACATCTTGACACGCTCATGCACTGCAACATGGGGGTGGTGATACTGCCTTACTCTACATGATGATGTCTGAAGCTGCTTGCAGAAGTGGAAAACAGCTCAAAGGAGGACTGAAAGACCTCTGAATAGAAGCACTGTATAAAAGGTAAAGGGGCCCCTAACCATTGAGTCCAGTCGCGGACGACTCTGGGGTTGCGGCGCTCATCTCGCTTTGCTGGCCGAGGGAGCCAGCCTACAGCTTCCGGGTCATGTGGCCAGCATGACTAAGCCACTTCTGGCGAACCAGAGCAGCGCACGGAAATGCTGTTTATCTTCCTGCCGGAGCGGTACCTATTGATCTACTTGCACTTTGACGTGCTTTTGAACTGCTAGGTTGGCATGAGCGGGGACCGAGCAACGGGAGCTCACCCCGTCGTGGGGATTTGAACTGCCAGCCTTATGATCTGCAAGCCCTAGGCTCTGTGGTTTAACCCACGGCGCCACCCGTCTCCAGAAGCACTGTATACAGTACAACAAAATTTTTTTGCAGGGCCCACTTGGGCAGGGAAGTGTCAGGATTTGAGTCTGCCCAGCAGCTCTCCTCCCTGACTCCATCCTAAGTGTGTGGCTGCTTATTTGCTCTGGAGGCAAGGGCTCTCTGCATGTACTCAGAGGCACTCTTCTTCATCATATCGCAGCAATCTGCCTGCCTTTTAACTGCGTTCCAGGAACGGCCCTGACACAAAAGGATGCTCTGTCAAAGACCATTGCAGTTTCTATCAGCTCTGGGAGTTGCTGCGGTGAGGCTGATGGGAGTTGTAGTCCAAAACATCTGGAGGGCGCCAGGTTGACGGAGGCTGTTGCACCCGCTGCCTGGTCCTGTATGGAGATTCCTTGCAGGTATTGGGGGAGCAAACGTAGCTCTGCTACTAAGTTCCCTCCTGACTGCTGCGAGGTGAGTGGCGCTTCTTCACACAGGTGACGCTGTTGGGATATTCCCCCCCCTCCTTTTTTGAAAAAAAAGCCGTCATCAATGCTGTGGTATTCTTAGAATATTTTAATGCGGTCAAATAATAGGCAGGCAGCTGACCAGCATGCCAACCCTGGCATATGAATGAGATCTGCTTTGTTTCTGGTATGTGTTTATGCTTAAAAATACTCTCTGGAAGGAGGTCTCCCCCCTGCCCCACCCAGGACAATTCCTTGTCAATGGGGGGGGGGTTGCACAGTGTTATTTGCAGGAGGGAGGGGAACCCTCTCTTCCCAGCTCTTTTCCTACCTTTGCTGTTTGTGGAAGGAGAAGGAGCTGGATCGATGCCGGCTGCGGATGAAATGTTCGCACCCTGCGGCTTGCACATGGGGGGAGGGCGGGATGGGTGGAGGAAATGCAAGGGCCGGTCCCCCGTTTTTGGGGGGGCTGCTTTCTTCCTGTCCTCCTTTCGCAGGAGGCCCAGCTGCGGCAGGATCCCAAACAGAGCCCCCAGTGTTTACGCAGAGGGAAGAACTCTGTGTCTCCTTCCAGTTCGCGTTGGAACACGGAGCTTGCGAAGTTCCTTTGGCAGCTGTTCCCTCCTGCCCTCAGAGAGCAGCAGGGTGGATAAAAATCAATGATTTTTTAATAAAAAAATCAAAAAAATCGGATTTTTTTTATTTAAATCGGATTTTTTTGATTTTATAGAATCATAGAATCATAGAGTTGGAAGAGACCCCAAGGGCCATCCAGTCCAACCCCCTGCCAAGCAGGAAACACCATCAAAGCATTCCTGACAGGTGGCTGTCAAGCCTCTGCTTAAAGACCTCCAAAGAAGGAGACTCCACCACACTCCTTGGCAGCAAATTCCACTGTCAAACAGCTCTTACTGTCAGGAAATTCTTCCTAAAGTTTAGGTGGAATCTTCTTTCTTGTAGTTTGAATCCATTGCTCCGTGTCCGCTTAAATCGGATTTTAAAAATAAAATGCTTTTGGAGGAAAAAATCTTTCTAAATATTATCTTCTATTTAAGTTACATTGTAGTCCAAAGGCTATTCATCAGGAAATAAGGATTTGTTTTAAGTTTATCAAGTGTGCTAAAACTCAGTCTAAGTTTTTAAAAAAAATGTTTAACCACATCAGTTAACAAACATGGATACATCTGCTATCATGTTATTGTATTAGTTAAATAAATTGTTTAAATGGTTATTAAGGAAATGATTATTCTTCTCCTTCCAATAAAGTACAGCAGAAATGTTGTCCAAATATACACAGTTAACTTATTAAACCTCGCCATAATTTCATAATTATCTGTCTATGTATTTCTAGTAGTATAACCAAATCAGTAATTTTTGATATAACTGTAAAAACTACTCTGAAAATTTATTATTCCAAAAATGAAACCTTCATATGGTTGTAAATATTAAGATTATACCAGCAAGAATGAGTCTTCCTGTAAAAAAAATATTTAAATCAAGTCTTACTGACTAGTGATTTAATTCGTGATTTAAATCAATTTGATTTAAATCAAATCCACCCTGGAGAGCAGCTTCCAGCCGCTTGGCTACTCAGAGGCTGTGCTGAAGTTTGTGTCTCCGAAACCTATCCGGTGGGCCCCCCCGGAGAAGCAGTGGGGGGGGGGGACAACTGGGTACGTTTCCTTTTGGCGGGCTGCGGGCATCTTTCTGTCTTGAGCAGGGGTCAGCAAACCTTTTCCGCAGGGGGCCAGTCCACTGTCCTCCAGATCTTGTGGGGGGCTGGACTATATTTTTTTGGGGGGGGAGATTCCGACTCTCCCCTCCCTTCTCCACAGCACGGGACAAGCCTCAGTGGCTGCTTACCTGTGGCTTGTGTGCGGCAGGGCCTGGCGGCGGTGGTGGGAGGGAGGATGAGCGGCGCAAAAGGGCTGGCTTCTTAAAATGGCGTTCAGCCAGCTCAGCCCAGTCCCCTTCCTCCTGTAGGCAGGGCGGGGAGAAGCCAGGAGGAGGGAGGGAGGGAGGAGGCGGAGGCGGCAGTGTGTGTGTGTGTGTGAGGGAGAGGGGGCGGGAAATGGCTTCGGTCCAGCATAACTGAAGGAGCGTCTCCACCCTCATCGTTCTGACCGGACACTGAGGTCCAGCGCCGAGGGCCTTCTGGCGGTTCCCTCACTGCGAGAAGCCAAGTTACAGGGAACCAGGCAGAGGGACTTCTCGGTAGTGGCACCCGCCCTGTGGAACGCCCTCCTACCAGATGTCAAAGAGAACAACAACTACCAGAGCTTTAGAAGACATCTGAAGGCAGCCCTGTTTAGGGAGGGTTTTTAATGTTTAATAGATTATTGTATTTAAATGTTCTGTTGGAAGCCGCCCAGAGTGGCTGGGGAAACCCAGCCAGATGGGCGGGGTATAAATAAATTATTATTATTTTATTATTATTATTATTATTATTATTAAAGATATATATATTCACCAGGCATCCCCAAACTCAGCCCTCCAGATGTTTGGGGACTACAATTCCCATCATCCCTGGCCACTGGTCCTGCTAACTAGGGATGATGGGAGTTGTAGTCCCAAAACATCTGGAGGGCCGAGTTTGGGGGTGCCTGGTGAATATATATCTTAAAAAACCCACCAACTGAAGATAACACCTTCATTTTGGGGTTTGGATCACAAGAGCTTCCGCTACAATTCATTGCTTGTCTCTTGAAGTGTGAGGCTGGGCTGCGGTTTTCCTCGGTGAAGTTTCCTGGTCCCTGGTTTTGCTCTGAGTTACGCCCGCTGGGAGCTGACATGTCCCCCAGAAGAGAGCTGCCATCCAGCCAGGGTCCCTGCCCCAACTTGAACCTGCTGTTGGACAATTCAGGACACATAGAAGGAAGGACCTCTTTATGCAGTGCACAGACGGCAGTGATGACCAGCAAGCTAGCATGCTGAGTTTATTATTATATTCATTCATATCCTGGCCTTTTCCCCAGACAGAGAGTTAAGGCAGCTTACAGATAGAAGAGGAACAGCTAAAAACATAGAGAATAAAAACCTCAATAATTAAAAAGGAGTTAAACACTGGTTGGAACCTAGCTATATCTGTCTATAGGAGGACTTTAAAAGCCGTCCGTGGCAACTAGGAGTGTTCGAAATTAGCCAGGCGCCGGGCGCATTTTGCACCTGGCTGTGTGCCACTTGCGACCAAGTGCCGATGCCCGAGTCTTGGCGCCTGATGTCTCCACCATCTGGAGTTGCGTGCCTGGGGATCCTTGGATCTTGACAGTTTTCCCGCAACAGGCGACACACCGTACGGAATTCTGCCTGCGATATTTTATCTGCGGAGCGGATTTCAGGAAGTGAAAGGTCGCATTGGAAAAAGATGACTTCTGAGCCGCCTGGCCCAAAGATGGCAAGCAGGCATTCCGTTTTGGCCGCTGTAACCCTGGTTTGAGGAGCCATTGGCAGCTGGCTTATATATGGTACCTGAGTTTCTAACCCTGGCTACAAGCTACGTTTCCGAGCACAATTCAAAGTGTTGGTGCTGACCTTTAAAGCCCTAAATGGCTTCGGTCCAGTATACCTGAAGGAGCGTCTCCACCCCCATCGTTCAGCCCGGACACTGAGGTCCAGCGCCGAGGGTCTTCTGGCGGTTCCCTCCCTGGGAGAAGCCAAGTTAGAGGGAACCAGGCAGAGGGCCTTCTCGGTGGTGGCACCCGCCCTGTGGAACGCCCTCCCACCAGATGTCAAAGAGAACCAACAACTATCAGACCTTTAGAAGACATCTGAAGGCAGCCCTGTTTAGGGAGGCTTTTAATGTTTAATAGATTATTGTATTCTAATGTTCTTTTGGAAGCCGCCCAGAGTGGCTGGGGAGACCCAGCCAGATGGGAGGGGTATAAATAATATATTATTATTATTATTATTATTATTATTATTATTATTATTATTATTATTATTATTATGTTCTGCCTTCACAGCTGGAGGCAGCAATGCTTCTGACTACTCTTTGCTGGAAACCGCAGTGGGGAGAGTCTGGCTCTCGTGATCAGGTCCTTTTTGTGGGTTTCCCGCAGGCTTCCGGTCGGCCCTTGTGAGAACAGGAGGCTGGACTAGGTGGGCCATTGACTTGATATGCCAGGGCTGTGTTGTGTTCCTGTGAAAAGGCTCTCTTCCCTCAGCTGTTTTGGTCTAGCTAAGCACTGGCTGGGACTCCTACTGCGTTTCCTGCCTCCTGGTTACAAAATCTGCCTTAATCTCACCCCCAAATTTACAGCCGCCTTCCACTCCCTCCCTCCCCGCTATCTCTTGTGGCCCGCCAAGGTGAATTTGACATTTGCTTCCCGCCAAGAATTGCATTGCGTCTTGCAATCAGCCTGAGTAACTGAAATAATAATTAGTCTGAATGCTTTGGTCTATTTTTAGGCCACGTTAGTCAGCGCTTTTGCCTCTCCTGAATTGCACTTGCCAACTGAAACATTCCTGTTCCGAAGGGGTGGCGTTTATCTCCCTGCAGGGCGTTCGGAGCAGCCCCCCAATTCACAGCTCACCTGGGCCACAATCTCACCTTGTGGCCTTTACCTGTTTTGATTCAGATGCTGTAGTTCCTTAAGAACCAGCCCGGGGCGGCTGCTACAGTCGTCGGTTGCGGTTGTTTTACGGATGCATCAGGCTTTGTAACCTGGGGATGCAGGCAAGATCTCTGCAGAGGTGAGATCCTTCCCTGCGTTTGCTTCTTGGCCCATCCGGCTCCTTGAATCGGGGCAAAGGGATGGGGGTCTTGCAGAATGCAACTGCTTCATTAAGGAAAGACGATTCAGCTCACAAAGGAGGCTGCCATGAGTTCACCCTTTGGGCAGCGGGTGTTTGGTGAGTTGCATAAATGTTACATTTTAGGAGGCAAGGTGTTTTGACGGCTTGTTGACAAGCTGACTCCAGATCATGTTGGATGCATTTATTTTATTTACCTTATTTTTCGCTCCATAAGACACACTTTTTTCCTCCTAAAAAGTAAGGGGAAATGTCTGTGCGTCTTATGGAGCGAATGTGTGGTCCCTGGAGCTGAACTGCCCAGGGGCAAAAGCAGATCGTGCTTTAAAAAAAAAAAGAGAGAGAGAGAAGGGGGTGTTGAAAGGAAGCCCCCTGAGCAGCTGCTCAGCAAACGATGGGGGAGAGAGATAAGGGAGAGAGATTCCAGCCCCGCCCCCTTGCAGAGGGAGGCTGTTTCCCCAGCGACATTTGACTGGAGGATTAGATTATCTGTCTGGAAACTGATCCTGAAGCTGCAGAACTGTGAGAAAACAGGGATTTTTCCCTTTGCAAAGTAAGCTCAACAACTTTGAGCTGATCCTCAAAAAATGGGGCTTTTCTCCTTTGCAAAAGAAGCTGCAGAAATTTGAGCTGATCCTCAAAAAAATGGGGCTTTCCCCCTCTAAAAACTAGGTGCGTCCTATGGTCACGTGCACCTTATAGAGTGAAAAATACGGTATTTACTTAGCAAAATTTATACACCTCTTGAACGTAAGCTGCTTACGAGAACCCCCGGATGAAAGTGATTGAATAGATCAGCGGTTCTGAAATTCATGCATCACCGGTGGTTTGCCATTTTTACTTTCATGTGGCTCACAGGTTGCCTGTGGATTTGAAGATGGAAGGAGTTAGCACTTCCATCGCACTGAACATTCGTACTGGTTTTTAATTGTGTTTTTATTGCCGCTTTTATTCCTTATGCTGCATTTGAATTCTGTGGAATTGCAGTTGCTGCAACAGGCAAAGAAAACCACAGAGCTGGAAGGGGCCACGAGGGTCATGTGACCCAAACCCACCCCCACCCCCCGCAATGCAAAATATTTTGTCCAATGTGGGACTTGAACCCATCACTCTTTGAGATTAAGAGACTCATGCTCTGCCAGTAGAATCATCCACTGATGGTCCATGGCGAGGGGGGAACTACTGGTATAGATCTAGTTACAGGTAGGGTAACCGTGTTGTTCTGCCGTAGTTGAAACAAAATTAAAAAATTAAAAAATCCTTCCAGTAGCACCTTTTGTTGTTGTTTAGTCGTATCCGACTCTTCGTGACCCCATGGACCAGAGCATGCCAGGCCCTCCTGTCTTCCACTGCCTCCCGCAGTCTGGTCAGACTCATGTTGGTCACTTCGAGAACACTGTCCAACCATCTCGTCCTCTGTCGTCCCCTTCTCCTTGCGCCCTCAATCTTTCCCAACATCAGGGTCTTTTCCAGGGAGTCTTCTCTTCTCATGAGGTGGCCAAAGTATTGGAGCCTCAGCTTCAGGATCTGTCCTTCCAGTGAGCACTCAGGGCTGATTTCCTCCAGAATGGAGAGGTTGGATCTTCTTGCAGTCCATGGGACTCTCAAGAGTCTCCTCCAGCACCATAATTCAAAAGCATCAATTCTTCGGCGATCAGCCTTCTTTATGGTCCAGCTCTCACTTCCATACATAACTACTGGGAAAACCATAGCTTTAACTATACGGACCTTTGTCGGCAAGGTGATGTCTCTGCTTTTGACGATGCTGTCTAGGTTTGTCATTGCACACTTCTTCAGACAGTGCATGCACACGAAAGCTCATACCAATAACAAACTTAGTTGGTCTCTAAGGTGCTACTGGAAGGATTTTTTTATTTTGTTTCGACTACTGGTATAGATGTTTTCAAGGCTTGCTTCTGAACTGAGTTTGGGACCAAGATTTCCTTAGTTGTGCTGGCAGATGACCCACATGACGAGATGGACTGGAGGGGTGCAGACCTCTTGATTCTCCTGTGCTTCTGAACACCTTTCAGTATATTATATCCTTCTGGACTGGCTAGCTGGGAAGGGGTCCTGATTCATGCCCATCACCAAGGGAATGTGATGGCTCCAAGCAAGGGTATCAGCAGGCCAAGGGATGGAGGAGAGGTCAGGATATTTACCAGACAGAATGTGGGCAGAGGAAGGAGAAACTGAGATGATCCAGGGTCTGGAGACCAAGCCTGATGAGGAACGGTTGAAGGAGCTGGGTATGCTTAGCCTGGAAAAGAGGAGACTGAGAGGAGATACGATAGCCATCTTCAAATATCTCAAGGGCTGTCACAGGGAAGAGGGAGCAAGCTTGCTTTCTCCTGCTGCAGAGTGGCCATTATTCTCACCTTTACAGCAGCTCTTGCCCTGGAGGTCAGAGAACACTGAATGCAGGCCATAGTATAAATCTGTGGTTCCCAAAATGGGTGGGATGGTGGAGTTACCTAAGGGGGGGCACTACAAGGCAAGGGGGCGGCAGGGATGTAAGTGGCTGTCAGACTTCGAAAAGCTGGTGTCACTGGATCACGTTCCCAAGCTTTTGTTGCACTAATTAAACTGAATAGCTTAAATTGGATTTTGAATAAGTGTGCAATTAATTGTTGCTGTTTTGAATTTTATCGTGCCGTTATCTTCCTTAGCGGAACGTGCAAAGCGCTATTCTGAATGATGCTTTCTACAGATCAGAATAGGATAGGGGTAAAGGTAAAGGTAAAGGGACCCCTGACCATTAGGTCCAGTCGCGGATGACTCTGGGGTTGCGGCGCTCATCTCGCTTTACTGGCCGAGGGAGCCGGCGTACAGCTTTCGGGTCATGTGGCCAGCATGACTAAGCCGCTTCTGGCGAACCAGAGCAGCGCACGGAAACGCCGTTTACTTTCCCGCCAGAGTGGTACCTATTTATCTACTTGCTCTTTGTGCTTTCAAACTGCTACCCGGTAGGTTGGCAGGAGCAGGGACCAAGCAACGGGAGCTCACCCCGTCACGGGGATTCGAACTGCCGACCTCCTGATCGGCAAGCCCTAGGCTCTGTGGTTTAACCCACAGTGCCACCCGCGTCCCTTAGGATAGGGGTTGGGGGGCACTAAGGAGGAGGAGTTTATGGAACCGAGGGGGAGGTTGCCTGAAAAAGTTTGGAGGCTACCGATAAACTAAGCTTAATAATAACCATCGTCTCAGTGGCTCAGTTCTCCCATCTACAACAGTCCTTTGAATAGTGGGGAATAGTTCTTGTTTTCTCTTTCTCTCTCTCTCTGAAAAAACAGCAAAATATTAGAACTGCCACCAGACTGAAATTGATTTGATTAATCAACTTAGATTTTAATAACATTAGAAGAAGAAGAAGAGTTTGGATTTGATATCCCGCTTTATCCCTACCCGAATGAGTTTCAAAGCGGCTCACATTCTCCTTTCCCTTCCTCCCCCTCAACAAACACTCTGTGAGGTGAGTGGGGCTGAGAGACTTCAGAGAAGTGGGACTAGCCCAAGGTCACCCAGCAGCTGCATGTGGAGGAGCGGGGAAGCGAACCCGGTTCACCAGATTACGAGTCTACCGCTCTTAACCACTACACCACACTGGCTCTTAACCACCACATGAATTTGCATGTGAGTGGGGGGGGGATCAAAGTTAAAAATAGCCATCTCTTTTTATTTTTAGGGAGTTATGCAGGGATTGCAGCAGGCTGTGTTACGGAAGAGGCATTTGTGTGAGTGAAGTGGGTGGCAGGAGAATGCTTCAATGGTGCCTGACATCCGCAGTTTTTAATAAGTGATTCTGTTAACGTACTTAAAAAAAAAAAAATGTGTTGCTTGATTACCAGGAGATGCCTCTGTACCTTTGGAGAGGAAAAAACCCACTCATGTCGATTTGCTGTCCTACCAAACACAATTCATTTATTAGGACCTTTGACTTTGTTTTCTCTGACCCTTCCTGCCCCCCCCCCCAGTAGCACGGCAATTTCCAAGCCTCCTCTTGTCAGGGTCCCTAGAAAAGCATCTTCTGATGCAGGGGGAGTTAGAATCTGCAGTTGCGTTCGTTTCCTTTTTATGTAATAATTGATTAGATCACCGAATATCCCCGGTGCCAAATTCCAGAGCTCTGACAAGGCGAGCTCTTAAGAGAGACGGCATTTGCTGGACACTTATATAAACTGTTGTGGTTGTGAGCCCAAATGTTTCAGAGCTGATGTCTTTTGTCTTTTCAATTTCTTCCACGATCCTCTTAATTAGAACTGGGCCATGATGTGGCAATAGGTGAGGGCTGTCGACTCAAGTCATAGAATCATAGAATCCTAGAGTTGGAAGAGACCACAAGGGCCATCCAGTCCAACCCCCTGCCAAGCAGGAAACACCATCAAAGCATTCCTGACAGGTGGCTGTCAAGCCTCTGCTTAAAGACCTCCAAAGAAGAAGACTCCACCACACTCCTTGGCAGCAAATTCCACTGTCAAACAGCTCTTACTGTCAGGAAGTTCTTCCTAATGTTTAGGTGGAATCTTCTTTCTTGTAGTTTGAATCCATTGCTCCATGTCCGCTTCTCTGGAGCAGCAGAAAACAACCTTTCTCCCTCCTCTATATGACATCCTTTTATATATTTGAACATGGCTATCATATCACCCCTGAACCTTCTCTTCTCCAGGCTAAACATACCCAGCTCCCTAAGCCGTTCCTCATAAGGCATCGTTTCCAGGCCTTTGACCATTTTGGTCGCCCTCCTCTGGCCACGTTCCAGCTTGTCAGTATCCTTCTTGAACTGTGGTGCCCAGAACTGGACACAGTATTCCAGGTGAGGTCTGACCAGAGCGGAATACAGTGGTACTATTACTTCCCTTGATCTAGATGCTATACTCCTATTGATGCAGCCCAGAATTGCATTGGCTTTTTGAGCTGCTGCATCACACTGTTGACTCATGTCAAGTTTGTGGTCTACCAAGACTCCTAGATCCTTTTCACTGCTCTCAAGCCAGGTGTCACCCATCCTGTATTTGTGCCTTTCATTTTTTTTGCCCAAGTGGGATAGAAGTTCCCAAATTTATCGGCCTGGGTTGAGTTCCATCTCATCAGCCAAGGAGGTTTTGGCTACATATGTGAAGATGCTAATCAGGGTCTCCCCCCCCCCCCCAGATTTTTGAAGCGAGTTTGCAAACCATGATTGAGGCAGTCAACCCAGAGAGATGGTCCAGTCATGCTGAATGTTGGATGGTTAGCCTTTGATAACGGGGAACCTGGAGAAAGCTCTAGAAAGGTGTTAGAAAGACGCAACCTTCCTGTCCCACCATCGCTCCATAAGACACACTTTTTTCCTCCTAAAAAGTAAGGGGAAATATCTGTGCGTCTTATGGAGTGAATGCGTGGTCCCTGGAGCCAAATTGCCCAGGGGCCAAAAGCAGATTGTGCTCTTTTTTTTACAAAGATAGAAGAGGGTGTTGAAAGGAAGCCGCTGAACAGCTGTTTAGCAAGTGATCGGGGAGAGAGATAAGGCTCCCTTTCCAGCCCCGCCCCCTTGCCCAGGCCTCCATTGTTGAATGCAGAGGGAGGCTGTTTGTTTCCCCAGCGACATGTGTCTGGCTGATTAGATTATCTGTCTGGAAACTGTAGAAATGGCTCCCTTTCCTGTAGGACTAGAAGCTGCAAACTGTGAGTTGAATCCCATAAAAACGGGGCTTTTCCTCTTTGAAAAGGAAGCTGCATCACTTTCAGCTGATCCTCAAAAAACCAGGGCTTTCCCCCCTTTCCTCCTCTAAAAACTAGGTTCATCTTATGTTCAGGTGCGTCCTTTGGAGCGAAAAATACGGTATATTTTTGTTGGCATCAGTCTTTGGAGACAATGGAGGAGTGAAGTTAACCGTTGGAGAATTGCGGCGCCTGCTGTGGCTGTAGAGACTGATATGGGAGAGACATGTTTTGTTGCAGCTGGGGCAGCAGAAGGCATCCTGTTGGGCTGCTGCAGATGCACCATGGCGTGTTGTCTCTCTGCTCTCCTCCCAGTGGTCATTCTTCCTCTGGTCACTGCTATGGATGCACAACCTGGTTGTCTGTCTCCAGGTACTGCGGACCCCTGCAAGGGATTCCCACACAGGTCGGCAGCCTTCATGTCATGTTTGTAGACATCTTTGTAATGCAGACTTGGTCTGACAATGGGCCTGGTGCCTGAAGCCAGCTGCCCGCAGAGCATGTCCTTGGGGATCCAGCCATCTTCCATAATAATAATAATAATAATAATAATAATAATAATAATAATAATAATAATAATTTATTGTTTATACCCCGCCCATCTGGCTGAGCTTCCCCAGCCACTCTGGGCGGCTTCCAACAAAAATATTAAAACGCAATAATCCATCAAACATTAAAAGCTTCCCTAAACAGGGCTGCCTTCAGATGTCTTCTAAAAGTCTGGTATAGTTGTTTATTTCCTTGACATCTGATGGGAGGGCGTTCCACAGGGCGGGTGCCACTACCGAGAAGGCCCTCTGCCTGGTTCCCTGTAACTTGGCCTCTCGCAGTGAGGGAACCGCCAGAAGGCCCTCGGAGCTGGACCTCAGTGTCCGGGTAGATCGATGGGGGTGGAGACGCTCCTTCAGGTATACTGGACCGAGGCCGTTCTGGGGACATGACCAATTCACGGACACCTATATATATATATCTATATATCTCCAGACTTCTATGTGCACAAGTATTCTATGGATAAGAGAGGTCGGTTAATGTTATCCATGCAGATCAATCAGACGGTTCACCTTTGGTGACACCATTAAGATTCATATGTTGACCACTGAGGAATAACCCTAGCGGGCTGAAATGAGTTCTCAGTATATTACTGCTGGTCACAAGAGCTCGGTTTCTGGTTATATGAGCTTGAGGGTTGCACTTTAAGATCATAGGACAAGCAGGCCGGATCAGGCCATTGGCTCATCTAGTCTTAACACCCTGGTACTCCTCCCCTGATGCTCTGCCTCTTTATTTGAAAGTAAAGCAAATATTCCAAAGATACCTTAGGAGTCTTGCGCTTTATTATTATTATTATTATTATTATTATTGTTGTTGTTGTTGTTGTTGTTGAAATTTGTACACTGCCCCATACCCGCAGGTCTCAAGGAAGTTACTACATAAAATCACAAGATTAATAATAATAATAATAATAATAATAATAATAATTTATTATTTGTACCCCGCCCATCTGGCCGGGTCTCTGGGTGGCTTCCAACAAATATCAAAATGCATTAAAATATCACAGATTAAAAACTTCCCTAAACATACATACATAATGAAAATATAAACAAAAACAACCCAATAAGCCAAACACAGATTAGCAGATTTCCCTGGAATTGTATGCTGCGTTTTCACTTGTGCGTGTGTTAAAAACAGAAAACCTTAATACAGCCAGAACTAAAAGTAATTTTAAGAAATAACCATGCGCTTTAACGCCACATCCAAGCAGGGATAGAATTCTCCATCCCCACAGAAAATCTGCCGCCGGTTCCCTGGTCCCACTGCGCCGTGCAGCTGTCGCGTTTTAAAAGGCCGCCCTTGTTGCCCCCTCGTTCCGCGAGAGGGTGGTGAAGGATCCGTCCCTCGGCCAGGGAGGCTTAACCTCGTTCGACAGTTGTAGGTTGTGCAAAGGACGGGCACAGGGCAGCTTAAAGGGCTGCTCTGTCCGGGAGCTTCTCAAAGTCCGCTCTGTGCCCCAGGAACAGGTGGCCGGTGGGGAAGAGGCCGGCCGCTGTTCCCCGGAAAGCGTCAACGCAGCATTTGGAGGCGAGGGCTCGGAAAGAAAACAGTGCCTGATCTGGTACTTTTAAAGGGCGGATTTCTTCCCTTCCCCCATCTCTTCCAACTGGGTTATCCCTGTTTTCCTCGAGGAGTGAGGAGCACACGGGGGAACCGCGGGGGTGTGGGGCAACAGAAACCCCGCGTGGTCTCCCAGGAGGCTAGGGCACAGCAGCTGAAGGAACCGGCTTTCTCGGTGGAATTTTATCACAGAGGGGCCATTGTTCCGCTCTGCTATGCGCTTGGTTTGAGAACTGGGTTAACCTTTTCTCTGCTGCATCCAAAATTCAACATAGAGAAGGGAGAAGGGAATGAAATCTTCCCCATAAATGTAGCGGGACAACACACCTTCCCGTTAATTACTGGCTCTTTTGTAAATATTGCACATTTAAGAAGAAGCATGCCGTACGGGATGTAGTCTGGTGGAAGCTCCTCCCTACTCTCCTTGCTCTCCGCAGGCTTAACCATGGCCATAACCGTGGTTATAGTGGCCCGGTTCACACAATATTGTACATTTATGAAGAAGTAAAATGTCCTGGATATAATTACAGCATGGGATATAGTCTGGTCCAAGCTCCTCCTTGCTCTCCCCAGGCTTAACCATGGTTTACCAAGCAGTGGTGCTTAACCATGGCCATAACCGTGGTTATAGTGGCCCGGTTCGCACGATATTGCACATTTATGAAGATATCTACTCTGCGTTGTAAGAAACTGATGTGCCAGTTCCTTACATGGATGTCGAAGGCAAGAATTAAAACCCGTCCCCAGCACGGAGGATTTAAGGGGATTGGTCTGCTGGATACAAGAAAACCGGACCTGTAGTTCCTTTCTGGGGGGAAGCAGCACTGCTAGCCCCCACTTCCTAGAAGAGCACATTAAACTCAGCAGGCAAAGAACAGCATGTGTAAATTGGGCATGAATGAACATCCTAATAAACAGAATTTCAAAACTGATGATTCAGGGTTCCTGGCAGTGGTTTGCAAGGGCTGTGTGCCTGTTTCACTGCATTAACATTATTATTATTATTATTATTATTATTATTATTATATTTATTATAACATCCAACAAGTTATTTTTTGGAAAAATTAATTGCTACTTAAGCTGCATGGTGCTTTCTCCATTTTCCTCAGTTAGGCCCCTAGCTGCTGAAAAGAATATTTATAAACTCCTTAAAAGAGCTAAACGGCAAAAGGCACTCCAGAAGTCCTCGGGACTTGAAAAGCAACCTTGTTCCATTGTTATAATAATAATAATAATAATTTATTATTTGTACCCCGCCCATCTGGTCGGGTCTCCCCAGCCACTCTGGGTGGCTTCCAACAAATATAAAGATACATTAAAATATCACAGATTAAAAACCTCCCTGAACAGGGCTGCCTTCTGGTGTTTTCTAAAGGTCATATGGTTGTTTATTGCTTTAACCTCTGCTGGGAGGGCGTTCCACAGGGCGGGTGCCACCACCGAGAAGGCCCTCTGCCTGGTTCCCTGTAGCTTTGCTTCTCGCAGTGAGGGAACCGCCAGAAGGCCCTCGGCGCTGGATCTCAGTGTCCGGGCTGAACGGTGGGGGTGGAGACGCTCCTTGTTGCCAGTGGTGGGGAGTTCTAGGGGGCGAAGCTTGCAGCTCCTTTGACCGAGGGATTTGCGGCATCTTTTCTTGCGCCTGCCTCGCCAAATGTGCGAACGGAGCGGAGGCAAATGTGCTCCCGTGAGCAAGCAGAGAGCCAAACTACCGACCCGTCCCGTCCCCGTGGAGCTCCCAGGTGGCGTTTACCGTACCACGCGCTGCGGCCTGTCATCTGAGACCAAGTTGGCGGGCAGGCCGCGCATGCGCAGCACCGGACAGGCTGCGCACAGCTCACCCTCCAGTGCCAGCAGGCGCACCAATCTCCGGCTGAAGACCCGCAACGCGCCTGTCACGATGCCCATGGCGCAGGCCAGACCCGCCCGATGGCCTCTTCATCCATGGCCGCGCCGGATTTACCTCAGTGTGCAGGCGGCCAGGCTTCTGATTGGATGCAAGAGCTTCCTGCAGCCAATCCAAAGCCGCGCCAGCGTCGCGGAAATCAGTCCCCATGTGGTGAGGCATCCACAGCGCGCAGTGACTGACCAAGCGGGCAGCAGGGTTCACGGGCCGGATTTACGAGCCTGGGGGGCTGCATCCAGCCCCCAGGCCTTAGTTTGCCTACCCCTGTTCTAGTATATATGGGATTCTGTGATGTACTTGGTTGGCGATGTAATATTCGTCCTGTTGTGCCAGAAGAGTTTCAGTCCTGCTGGCCACTTCACCCGGAAAGCTGTCTGCGGACAAACTCCAGCTCCCTTGACCTAAAAGCGAGATGGTGGGGCATAGTGGGACAAGCGGAAAACCGCTCGGACCCCTGGTTTGGGGGGCAGGTGGAAGGGTGGACGAGCCCTTCGTGAGCCCCAAGGCAGGCCACCAGGGGAATCACTCAACATCCCTGGTTTTAGCAGGAGATCAGAGACCCCGTAAAGCACAGGGAGGGGGGGGGGAGGAAATGGATTTCGCTTGCATTTAAGGGCAAACCCACGATTCCATACTTTTCGGAAACAGTGCGCGATTCGAAACGCATCCATCCTCCGAAGACCACGCTTCTTTGAATTTCACAACGCGGTTCTCCAGCCAAGTTAACGCGTACAAAAGAGGCATTAAAATGTGGATCAAAATGCATGTATTTGTGAACACTGCATACAAAAAATACATTGTATTACGGAAAGCTATTTGCAAAAAGATGCATATATTAGACTGCATACACATCTATGTTGAGATGGTGTCCGCAATCTGTGCTGGAACTATTTCTAGCTGTTTCTACATGTGGAATTGTTTTATAGAAAAGGGAAATGGGGGGCTTGTGTATAAAAAAAACTATCTGAGTACATTTGGGGGGGGGTTGCATCAAAATGCTTAGTTTTCATGATTTTTTTTGGAGGGGGTTATTATTGGGTTATTGTTTTTATTTTGATTTTATATTGCGATCTTTTCTGTGAACTGCCCTGAGACCTCTGGGTACAGGGCAGTATATACTGCAGTTTTCTGTGTATAAGATGATTTTTTTAAAATATTATAAAATAATGTTAAAAATTGGGGGTCGTCTTATACTGAGATAGTGCAGGGGGGGACGGGCGATTGGTTGCAGGCGCGAGCAGATTGTCAGCGTTGGTCAGGCGGGTGAGCGATTTTCGGCAACCCCCCCCCCCCAAAAAGCTCAACAAATCTGGGCGATCTCCCCCCATTTTCTTAATTTGGAGTCCCCCAAAATAGGGGTCATCTTATACAGGGGGGGGGCGTGTTATACACGGAGAAATACAGTAAATTCAATAAATAAATAATAATGATTCTGTTTTTAATAAAAATTCTCAAACTGATGCAGAAATGCAGAGAACTGAACAAATGAGAAACCTTGGCGGGTTATAACTGAGGGGCTGTACACTCTGCCAGTTTCTCCTGTTGCCACAAGGGACAGCCTTCCAGTTGCCAACTGGGGCCATATAATAAGCCTTGGTGGTTTCTTTTGGCCCGGGGATCAAGGGTAACAGCCTTCATGTAAGTGACTCAAAGGTAAATTTGTATGCAAGTGACCATACTGCTTCAGTTAGGATTTCATTGTCTTCTTAAAAACAAACCTATAAATTAGGGCTCTTTGCATAGAATCATAGAATCATAGAGTTGGAAGAGACCACAAGGGCCATCCAGTCCAACCCCCTGCCAAGCAGGAAACACCTGAAGAAGTAGGAGTTCTTGTTGTAATTAACACTAGTATAAAGTTCCCAAGAACTCAGGCTGAATGTTTTAGCATGAGAGTAGTTTACTCACAAGTAGGATTACATCAAGTTAAATATTTTCTAATAGGCTACAGTCTTAAACAGTGTTAATAGTATTACAAAAACAGAGTCTTTTGCGGATAGAAGTTGAGGCTTCTGAAATGCGAGAACTGGAACCCAGGACAGGGCCCTGTTTCGGACGATGCCTTCTTCAGCTCGTCTTTGTAAACAGAATAGGAGTAATGAATGCTTTCTGCTTCATTTAAGTCTTTGGTGAATGAAACGTCTTGGTTGATAAGTCAGTAAGTATTCTCAAGTTTTTCTATGTTTTTGTAAGTGACTCAAAGGTAAATTTGTATGCAAGTGACCATACTGCTTCAGTTAGGATTTCATTGTCTTCTTAAAAACAAACCTATAAATTAGGGCTCTTTGCATAGAATCATAGAATCCTAGAGTTGGAAGAGACCCCAAGGGCCATCCAGTCCAACCCCCTGCCAAGCAGGAAACACCATCCAAGCATTCCTGACAGGTGGCTGTCAAGCCTCTGCTTAAAGACCTCCAAAGAAGGAGACTCCACCACACTCCTTGGCAGCAAATTCCACTGTCGAACAGCTCTTACTGTCAGGAAGTTCTTCCTAATGTTTAGGTGGAATCTTCTTTCTTGTCGTTTGAATCCATTGCTCTGTGTCCGCTTCTCTGGAGCAGCAGAAAACAACCTTTCTCCCTCCTCAATATGACATCCTTTTATATATTTGAACATGGCTATCATATCACCCCTTAACCTTCTCTTCTCCAGGCTAAACATACCCAGCTCCCTAAGCCGTTCCTCATAAGGCATCGTTTCCAGGCCTTTGACCATTTTGGTTGCCCTCCTCTGGACATGCAGATGACCTAATGGTCACAACACCACACCCTAACCCCCCCCCCAATGTTTATTGCCCCTTCCCCTCTCCGAGATGGCAATGGCTGTGCCACCCTAGGTTTGTCAGCTGGTTAGTTTTGAGCAGGCAAAATTTTCCTTTTCCCCGGCCGAGGGGGAACCGGGGGGTGCATTCCCTCGGTTACACAGAAAGGTTCTGGCATGTACCGCAAACAGATCTATTTATGTCCATGAACAATAGGGCCAGACGTTGGAGGGGAAAATTCCTTTTCCAGCGGCTAGTCAGGGCCTCTCCAGAAGAATGTGCGCATTCCTTTGCTTTCCTCTCTTGGCTGTAGGTAGGGCTGGGAGGATGGCGGAGCTGCAAGAAGGGAGCAGACCCACGAAACAAGGAAAACCTCCATGATGAGCTTTCTCCTCTTGGGAGGAAGAAGAGAAGAAGAAGAGTTTGGATTTGATATCCCGCTTTATCACTACCCGAAGGAGTCTCAAAGCGGCTCACATTCTCCTTTCCCTTCCTCCCCCACAACAAACACTCTGAGGTGAGTGGGGCTGAGAGACTTCAGAGAAGTGTGACTAGCTCAAGGTCACCCAGCAGCTGCATGTGGAGGAGTGGAGACTCGAACCCGGTCCCCCAGATTACAAGTCTACCGCTCTTAACCACTACACCACACTGGCTCTCAGGAAAGGAAGCGAGAGGTGGATGTTCACAGCTGTGGGTCGTCTGGAAAATTCCTCCCCCTCGGGACTTTAAATTGATGGATACCTGAATCTCCAAAGGGTCTCCCCTCCTCCCTTGCCACACAACAAAAGCCAAAAGTATTTTTTTTTTGTTTTTCAAATTCACACAAAACAGGGAAAAAGAACAAAACCATACCATCATTTATATCACATTTCCCCATCTTATTTCCCTCCCCCACCCCTCCCATGCGTGATCTCATTACTTCTCTGTTTTATTTTCTTTCGCTATGCTGCTTATTACAATATTATAATCCTACTTTATATATTTCATCTTACTTACCGTATATACTTGAGTATAAGCCGACCTGAATATAAGCCGAGGCACCCAATTTTTCCACAAAAAACCTGGGAAAGCTTCATAGGAGCCACTGCCTGCCTCACTCGAGTATAAGCCGAGGGCGGCTTTTTCAGCACCAAAAATGTGCTGGAAAACTAGGCTTACTCTCGAGTATATAGGGTACTTACCCCCACCCATTTCATTCCATATCTATCAAAATATCAAATCCGGAACATTGCAATATCATATAATCCTTCACTCCTTGCCATTCCTTGATGACTTCTTGGTTTGAACGTCCTCTTAATGTTTGCTGTTAATTTTGCCAATTCTATCAACTCACACATTTTGGTTCTCCACTCTATTATTGTTGGGGTTTCCTCCCCTTTCCAATTTTTCGCTATTAATAATCTGCCCGCCGCTGTAGCATATAAGAATACATTTATATTATTTTGGGGGATCTCATCTGTAATTATTCCTAATAAAAATGATTCTGGTTTTTTTATGAATGTAATTTTGAATAATTTCTTTAGCTCCTCATAAATCTCATTCCAAAATCTACTTATAACCTTGCAACCCCAAGAAGCCAAAAGTATTTAGGGTCATAGAATCGTAGAGTTGGAAGGGACTGCGAGGGCCATCTAGTCCAACTCTCTTGCGATGCAGAAATCTTTTGCCCAATGTGGGATTCGAACCCACGACCCCGAGATTAAGAGTCTCGTGCTCTACGGACTGAGCTACAAACGCACAGAAACACCGGGTTAGGGGAGGAAGGGTTGATAAAGCAAACATCTATAGCAGGCATCCCCAACCTTCGGCCCTCCAGATGTTTTGGACTACAATTCCCATCATCCCTGACCACTGGTCCTGTTAGCTAGGGGTGATGGGAGTTGTTGGCCAAAACATCTGGAGGGCCGCAGGTTGGGGATGCCTGATCTATAGAGTACAAACAAGCCGAAAGCTGCGTTTGAAAAATATTCCTGGTTGTAAACTTTGCTGGGACATTATGGTTCAGCGGCTCTTGCACTAGGCAAGCTTGCAAGGCTACACTTGATTACCGTATTTTTCGCTCCATAATGCGCACCGGACCATAATGCGCACCTAGTTTTTTGAGGAGGAAAGGGGGAAAGCCCCCCTTTTTGAGGATCAGTTCAAAGTTGTGCATCTTCTTTTGGAAGAAGAAAAGCCCCATTTGCAAAAGGATCAGCTCAAAGTTGTGCTGCTGCTTTTGCAAAGGAGAAAAGACCCATTTGCAAAAGAAGCAGCTCAAAGTTGTTGTGCTGCTGCTTTTGCAAAAGAGAAAAGAAAGGGCTTTGAGCTGATCCTTTTCAAACTGGGGCTTTTCTTTGCAAAGAAAAGCCCCAGTTGCAAAAGGATCAGCTCAAAGCCCTTTCTACAGTTTCCAAACAGATAATCTAATCAGCCAGTCACATGTCGCTGGGGAAACCAACAGCCTCCTCTGCAGGAGGACCTTATCTCTCTTCCCGATCTCTTTCTCTCTGCAGCGACCTTATCTCTCTTCCCGATCTCTTGCTGATCAGCTGTAAAGCGGCAGCCTTTCAACACCCCCTTCTCTCTTTGTAAAAGAAAAAGCTCGATCTTCTTTTGGTCCCTGGGCAATTCAGCTCCAGGGACCATGCATTCACTCCATAACGCGCACAGACTTTCCCCCTTCCTTTTTAGAAGGAAAAAAGTGCGCGTTATGGAGCAAAAAATACGGTACTTCGCAAGCTGTGGCGCTTACCCTTTCTGACCTTAAGGTGGCATATGCACATTCTGCCGAACGGTCTTTACATTTGCTTATGGCTGTTTGTGCCCGTGCTCCTATATACTTTTTTTTTTTTTAATATCATTTTTATTATTTTCAAAACATTTTTGCAATAATAACAAAACTTTTTCACATCTTATACCTTTTTGGCTTTTTACAGCCTTGACTTCCTTCAGTCCTTTCAAGTGACTTTATAGTTTCTATATTTCAACTTATATTTCTTACATCTACCATTGCTTTCATACACCTCACTCAGAACTTATCACTATAAATTCACATTTAACAACAATATTTCTTCTTTAATCTACAATGCCTCTTGTAGTCCTACCAACGTATTCATTTCAGTAATTTCCTTTAAATAATCTGTATATTTAGTCCAGTCTTTGATGAACTTCTGGTCCCGCTGTTCTCGGATTCTCCCCGTCATTTTGTCCATTTCTGCATAGTCCAATAATTTCATTCTCCATTCTTCTATTGTCAGTGTTTGTTCTTGCTTCCATTTTTGTGCTATTAACGTTCTTGCTGCAGTCACTGCATACTGGAAAAGCTTAATGTCTTGCTTTTTAATGTCTGTACCTGTGATTCCCAACAGAAAGGCTTCTGGCTTTTTAGCAAATGTATATTTCAACATTTTCTTAGTCTCACTATATACCATGTCCCAGAAGCTTTTCACCCTTTTACATTCCCACCACATGTGAAAAAAGGTACCTTCTTTTTCTTTACATTTCCAACACTTATTATCTACTTTATACATTTTCGCTAGTTTGACCGGTGTAATGTACCATCTGTATATCATTTTTAATACATTTTCTTTCAATGCATTACATGCGGTAAATTTCATACCTTCCCTCCAAAGTTTTTCCCAGTCAGTGCCCGTGCTCCTATATACTAATATATTTCAAGGTAACCCGGATTTTGCACCGAGAAGGGGAGAGAGCGCTCTTGTGGTCAAATCCTGCTTGCCAAGATATGGTGAAACCTGAGAGCAATTGACCAAGTGTATGTCCAAGGAGAATGCCCCAAACCTACCGCCGAAGAGGACCCTCCTTTATTTCAGTGGGGGGCTCCTCCCTATGGGGGAAGGCATGCAGCATAGCTGTCAACTTTCGGATTTGAAAATAAGGGATGCCGCGAGGGCGGTGCAATGGCACCAAGTAGCCTCGCCACCCTGTGCTCCAGAGGCTGCGCGCAAACGGGTGAGCAAAAGAGCGAGCGCGTAGACGGCAGGCAGGCTGTCTGTCTGGTTGGGCGTGAGGGTCTGGCTGCCCAAGGCATGCAAGCTCCGCCCCCAGTCGGTCTCAGACTCCTTATTGGCAGCCGAGCAACGCAGCTGAGGAGCCTCCCTGGCCGGCAGGGAGGGAGAGGAGCTGCTTCCTTTGAAATCCAGGAAATTTAAGGGATATCAACAATCCGGGATAGCAGCGGGAAACGGCATTGGAATAAGGGAGTTTCCCGTAAAAAAGGGGAGGGTTGACAGCTATGGCATGCAGGCCCCACGGAAACAACTCCACATTTGCCCCTGTTTGCTGGGTGCCGTCTGCCTTCAGAGGGGCAGACAAACCAACAAAACGAGGAGACTTGGAAACGGGAATCATAGAATCCTAGAGTTGGAAGAGACCCCAAGGGCCATCCAGTCCAACCCTCTGCCAAGCAGGAAACACCATCAAAGCATTCCTGACAGGTGGCTGTCAAGCCTCTGCTTAAAGACCTCCAAAGAAGGAGACTCCACCACACTCCTTGGCAGCAAATTCCACTGTCGAACAGCTCTTACTGTCAGGAAGTTCTTCCTAATGTTTAGGTGGAATCTTCTTCCTTGTAGTTTGAATCCATTGGGAAGATTACCTCTGGCTGCTCCAGCAGCTGCAACTCTGCAGGCCCACTTGTTGCTCAAGCATCAAGCTGCCTTCGGAAGCAGGCAGTTACTTGGAAGCGTTCAGATGGTGCACAAATTTAGCCTTCTGTAATTGGTTGGCAAACGGCGGAGGTTTTCTCCCTCCTCCTCTGATCCCGCTTCTCTGCCTCCCAGCTGGGGTTTCCCTGTCTTCCCTCCTGCCCTTCGCAGAAAGGTCACGGCAGTGGGAAGCTGACGGGTGAGGGCAGGCAACGGGCAGCGGGAGAGCTGCCCCAGCACAGTCCTTCCTGTCCTGTCGTGAACATAAGAGGAGGCTCTGCTGGGTCAGGCCAGCAGCCCACCAAGTCCAGCATCCTTTTCTCCCAGAGGCCAGCCGGATGTCTGCGGGAAACCTGCAGGCAGGATCCAAACACAGGAACAACACTCTCCTGTGGTTCCCAGCAACGGGGACTTATAGTTTAGAAATTATTTATTGTAACTGTTGAGTGGATTTGTGTTTAACTTTTATATGTTGATATTATTATTATTTTATACTATTCTAATGATTCTTGAATGTTACTTTTTTGATGTAGGTTGCTTATTTTGAAGTTTTTTTTTCATTATCACATTTTTGTATTGCATTAGATTGTTATAAGATGTACCGTATTTTTTCGCTCCATAAGACGCACCTAGTTTTTAGAGGAAAGGGGGAAAGCCCTGTTTTTTTGAGGATCAGCTCAAAGTGGTGCAGCTTTTTTTGCAAAGGGAAAAGCCCTGTTTTTTTAGGATCAGCTCAAAGTGGTGCAGCTTTTTTTTGGAAAGAGGAAAAGCCCCGTTTTTATGGGGTTAAACTCACAGCTAACAACAGATATAAAACACTGATTAAAAACGCCTAAAAAACAGCTGAGCCAACGTGGTGCCTTCCAGATGTTTTGGACTACAACTCCCAGCAGCCCCGCCCAACACAGTCGGAAGCGCTTGGCCTGGTGGGAGTTGTAGTCCAAATGTAGCTCTGCACATGTATTCCCTGCGCCCCACTGTGAAAAGAAACCAGAGAAAGAGCTCCGATTCAGCCCCTCCCTCCCCGGGCATTTGTTTAAAGTCGAAATTGCTGGCATCTGCTTCAAAGCTTCGGTGTCTCAGCTGTTTTGAATTCAGCAGGCAGCAAACTCCGTTGTCTCTTATCTGGCCTTGCTCTGGAACAGAATCGGAGTGTCCATCTTTTGACCTTAGGAATTACCTTGCCTCTAGTTAGGGCTGAGCTCTATCGACAACCGCGTCCCAGATTTCCGTCACAGGCGCAAGTAAATGCTTACGTCCTTCTGTCTGCTCAAGCAGCTGAGTCTCTTAGAGGAACCAAAGGTCACAGAGATCCATAAAGTTCATGGATTTGACTCTCCAGGTGTAATTTTTTTTGCATCTAGAAGCTCCTGGGTAGAGCTCAGGAGACAAGCTTCCTTCACCAACCAGAAATTCTATAGAAATGTACACAAGCGGCCTCGGTCCTGTATACCTGAAGGAGCGTCTCCACTCCCATTATTCAGCCCGAACACGGAGATCCAGTGCCAAGGGCCTTCTGGCAGTTCCCTCCCTGCGAGAAGCAAAGCTACAGGGAACCAGGCAGAGGGCCTTCTCGGTAGTGGCACCTGCCCTGTGGAACGCCCTCCCAGCAGAGGTTAAAGAGATAAACAACTATCTGACATTCAGAAAATACCTGAAGGCAGCCCTGTTTAGGGAAGTTTTTAACCTGTGATATTTTCATGTATTTTAATATCTGTTGGAGGCCGCCCAGAGTAGCTGGGGGGACCCAGCCAGATGGGCGGGGTACAAAAAAAAATTATTATTATTATTATATTATTATTATTCTTGGCATCCATCTGTCTCGGGAGACAATAGAGGAGTGCGCCTTCCGGGGTGAAGTTAAATCGCTGGGGAATTACAGCGCCTGCTGCGGCTGTAGAGACCAATACAAGAGAGACATGTTTTGTTCATAGAATCATAGAGTTGGAAGAGACCCCAAGGGCCATTCAGTCCAACCCCCTGCCAAGCAGGAAACACCATCCAAGCATTCCTGACAGGTGGCTGTCAAGCCTCTGCTTAAAGACCTCCAAAGAAGGAGACTCCACCACCCTCCTTGGCAGCAAATTCCACTGTCGAACAGCTCTTACTGTCAGGAAGTTCTTCCTCATGTTTAGGTAGAATCTTCTTTCTTGTAGTTTGAATCCATTGCTCCGTGTCCGCTTCTCTGGAGCAGCAGAAAACAACCTTTCTCCCTCCTCTATATGACATCCTTTTATATATTTGAACATGGCTATCCTATCACCCCTTAACCTTCTGTTCTCCAGGCTAAACATACCCAGCTCCCTAAGCCGTTCCTCATAAGGCATCGTTTCCAGGCCTTTGACCATTTTGGTTGCCCTCCTCTGGACACGTTCCAGCTTGTCAGTATCCTTCTTGAACTGTGGTGCCCAGAACTGGACACAGTATTCCAGGTGGGGTCTGACCAGAGCGGAATACAGTGGTACTATTACTTCCCTTGATCTAGATGCTATGCTCCTATGGATGCAGCCCAGAATTGCATTGGCTTTTTTAGCTGCTGCATCACACTGTTGACTCATGTCAAGTTTATGGTCTACCAAGACTCCTAGATCCTTTTCACATGTACTGCTCTCAAGCCAGGTGTCACCCATCCTGGATTTGTCCCTTTCATTTTTTTTTTTGCCCAAGTGCAGTACTTTACATTTCTCCCTGTTAAAATTCATCCTGTTTGCTTTGGCCCAATTGCTTTGCAGCCGGTTGTTCTGCTGCAGATGCACCATGGCGTTTATTTTCTCTGCGCTCCTCCCAGCGGTCAATGCTGCGTTTGCAACACTGAAGCGACCCCTCCAGGGTGCAAGCCTGGGCAGTGTGTCTGCAGGTCCTGGGCTGCTCAGACGACAAGACCCCCCCCCTTCCCGGCCTTGCTGGGGAGATCCACAGGAAAACGGAGCAAGATGTTTGGCACCAGCTTGGCTGCAGGAGTGGCTGGAAGGAGGCGTACAAGGCGTCATCCAACTGCCTTAGGGACTCCTTTCCGGATTTGTGTAGGCTTTGCTCCTTAGCTTTTTCTTCTCCTAAAGACAGATACAGGAGAGATAGAACAACAGCATCTGCTCCCAAGACAGTATGATTCAACCACTTGCCACAGTTGTTCTTGGCAGGTAAATCCACAGGGTAAAGCTTCCAAAAATTTTACTGTCCTGATCCATTTGGAATGGTTATACTTAGTTGATAATCGTTTTTTTTTTTTTTTTTTAAATGATTTTTATTAATTTTATAATTTTATAAGCATACAATAATACATTTCGGTCAGGATTCATCCCTCCCCATCTCTCACCTTGGGGAGATATCTAATCTTACCCTCCCTCTCACGGAGGTAAACCCAGTCATTATTTCCCCTGACCTCAAACAAATCATTATCTAGCTTCGGCCTACCCCTTTTCCCGGGTAGGCCCTTCTTAAAAACAAATCATAAACATGGTGACTTCCTCCGCACCTCCCTAGTGGCTGCATTAAACAATATATTACTTCCATTCAGGTACATAAACACCTTAAGCCTAACTTAAACTTAGTTTCAAAATATAGTTCTAACTCATATAAAACAACATATCTTATTTCACTACTTAGTTGATAATCGTTATTCTTTTACCTGTGTTTTTTTAATGCATATTATATTGTTGTAGGGACGCGGGTGGCGCTGTGGTGTAAACCACTGAGCCTTGGGCTTTCCGGTTCGAATCCCCGCGACGGGGTGAGCTCCCGTTGCTCGGTCCCTGCTCCTGTCAACCTAGCAGTTCGAAAGCACGTCAAAGTACAAGCAGATAAATAGGTACCACTCTGGCGGGAAGGTAAACGGCGTACACGTGCGCTGCTCTGGTTTCACCAGAAGCCGCTTAGTCATGCTGGCCACATTATCAGGAAAAACTGTCTGCAGACAAACGTCGGCTCCCTTGGCCAGTAAAGCGAGATGAGTGCCGCCACCCCAGTCGTTCGCAACTGGACTTGACTGTCAGGGGTCCTTTAAGCCAGGTAAAGGTAAAGGGACCCCTGACCATTAGGTCCAGTCACGGACAACTCTGGGGTTGCGGCGCTCATCTCGCTTTATTGGCCGAGAGCCGGCGTACAGCTTCCGGGTCATGTGGCCAGCATGACTAAGCCACTTCTGGCGAACCAGAGCAGCACACGGAAACGCCGTTTACCTTCCCGCCAGAGCGGTTCCTATTTATCTACTTGCACTTTGACGTGCTTTCAAACTGCTAGGTTGGCAGGAGCAGGGACCGAGCAACGGGAGCTCACCCCGTCGCGGGTATAAAGACTGTCGACCTTCTGATCAGCAAGTCCTAGGCTCTGTGGTTTAACCCACAGCACCACCTGGGTCCCCACCAGGGGTCCTTTACCTTTACCTTTTTATACTGTATTGTTGTAGCAGTATTCAGCTATACAAATATACATCAATATACAAACCAGTTAACAGCTGATAAGTCCTAATGTCTGCACACCCTCCCAGGCCAGCCATTGGGGGCAATCAGGCCAGATGGGCAGCTTATTATTATTATTATTATTATTATTATTATTGGCTGCAGAGACCACCGTTCCCTCCCCTTCCCCTGTTTCTGCCAATGCTTGGGGAGTATTCTGCTTCGGTTTGACTCTAGAACCCGATTGCAAAAGGGGAATGGGAGGGAGTCTTTTGAGTCCAGAGAATATTTGACAGTTGAGACTTTATTTTCAAGGCGCTGCGACCTCCAGGCGAAGAAGTCCAGCGCTTTCCAGCTCTTAGATTTCCTGTTTGGACTTTTAAATAGCAACACTTGAGCTAGATAATCGCAGGGTGGGACATCTCTGCGCTGGCTCCTGAGAGCCAATAATAAAACCAGCCCAGCCTCTTTGAATTTTTTTTTTAAAAAGCCCCATGCAGAGTTTCAAGTGGTGTTTTCTGTTTCAATTTCTCCGTTTGGAGGCCAAAAGAAAAGCACCACTTGCTTTGGCAGGCGTGAGGTGCCTCTTATTTCTCTCTCTCTCCCCATCCAAAGATAATAATGAATCTGGGCTTGTCTTCCTTTCCATAGCCACCCCTGAACCCCGCAGGGAGTCCCTGCTCTTTTTCGCTTTGCGTGTTTTGGGCAGGGACAAAACCGTCCCTTTCCAAAGGGACGGCTCACGGTCCCGAAGGAATGTTCCCTCCCCTGATTCCCTGAAGGAGAATCAAACCCTTTTTAAAGTCGAGAGGAGGCAGAGGAGGGACTTGCCTCCTCTGCTGCCGTTGGTGCAAGGGAAATCTTTTTTAAAAAAAAAAAACTGCATTTCAGAGTAATAACGGAAACACTTCCCCTCCTTGGAAAAGGCAACTGGAATGAGATAGTTCCAACAAAAGAATGAAGCAGATTGTCGAACGTTGGAAAAACGATGGTTTCGGTGTGAGGGGGTGTTTGCTCGCTCGATGATTTGAATGTTGTAATCTTCCCCTCTATTCCTTCCAGTGGTCCAGCTGGCAAGGGACAAAGGACTTGGCCCAATGTGGCTGGTGCATTTTTTTAAAAAAAACATTTAAGGACTCAAGACGAGCCCTGCAGGATCAGGCCAAGGTCCATGAGCACAGCAGAACTCTCCCCTCCAAATCATACTGCCTCCTACCCTGCATAGCTGCCAACTTTCGGATTTGAAAATAAGGGATGCCGCGAGGGCGGTGCAATGGCACCAAGTAGCCTCGCCACCCTGCGCTCCAGAGGCTGTGCGTGAACGGGTGAACGAAAGAGTGAACAGCGCCGATGGGACATAGCACCGGGGGCGGGGCACGTCTCGATCGCTGGGGAGCAGCAGTCCGATCCCTTTCCTAACTCCCACGATCGACCTGGAGCACCCCGGTGATCGACCTGTCAATCGCGGTCAACCTGTTGGACACGCCTGGCCTACGAGAGCCACATTTGCCACATGCCCATCATGCGCCACCGAGGGACAGCTGTGCGCGGATGACCCCAGCCTATGCGTGCAGCTCCTGTGGTCGTGGCACCGCGCCATCCAATCCTGCTTTTCCCCAACCTGGGGACTGGACTTCTGGACTACAACTCCCATAAGCCTTAGCAAGTGCAGGGGAGTGGCAGCTGAGGCTGATGGGAATTGTAGTCCCTTGGCAAAGGTCAATGGGGTTGAATGTCGTGGCGGCAGCGATATCTTCAGCTGCATCTTAGCTCCGCTTACTGTTTTCCACGCTTAAATCATCCCCCACTATTTAAATAATGGAAACTCACTTTGCTTGCCAAGGTTTTTGGGTTTTGCTGCTGCTTCTGTTGCTCCGAGAGCTAATTCTCTTCCTGCCCCCCCCCCAAAGGCCTCGAAACACCACACAGCCACTGTTTATACGGCAGGACGGAAAAGTTCACGTTTTAAGCTGCCTCTGATTCATATTTTCCAAATACGAACCGTTTCAGCCGCAGGTTGTTAGCCTTCACAATGCTCCAGTAGTTAACATACAGTGATATATATATATATTAAACCCTTTTTTTGTGGAATCATAGAATTGCAGGGTCGGGAGGGTCTTCTAATCCAAGGGAGGAGGGAATTACGGTATTTTCCCACCTCTGGCCAGCTTTCAGTAGGGTGATTAAATGACAAAGTCTCAGTGAAGGAGCTCTTCTGAGGAAGGAAGGAAGGAAGGAGAGAGAGAGAGAGAGAGAGAGAGAGAGGACCCTCCATACACACATCTAAGGCTGAGAGGCTCAGATTAGAAATAGATGTTTAGTAGAAAGGATAAATTTATAAGTATTTAGAAATTAGGATTTAGAGAGTATGTGGAATAAGGTTTATTAATAAAGATTAGGAGATTGTGAAGATAAAAACTGAGAAATAAAAAGGAGTAAATAGGTAAAAGAAGTAAGAAATGCTTCGGACAACTCTAAAGAAGTAAAGCACGGAACTGTAGATAGGGAGGTTCAGAGGAAGTCAATTTATAGGTGAAGTTAATTGGATAGAATTTAAGTTTAGTCATATTTGATTTGTTTGTATTTGTTTTATGTGCTTCAGGTGTTTATGATTATAGAATTTGTGATTGACATAAAAATTATGAAAAACCAATGGGGGGGAATAACACATCTAAGGCTCTCCTGCCAGTCAGAGTAGACCAGCTTTTCCCAGGCTGGTATCCTCCAGAGGTTTTCATAAAATCGTAGAGTTGGGAGGGACCCCCAAGGGTCATCAAGTCCAACCCCCTGCAGTGCAGGAATCTCAGCTAAAGCATCCAGGGCAGATGGACACCCAGCCTCTGCTTATAAACCCCCAAGGAAGGAGAGCCCACCACCTCCTGAGGGAGTCCTTATTTCCACCAGCAAACCCAAAGATTTCATTGATCTGACCCAGCCTATAGATCTATAGAACTATCAGCAAGGGGGCCATTGCATTTGGGGCAAATTAAGATGGCGGTTAGCCCCCACGGATGTGAGCCACGCCTGGGTCCAATTCAGAAGCGGTGCAGCCACCCACACAAAACGAAAACAGACGCCCAGGGTCTCAGCAGGATGGGTGGCAGAGCAGCTGGGTCCGGCCGGTGTTGGTCCCTTGACCAGCGCAAGCTAGTTTCTGCACATGCTCCAACATCCATCTCATCAGTCTCCTAGTACCCTAGGAAGCTGCCTTGTGAGGACTCAGAATATTGGCCCACCTAGCTCAATATTGTCTACACCAGTGATGGCTAACCTTGACACTCCAGATGTTTTGGGACTACAACTCCCATCATCCCTGACCACTGATCCTGTTAGCTAGGGATGATGGGAGTTGTAGTTCCAAAACATCTGGGGTGTCAAGGTTAGCCATCACTGGTCTACACACACTGGCAGCAACTTTCTTGGGTTTCAGGAAGGGGGCATTCCCAGAACCTACTTGGATATGGCATTCGGGATTGAACCTGGGACAATCTGCATACCAATCAAATGCTATTAGGGCAAGGGTCGGCAAGGTTTACCGGCCATGGGCCAGATCACTCCCACGGAGATCGTCCATGGGCCAGACTGGTGCAGCGCGACACCGGAAATTGCATCTGCGTACGCACAGATACTGGAAATTGCATCTGCGCATGCCCAGATGCCGGAAATCACGCCTGTGCAGAAGCGATTTTCCGCGTCTGGACATGCGCAGACGCAATTTCCAGTATCTGCTCGTGCGCAGATGCAATTTCCGGCGCCGCTTGGCGAGTCCCCACTCCGCGCTGTGCCGGTTTAGCGCAGCTTGCGGAGGACTCACCGAGCGGGAGGCTCAGTTCAGGGGCGGCTCGTGGGCCGGTAAAACGGTCTCCGTGGTCCGGATTCAGCCCATGGGCCGGAGGTTGCCAACCCCTGTATTATGGCATCAGCTTCTATGTCCTAGAGCAGTGGCTCCCAAAGTGGATGGGATCCCCCCAGGAGGCAGTGGGATTACCTAGGGGGGCACTAAGAAGCAAGGGGTGGCGGCAGGGGGGACGACTGGAAGTGTAAATGACTATCAGAAACGGAAAAGCTGGCATCACGGAATCAAGTTCATCAGTTTTGTTGAATTTACTAAACTAAACAGTTGCACGGCGAGCCCACAGTTTGCACACATTTAACTTTTATGCCTTCAGCTTTACACTTTTTGGCAGAAAAGCATAAAAGAATGAAATAGGGGGCAGAAAGGGAGTGTCTGTCTGGGGGAAAAGACTGGCCATCCCACCCGCCATTGAATCCAACGTGTTTTGACTATACAGTATTTTGGCTTTAGGTGCAATCTCCGAACGCAACCCCCATGTAAGTTGTGGGCTTACTGTACTTGGATTTTGAATTAACGTGCAACTATCTGTGACTGCTCCTCTGAACTTTATTGCGTTACTGCTTTCCTTAGTGGGTCTGGATAATGCTTCCTATAGGGTAGGGGGCACTAGGGATAAGTTAATGGATAGGACTGCTAGGAGCCATGTGGCTCCTGGGACCTCGGTTGTGGGCACCAAAACAAAATGTCTAGGCGCCTTTCCCCCCGCCCTGCTGTAAGACCAGGGAGCCCTGCAGCAGCAGCAACAACACCTGGCTTGAGAGCAGTACATGTGAAAAGGATCTAGGAGTCTTGGTAGACCATAAACTTGACATGAGTCAACAGTGTGATGCAGCAGCTAAAAAAGCCAATGCAATTCTGGGCTGCATCCATAGGAGTATAGCATCTAGATCAAGGGAAGTAATAGTACCACTGTATTCCGCTCTGGTCAGACCTCACCTGGAATACTGTGTCCAGTTCTGGGCACCACAGTTCAAGAAGGATACTGACAAGCTGGAACGTGTCCAGAAGAGGGCAACCAAAATGGTCAAAGGCCTGGAAACGATGCCTTCTGAGGAACGGCTTAGGGAGCTGGGTATGTTTAGCCTGGAGAAGAGAAGGTTCAGGGGTGATATGATAGCCATGTTCAAATATATAAAAGGATGTCATATAGAGGAGGGGGAAAGGTTGTTTTCTGCTGCTCCAGAGAAGCGGACACGGAGCAATGGATTCAAACTACAAGAAAGAAGATTCCACCTAAACATTAGGAAGAACTTCCTGACAGTAAGAGCTGTTCGACAGTGGAATTTGCTGCCAAGGAGTGTGGTGGAGTCTCCTTCTTTGGAGGTCTTTAAGCAGAGGCTTGACAGCCATCTGTCAAGAATGCTTTGATGGTGTTCCTACTTGGCAGGGGGTTGGACTGGATGGCCCTTGTGGTCTCTTCCAGCTCTATGATTCTATGATTCTAACATTGCTGCTGGGTGAATTGGGGTCTGCAGGGGAGTGCACAGCAGAAGACATGTCTTTTGCTACCACGCAGAACACCTGATTCACCCGATAGCACAGCAGCAAAAAAAAAAGACGTGTCTTTTGCTGCTGCGCTGCCAGGCAAATCAGTTGTTTTGCGGGGTAGCGGGGCAGCAGAAGACACACATCTTTTGCTGTCGCGGTGCCCGGCAGACCAGCTGACTGCCGCCAGGCCGGTGGAGATGCTAGGCATCAAGGAAGACACCTGGACATCTCTATCCAGTCGCAAAAGGCCGGTTGCCAGTTGCATTTTGGTGCCCGACTAATTCCGAACGCTGGGCAGTGGCCCCCAAAAGTTGGGGAACCATGTCCCTAGAGTACATGGGATGCAGCAGATGGGCGAGACGGGCCTTTTCGTGTGATTGAGCAAGGCGATTCCTTTTTCTCCTGATGATGGAGATCAGTCTCCACCAACCAACTCCATTGGTGTGTCACCAGGTTTGTGGCAGTGGCCAAATCCACCTCCCAGTGTGTCCGGACTGGCTGTGTCCTCAGTGCCGTAGAAATAGCACCCTCTTTTTTTGGAGGGGGTGCTTCACAATCCCCCCTCCTAGGCTTTGTGGCCGAGGCTGCCAGAAAAGGCATCTACGATTGCCGTGGGCTTTCTTCCCCAACGCGTTGTTTTGGATGGGGCTGGTTGAGACGTCTCTGTTTTGGTTTCAGCTGCCAGAGCAGAAAATGGTAACATCTGCACACAGAGATGATAAAAGGAAGGAAGTCCTTTCTAATTCCCCACTCTGTGGTTCCATTGTGGGCTCCTTCCAAAAAAACATCCATGGCGCGTCCTAGCTGTGTGTTCCTTTAAAATTACTGGTGAAGTTCAATTTCGTTCTTAAAAATAAAAATAAAAATGCAGTATGGTTTGAGATCTTTCTCTCCTCCCATTTTTGCATTCTTTAGCACAGAGCACTGGAAATGTTCTTTTCTTAAAAGCATTTAATCAGACTTGGGTCCAGTTTATATGTTTGCTGTCGACATGCCTCTGTTGTAAATTGGCATAAAGGAAGGGAGGAAGGAGACAGAGGGAGAGAGGGAGAGAGACTGGTGAGCCATTTAAGAGTCAACCCTACTTCTTAATTCTATTTATTCATTTTTATTTCATAAAATTTGTGCACCACATGACTGTAAAAACAAAAACAGCCTCAAAGCGGTTTACAAAAAAGATTTTAAAAACATTAAAACTCATCAACTCTCTAAGTATCTGGGTAAAGGTAAAGGTAAAGGGACCCCTGACCATTAGGTCCAGTCGCAGACGACTCTGGGGTTGCGGCGCTCATCTCGCTTTACTGGCCAAGGGAGCCGGTGTACAGCTTCCAGGTCATATGGCCAGCATGACTAAGCCACTTCTAGCGAACCAGAGCAACGCACGGAAACACCGTTTACCTTCCCGCCGGAGCGGTACCTATTTATCTACTTGCACTTTGACGTGCTTTTGAACTGCTAGGTGGGCAGGAGCATTGACCAAGCAACGGGAGCTCACCCTGTCGCGGGGATTCGCACCGCCGACCTTCTGATTGGAAAGCCCTAGGCTCTGTGGTTTAACCCACAGCGCCACCCGCGTCCCTGCAAAGTATCTGGGTAGACTTACCGTACTTAAGCAAGAATGATTTTAGCAGGCACCGAAAAGAGTAGAGCTATATCTATATGCCGCCTTTCCTTCGAGGCGCTGAAGAGGGCATACATCAGTGGTCAGCAAACTTTTTCAGCAGGGGGCCGATCCACTGTCCCTCAGACCTTGTGGGGGGCTGGACTATATTTTTTGGGGGGTGGGGAATGAACAAATTCCTATGCCCCACAAATAACCCAGAGATGCATTTTAAATAAAAACCGGATCCGGCCCAATCGCCTTCTCAATCCGGCCTGCGGACGGTCCGGGAATCAGCGTGTTTTTACATGAGTAGAATATGTCCTTTTATTTAAAACTAGCTGACCTGGCCACGCCTTGCTGTGGCTGATTTGGTGAAATGCAAAAGTAAGATACAGTGTGAAAGAGAAAGCGTGTTTACTTACACCTTATCTCGTTGAAGTTCAGACTATGTGTTCTCCGTTTGCCCCTCCCGTTTTTGTCTTCATTTCTACAACTGTTTATTACTACTCAGGGTGGATAAAAATCAATGATTTTTTTTTAAAAAATCAAAAAAATCGGATTTTTTTGATTTAAATCGGATTTTTTTGATTTAAATCGGATTTTTTTGATTTAAATTGGATTTTTAAAATAAAATGCTTTTGGAGGAAAAATATTTCTAAATATAGTCTTCTATTTAAGTTACATTGTAGTCCAAAGGCTATTCATCAGGAAATGAGGATTTGTTTTAAGTTTATCAAGTGTGCTAAAACTCAGTCTAAGTTTTTTAAAAACAATGTTTAACCACATCAGTTACAAACATGGATACATATGCTATCATGTTATTGTTTTAGTTAAATAAATTGTTTAAATGGTTATTAAGGAAATGATTATTTTTCTCCTTCCAATATAGTACAGCAGAAAAGTTGTCCAAATATAAACAGTTAACAGTTAACTTATTAACTTATTAAACCTCACCATAATTTCATAATTATCTGTCTATGTATTTCTAGTAGTATAACCAAATCAGTAATTTTTGATATAACTGTAAAAACTACTCTGAAAAGTTATTATTCCAAAAATGAAACCTTCATATGGTTGTTAATATTAAGATTATACCAGCAAGAATGAGTCTTTCTGTAAAAAAAATATTTAAATCAAGTCTTACTGACTAGTGATTTAAATCAAGCCTTACTGACTAGTGATTTAAATCGTGATTTAAATCATGATTTAAATCAATTTGATTTAAATCAAATCCACCCTGTTACTACTATGAGGTTCTTTGTCCTGATTTTGTCAATGGCCGGCGGAGCCAGCAGTAGTGTTTGTGGGCGGTCTGTCTGTCGATTGGATGGTGGTAGTGACGTCGGGAAAGGAGGAGGAGGGGTCAGAAACAGGTGTGTTGTGCTGTGCTGTTTAACGTCCACTGGTGGGCGCTATTTTTTTTGCACAAAATCACATTTTTACCTGGGAAAGGTGTGGTATTTGTGCAATGTAAGTACATATGATCACTCCCATATGGGCATGGAACCTTGTCTCCAAATTTGAACGGAATCAATCAAGGGGTTACGGAGAAAGGCGATCGTTAACAAACATCCAACTTGAACGATTTTATATATATTGATGCATCTCTGGGTTATTTGTGGGGCATAGGAATTCGTTCATATTTTTTTTCAAAATATAGTCCGGCCCACCACAAGGTCTGAGGGACGGTGGACCTGCCCACGGCTGAAAAGGGTTGCTGACCCCTGCCCTACACTTTCATAGAATCATAGACTCGTAGAGTTAGAAGGAACCCCAAGGATCATTTGGTCCAAGTCCCTGCAATGCGGGAATCTCAACTAAAGCATCCAGGACAGATGGCCATCCAAACTCTGCTTAAAAACTTCCAAGGAAGGAGAGTTCACTGCCTCTCGTGGGAGTCTGTTCCACTGTCGAGCAGCTCTTACTGTCGGGAAGTTTTTCTGAGATCTCCCTTCTTGTAACTTGAAGCCATTTGTTTGAATCCTACCCTCCAGAAAACAAGCTTGTTCCTTCTTCCATGTGACAGCCCTTGAGATATTTGAAGATGGCTATGTTAAACCACAGAACCTAGGGCTTGCTGATCAGAAGGTCGGCTGTTCGAAACCCTGTGACGGGGTGAGCTCCCGTTGCTCGGTCCCTGCTCCTGCCAACCTAGCAGTTCGAAAGCACAAATTGCAAGTAGATAAATAGGTACCGCTCTGGTGGGAAGGTAAACGGCGTTTCCGTGCGCTGCTCTGGTTCGCCAGAAGCAGCTTTGTCATGCTGGCCACATGACCTGGAAGCTGTACGCCGGCTCCCTCGGCCAATAAAGTGAGATGAGCGCCGCAACCCCAGAGTCGGACACGACTGGACCTAATGGTCAGGGGTCCCTTTACCTCATCAGGCTTGGTCTCCAGACCCTTGATCATCTCGGTTTCTCCTTCCTCTGCACACGTTCCTGCCCAGCTACACCTGTCTTGCTTTCCCTTCTTCTTCTTCTTCTTCTTCTTCTTCTTCTTCTTCTTCTTCTTGCCGTGTGGCTTTTCAAGGCACGAAGATGTTGAGATCCTCCTGCCCCTCTTCCCTGCCTCGTCTCCCTCCTCCATCCCTTGTTTCCACTGTCGTGCTTTTCTAAATGGGGATCAGTGATCTTGGTGCAAAAGAATGCAGCTAACTGCTGTCGTTTGGGATCCTCTGAAGCTCCGCGCTACGGAAACGCCGCATTCTTCGAGCTCACTTGTGGTGTGCCAGCACATTCCACTCCTGTGAGGTGGAAGGGAATAAGTGGCCGATGGGATCTGGACACGCTGGGGCGGAGGGAGGGAATGCGATTCTCTCTCTCTCTCTTTTTAAGTTAAAAAGAAAAAGAAAACCCTCTGAATTCTATTCCTTCTCTGCAAGAGAGTTTCAGAACCATTTTTAGCTCGTTGCGAAGGCGGCGATTCTCCTGTTTTAATTTTTAGATGAGAACGTTATCTTGCTGACCTCTTTCTACCCTCCCCTCTTCAAAACCTTGCTCCCGGGACACTCTTTATTTTTAGACTTTATAAGGAAGAAAAAGAGCAACAGCAGGCTCTCATCTCTTCTGCTGGTGGGGTTTAGGTTCCCCACTCACCCCCTTGGGAAAAAACCCCCAGGGAATTGATTCCTTGTCCGCTGCTCTTCTTTGGACTTTTGTTGTTGTTGTTGTTGTTTAGTCATTCAGTTATGTCCGACTCTTCGTGACCCCATGGACCAGAGCACGCCAGGCACTCCTGTCTTCCACTGCCTCCCGCAGTTTGGTCAGACTCATGTTGGTCGCTTCGAGAACACTGTCCAACCATCTCGTCCTCTGTCGTCCCCTTCTCCTTGTGCCCTCCATCTTTCCCAACATCAGGGTCTTTTCCAGGGAGTCTTCTCTTCTCATGAGGTGGCCAAAGTCTTAGAGCCTCAGCTTCAGGATCTGTCCTTCCAGTGAGCCCTCAGGGGTGATTTCCTTCAGAATGGAGAGGTTGGATCTTCTCGCAGTCCATGGGACTCTCAAGAGTCTCCTCCAGCACCATAATTCAATGGTGTATTTGGGGTCTTTGCATGAGATGTGAATTGAAGATCTGACAATTCATAGGAGGGCTACATTCGGCAGAATGCAGGTGGTAATAGCATTTGTTTGAGGTTGTTTTTTTGGGGGGGGGTGTTGTTTGCAGGTTTATCATTTTGCAACCAAGAGTTATTGGTGCAGTGTGCAGGTTAAAACTCTAAACCAGGCATCCCCAAACTCTGCCCTCCAGATGTTTTGGGACTACAACTCCCATGATCCCTAGCTAACAGGACCAGTGGTCAGGGATGATGGGAATTGTAGTCCCAAAACATCTGGAGGGGGATGCCTGCTCTAAACAAATGAGGAAGAGAAAATTCAAGCGTTCATGGGGTCCAGCGACGTAGTCCTTAGTGACTAAGATAACGCTTTATAGGCAGATGATGCGGTACTGTCCGTATCGCATCCTGAGAAACCTTATAAATTAGTTATAGGATTGTTATCTGGTTACGGTGAATGATGGAGTGACAAAACAAATTGCGATAAATCAGAACAGCTTGGTGTTAAACGACACAGACAAAATTAAGAAAGATATTGTGCAGATTAACAAAAATAGCGTGGAGAAAAGAACAAAGAATAAGGTACTTAGTAATACGGGTTACAAATAATATAGAGGTCATAATGAAAGTTAAAAAAACACCTAGGGTAGTTCCTAAAACCCTGCAAATAATGAAAAACAAAAACAGGCAGTGGGGGTGAGAGTTCCAAACAGAAAAGGGTATTACAGAATCAATGAATCGCAGAGTTTGGTTCCTTACCTCGGTTTTTTGAAACAATGTGAATAATAAGGTTTATGGTGAAGTGTCGTGTTGACATATTATTTGATATTACCAGCTGAAGAAGGCGTCTGCTCCAAAACAGAGCCCTGTCCTGGTTCCCTAGCTTTGCATCGTACATCTGGTCTTCATCCCGGAAGTCCTTGCCTCGACTTCTACTGGACTCTTCATTTCGGCTTTGTACATAAGACGGTCTCCTTGAACTTTTTTGAATACGGAATTACACTTATTGTATATGGTATTTGGTGTGCCCTTTTTATAATTTCTGTTTGATTTGCGATTGTATTTAAGACTGTAATTCTTAACAGAATATATACCCTATTTGATTTTGACTCACGAGTAGATACTATTTCTTTCATTGAAACCTCCGGCCAGAGTTCTTGGTAGAGATATCTAGGAGAGCTTTATCGGCCGTTACTGATAGGAGTTGTAGGTCCAACAGGAGAACACCAGGTTGACAACTGATTCACATGCCTCCAGCAAAAATTAAAATGAAATACGGTGGCTTCCTCCTTCAGGTTCCCCAAAAACAAAGGTTTTTGAGTTATCTTCTGCGCAGGCTTCACTCCTAGCCAAACTGACAATTTCCCCGTCTCTCACAGAAGCTGGCCTGCAAATATTCTGACAGCTGCACTTTCCAGTTTGGGACGTTTCTGAATGTTCTGTGCCATCCTCCCAGTTTGGGCTGTTGTTGTTTTTTCCAGGGGCTCCACTGCCACAAGTGATGCAGTTGTTGTGGGCTTGCTTTCTGAGAATCCCAAGCACTAGTGAAGTATTAAATGGTAGAAACAGAGCAGCCCTGTTACAAAGGAGCCGGTGTGCCCCGGTTTATTCCTGGCTCTTGGTGAGACCGCAAGTGTATTTTTAGAAACGCAGTCATATGTTTGCTATATCTGGCGTGTGTCTGTACTTTTTCTCCACATCTACTCAAGAGGGTTGTGGCCTCCTTTTACTAGATAGCCATTCTTAGGAATCATTTTGCAAATGTATTTAAAACGTCAGTTCTTGGAGGCTGCCCCATAAAGGGATATGACATCCCTGGGTTGTTGTTTTTTCAATGAGCCAATTAAAAAAGATGAACCATCCAACTGCTAAAAACAGCAACGGCCGCATCGCTTTCGGTTAATATTTAACACAGTGCTGCCACGATTATGATTTGAATTTCTGTCCCATCCTCCTTCCCAAACGTTCCCAGGGAACCAAACGCTGAAACAGCAGAGCATTGCCATTAAAAATAAACTAAAAAAAAGGCAAGTGCAATGATTTAAAAACATTTTAAATCATTAAGAACGTTAAAAACCTGTTATATAACCTCACTGCTAATAATTTCAAGGTTGCCAGGAACAGTATCTCTGAGCCACCAATTGCTGCTTTTAAACTCCTTCTGAAAAGTAATAATGAGAAAGAAAGGTGCATCTCATTATTGGGAGGGCCGTCCACAAACACAGAACCACCACCACCCAGAGGCCAGAATTGTATGTTCATTAGGTGCAAAGCCCATAGATGTCAACTTTCGGATTTGAAAATAAGGGATTTTTCCCAAACTTTCGGATTTGAAAATAAGGGATGCCGCGAGGGCGGTGCAATGGCACCAAGTAGCCTCGCCACCCTGTGCTCCAGAGGCTGCGCGCGAACGGGAGAGCGAAAGAGCGAGTGCATAGACGGCAGGCAGGCTGTCTGTCTGGTTGGGCGTGAGGGTCTGGCTGCACAAGGCATGCAAGCTCCGCCCCCAGTCGGTCTCAGACTCCTTATTGGCAGCCGAGCAACGCAGCTGAGGAGCCTCCCTGGCCGGCAGGGAGGGAGAGGAGCTGCTTCCTTTGAAATCCGGGAAATTTAAGGGATATCAACAATCCGGGATAGCAGCGGGAAACGGCATTGGAATAAGGGAGTTTCCTGCAAAAAAAGGGAGGGTTGACAGCTAAGCCCTCATCCTCTGACCAAAGGTACCGTCTATTGGAATTTCCTTCTGCTCACAATATACTGAAATGTATATTATGGAGAGGATGTTGTTTTCCTTACAGTTGTTCATAAACTATTCTGCAACCGCTACAGGTTGCAGAATCCATTTGGAGTCCCCAAGCCTAGGATATTAGGCTTGATGTATTTTAATGTTTGTTGGAAGCTGCCCAAAGTGGCTGGGGGGACCCGGCCAGATTGGCGGGGTACAAATAAATTATTATTATTATTATTATTATTATTATTATTATTATATCGATGCCTTGACTTTCAGACATTGGGTTGTATCCCGCGCTGCTCTTCAGCTCTTGTAAAAGCCTTCTGCATTCTCAGTGAAACTTCCCGCTCCTCTTTCCTTGACCCCCCTTCACATTCTTGATCAAGAGCGGCTGGGGGACACCCCAGAGCAGATTTGCGGGGAGGAAGCCTTGGTGCATGAGTGGAACTGTGCTCGTACATTGCTGGATAGAGTCCTTTGATATTTGTCAGAACCCCGGGATAGCTCAGTTGGTTAGAGTGAGACGCCGGTAACGCCAAGGTTGCAGGTTCGAACCCCGCACGGGACAGCTGCAAATTCCTGCATTGCAGAGAGTTGGACTAGATGATCCTCAGGGTCCCTTCCAACGACAAGTCTATGATTCCACAGAATGTGGCACTGAATTATGGCGTCGCAAAGAGTTGGGGAGGGTCTTGGAGGCATCTACCGTAGTTGATCACGGTGAGGGTTTGCCAAACGCACCTTCCTCTTAGCACGTTTCTCCCTTTTGTCCTGGGTTCAAGCATCTTCAAAGTCCATGACACCTTTGGTAAAGGCTGTTCCCCAACTGGAGCGCTCGCAGGCCAGTGTTTCCCAGTTGTTGGTGTTTTTAGATTTGCCTTGAGAGTCTTTAAACCTCTTTTGTTGACCACCGGCATTCCCATTTTCTAAGTTTGGAATAGAGTACAGTGGACTCTCTAGTTACGTACCGTACTGCTCTGGATACGTAACTTTCGGGTTACGAACATGGCAAACCCGGAAGTGTTTTGTTCCGGGTTTTGTTGCATGCACAGAAGCAGCACCTCTGCCTACGGACTTTGCGGGTTGCATGTGGATCCCCGGAATGAATTTAATTTGTATCCGGAGGGTCCACTGTAGTTGCTTTGGAAGACGATAATCTCGCTTGCACTCCCAGGTAAAGACGGCCCTGCGGTCACCGCAACAGAATGTCTTTCATTTCATTTCTGCTTTCATTTCATTTCTATGCTTCTTTATATTTTAAAGTGGGGGAAATCTCAAAGCGGTTTAAAATGCATGAAAACATCAAATAAAACAGACCAGAAGAAAACAGATTCAAGCTTGAAGGAAAATATCTCAGGTCCTTTTCTAAGTGACATTTTACTTTCCCCATATTTATTCACCTACCGGTACTTAATTTATAGAGCTGCCCCATAGCAGAAGCACTCTAAGAAGCCAGTGGGGTGTAGTGGTTAGAAGGCCGGACTAGTGACTGGGAGATCAGGGATCAAATCCCTACTCTGTCGTGAAGCTCTTGGGTGACCTTGGAGCCAGTCACAACCCCTTAGCCTACCTCACAGGGTCGTCGTAGGGATTAACTGAGGAGGGGGGTGAACCACATACTGCTTGGAGGAAAAAGTGGGAGATAATTGCAATAAATAGGCTCTTCTGCTTAAGAAAGCTGGAGGGGCCAGCCGTGCGGAGATGTCCGTCGCCAACCTGGCCTCCAGAGATCTCCAAGTGGTTGCAATTGGACCCGCACCAATAGCAAAATGCACCTGGGGAATTTCTGACACTGGGTGTGAGTGTGTGCCCACTGTAAGGTAAAGGTAATGGGACCCCTGACCATTAGGTCCAGCCGCGGATGACTCTGGGGTTGCGGCGCTCATCTCGCTTTATTGGCCGAGGGAGCAGCTTCCAGGTCATGTGGCCAGCGTGACTAATCCGCTTCTGGCGAAACCAGAGCAGTGCATGGAAACGCTGTTTACCTTCCCGCCAGAGCGGTACCTATTTATCTACTTGCACTTTGACGTGCTTTCGAACTGCTAGGTTGGCAGGAGCAGGGACCGAGCAACGGGAGCTCACCCCGTCATGGGGATTCGAACCGCCAACCTTCTGATCGGCAAGCCCTAGGCTCTGTGGTTTAACCCACAGCGCCACCCGCATCTCCTGTGCCCACTGTACGAAAGGTCAAATTCACATTCACCGCTTTGTTCACTTTGCCTCTGGCCATGCCTGTCAGGGCCATGTGGCCCCTGGAACGTTGCCATTTCCGCTCGTACTGCATCATATATATATATATATATATATATATATATATATATATATATATATATATATATATATATATATAATTATTACAATAATAACATCACATCATTCCACTTCTTAAACCTTTTTGGCTTTTTACAGCCTTGACTTCCTTCAAACCTTTCTTGTGACTTTATATAATTCTACATATTGTCTTATATTTCTTATTTCAACCATTGTTCAACTGTATCTATTCCTACTTCATATATAAGTTCATATTTACAACAGCATTCTTTCTTAGTCTACAACACCTCTTGTAGTCCTACAAACGTATTCAATTCAGTACTTTCTTTCAAATAATCTGTAAATTTATTGCAGTCTTTGACGAACTTCTGGTCCCGCTGTTCCCGGATTCTCCCTGTCATTTTATCTAGTTCTGCATAGTCTAACAGTTTCATTTTCCATTCCTCTACTGTAGGCATTTGTTCTTGCTTCCATTTCTGGGCAATCAGTATTCTCGCTGCGGTCACTGCGTATTGAAAGAGTTTAGTATCTTGTCTTTTTATGTCGGTACCTATAATTCCCAATAGAAAAGCTTCTGGTTTTTTCACAAATGTATATTTCAACATTTTCTTCATCTCCCTATATATCTCATCCCCGCTCGTATTGCATCTTGCCTTGCTCTCTTGTCTTGTGCTGTCTCCCACCGGGTGCAGAATCCCCAGCTCCCCTCCCTGCAGTGTTTCCATGGGTGAAAAGCAAAGCAAAAAAAGCTTAACAGAACAAGATTAACTGTTGAGAGAGAGAGGAGTTTTCCTCCTCTTAAGTGGTAAAACACACACACATACAAATCTCGCAAGAGAGAGGCTGGTAGCAATTTAAAAACCCAAAGGCTGCTGCGTTCCCTTCAGAGAACGGAGCCTTTGCAGAAAAGCAGCCAGCTCTTGCAAGCAGAACATGTCAATAAGTGCAGCCATGAAACAGATTGTAGCTGCACACCCACTGATGGAAAATCGTTCATTAATCACCTGAGAATAACTCATATTCCATAAACAGCTGCCTTACGCAGGAGTCTCTGGGTGCCCTCGTCAGATAGATGGCTCTGCAACGTTTGCTTGGCAATAAGGCGCAGAATAAAACAAAAGTCTTGCTACATCCTCTTAATAGCAGTGTTTCTAAATTATATTTCAACCGGCTGCTTTTAAGTCAGGGCAGGGGGGAGGCATCTATTTCTTGGGAATATCACGCTGGAGCTGAGGCAGCAAAAGGCATGTTTTGTTCTTTTAGCCCCATGAACTGTGTCCCGCTGATTAACTCCAAAATTTGTCCAGCTAGCTAGCCATTATTCCTTCAGAAACCAGGGTTTCTATTGCTCTACTGCACAAGCAAATAACCATTCCCCTGAAGCAGTGCTTCCTAAACTTGGGTCTCCAGCTGTTTTTGGACTACAACTCCCATCATCCCTAGCTAGCAGGACCGGTGGTCAGGAATGATGGGCATTGTAGTCCCAAACGAGATCCCTGTTCGGGAAACCCTGGTTTAGAGAAAGTTGCCTCCTTGCACTGCTTCTAGGTTTCGTGAAGGCATCTGATTGGCTGCTACAGGATGATGGACAGCTGGACCTTTGGTCTGGTCCAACCAGGCTCCCTCATGTGACTGCAGGATTGTTGTGAATAATGGGGCAAACCTCCCTCTCCCCCCCCCCCCGTAAACCGCCCTGGTCTCCTTGGAGTAAACGAGGTGGGTACCTTGTGCGAAAAAAGCAAATATCCCCTTGCACCTCCTTTGAACTTGCGTATCCCACCCTCAACTCAAACGCAAAGTATTTAAGTTAACTCAGAGGGGCAGATGTATTAGCCTGGGAATTGCAACAGAGTCCTGGACGTTCCATGATGTGATGGGCAGCTTAGAGCTTCTGCATGCATCATGCGGCTATTTTTATATTCAACTCCTAACGCCTCAGGTTCAAAGAGTCACTGCCGGGTTTAGCACGTCTGCTGCGCCGTTTTAGACGTTTTGCCAGGTGGCTCCGCCGCGAAACGAAAAGCGATCGTTTGGTGGCGGAGGGCGAGCAGAGTCTCTCTTCTGAAATGGCAAATGGTGTGAAATGGCAAATGGATAGGTTTGATCCCCGCAGAAGCGGGGGCTGCGGGTTCTAATCTAAAGCCAACTCAGACAGGGAGCTAAGATTTCACCTCCAATATGTACACTGTCTGTCAACCCCCCCCCCACTGCCATGTGCCCACATAGGTATAAATGCACACCTAGCGGTGCTTAAGCGATATATTCACATATGGTATCAGATGCATTGGGTGGGGCACTCTTAGTATGTTTGGGGAAGATCTGAGCTAGGAACAGGCGAATCTACCAAGTTCAGTTTTTCTCACTTTCTCGTTTCCCCAAAATACGGGCGCCACATGATATACATAATATCCATTCCACATGTGCTTGGCTAGCTCAGCTGGTTAGAGCCTGGTGCTGTTAATGCCAAGGTTGCAGGTTCGATGCGTATTCCCAGGGTTGGACTACATGATCTTCAGGGTCTCCCTCCCAACTCCACAATTCTCTGATTCTGTAAAAACACATATTAATGGCCAAGGGCTGCAAGAATTCATTTTGCCCAGAGTTTACTCCAGAAAAGTACTCCTGCGGGATGACCTTACTCAGTTTGGGAGATTTCTATGCGAGCAACAGTTATACTGAGAGCCAGTGTGGTGTAGTGGTTAAGAGCGGTAGACTCATAATCTGGTGAACCGGGTTCGCTTCCCCACTCCTCCACATGCAGCTGTTGGGTGACCTTGGGCTAGTCACACTTCTCTGAAGTCTCTCAGCCCCACTCACCTCACAGAGTGTTTGTTGTGGGGGAGGAAGGGAAAGGTGAATGTGAGCCGCTTTGAGACTCCTTCGGGTAGTGATAAAGCGGGATATCAAATCCAAACTCTTCTTCTCTTCTTATAGCTCAGGCACTGTGCCTTCTGTAGGTCACCTGCACTTTTCCTCCCAGAGTTTTGAAAAGCTCTTTCCAGAAATCCAGGCCAGGTGACCGAAATGCAGCTCAGATGCCAGCCTCCACTCATTTTCTTTGCATGTAAACTGTAGCTGCATTGTTGTCGTTTAGTCATGTCCGACTCTTCATGACCCCATGGACCATAGCACACCAGGCCCTCCTGTCTTCCACTGCCTCCCGCAGTCAGTCAAACTCATGTTGGTAGCTTCGAGAACACTGTCCCACCATCTCGTCCTCTGTCGTCCCCTTCTCCTTGTGCCCTCCATCTTTCCCAACATCAGGGTCTTTTCCAGGGAGTCTTCTCTTCTCATGAGGTGGCCAAAGTCTTGGAGCCTCAGCTTCAGGATCTGTCCTTCCAGTGAGCACTCAGGGCTGATTTCCTTCAGAATGGAGAGGTTTGATCTTCTTGCAGTCCATGGGACTCTCAAGAGTCTCCTCCAGCACCAGAATTCAAAAGCATCAATTCTTTGTCGATCAGCCTTCTTAAGAACAAACTTAGTTGGTCTCTAAGGTGCTACTGGAAGGAATTTTTTTATTTTGTTTCGACTACGGCAGACCAACATGGCTACCTACCTGTAGCCTTCTTTATGGTCCACCTCTCACTTCCATACATCACTACTGGGAAAACCATAGCTTTAACTATACGGAACTGTAGCTGCATTAGAGGCTCGAAACCTACACTTGCCTTTGGATTGGTGACCGCCAAGTTGCAGCATTGGCTTCACTCTGCTCTTTAAAACAGCCACCGCCAGACCTCTGTTGTTTCTTGGAAATTGGCCTGCAATTGGCTTGCCATCGCTTGGGCATGTGAGCGTTGCCCCTTCCCCTGCAGGTCAGGTGGTCTGAACACCCACTTTTTTTTATTAAAAAAAAAAAAGCACCGGATATAAACATTTACATTCTCTGTTCACGCTTTGCCTTCTTAAAAAAGTAACAAGAACACATTTCAGGACTTGCACATCTGCTCGAAGGATTGGAGAAGGAGGAGTCTCTTGACGGCGTTCCAGGCACTAGCCAATTGCTCTCATCCACAGATGGCTTTTCCTTCAGAGTTGCAGACCTGTTTTTGTCAGAGCTCACTCTAGAGGTGAAGAAGTACATTGGGATCAAATGTCACGAGGGACGCTCCACTCTCTCACACCCCATCCGTCTTCACCCTACGCGGAGAACATTTATTCTGGCTTTTGAAAGCAACTCTTTCTGCTGGTTAAAGGTAGATAGCCGTGTTGGTCTGTCATAGTCAAAATAAAACAAAATAAAATAAAAAAATTCCTTCCAGTAGCACCTTAGAGACCAACTAGGTTTGTTCTTGGTATGAGCTTTCGTGTGCATGCACACTTCTTCAGATACACTGAAACAGAAGTCACCAGACCCTTATATGTTTCAGTGTATCTGAAGAAGTGTGCATGCACACGAAAGCTCATACCACGAACAAACTTAGTTGGTTTCTAAGGTGCTACTGGAAGGAATTTTTTTATTTTATTTTGTTTTATTCACGTTCAATGCTAGCTGAAGATTGGGGTTATTGTCATAAGCAGAGCCTTGAGACATTGTCAGGGTCGGATTTAGGTTTGATGAGGCCCTCAGCTACTGAAGGTAATGGGGTCCTTTATATGTTCAGCTGTCCTTTGTCAACAACAAATTGTCGCTGGTTTTTGTGTTGAATATATGCTATATGGTAATTTATGGACCTAATAGGTATCTATAGTCATTTGCACATGCAACCATGCAACCCGTCCATGCAGAATGTAGGCACCCTATATATAGAAAGGAGCAAACCAGTGATATTTTAGGGAGCAGGCTAGCAGGCGGGGCCCATGACTTACATCATAGGAGCCTACACAACACAAAACACTGTTGCTGTATGTAGGTTTTATTTTATTTGGTTTTTCTTTCTTATATTTTGGAAATGTACATCCAGTTTTTTTCCCCTTTACATTTTTGGGGCTCCCCCAAGAGAGTGGGGCCCTAAGCTATAGCTTGTTTAGCTTATACGTAAATCCGGCACTGGACATTGTCATGATACAGTGGTGCCTCGCAAGACGAAATTAATTCGTTCTGCGAGTTTTGTCGTCTTGCGAGTTTTTTCATCTTGTGAAGCACGGTCCCTGCGAAGCGCTAGATGGCGCTGTTTCCCATAGAAATGCATTGAAGCGCGGTTTCCCATAGGAATGTATTGGGAACTCGCAAGACGTTTTCGTCTTGCGAAGCAAGCCCATAGGGAAATTCGTCTTGCGAAGCAACTCAAAAAATGAAAAACTCTTTCGTCTTGCGAGTTTTTCGTTTTGCGAGGCATTCGTCTTGCGGGGTACCACTGTATTTGCCTACAGTAATTAAGATGTCAGTGTTGCAATGGCCTGTTGGATTGTTTGTGCTCTACTCGTAATAAACAGGGCTTTTGGTGGGCAAAATTTGCCTCTCCTCTCTCTCTCTCTCTCTCTCTCTCTCTCTCTCTCTCTCTCTCTCTCTCTCTTGCTTGACTGCTGGGAAAGAATAAGCCCAGTCATTTCTGACTCAGCTGTCCTCCTCTGGAGCTGCAAATTTTGTTTGCAGCAGAACCAGTGGGGCAGCAGGGAAGGAACGGGGAGTTAATGCGCTTGCTGTTCTGGCATGTGCTACTGATGCGTGGCTGGCTTTTGACGAGTGCAAATGTTGCAGTGAGCAACACATTTCCACTTCCCATGGCACATGGCAGCCAAAGAGTGACCCGGCATCTCCCACACTCCTTGCAATCACACTAGGAATCCATTCTCTGTTCGGCAACCCCCTTCTGGCAGTCGTCCACCTAGAAACCACCACAGCAGATTATTATTTTTTGCCACTGTAAAATGCTTTTGCTTTTCTTAGAGCAGGGGTAGGCAACCTTCAGCTCCCAGATGTTTTGGGACTACAACTCCCATGATCCCTAGCTAACAGGACCAGTGGTCAGGGATGATGGGAGTTGTAGTCCCAAAACATCTGGGAGCTTCGAGAACACTGTCCAACCATCTCGTCCTCTGTCGTCCCCTTCTCCTTGTGCCCTCCATCTTTCCCAGCATCAGGGTCTTTTCCAGGGAGTCTTCTCTTCTCATGAGGTGGCCAAACTACTGGAGCCTCAGCTTCAGGATCTGTCCTCCCAGTGAGCACTCAGGGCTGATTTCCTTCAGAATGGAGAGGTTTGATCTTCTTGCAGTCCATGGGACTCTCCAGAGTCTCCTCCAGCACCATAATTCAAAAGCATCAATTCTTCAGCGATCAGTCTTCTTTATGGTCCAGCTCTCACTTCCATACATCACTACTGGAAAAACCATAGCTTTAACTATACGGACCTTTGTTGGCAAGGTGATGTCTTTGCTTTTTAAGATGCTGTCTAGGTTTGTCATCGCTTTTCTCCCAAGAAGCAGGTGTCTTTTAATTTCGTGACTGCTGTCACCATCTGCAGTGATCATGGAGCCCAAGAAAGTAAAATCTCTCACTGCCTCCATTTGGGGATGCTTAGCTCTGCTCTAACCACAACTCCACACTGGCTCCCCACCTCGGTATGAAAACAAGCAACCTGGAAACGGCAGCGTTGATCTCTGGCATGCCGCAAACCCTCCATCCTCCTGCCGAGGAAGACCTTCTGGCTCTTCAAAATGGGGCAGAGAGAGATGCAGCCCAGGGGAGAGGCAGAGAGGAAATTCGGATGTCCTAAGCCTTGCTTCCGTGTTCCCTTCCAAGAGTCTCTCGCTCCCTCCTTCCTTTCCTTTACTTTTTAAATTTCCAGTTGGCCCTGGAGATCGCAGCCGGTGGCGTTCCATTTGGCCGGCCGCCTTTCCAGTCTGGCTCTTGCGCTGCGATGATTTCACCTTCTTCTCCCTCCCACCCCCTCTTCCTTAAATGTGGAAGTCATCGACGCTTTGCGTCATATGGCAGGGGACCCAGGCACATTTTTATTGGCCTGCATGAGTCATTGTTGCTTGTCCAGCTTCCGTGTCACTCGCTTGGAATTTGTGTTTGATCGTTTCCCCCTCTGCTCTGTTTGTTCTGGCTTTATTCTCTCTTCCCCCTCTTCCCCCTCCCTTTCGGGGGGGGGGGTCGATGATGCTTCTTTGCTTTGCTCGTTTATCTCTTAGTGTGTTTTCCTGTCCTGCTCTTCTTCTGGTCCCAAGAGAAAAACGAGACCAAAGACAAATCCAGGTTTGGGATGGGAGAATCAAACTGTTTCCAGTCTGATCCAGTTCGTTATGTGTTCATTCATGAATCTGCTCCAGCCTTTGCCAACCTGGTGCCGGGGCTGCAGGGGAGTTGTAGTTCAAAACATCTGCAGGGAGCCAGCCGTGGCTGTATAAGAGTTATAGTTCAAAACATCTGGAGGATTCCAGGTTGCCGAAGGCTTGTATGTTTTGTCCCGTTCCCGCAAGTCGCTGTGATTTATTTACTTATTTTACAAATGGAGATTTCCTTTATATTTTTCACAGTTAAAAACCAGTTTACGTATTTTACATATTCATATACATAAGTACACTTTTTGGGTTGGAAAACTCCGTGGCGAAATTCAGCGTGAAGCAGAAGGGATCGCTGTGACCTGTGCATTGGCCCAAAAAAAGGGCAAATCAAGCCAGTTTTGCTGGAAAATGTGGATCGAATGGAATCCTCAAATATTCCTCATTAGGATTAAAAGTTTCACACACACACAATCGATTACATTTCCATCCTTTTAACTGGAGAGACACTTTTATTGCTGGGCCACCTTCACACAAACCCATATTTGAGGTGTGTTTGTGTTGGGGAGAGGGTATCCAGGAAGCTTTGACAGTCTCCCCCAGGTGATACATTTAGATGGTAATGCTTTCATTGAGGTACAGATGCAGCCCCTCTGCCCAGGTTTTTGGGGAGAAATGCTTGGTCATACCTTATTTTAGCTTCTATGACAGGCATAGGCACACTCCGGCCCTCCAGATGTTTGGGACTACAACTCCCATCATCCCTAGCTAACAGGACCAGTGGTCAGGGATGATGGGAATTGTAGTCCCAAAACATCTGGAGGCCGGAGTTTGCCTATGCCTGTTCTACAGCCTATTTTATTTGTGATAGTTATTAATCTTACAAGATGCTGTTCGGTTTATTTTGTTTTAAGTTTTATAAGTGTTAATTGCATGCCACTCTGGAAACCTCCGACGGACGAATGGATGATTTAACGGGAAGACGTATTAACTCCCCACAAGCAAATCAGAATGAATGCTGGACGAACGTATGTTGTATTTTAATATTTTGCTGGAAGCCGCCCAGAGTGGCTGGGGAAACCCAGCCAGATGGGAGAGGTATAAATTTATTATTATTATTATTATTATTATTATTATTATTTAACCGCCCTGTGGAACTCACTCCCATCAGAGATAAATAGCTGTGTAAGTTTTAGAAGACATCTGAAGGCAGCCCTGTATAGGGAGGGTTTTTAATTATTGGTGCTTTATTATGTTTTTATATCTGTTGCAAGCTGCCCAGAGAGGCTGGGGCAACCCAGTCAGATGGGCGGGGTGCAAATAATAAAATTAGCACCATCATTAAATAGATCAGAACAAGTGCTTAATATAGAGACCTGATGCAACCTAATCTCCGCCTCCGCTTTCTCCAAGCAATTCAGGGTGAATGCTCAGTAAACAGAGCAGCCCGAGGGTTAGAACACCCAATTCTGCCTGGAATCGGAACTTGACCAAATAAATAAATAGATCTGCAAAGTGTTCTTTACAATTCTGTCCGGAGAGCTTTTATCCCCCTAATTTGTTGCATGGACCTGAAATAACAGAGTGCATCTCCAGTCATTGCTAAATCATAAGAACACGAGAAAAGCCTGCTGGATCAGGCCATTGGCCCATCTAGTCTAGCATCCTGTTCTCACAGTGGCCACCCAGATGCTTCTGTGGGTGGCCCTGTGGGTTAAACCACAGAGCCTAGGGCAGTGATGGCTAACCTTGACACTCCAGATGTTTTGGGACTACAACTCCCATCATCCCTGACCACTGATCCTGTTAGCTAGGGATGATGGGAGTTGTAGTTCCAAAACATCTGGGGTGTCAAGGTTAGCCATCACTGGCCTAGGGCTTGCCAATCGGAAGGTCGGTGGTTCGAATCCCCGCGATGGGGTGAGCTCCCGTTGCTCGGTCCCAGCTCCTGCCCACCTAGCAGTTCGAAAGCACGTCAAAGTGCAAGTAGATAAATAGGTACCGCTCCGGCGGGAAGGTAAACGGTGTTTCTGTGCGCTGCTCTGGTTTCGCCAGAAGCGGCTTAGTCCTGCTGGCCACATGACCCGGAAGCTGTACGCCGGCTCTCGGCCAATAAAGCGAGATGAGTGCTGCAACCCCAGAGTCGTCTGCGACTGGACCTAACGGTCAGGGGTCCCTTTACCTTTACCTGACTATTGGTAAGCCATTGCTCCAGAGCGCCACCTGCAGCATGGACAAGCATGGGACAGAAAACTCCTCTCGTTCCGCTTGGCAGGGGCGGAGAAGGGAATGAGTGAAACCCTGTGCGATCTAATTTTAGACCAGTGTTATTACAGGTCACAAGAGAGCCAGCTTGGAGCTCAAGCCGTGTGGCCGGTCACACGCGGAAGCTGCAAAAATAAAATTGGGAAACGGGGGCGGGGGGGGGAGAGAGAAGACCGGCGGTCACATGACAGCGTCACATGAAGAGGAGGCTTGCGCAAGGAACGATCCGTTTTGTTTTCAGTTTGGTTGAGAGCACTAAAATAGTTTGTGTGCCCCACTTTGACAAAACAAAGCGAAACCAATGCGTTGCTTTAGTGCTTCCTTCCTTGCGGCACCTCACCCCCACCCCCCACCCGGTGGCATCTGCCAGCTCCCCAGCCAGATATATTGGACAGCGCCATAGTGGACCCGGTGGCATTATTTTTGCACTAGAGGAATCTCATAGGCAATTGAGCGGGTTAAATTGCAAGCTGCATGTTCACAGTTCAGTCAGTTCACGCAAGGAAGGAGAGCCCGCCGCCTCCAGAGGGAGTCCGTTCCACTTCCAAAGAGCTCCTACTGTCAGAAAGTTCTTCCTGATGTTGAGTCAGAATCTCCTTTCTTGCAACTTGAAGCCATGGGTTCGAGTCCTACCCTCCAGAGCAGGAGAAAACCAGCTTTCTTGTGCCCACTTTGGGAACTACTGATCCGTTGCTTTGGCATGCTCACCCACACTCTGCCCAGTCCATGATTTCATGCCACGTGAGCATTACCCCTTTTTAAGACACCGTCTTATAATTTTCCCCCCTCAAAAAAACACAGGGTGGCTTATTTTCGGGGGATGTCTTTTTATTACGTCAGTATGGTATGGTACAGCCTCCCCCTGCGCACTGAGTAGGCGGGGCAGAACTCCGCAAGAGGCGCGTTTCACCCCGTGCCTCTCACTGGTTCGCTGGCTCCCTGCGCACGCAGGAGGGGCTGAGGAGGCGACGGGAACAATGGCGGCACCACGGCTTACTTTTGGGGTATGTCTTACTTCTCACAAATGTTAAAAAAACCTGACATGGCTTACTTTATGACTACGTATTAAAAAAGGGGAAACGGTATTTATGAAACATTCATTAAATGTGTTGGTCTCTTCCTTCTAACCAAGGTAACTCAAAGCACCTTACAAGAGATAAACCAATATATGGCAATACACACACGAGAGAGCAGGAATGTGGAGTTCCCCAACTCCAAAGCCCTTTCCCAATAGGGAAGAGCGTTTATAATCTCACAGAGCTTCGTCGTCGTGTGGCAAGGCAAAACATCTGGCCCCTGGGCCCCTCATGCCTGGAATGAGCCCCCCCCCCCAAGAAATCTCAGGTGGTCCACCCCCTGCTTTAGACCAGTGTTTCTCAACCTTTTCTGGGCCAAGGCACACTTGTTGCATGAAAAAAATCTAGAGGCACACCACCATTAGAAAATGTTAAAAAATTTAACTCTGTGCCTATATTGACTATATATAAAGTAATTCTCTTGAATAGGAATCAAGAGATCCTGCCCTCTTTTACACCTGACCACCCTGCTGCCAGTGGATTGTGCAGTTCTTCCTAGCTGCACACGAATACACGAAATCCCAGTGGCTCGTGGCCAAGGTGGCGGGATCGGGGTGCGCTCGCTCGGTGCCTGCGCCCTGTCCAGCGCCCTGTCCAAAACCAGCGCCCTGTCCAAGGAGAGCTCGGCGGCTCCCTCGCCACAGCAGCAGCCCCACAGCCCCAACCGGCACCGCCAGGAAGACACAACCGCCGCCTTCGCGCTCCCGAGCGCAGCAACTTCCAAATTCCTGACCCGCGCCCCTTACCAGAGTGGATGCCGAGCTCTCCGAGCCGCCGCTCCTTGTCACTGCGCTGAGGTCGAGGCCGAGCGGGGGGAAACCGAGCAGCAGGCGCTGGGCCTGGACGGCTGCCGGGCTTCAGTGCCCCCCAACAGAAAAATGGCGGCGGCTACCGGCAGCCCTTGCGTCTCCTTCCTCTGTCTTCCTATTGGTCCCTGGCAACCAATCAGAATCGGCGGGGAGCTCCAAGCTGGCGCATGCGCAGTAGGTCGGCGGTGGGTTTCTGCGCTCCCTTTCCCCCACTGCAGCCGCTGCTACGGTTTTGCGGCTGCGACATGGGGTCCCGAACCACGGTTTTCCCGCGGCACAGCAGCCGGTGTCTCGCGGCACACTAGTTGAGAAACGCTGCTTTAGACTACCAAAGCGAAGCAGCCCCACTGGCCTTGCTTGCAGGCAGAGGTCAAAAAGGCTTATGGGTGCTAACTGCAAATGTGGCATTTCAGTAGTTCCTAATCCCCTTTGAGGGTGGCTCAGCCACACCTGCACCAGCTGTTGGGCAGAGAGCAGCTGTTGGCATGATGGCAAAGCTGTCATTTCTTGGGACTGGGTGGAAATGGTCCTTCCCCATGCACAGAGAACTTTATGACACCAGGTCAGGCCATTTGCCCATCCAGCCTGGTGTTGCCTGCTCTGGCCAACAGCCGCTGTCCGGGAACTCAGTCAGAGAGACTCCTTCCCACTCATTCCCCCCCCCCCCTTGGGGGAGTGGGAGCCTCTGGTCTGGGTGCGGCGCTTTGCAATATCTGAGACATGCATAGCATTACAGTGAGTGGCTTTCTTCCTATGCCAGCCTTCAGTACTGCCCCTTCTCATGGTCCACCTGTCTCTCGTCGCCTTTTCAAGTGGCAACACATTCATCCTTCACCTTCATCCTGCCCTGCCCCAAATTCACAAGCATTTTCAAAAAGAGCTGCAGAATCTGTGGGAAATTGAAGTCGGACATAACTGAGTGCTAGTTAGCTCATGAAGGGGTTAAGATGATAGAGCTGTGTTCCTAGACTCAGGTCACGTCCCCCATCTCCGAAGAGGGAAGAAGTGAAGCCTTCTCTTTCCATTCACTCTCTCCATGCCATGCAACTGACCAAGGAAAGCGGGTCTAAGCTTTGCTCCAAGTTTAGAAGCTATCTCTCTGCATTTTCTACCCAAGAGTATTCTGCCTGTGTTCTCCTTGCTGCTGCTTCAATCAGTGCATGAACCCGACCTTTGGAATGTTTTGTAAGTAAAGCATTTCAAACTTACTTAACAGTGTGTGATCTGTTCATTGCAAGAGAGGTAGAAAGAGAGGAGCACTGTTTGCAAGTGGATTAAACGGGATAAAATAGTTTAAACAACCAATATTCCTAAGGCTATACTGCTACTATTGGGAGCTTTCTCCTGCTGTAAAGTGTGCAAAGCCCTGCGTTTTGAATCCAGGCAACCAACCAATTCTTTCGTTATTTACCCAACACACGTGGGTCACAGGGATTCACATTTTCCTCCCGCAAAATCTGCTCATCATGGCTAGTAGCCCTTTCCTCCATGCCTGTGTGATGGTGATTACAGGCACAAGCCAATAAGGACCATCTGCTGTCATCTTTTACCCAGTTCAGATTGAGCTGTGTCAAAAGTCTGCAGGGTTTTTCTTAGCTCCAGTATAGAATCTTCTCTGTGTGCAAGGATGGTGCCTTCGCATCCCCTCCACTAGCCCTGAGATGTTGCATAATTTACCCTCAGGTTAGGTAAAGGTAAAGGGACCCCTGACAATTAGGTCCAGTCGTGTCCGACTGGGGTTGCGGCGCTCATCTCGCTTTGGTGGCCGAGAGCCGGCATATAGCTTCTGGGTCATGTGGCCAGCATGACTAAGCCACTTCTGGCGAACCAGAGCAGCGCACGGAAGCGCCATTTACCTTCCCGCCAGAGCGGTTCCTATTTATCTACTTGCACTTTGACGTGCTTTCGAACTGCTAGGTGGGCAGGAGCTGGGACCAAGCAACGGGAGCTCACCCCGTCGCAGGGATTCAAAATACCGACCTTCTGATCGGCAAGCCCTAGGCTCTGTGGTTTAACCCAGAGCGCCACCTGGGGAGATGTTGCCGTTTTATTTCTAGACGGACCATCGGTCTGACTCCCTCTTCATTTTTGTTGACTTCTCTTAACAGGATTTGAAGATGAGCAACCGAGATGGTTTAGTTTGCCAGGGCTCTGTTTCCCAGAAAGCGTATGTGTGTTATTTTCCCCTTTTCTTCCTTAAACTGCCTCTTCTTAGACTACCGTCCCCTTCCAGCCTTCCCCAACCTGGTGCCCTTCCAGATGTGTTGGGACCGCACCTCTGAAACTGAAAACAAGAGCGTAATAAAACACCAATTTTAAGGCCGGTCTGCTAACAAGCGGGGCTCTTAAATGCACCTTGGTCACAGTGCGTAGGAATAAGACCTCATTTGCTGCTGCGTTATTCTTGGATTCCTAGGGCTGTGTGTTCCTTCTTCATTTTTACCAAAATAATCCTAGTTGTCTTTAATTATACTCCTGGCTCCTTGTTATAAATTGCTGTCTTGTTTACAAATGGTAAAAAAAGAAAAAGAAGAAGAAATCACTAGGGGGAGGGTTATTGATTCTTCCACCTGCCACATTTCTTTGCATTGCTCATTCACATTCTTACAAAAGTTAAGAGTCTATTGAGGGCAGCCTCCTTCTTCCTGTGAAACTCCCAACTCTCAAGGCAGCGGTGGCGGCGTTTTGGTTATTTTGGAGCATCATCTGACTCCGAGACATCGTCCCACTGATATGGGGTGTCTTTTGATCACTGTTCCCTAAATGTTCAGAACCTGGAGCACCTCCGCTTTCCTGGATTTTAGTTCTGCATTCAAAGAGAGAGGGAGCTTGGTCAGACCTCACCTGGAATACTGTGTCCAGTTCTGGGCACCACAGTTCAAGAAGGATACTGACAAGCTGGAACGTGTCCAGAGGAGGGCAACCAAAATGGTCAAAGGCCTGGAAACGATGTCTTATGAGGAACGGCTTAGTGAGCTGGGTATGTTTAGCCTGGAGAAGAGAAGGTTAAGGGGTGATATGATAGCCATGTTCCAATATATAAAAGGATGTCATATAGAGGAGGGAGAAAGGTTGTTTTCTGCTGCTCCAGAGAAGTGGACACGGAGCAATGGATTCAAACTACAAGAAAGAAGATTCCACCTAAACATTAGGAAGAACTTCCTGACAGTAAGAGCTGTTCGACAGTGGAATTTGCTGCCAAGGAGTGTGGTGGAGTCTCCTTCTTTGGAGGTCTTTAAGCAGAGGCTTGACAGCCACCTGTCAGGAATGCTTTGAGGGTGTTCCTGCTTGGCAGGGGGTTGGACTGGATGGCCCTTGGGGTCTCTTCCAACTCTATGATTCTATGATCAGTTTTGTTGAATTCATTAAACTACATAGTCTTAATTGAATTTTGAATAAACGTGTCATTGCTGTTAATTGCTTACCGTCTTTCCCCCTTTTTAAGACACCATCTTATAATTTTTTTTCCTCAAAAAAACACAGGGTGGCTTATTTTCAGGGGATGCCTTATTTTTATTACATCAGTATGGTACGGTACAGCCTCCCCCTGCGTGCTGAGCAGGCGGGGCAGAACTCCGCAAGAGGCGCATTTCCCCCCCGTGCCTCTCACTGGTTCACTGGCTCCCTGCGCACGCAGGAGGGGCTGAGGAGGCGACGGGAACAATGGCGGCACCATGGCTTACTTTTGGGGCACGTCTTACTTCTCACAAAGGTAAAAAAAACCTGCCATGGCTTACTTTATGACTACATATTAAAAAAGGGGAAACAGGGTATATCTTCCTGGGTGGGCCATGCAAACAGCTGTTTATGAATGATGCTTTTTATAGGGCAGGGGAGCACTGACGTGGGTTTACGGAACCAAAAGAAAACCAGGAACCACTGTCTGAAAGGCTTCTTGAAGGCTACGTGTGTGTGTGTGTTAGATCTGATTAGAAACTACCCTGAGCTGGCCAGTTGGATTTTCAGCTGGTGGTGTTTTGTGTGAAGGGGGGTGGGTTTGTCGGCCATGAAACACGAAGAGAGAGTTCTGTGTATTTGGGGCATGCCTGTGATGTCGGAGGCGGCTCCATGACCGCCATAGGGCTGTGTGGGTTTGGGCGATTTAAGCACAAATGTGCCTCTGGACCGAGATGCTCGTCATTCTTTTTCTCCTACACGGCTCTCCGCTTGCTTGCTTCCTTCCTTCCTTCTGCAGCAGCTCCTGCCTTTCTGCCCTAACCCACCTGCCATAACCCACACGCGGAGACATTTGGCTCCCTGGCTGCTTTCCAAGTGGAATTTGCACAATGTTAGGATTAAGGGCAGCGATGATGGATGTCAACCTGGGCAATCCAGAATGGCAACGAGAATTATGAATGGTTCTGGGGAGGTTGCATAGGAAGCCTTGCTTCTGCCAGAATGGATTCGCTTAAGTCACCAAAAGAGATCATCACTGCGTTAAACGCAAAGCTTTCTGTTTCTACCTTAGATAAGCAAGAGTGAATAAATTACACCAGTACAGTCGTACCTCGTGTTGCGTTCGCTGCAGGTTGCGAATGACACGGGTTACGAACACGGCAAACCCGGAAGTGGGTCTCGCCGCACGTGCAGAAGCGCCCGCGTGGTCTGCGCATGCTCCGCGCAGGTCGTGCATGCGCAGAAGCGCGATATCATGCTTCGGCGCATGTGTGATATCGCCGCTCTGGTTACGTACTTTTCGGGGTGCAAATGGCACCCCGGAACGGATCAGGTACATAACCAGAGGTACCACTGTACAATCCTAAATATGTTTACTAAAGAGTAAGGCCCTCTGATTTCAGTGGGACGTTAAAAACAGTGAGTGACAGTAGGAAATTTTGCCTAGCAGAATTTCCTTCAACAACAGTCAGTGTTCAGTCAGAACTCAGGTTCTTCCAGACCAAACCAAGTGTGATACTGTTTCATTGATTCTGTTTTGACTATTTATTTGTGCTTTCATCTTGAATCTTTATCTTGTGAACTGCCCTGAGATCTTTTGAAATAAGCAACTATCCTACTTTTAAAAGACATCTGAAGGCAGCCCTGTTTAGGGAAGTTTTTAATGTTTAATGCTGTATTGTGTTTTTAATATTCGATTGGGAGCCGCTCAGAGTGGCTGGAGAAACCCAGCCAGATGGACGGGGTATAAATTATTATTATTATTATTATTATTATTATTATTTTGATGACGGATGATAAATAAATCTAATAAATAAATAAGAATAAGCCACAGATAAAACCTTGGCTACAGTCACTCCTCTCTCTTCTCTGGAAGTTCATGGTAAGACATATTTTAGATATGTGTTGCATGTGAACTGGGTCTGTGTGGAAAGTACCTCTATTCTTTGTTAATTCTGAACTTGTTATATCCACCATAAAAAAAACCCAAAATATAAAATAATATGGGTGTGTAACAGGTAAGTAGTTATTTTCTTCCCCTGGTCCACAAATGATCAGTACAGGTCTGTGTGGATCAGTGACCCTCGCATATCTTTTCTGACTGTATCTTGTGGCAGTGGCAACAGGGCAGCTGACACAGGTGTGATTTCTTTATTTTATTCGTTATTTTCATTTTACTTATTAATTTTGTATACTGTCCTATGCCCGTAGATCTCAGGCCGGTTCGCAGCACAAAACTGCAATACAAAAAACGCAGAATATGTAATAAGCACCAAAAACAACCCAGTAATCCCCCTTCCCACAACATACTATTTCTATTTATTAAAATTTTATGTCACCGATTAAATTTCTTTAGTCTTCCTGATTGCAATAACAGGCTGAGAAAATTGGCGTCTTTTCGACCGCCTCTCCCATTGTGCCCCGCAAAGGACCTTAAGGTCTACAAATAATAACCTGTTGGAGGTCCCGAGCCACAAGGCTGTCCTACTGGTGTCAACCAGGGCCAGGGCTTTTTCAGTTCTGGCCCCAACTTGGTGGAACACTCTGGCGTAAGAGACTAGGGCCCTGCGGGATTTGACATCTTTCCGCAGGGCCTGCAAGACAGAGTTGTTCCACCTGGCCTTCGGGTCGGACACTTAAAGTCTGATGGTTTCCTCCCCTTGGTTTGGTAATGGGCGCAAAATGAATCAGCATTTTAAACTGGTTTTTAACTTGTATTTTAACTAATTAGTTTTATATTCTGTTGTGATTTTTGCTGTTGTTAGCCGCCTTGAGCCCGGTTCCGGCTGGGGAGGGCGGGGGTACAAATAAAAATTTATTATTATTATTAATTATTATTATTATTATTATTATTTTCCCCGGCTGGGTGTTCTGTGTGACTCAGAAGTCTGCACACTTCCAGCAGAGAAATCAAGTCACCTGTTTGGTTTGGTTTCCCACTCCCTTTTCTTCTTCTTCCGCTTTGTGGGAGGAGAGAAAAAAAAGAACCAGATTGCGTCGTTCCTTGTTCTGCGTGGATCAGCTTCGCAAAGCCACCTCGTTGCGCCTGAATCTCCTTATTTGCTCGCTCGGGCAGCTTGCTGATTTCACAACTCTCTTTCTCTCCCCCCCCTTCCCCGACGCAACAGGAATCATTAACCAGTGGCAGCAGGAATCGAAGGACAAAGTGATTTCCCTCTTGCTGACCCACCTGCCTCTGCTGAAGCCGGGGAACATCGAGGCGAAAGTGGAGTACATGAAGCTTCTCCCCAAAATCCTGGCTCACTCCATCGAGCACAACCAGCACATCGAGGAGAGCAGGCAGCTCCTGTCTTACGCCCTGATCCACCCCGCCACGTCCCTGGAGGACAGGAGCGCCCTGGCCATGTGGCTCAACCACCTGGAGGACCGCACATCGCTGGGCACCTACGGGAGCCAGAGCAGGGGCCGGTCCGACTCGGTCGATTACGGGCCCTCACACTACTATCACCAAAGACAGAACTCGGACGATAAGCTCAACGGGTGGCAGAGCTCGCGGGACTCCGGCATCTGCGTCAACGCCTCCAGCTGGCAGGATAAGAACCTGGGCTGCGAGAACGGCCACCTCCCTCTCTATTCCTCCTCTTCCGTCCCCGCGACCATCAACACGATCGGAACGGGCACGGGCACAAGTAAGTCGCGGCCGGCGGTCTCCGGGGCGGGCGGGAGGGCTCTTTCCTTTTCCACCGGTAGTACCGCACCGAGCAAACTTGAACAAAACAGCGTATAACTCGAGGGGAAAGAAGCCATGCCTAAATTAGGGTCGGGGCTGGTGGAGAACAGGGTCGGGTTCAGTTAGGCGGCCAGAGGAATGTCACAGCTACGCAGCCAATCAGAGCATGTCCTGCCTCCCTCAAGCATCCCTGGTTGCTAAGCAACCCCTCCACCACCATCCCTTGGCTAAGTGGGCTTACCGAGCACTGTAGGAACCCTTCAAGTTACAAGCCGAATGATCCCTGCTGCGGCCCTTCCTATTCCTAAATAAATATTGTTGTTTGAAGGTTTTCAAAACGTGGCAACAGCCATGGTAACAAACATCCGTTAGAGTTCCAAGCAAGGAAAGAGGGAGTGGAATTGTGTAGGTCTCCTGTGTTGCACCAAGTTGCTGCAAAGATCTAAATGCAGCAGCGACTTCTCCTGGAGAAGCCTAGTTGAAATACGTGAGAATTGTCTGAGGACTCCGGGGTGCTCATTCATTTCAGTGGCGACGCAGGTGGCGCTGTGGTCTAAACCACTGAGCCTCTGGGGCTTGCTGATCAGAAGGTCGGCAGTTCAAATCCCCCGTTGCTCTTGCCCAGCTCTTGCCAACCTAGCAGTTCGAAAGCACACCAGTGCAAGTAGATAAATAGGTACTGCTGTGGCGGGAAGGTAAACAGCGTTTCCATGCATTCTGGCACTCGTCACAGTGTCCCGTTGTGCCAGAAGCGGTTTAGTCCTGCTGGCCACATGACCGGGAAAGCTGTCTGCGGAAAAACACCGGCTCCCTCGGCCTGAAAAGCGAGATGAGCAGCGCAACCCCATAGTCGCCTTTGACTGGACTTAACCGTCCAGGGGTCCTTTACCTTTATCTTTTACCTACCCAATGGTTAGGCGTGGGAGCTGGCCTTC